>JAJTUV010000440.1:0-712932 GCA_021653895.1 Mastomys natalensis | reverse complement strand
AAACTAAATGCGAACATGGAATGCATTTTTAAGTAGACATTAATTATCTAGCGAATTCGAATAGTTTATGGATGAGTGCATATGAAAGCATTATCTTCTAAGTAAGAAAATTAGGCAATGTGTATTATATTGCATGAGAACCCGGAGGTCCTGATTACTTTAAGACTAATTCTGGGGCTTGGGGAGATGGCTCAGCACTTTAAAGCATGTATTGCTGTGGCACAGGACTCGGGTTGGAGTCCCAGCACCTATACTGGGAGGCTAGCACTGCCCATGACTCCATGTTCAAAGGATCTGCTGCCCTTTTCCATCCTCCACAGGTACACACACACCCCACAATCTTAAGAGAACAAATCTGAAACTCTTCTATACCTTATGTTTTTAAAACGGGAAGAAACAACGTGGGCCCAAAAGTCAATACATTAACTGTTCAGATAAACATAAACACAGGCACATTTGTGGGCTTTGCTAGGATTTCCTTGCTAATGTAAGAGTCTACCTGGCAATGTAAACAATGTCTAAGAGGAAAAGGCATTGGAATTGAGCTCTGTGTTCATGGCCATGTTTTACCAAGGATTATTAAGGGACTGAAAGGACTAATATTTTACATTCATGGGAGAGTGTCTGCCACACAGATGCTTGATGCCTAGGAGAAATTATGAAGAGCATAATGGAGATGACAGTTCACTACCAGGGAGTCTTTGGCTTGGCCTACTCCTTTGCTTTCATACATACCCTGAGTAGTCATTGTCTCCTGGATGCCTTGAACTGATCATCATCTGTGCAGGTCTACCAAGAATGACTGACATTAGAGATGTGACATAGGTTCACAGGAATGAAGCAACTTATCCATGAGTATTCATATCTGAGTCTAACGGACTCCTAGTCCTTTGTTCTAGTCATGTATTAAGCTACCTGCAATGATCATTTTAGGGTCAATGTAATTTTTTCGTCTGAGCTAATCCAATTCACAGCAGCAATGTCCCAGACTCCTTGGAGTCTTGTCCCTGCCACCAGATTTCTGTCTGAGGGACCTACCCAGTTTATAATAATGAGCTCAGAGCCCAAACTTGATACAACTTGGTCTGCATACACTCTGTTCATACACATAGGAACACAATCAACAAGCCTTCCAAAAGAACCACAGCCACACTTCATCAACAAAAATGGCAATATATTCCTTCCATTTATATACACATGAAGGACAAGAAGAATATACCATCCTCCATAGTTCACCACAGGCTGTGTCTGCTTTTAGCACAGGTGCTCTTGATGGGGACTTTTTTTTTTTACCTAAAAAAAGACATTCATCGATGTCAATAGAGAATTCTAGTGGTCACTGATGGACAAAGGAGTGTATGCTACAAACTCCTTTGGTGACTTCTCCATGCTTTTATTCCTAAGCTTCTACTGTGAGGTGTGTGTGTGTGTGGTGGTGGTGGTGGTGGTGTGTGTGTGTGTGTGTGTGTGTGTGTGTGTGTGTGTGTGTGTGTGTTGTGTGTGTGCTTGGATCTGAAATATCCCCAAAGGTACCCAGGCTGTAGAGGGGTGTGCATGAATTCATGACATCAAGGGCAGCTCCCTGAAGTTGGCCTGCATTCTCTGCTTTCTGTATGCCATGATGTAAACTGTCAGCAGCATGAACTACCATCACCACACACTGAGTCACCTGTCTGCCTTCCCTGTCACAAAGGACCTAGATCTTTTTTTCAAACTTGGAGCCAAAATATATCTCTACATGACAGTGCTCCTGACGGGTATTTGAGCCACAGCAATGCAAAGACAGTTTAAATGAATGTGAAGAGGCAAGAGGTACCACTGAACGTCCTACAGTGCATGGAGCCGCCCTCCATAACAAGATCCTGCTTTAGTGCCTATAAAACTCTTACAGCTTCTTTTTGTCAGAAAAAGAAAACAATACAGGCAACATAGTATTACCTTACAGAATGCTTGCCTGCCCTGAACAAGAGGCTCTATGCTAAATCTTCAATATGGGTCTATCTCACTATAAACAAAGGATTCATTGATTCATCAAATACATGTGACATAGACACCCAGGATAGGGGTGGATGAAACACTTATCCTTTCTGCTCTAATGGAGACAAGAGACTAGAGGATAAGACATCCATCAATCAAACAGTCACACAAACAATAATAGTTGCCATTATTGTCATTGTTATTAGGAGAATTGCTCCTTTTGGTACTTCTCCATGCTTTTATTCCTAAGCTTTTGCTGTGAGATGTGTGTGTGTGTGTGTGTGTGTGTGTGTGTGTGTGTGTGTGTGTGTGTGTGTGTGTGTGTGTGTGTGTGTGTGTGTGTTCATTCATTCCAAGGCTAGTACCAACTATGAGCTACAAGTCTTCCATGCCCATTCTGGGATGGAAGAGCAGGAAAGCTGTCTGCTCATCTGTCATCCCTCTGACCTCTAGAAGAAACTGCCTGCAAGTTCTAATTGCCTGCTCCCCACGCCACAGTGTGTAGAGAAAGGGGCATGTGATCTGTGGGCAGCTCTGCTACCACACTGTGTTGCTATAGTAAGGATGCCCTTTATTGATCAGACTCACCCAGAGTCATGCATCTTCTCAGCCTGCACTGAGCTCCCCAAGGGGAAGTTGGCAGGCAGCGGGACCTCTCTAGACCAACACTGCTCTCCAGTTCTGCCCTCTCCCACTCTGGGTACCTGAAGTCTGTTGAAAAACTAAAACACCTAATGCTTCTCTGTGGTGTCTTGTCATTCACACACTAATTTGAAGTCATAGATCAACACTAGGGAGGAACACTAGGGAAAAGAGATTTGAAGGCTTCTCCATTTTCTAAAGCAGTCCTGCATCAGCAGAGACAAACCTACCACCACCCCTCCCCCACAGATTCTCTTATCCTTTAATTTCACCACTTCCACGATGCCTCCTTCCTACCAACATTTTTTAATTCGGGGAGTTTGGCATCGAACCTTGGAGAAGGGCAGTGTGTTTGTTATAGATTAGAAAGCCAATGTCCTAAGACGTCCTCAGACTTGCTCAAAGGTCACAGGGCCTGTCAGTGACTGTACAATTCTGAGCAATGCATTTCTTTCTCCCTCTCTTTTATTAGCCAAAGAGAATGAGCACTAGAAGGGATTTCAATATGGACTCCAGAGCCTTTAGGAAGTAGTGCCTAGCTGGCCAGCTTAGGTTATGTGGTTGGGGTGGGGGAGAGGGAGGACTTTGAAGTGATAAATATCCAACCTTCATTTCAACTTGCTCTCTGTATTGGTCTGTCATGACATAAAGTGTCTCCACTCCATATTCCTTTTGCCACAGAGAGAGTCACCCCAACACACCTTTCCCACTGTAATGGACTGAAATCCCCCCAAATAATCAGCAAAACAGGTCTTTCCCCCCTTAGGTTCTTTTATCACAGGTACACAAAACTAATATAGACCAACAAGCATCCATGTTTAGCCACTGTCTCATGGCAAAAGGATGTTCCATCAACAGTTGACAATGTGTATTGAGCTGCAAGGTGATAACTGTTTCACTGCCAACCTCACAACCTCACACAAGAACCTCTGTAACCTCCTCTAACTGGATAGCTTAGGATGGTAATTCTTAGATTTGGGATTTATATTTATATAGATCTAGATGTATAAAGCCATCAATCAAATGAAAGATGGACTTAAAATTTTTAGATAGATAGATAGATAGATAGATAGATAGATAGATAGATAGATAGATGATAGATAGATAGAGATGTGTGTGTGTGTGTGTGTGTGTGTGTGTGTATGAATACACACATGTGCCATAATGTACCTGTGAAGATCATAAGACAACTTTGTGGATTCTGTTCTCCCTATTGTCACATGGACTCTGAGAATTAAACTCAAGTATTCAGACTTACACTCCAAGTATTTTACCCACCTAGCCATCTCACCCACCCTAAAGGATAGATTTTTGTAGTTATTGATTATGTTTGTTTGTTTGTTTGTTTGTTTCTTGAGATAGGGTATCTGTGGGTAGACTTAGCTGTCCTGGAACCCACAGCGATTCACCTGCCTCTGCCTTCTGAATTCTGGAATTAAAGGTAGGCACCACCACCAATGACAATCCCTAGCTACTCAACAATATCCTTTGCTCTTGCACTCTCCTTAGATCCCCACACAGTTGTGGTCTCTCTTGAACATATAGTTAGGTTAAGAGTAACACCCGGCCTACATAAAACAATACATAGATTCATGGGGCTTTTCTGTCTCACACATCTCTGTATCTCCAGATTACTGTCATGGAGATTCTTCAGGGTTTAGAAAGGGTTTAGAGAGACTGACAGAGATGGAAGTAGTCATTCAGATCCTCTACACCTCAAGAGCTGGCCGAGAAACAAAACAATCATAAGATTCTGTGACCCTGAAGAAGACAGAGAAGGTCTGCATTTCCTCCATTTTTTTAATAACCCAGTTGTATTTGTACTTTCTGGTAAAACACTACTTTCATCCTTACTGTGCAAAAACAATCAATCTATGCTTAAGTAAGTCACCAAAGGTCAAAGGTAACATGCACCTACTTCCCCATTCTCCTTAGCTACTAGAGACCCAGAAGCCCAGAGATGTATGCTCTTCTGTTAACACGGCGAAAGGCATGTGGTCAAATCACAAAACCTGCAATAACAGAAGCAGAAGAGGAATTGTATGAGTCATGGACATGCCTCCCTCCCAGGGCTGAGTGCTGGGGTTTCATATCTTCAGAGCCCCAGAACATAGCAGAAGCAATCTTAGCACATAGCTCTTGATAAAATATATTCTTGAGAGATGGTACTCTCCCCAGAGCTGTAAATCTTCCAGCATCCATGATCCTGAAAATCAATTTAATATAAGGTTTTAAAGTAACTTTTCACAACTTGATGCCCAGACAAAAGAAGAGAGTGACAATTGTGCCTTGTACCTCAAGATGCTTTTTGGTCCAGAATCTCCAAGTAACTGCCCGATACCTTTCATTCCACACAACCTTGATTTACCCCTTCCTGAGAACAGACTCACTTTGTTGAGCTTGTTTCCCCAGTGTGGAGGCATCAGGGCCTACCTGTCTCCAGAAAGAGGGAGATGTCAACACTTCTTGTTTGCCATAGCACAGGGAATTAGGATCTGTGGGTGAGAGAGTGGATCTTGTCAATTCCAAACTAAGACTCAGGCCCTCTTCCCAAATGTTAAGTTTCAGCGGCCCTCACCAGAAAGGCGATGAACAAGAGGCTAGCCCCACATTGTTTTACAATTTTACAAAGTGCAAGTAAGCCTAGTCCATGCTTCATTTTCTCAAAGCAGATGGGTGAGGAGCAAAGGAGGGAGAGGAGGGAGGAGGGGGAGGGGAAGGGAGAGAGAGAAATGTAGCTAATGTAGGGTATATGTCCACATCTAGACCAACTGCCATATCCAGAGAGAAGATAAATGGCGGGCCAGGCCTAGGTAAGCAGCATCCCTCCCAAGGCCAATAGAAGCAGAGGATACTGCCAGAGAACAAACGGTCAGCAGAGATCTAACTGTGGCACTGATGTGGGCTGGGTGTTTACTCCCATTGTCTCTTTAGGAGACCCTTTCAGCTGTCCAAAGGCAGACAAAAACACAGCTATGCTAAGAGCAAAACAACCTCTAGCACCAGGTACTTAGCATCTATTCTTCATTCGGCAACACATTATTTGAGAGATAAATACCAGAGTCATAAGATACATTGTTTTAAAACTTCTGGCTCTCTTTGCTAACCTGATTTGGGGGCAGGGAACTATGTGTTCACGCTGAGAATGAAGGCGGAGAGCATCATCATTTTAAAAAATCTGTTCTCTAATGAAAAGATGAACATGCAATAAAATGATCCATGGGGAGGGTGAAGTAGTAAAGAGAAATACAAGTGACCAAGATAAATGGCCACTTAGACACTAGGATCTTAACAGCTGAGACATGTTTTGGCTGACAAGTATGAATGAATTCAGACATAATGGCTGTTCATACCTATGCTACCCACGAGCAAAGGCCATACATGACTTCCCAGAATGCCTCAGCAATGTGAATGAGAAGCCCCCTCCTGTCTAGATGTTGAGTTTTGAGAGTTTTGCCCATGCAGAGATTACTTGAAGCCTCTGCTGATGTCATGAACCTCAGGCTGTTTACAGATGGCGTCACATGTTCTCAAATATCCCAGCCCCTTGAGCCAGGTCATCACACCTGTCAGAGGCATACTTCACCCTATCACTGCCCCTGAGGCATTCTGAGCTAATTGTCATGGTTGAATATAATCCCAGAAATTACAAGAGGCTTCATAAATAACGACGGGGCAAGTATCCATGACGTGCATTATGACAGGGTCTCAATGGCTTTTATCCTTTCCCAGAGTGGAGCTTGTGCATTTGTGTTACTAATGAATCTTACTCATTTGTGCCGGCGATGCTTCCATTTGACAATGACAAGAACATAAAGTGGAGGTTAATTTACTCCATGGCAAAGAGGTTCATTATTTAAGCTGACGTTGAGGACAAAACAATGTAGCTTAATAGATGACAAATAGAAATTAGTTGTGATGAATTTTGCCGTTTAATTCCAGCAAGCTTTCAGAGTGCTTGCTATAAACATGGCAAGAGAAGTTACCCTTCTCTGTGGGTGGGAATGTGCCACTTGGCTCTTTTGACAGTGTCATCCAATGAGCTGGAAGCTTCCCTTGGAAATTCTACCAGAAGGAGGCCATTTCCTGTTCTACAGAAGACTAGAGAGTGAGAAGGTAATGCTACGTCCAGTTTTGTGTGGGGACGGTCTTCTAATGCCAAGTCAACAATTTACAAGGCTTCTCTCTGGGCATGTGATTGAGCCTTGCTAGTTATTAGAATTTGCAACTAAGCCCCTGATCTTGTATACCTTTTCTTCTTCCACAGAGACAATAGCTGAGCAGTCACAGAGAAACATGAACATGAGTCCTATCTCTCACCAAGAAGCTATTAACAATTGATATCTGCTGGGAAAAGCAAAACCTGTGTCTTCGATGGAGTATCACTAGGCATATCCAGGGCAGGCTCCATGTTCAGAAATAGTTCACCAACACAAAAATGGACTCCATGACCTTGTGTACTTTTTGTTTCATTTGGGGATTTTTTTGTCTTATTGTTTTGAACCTTATTTTTATTTTATGATTTTTTTATTTTAAGAGTGCATGAATTTGGGTAGGTAGAAGTGGCAAAAACCTAGAAGGAGCTGAAAGATGAGAAAGAATATTATCAAAATTAATTGTATGTAAGACATTGATAAGAAAATTTAATATGTACATAATTTTAAAACCAAATGGAGCTTCCATTTGGATCCTGAACAATGAGTAACAAGGTTCTGTGGTTTAGATGAGTGTCCCTGTAACTCTCGAAAATTAAAGCTGTGGATTCCAGAGTAGGACCATTGGGAAAGCTGTGGATCTTCAAGGGTAAGGTCAAGTAGAAAGTTCTTAGGTTTCTCAAGATCTCCAAAGGGATTTGAGAACCTCTATCCCATGTAGTTGGGTTACTGAGATTTCTCAATCTTGGACTAGAACTTCCAGAACCCTGACCCAAAATGAATGTTTTCTCTCTGAAACGTGGGTGTCTCAGGTATATAGTTATAATGAGGGAAAGAGAATAATATCTGGGCATACATAAAGGCAGTTCCCAATTTCTCCTTGTCTCCATTAGTCATGTATAGAGTGAGGATGATAATAATGTTTATTCCATACTATATAAAGCAGATGGGGTTTGGAGAAGTGAGACACATAGAGAATAGGAAATGTTTTATGGATCCCATGCTCCTGGCTAGAAATAGATGGTTAGTGAATTGATTCTAATTATATGTCCTCTGTATCAAAGATGTTCTTCACAGAGTATGCCATTCAGATCTTTGTGTGATGGGTGTGCTCTTTTTCCCAGTGATATCTGCATTCATACATGCCTTTTCACCAAGAACTGTACCCAGGCTAAGAAGTCCTAGGTCCAAGCAATTACATAATGAGGAAATAAAAGTGGAGACAGGATATGCCAAGTTTCTGTGTCAGTGGAGGATGTGGGGAATTCAGGAGGCAGAAAGAAACCCAGAGCATTTAAATCACAAAAATCCAGAAGGTTGTGGAAGGAGTAAGAGGCAAGGCCAAGGTTTCCTGGGCCTTGTAGGCCATGATTAAGAGTTTTTATTAATTCAACAAGATGACTAAATGGCTATAAGATGTTTTAACCAGAAAAAGAATATGCTTAAATTTCATTTTTTAAATTTTATTTTCAATAAATAATTCTGTTCATGATATATAGATCAGTGATTTAGAGGTCAGCATCAGTGGATGTAGGTGGACCAGTCTGTTTCTACTACTGTGGCCCAGACTGAAAAAGCCATAAATAGATGAAGGGATAACAAAGAGAAATGAGGATTTGAGAAAAAACATGCAGAAGGTCAAAGTCACAGTCCTGGCATGAAACTTACACCAAGATAAAGGATTATCAACGAAGATGCCATGAGTCTCATGGTCTAGTTTAAAAATGTAAGAGTAGTTCCAAGGAGATGGCTGAGTGGGCAAACGGGCAAGCCTGACAACCCAAGTCCTCAGTGGAATCTATATAAAAACAACAACAATAACAAACAACAAACAAACAAAAAACTCTGCATGTGTTAGTGCATATCTGGAATCCCAAAACGGATACAAGAGATGCAAGGCTGAGAGGGAGAATTGCCTAGATTCTCGCACGCCAAGCAGCCTGGGGTGTGCAGTGGCAAAAATAACAAGAGAAACAGTACCTCAAAAAACAAGGTGGAAAGGTGAGAATCAACTACCCAAGGTTGTTCTCAGACTGCCCATAGCATTGTAGCCAGCATGCTACACACACACACACACACACACACACATACACAAACACTTGAATTTGAAGAAAATAGGATCCCAAGAGAGAAAATTCATTTTATCTAAACCTATATTACAATGACTGGGCTTATAAATATGTGTATGTGTAAGAAACGGGGGTAAAGGGTTTTGTGTGACCACTGTTCACATACAAACATACTATCGTATCCCAAGAGTAGAAACTGCAGTAGTGCATTCCTGTGTCCTGACACTCATACTCTGCCATTTATTTTTCTAAGCTATACAGAGCATGTGTAACCCTCTCTATACTTTCTTTTATCTGTCCAGTGTGTGGCCAACTCATTTTTATTGTAATTCTGGCTTTCATTTAATTTATTAGTCCATGGCCTATGTACACATATTTTAATAATTCTGAAAGCCTCTTGTCGTCATTGAAGCTCGCCTAAGGAAAGCCTGAGATAATCAGTATTTCAGATTTTACTGCTCTGCTGCCCCACCACCACCACATGCCCACACTCATATAGGTTTTGCTTTTTCAAAAAAAAAAAGAGAGAGAGAGATTTAACAGCCATAAGGCACTTTTAAAAATAACATTCACATCTGGGCTGACCACCTGTTTGCCAAAATGTAGCTTGATGTTAATTAAAACAGGCATGTTATAAAGCTCAGGAAATGGCAGCTGACCCCTAACCATGAATGTAGTGCTATAATAATATGTAGTAAAAATAAGACATTTGGGGCTGTTGTCCAAACCACTCATGCATTAAAATTCTCACCACCGTATACTCCCTTGCAGGAGAACGTGCAAATCAACTGCTGAAGTGGATGAACCAAAATAATGATAATGATAATTCTGGGAAAGGCTATTCGTTCATTTAACAGGTAGTTTCAAATGCCCATCTTAAGCATTTGTAGTCCACCGCATGAGGAAGACTCTGTAAGGAGAATGGGAGGCTGATTAGCAATCTCTCACCCAGACAGTGGTGATGTCAACATCACTGGTATTTACTGAACAGTTTGCTGTGTGTGTAGAACAAGGTGAAGCACTTGGTTTGCATGACTTCACTCCATCCTTCCTTCAGCTCTGCAAGGATCCAGAGCTCTGCTGAGATCCATGTAACAGACAAGGCAAAGAAAGAGTGTAAGAGCCAGCCACTGCCCTGTTTACTGCTGAGACTGAATGCCAGCTCTCTGGATGTTTCATCAAGGCTCTACATGAATGACCACAGTGTCCTGCCCTTCTTCCCACTTGGTCCCTGCTCTATTTGAGAACTCAGGCCGTGCCATTTAGAACCAGCCTATAGAGATTTTTCTAGGTTTGGCATCACCTCCCAGTCTTCCCCTGTGTTACTTTCTTCCCCTGTGGCCCCAGAGTGTCTCCTTCCTCCACTCACTTTCCTATCAGCCTCACTTGTTTGAAACTACTCTTAATTGCCTTTGACAAGCTGACATTTGACAACTCCACCTTTATTCTGCTTCTCATAGGACCCAGCTCCTTGCCCTTACCTCTGAATCACAAGTGTTCCTTTTTCTCCTTGTTCTTCAAATTTTTCATTTTGTAAACTGGGGGAAACTGGAATTTCCCTGAATATTTTCTCCTTTTCTCATCTCTGAATCCATCCTTACATTTTAGGACATTTATATGTGGGGTGCAGTTTACACAGTTAATATGTATTATACCATAACAGAACATTAGGCTGCATATACACGGCCTTTAAAGAAGATCTTCAACTGGACCCATCAACATTTCCTCATGCGGAGGGGGTCCTCATAAGGCCCTGCCCCTCAATGAGGTAAAATCTACAATAACATATATTTTAAATTGTAAACGATTACACTAAATTGTAGGTGCTTGACTTATTGTACAAACTGTGTTACCAAAAGTGCCCAGTTGCTATGGTTAAGTTCAAACAACAACACCAAGTTAACGCATGAAATCTCCATATTCGCTTTTAATATGTGTAGTTTCTTTAAGAAATAGGAAACAAGACCCTCTGAAATGCAAGTGTGTTGTAGCTCCTGAAAGCCATTGTACTTGATAAGCAAGAGTCACAGAATCTGATGGATATCCAATAGATGAAATCCAGCTCATTCTATGCCACAGGGCTCAGAGATTTTCTCTATGCTCCTGGCAGACTGGTGTGGAATTAAAATGCCCAAAGATGTTCTCCCCCTTCTATACTTACTATGGTGAAACTGGATGGACCTTTAAACTCGATTCTGCCTTGGTTAAATATAACCTTGGTACAAATAGGATCTCATCTTATGAGCCTCTCACTAAACAATGATGAAAATGAGTGAGATTTACAAACTTAACCTAGTAAGAACTCCATGAATGACACCAGCTACTCACATCAATTCCTTAGTGTTTCCTTTCGTGTGTGTGTGTGTGTGTGTGTGTGTGTGTGTGTGTGTGTGTGTGTGTGTTTGGGGGGAGGGAGGGAAGGAAGGAGAGAGGGAGGGAGGGAGAGAGGGAGGGAGGGGAAAGGGAGGCAAGGAGAAGGGAGGGGAAAGGGAAGGAGGGAGGGAGGAGGGAGGGAGGGAGGGAGGGAGGGAGGGAGGGAGGGAGGGGGGAGTGTGTTTCTGTACAGGCTAAAAGAGGCCATTGGATCCCCAGGAACTTGAGTTACAGGCAGTCATGGGCTGCCTCATGTGAGGGACACTGAACCTGTGTCCTCTGCAAGAGCAGTAAGTGTTCTTAACCTTTGGTCGACCTCTCCAGCCATATCACTGGTTTTTAGACAGTTTTTTTTTTCTCCAGATACTAATCATGGTTGTTACAAAAAGTCCATCTTAGGAGGAATCTAGGTAGCCCTCCCTCCGGAGCAGCATCTGTAACAGTAGCCTCTCTTCAGCAACCACACCAGCAAACACCATCCTGTTTCAGCTGTCCTTTGCCCTTTTATACAGTCTTCTCTTTTCCTCGAAATGATGATTGGGACCCTGTGAACTGGTCTCATCAAATCCAGATCACTCTCCAATTTTCCAGATTAAAAATGAGCACCTCTGCAAAGTCCACCCTGACTCTCCAAAGACAGCCACAAACATTCCTTGTACCAATTTTACAGACTACACTCCCTAATAGACCGAGGAGAAAATGGGATGCTATTTTAGCTTATTTGGCCTTTCCTCTCAACACCAGGCATAAAGGCTCATGCATCACAGGGTTCTATTTAGGAGGTTTTAACACCAAAGAATAGAAACGTTACCCTAAAAAATTATTTGAATATTAAGTAAATATATGGCCAAATACAACTTGATGCACAAAAGGCAGGGTGGGGCTTGAGGCTCATTTGAGGGTTCAGCATCCATATGAAGAAGAGACCAGATCCCATCACCTCCCCAGAATCATCCTTAGCTGCTTTCATCTTCAAGTTAGAGACTCTATAGCTGGCTGTCACAGTACCAACTCTCTCACCCAGCAATAGCAGCAACAAAGAGTGAAGAAACTGTGTGTCTCTCCTATGCTTTCTTCAGAAGCCTAGAAACCTTTCCCAGAAGCCCCATCAGACTTCTGAGTCTCCATTTCCCAGGATTATGGTTTTATGCTCATTCTCAAACCAATCATTCACAAGGGAAATGAGATTACCACAATTACGTCAGGCTAGGGATCAGCAAACATTCTCTGTAAGGGGCCAGATAATAAATATCTAAGGCACAGCAGACCAGACTGTCGCCACTGCACAGCTCTCTGTGTCCGTGCAGGGTAAAAGCACTCAAAGACTGTATGTAAATGAATGATGTAGTTGTGTCCCAATAAAACTATTCATGGATTCCCAAATTTGAATTTCATACAATATTCGCATGTCATCAACTGTTCTGCCTCTGAATGCTTTCCAACATTTAAAATTGATTAAAGCCATTCTTAACTCAAGAAACTATACAAATATAGGCAATAAACTTGATTTGGCCCAAAGGCTACAGTTCGATGACCCCTGGTTAACAGTATCCATGGCCAATGTGTATTGAAGTGCCACCAAACACAACTTCCTAAGCATGCAATGCATTCTGAAAAATTAAAGGGATATATGACTAAAGAGAATCCAGGAATATTTCTCCCCTCCACTCAGCCCTCCCAGATGGGATCTCATAAACCTCAAGCTAGCCACAAATTTGCTGTATATCCAAGGATGACCTTGAACTCCGAAGAGCCATGTTTCTATTCCTCAGAGCTGGGATTACAAGCTCAGTCCTTCACACGGGTTTATGAGACACCGGGGAATCGAACTTGGGACTTTATGCATGCTCAGAAAGCACTCTATCGACTGAGAGTCCTAGACATCCAGTCCTAGAGCACAGTTGTTATCACAGTTGGGAGGAGTTTGTGGAATATCTCTGTGTATGATTTCTTGAAAAGTATGTTTAAGAGAACAGCTTTGCCTAATGATGATGGATTTAGCAGAACAAGACAAACAAAACTTGCTGTTTACAGCAACCTAAATTGTGAAATGAGAGATAAGTGATGTATTGTGTATTGAGTGTGTGGGGGATACAGAACTGTGGACCTCCTCAGAACTGGAGTAGTAACGGGTGTGCTTTCAGAGCAAGGAGGAGATGTAAGAGATTATTTCAGGGGTACTTTCTATGTTAACGTCTTCTGACTTCACAATCTTCCAAACATTATTTTGCATGTATCCTGCTGTAGACAAAGAGATAATTACAGAGTAACTGCTTGCACTCAGTGCAAATTAATCAAATTAAATTAAATAAACTGTAAATACAAGATACTCCTCAGCTGATAACAGCAAGTGAATCACCGCCATTATAGACTCATTTTTGCAAAATTACATCTAATCATAGTATTTTAAGATAGTGTTTGGCAAAACATCTCTAAATCTGTCAACAAAAGCAGCGATTACTTCTCTGCAGTGAATACCTTTGGCAACAAACACCCATTGTTCAGGAGAGATTTACTGAAGATTCTTCCTGAAGGCAGGATACAGTCTAAATGACCTCTGGATGGTCCCTTGACCTGCGTACTCAGAGTCAATAAAATTCATTTCAGAGTCATTTACTGCAATCATTTTTAAAACTATAAATCTAAGGTGTGAAAAGTCTTAAGAAACCCCTAAGTAGAAATTATTCGAGGTAATTATAGTTTTGAGGCTTGATCAACATCTTAATCTTGATCATCAATTTCTGCTCTAATAGAGACCAGACTTTCTCATGTGATCCATAAGGCCTATGGGTCTCCCATTAGGGCCTCCATTCTTTTTAAAATTTATTATGTGTATGAGTGTTCTGCCTACATGTATGCCTATGCACCACAAATTTTCTGGCCCATGCTGAGGCCAGAAAAGAACTACAGATCTCCTGCGACTGGAATTAAGGACAGTTGTAAGCTGGCAGGTGATAGCTAGGAACTGGATTTGGTTTTCTGCAAAAGCACCCAGTGTTTCGAACCACTGAGCCATCTCTCCAGTCCTGGAACCTACATTATTCTTGCTCTACCAATCTGATCTTTTAATTTCTCAAGCATAAGGTGTCTTAGTCCTGCCTGGTCACTGATTCCCTCTTCAGATCCCATTACCCTTCGGTGTAGCCTTCTAGCCTTGACTGGGGTTGGGAATCAGGAAACAAACTCTCTTGTTGGGTGGCACTTGTATGAATAGAGCATCTCTTTTTTTAGTGCTTATAATCCAAGTGTGTTTCCAAGTGTGCTGTTGACATGGGCACTATCATGTCAAAGACTGCAATGCCTTAGACACATGGAAAGCACAAAGCCTTCCTGGGCTGGACTCAGATTAACAGCCAAGCCTTCCCTGCCGATCCAAGTGTGAAGGTGTTGGTGTGTACTGAAGATGTCCACTTCTTTCTGTCTTCTCTGTGCTATCTCTGCACCCTTATGGTTACAGCCTGAAGACTTCTTCCCTACAGAGACTGCTCCTACAGTGTTGCTAAATCTGCTTCCAGATTCAGCTGTGTGCAATAGCCCTACTTTTCTGTTCAACTGTATATAATAAACATACTGAGCTTCTGGATCCGTGTGCTTCTATCAGAGAGCCCAGTATACCCAATCCGAGATTTTCTGTGCATGAATCCATGTGTCTGTCTTTTTATTATTCCCTTACTACCCCTGTTAAGTCAAAGCTCTGGATTCGTACAAGAACTCAGCATCCACATATGTGTTATTCCCTTCAGAGTTGAGGACACCACTCTATTTGGGTCATTATGGCAAAAAGCCCAAGAGGTGAGATCATAAAGAGATTTATATGCCTAGGTAAAAAGTTTGGACTCTGTCCTGAAGGAAATGGAAAGATGCTATTGGAGATGTTTGCCATGTTCACATATCAGAAAGAAACGTTCTGGAAACCTCATCAGGAGACAAGAGGAGAGATCACAAGAGACCCACAATCTCTATTCTAGGACTTCTTCTAAAAAGTGACTACCAGATAAAAGAGGACAGACAATAGCTTAGCCCATAGTCATCAATACTGGAGACAGAATTGTGATTACTTCAGAAACCCATTTAGAAACAGAAACCCATGCAATGGATTACCAAGTACATAGTAAAGTCAAGGGGTTAGAACACAGTCAAGGTAAAGTCTGATTTCTGGCCTGTACAGCTAAAGCAAACAATAGTGCTAGCCCCTGAGCAAGGATAAGGAAAATCAGCTTGTTAAGGCAACAAGAGAGCAATGGGTAATGCCATATGGACACGTGGCTTTGAAGGAGCCTTTTAAAACATTGAGATGACTGGTGGTTTGGTCCAGGGAGTGGCACTATTAGAAGTTGTGGTCTAGCTGGAGTAGGTGGGCCTTGTTAGAGGAAGTGTGTTACTTTTGGGTGGGCTTTGAGACCCTTCTCACCACTTCCTGGAAGACAAGTTTTCTCCTCATTCCCTTCAGAACAGATATAGAACTCTCAGCTCCTTCTCCAGCACCATGCCTGCCTGGCGCTGCCATGCTTCCCGCCCTGATGATAATGAACTGAACCTCTGAACATGTAAGCCAGCCCCAATTAAATGTCATCCTTTATAAGAGTTGCATTGGTCATAGTGTCGGTTCACAGCAATGGAAACCCTAAGACAATGACCAATGGAAATTTGTTTCTATGTGTAAGATATGGATAAGTAAAGCACACACTGCAAATTTAAAAACGGAGAGCCAATGGGTCAGAACTAGTATTGAATCAGAGAAAGAGCCACAGAGGACAGTCAGACCATGAGAAAATAAAAACAAGGCCAAAGTTGCAGAACACAGATGTTAGCCAGCTGTGGTTATCCAACAAGAGAATCTCATTCACATGCCACAATAAGCATTTTCTAGGGCTCACAAATCCACAGGTCTGCTACAGTGGCAACCTAAGGCTGCAGGTATATGAACAAACTGAGACTGCTCTAACTCAGCTGTTATCCCTGTGGGATCAGCAAGTTCCCTGGAGCACATTCTTCTCCCAGGAAAGTCAAACGTTTGAAAGAAACACATAGAAGTCTGAGGTGCCATTTGGGTTTATTCTCTATCACTTCTGACCATATTCCTCAACACAGTCATAGAGGCTAGGCCAACGCTGATGGAGAAGTGCTCAGCAGGCCTGAGAATTGTGGCTAAGGCTGGAGCTATTTCATAAGAAGCATTATCTTGTCCATGAGTAAGGACTAGCATTGGTTATTCAAGCAAAATGATGATGCTGTATGCTTTCAAACCTGCCTGGTAGGCCCCTCTTTTGGGGAGACACGAGATCAGCCATTAGAAGTTATATCCTCCTAAGAAACCAAGGAGTTCCCATGGCAGGAGGGGGTGATCATCTGGCTAGTGGGCATTAGGTAAGTAACAGGATCCAGTTTTCTTAGTATCAAGGGACAGTCTTGCTTAAGGGCTCATAAAAGTGGGAATTTATTGTATGTGTACCTTCTCAGTATGGGGCAGAAATAGGAGATAGACTTGCATCTAGAGGCTGAATACAGATTTCACACAGGCAGGGTTTGTGGTCTCTTTCACCTGTTTGGTTTTTCTTTGTAGGTCTACAACACCTCTGTCCATCAACAATGTTTCTTCTTAGAGTGTTGGCTGCATCCTAAATTCTGTTTGCACATAGCTCTGAACAGTCATCACTCCAACTTGGGAGCGTGCTTCTGTCACTGTTTGCAGCTGCCTGGGGCTCACCAACATTTTAGTTCACATGTGGCAAGGACACACTTGGATTTTTTCAGTTTAGTCCTGGAGAGCTTGCCCATATGGCCATTGCTAATCAGACCAATTACAACCAACCAGAGCGGGCAGGTGATACAAGGAATAAGGAAGTGTCCCTTAGGGAGTATTAAGGGTAGGGAGTTATCAATTGAGCTTTCTAGTAAGAGGAGGAGCCATGGAATTAGGGTTCAAATGAAAGTAAGTGGAAGACTACCCTTTAAATAGTGAAGGAGTCACCTAACTTCATCCTGAATGAAGCCATTAGGGATACAGCAGCTAAACTCCCAACAATTGCTCAACTACAGATTCAAAGAGAGCCTGAGCATGTTATATAATATGATATTTCTTAAACATATCTCAGTTCAAACTCACTACAATATTTTCTCCAAGGCCCTTGAAATGAGACTAAAAAAAAAAAAAATGACCTGGAACAAAATTGTAACACTCAGGGGCAGGAACAAAGAACTAAAACTTTGCATTGTTTGGAGGCTCCATCTAAGGGATGAGATGTTGGTATGAAGTAGGTCCTCTCCCATTCTTCTTGTGAGGGAAGCACTGGAGAGGAGGGATGGAGGTCCATGAGTACTGATGGTACCCAGAGAAAGACTAAGGATGTCAGGATGATCACACTCATCCTTCTATCATTATCAAAGAGTAGAGAGACATGTACCTGGAATAGCTTAAACTGAGAGTTTCTGGGTACATCACAGTGTTCTAAAGGGCATTCCTTGTTGCTCTCCAGTTTCATTTTCCAAGATCTTACTTCCCCCTAGGTACAATGGGCTTCTCTCTTTATGAAGTTACCCAATGAATACTGCATTCTAAACCCAGATTGTCCCTACCCTAGCATAGGATATCTGAAATAATTTTGCATTATCTATTCTTGGTCTAGACTGGGCAAAATCTGAAAGTGATGTACCTCACAATATAGAATATTCTAGAAAAAAAAAGGGTAATATAGGACAGGATATAGCAAAGTATCAAACAAGATTTAAAACAACAGTTCAAAGATGGCAATGGTGAATTAGCTAGACTTTCTGTAGCCAAAATGGGGCCAGAGATATATAGGGAGAAATGAAACTTAGTTAAATCCCCAAAACACAGCCTACACAGATATTAAAAATTCTAGAGAAAGAGCCTCACTCTGTTTTCACCCTCGAAATAATGCTAAGGAAAGGGTATAAATAATGACTGACTTTAATGTGTGGATAAACATACAACACAGCTGTTACTTGAAAAGAGAGGAAGGAGGTGTTAGCAAATCAAACCTTGAGGTGTCACAAATCCAAGGGGCTTGGAAATCACCACACTCTTGGCCCCTTCGGTTTTGGAGAGATTTATGCGCCTTATGGGCATCCAAACATTGGCAGCTCAAACGCCCGCACTGTATTCAGGCTTCATTTAAAGGACCCATAGGTCAGACCAAAGTACAACAGGGCTTTATATGCCAATTTTTCTTGACTCTCTGTAGGTCAGGAGAAGTTAAGCTCACATAATTAGGGGATCAAGACAGAGGCTGGGAGTGGGGGATGGGAGGACGATGAAAGTTCCAGAATTTAAAGGTTCAGTTGGGAACCAGAAGCAAAATTGATAAAGTCAGTCTTTTCTGAAACATGTGCTTTCTGTGTGAGAGAAGTATGTCTTGCAGGGCCACTCACACTCAACTGTGAGGCAAAAAGAATACAAATAGATCATGGTTGTAAGGTCACTGCTGTCCTCATCTGTAAAGAAATCTGGATTCAAGTATCTTCATTCCAGTGTCTACAATAACCATATTTCAATAGTATTTATTTTTATTTTTTGAAATTAAGTCTCACTATATAGCCCTGACTGGCCTAGAATTCATATTGTAGACTGGGGCTCAGCTAGAACTCACAGAGCACCATCTGCCTCTGCCTCCTGAGTGCTGGGATTAAAAATATGGACCACTCTACCTAGCCTGCACTGAATTTGTTTTATGTAGCAACTGACAGTCCAAGCAACAGTTTAACATTTTAACTGGAATCCTCTCTTAAGATACGGTTGAACCATTCCTAAATGATGGCATAAGACAAAAAAGACTGTCACTATGTAATCTTCAGAAAGCAGTTTCCACAGGCAGTGTAAAAAACGGTGACCATCAAGAACCACCAGAAGTGAGGAAATGAGTGGAGGATGGCCCTGTGGATCTCAGAACACAAAAAAAACTCAAAGTCCCAATGATAATGGCCAGCGCCCAGACTGAGAGCAAGCTCTCGTAGTCAGTCTGTCACATTCGGCCCCAAACTCTTGTGGCGGGCTTCTGACCATTCAGTGCCATCCTGACATCATGAGCAGTGTCTGAACCCATGATTCCTCAGAAATTATTACCAAAGCCTCCTCCCCCCAAAGAAGTGTTCTTTATGGCCAACTGCATGTGATGATAAAACAGCATTCATAGTCAGAATTTTCTGGTATGAATCTTTGGAGCACTGAGGCATTTTTTTTTCTGTCCATAAGTTTTCTTAGTCTTTTCATTATCTTAGCCAGACAGTAATCTCTTCTTTCCCTCCTTCCTTTTCTCCTCTTTCCTTCCTTCTTCCTACCTTGCTTTTTTTCCTATCTATAAAGAGACCTGTATAAGTATGTGCTATGTGCCAAGAATGGGCCTTAGTTTGCAGCAGAATGAAAAACTCAAAAGAAACCAGACAGGATCACTCACTACGTACATCTGATATTCTAGAGAAGAAAGGCAAAGAGCAAATGAGTTTGAAAGGACAAAAAGTAAAATTTTGGGTGAGGCTTAAAGCTACTTAGGAAAGAAAAGAACTCAGAAGAGAGCAGGGATGCTTGTGAGGAGGGGAGACAAGTTTCAAGGGAGCATGGAATTCTGTGCTAACTCAAATGGGGCCTCTTAGCATCAATAACATTTACCAAATCACATTCTGTTATAAATTACCCCAGTTGTGGTAGGCTATTCTGCATTATATTTAGCCTCTTCCCATTCACTGCCCATGACAGAATTACCTCTAATCAGAGCCATCAAAAACATCTCTAAACACTGCCAAATATCCCAAGGAGAAAAAAGCAAGCCATCCCTAGTCAAGAACCATCCTAACCAGCATGGACAAATTGCAATACAGAGTGTATGATGCAGAAGGAGTTGATGGTTGGCACCAAGCCAGACAGAACCTTCCAACCCCCAACAGGGACTACATTTATGTCATAACGCTCACCCAATGTGGAAGTTTATCATCCCAGAGAAAGAAAGAACAAGTGCACAAACCCAATCATACATTTCTCCTCCTAACCAAGACTGACCCTGAGCTTGTACTTCACAGCATGGGGATTCTTCTGCGCCCATTTTCCAGTGCCTTCCACAACGTCAGAGAAGAATCATCAATGTTGCCTTTAAGAAAAAAGAAAACAAAAGGTAATAAAATCTCCAATCCAGTAACTATCTGCTCAGTGGGTCAAAAATTCTCAACCTTTTTCTCAAGGGTTTGCAGGAGCATCAGCAGTTCCAAGAGATGCAGCATGTCTTTGTGACTTTGGACAGGACAGTGACTGCCAGCATCAAGATCCAATCCCACATTTGATCTATGTGCAGCTTACATGTTATCTCTAGGCTCTAAATTGCTAACATAAGACTGTCTTCAGGGAAGTTTATTCTGAAGATCATCTTTTCTTCCCTTTTTTCCACAGAGATGCAGTTAAAGACCACATCCCTCTTGAGCATGGAAATAGACACCCTCACATGGCAAGCAGAGTAGACTTTCTAGCAGAGCTGGTTTATATCTGGGGAAAATGGTGCTGAAAGCTAGAAGACTGATACTTCAACACCTTCCAAATTCTAGCAGCCCAAAGGGAATTTCAAAACTACTTAAGTTTGATTAATTGACGTGCAAGGTAAGAAATGGACAGTTTGTCAAAAAGAATAAAACCCAATTTTAGGGCAGTGCGTAATTGGGATGGGAGCCACAGTCTTCAATTCATACAAGAAAAGTTAAAAGATAGAAAATGAAACAAAGGAAGGAGAGGAGGAAAGGGGGAAGAGGAGAGGAAAGGGAGGGGGGAGGGGGAAGGAAGATGAAGGGGGAAAGCAAAGGAAGGGAAAGGGAGAAGGAACAGGATGGGAGAGGAGGGAGAGGAAAGAATGGGAAGTGGGAGGAAAGGGAAGTGGGAAGGGGAGGGGAGAGGAGGAAAGGGGAAGGAGGAGGAGGAAGAGGAGGGGAGGGAAAGGGGAAGAAGAATGGGGAAGGGGAAAGGCAAATGGAGGGAAAGAGGAACACAGGATGGGACAGGAGAGAGAGGAAGGGAAGAGAACTGGGGAGAGAGGAGAGGAAGGAAGGGAAAGGAGAAAGGAAAAGGGAGAAACCAAAGCCCAGGAGATTTTGCGTAGATACATAGTACTGACAAAGTGACTGGGTCTCCTTTCTGCTCAAACAATTAGGGACACTACACAATCTAAGCAGAAAAGCTTCAAGGTTTGAAAATGGTATTCCCAAAATTGTCCATGATTCACAAACCCTCTGGATTTGGCAAATTGCCTTGTTGGAAGCCTGGTCTGCTGAATGGATGTGATAGTAACAAGTGTATACATCAGAAAGTAGTCAAAATGCCACGATGTGAACAATTATGCGAGGGTAGGGGGACCAATCACACACCAAGTTTAAAACTTTGAGGCTGAAGAGATAGCTTTGTCAGTAAAATGTGTGCTCCACAGACAGGATGCCCTGAGTTTGATCTCCAAAATCCATGTTTAAAATAAAAGAAAAATATCAGGCATGGTGGCACGTTCTTATATTCCCAGAACTAAGGAGGTGGAAGCAGGTAGATCCCTGTAGCACACTGGCCACAAGAGGATAAGAACCATAATATTATAGACCCTTCAAATCTCCCCCCACCCCCGCATAGAACAGCACTAATCTGATCTTCAGCAAATAGTTGCTGAATAAATAGAAAAAGAATCCTTACCCTTGAATAATTCACCTTACTGTTGACAACATTTATGAAGCACAGGGCTGTGCCAACCACTCTTCTGCATGGTCGCACACATTTTGCAACCAAATTGAATGGAACAAACTCAGAAAAGGGATGGTTAAAAAAAGCACAGAAAGCCACAAAACTGCTAAGTCTGGAGCAGCATGTGAGCCTGTGTGCACATGGTCTGGGTACTTACTGAGCATTTACTACATTGTGACACTCTCCTGGGCAATGGGAGAATGACAGAAATCAGACATAGGGAATCTCTGTTGTCTGGGTATGGACACATAATTGGGCAGGGAGACAATGACAACCAGTAGACACCTGTCTCCCTGAGTCTGAAATCCAGGTCCCTTGTTAGGTTGTACATCCCCCATCCCCACTCCAAACATCCTTTTCTTTTGGACAACAACCACCAAAGTGCCATATGCACCAAACTAAAGCTACTTAGCTCCAGTAAACCAGAAAGAATAAAACCAGATAAAAGTGTCTGCCCACCACACTAAAAATGTCCTGTTCCAAAGCCTAAATTGGAAATATTTGCATTTGGCTTGAGAGCCCTGTAGGCCCCCAGGCAGGCAGCTCATGGATCTTCCACAACACAGACCCAACTCCAGGCAGGGCACAGTCATGAAAACCAGTTCTCTACCAGAAGGCCTGAGGTTTAGATGAATTAAAAGGCCTGGGTCCCTGGCTCCTGGAGATGGCTAGACAAGGCGAAAGCATATGCCTGCCTGCCTGGCAGCAGCTCTCCCTGGCTGAAATGAAAGCACTGACACAGGCCAAGCAAAGCTGGCAATGACAGTGGCCTTGGGCAGAAGCCATAGCCAGCCAGCCTCAGCATGGGGCTTCCCTACAGACAGCTCTTACTAAACAAAGGATGATGGTGGAAGAGAGCTGTGCATGTCCAGCCTCCAGGCCTGCATGGAAACTGGAGAGCTGGGCTGGCTTAACGGAAGGCCAGATCTGCTCCAAAACCTTAGGCTCTGAGTGTGGGGTGCAATCTGAGCCGTTTCCTGATGACTCTTCTCTGCATAATGGATTTGTGTTATAAAGGAATGTATGCCCTCAGGACCAAATTACCCAGATAATTGAAGATGGAATGAGGCTGGAGAGCAGGGAGGAGAGGGAAAAGCCTCAATTACAGGGGTTTCTCTGACACCCTGAGTGAGTTCAACACACCAATTCACAAGGGCATTTCATCTGTGGCATCGCTGTGGCCTGCAGCCTGCCCCGGTAGGGAAGGCAAATTCAGCGACTTTCTCTAGCTCAGCGACAGAATGCCAAGTCCCCTTTCCTGTAGAACCCAGACCTGGCCACATTTCACCAGCCCCACCTCCCCAAGATGGGAGTCTTGTTCCACATCTCACATTCACAAGTAAATCTATGAAACCACGTTAAGTAAGATACAAGAGGTCTAAGAGTAAGATAAAGCCAAAGGCAGCCAGGACATCCTTCAAACTCAGACTGACCTGTGGTCACAGCTGAGATCTGGACAGTATTCTCAAGAATAAACATTAAAGTTCTTCACAACTACAAAGCTCCTTGGCTCTCCTTCCTTTTTTTTTTTTTTTTCAGGGTCAAATGGGGCTTCCTATATCCACTAAGACCTTCTTTTTGGGAAACTTAATTCCTAAGTTCCTACGTTTATGGTATTTACAGGTAGTTCTGACGAGATGCTAATTGTGAGCATAGGCACACTGTAATGGCTTCTTGAGATGAGAGAGATGCAGGCAGGGATATTTGCTCTGTCTCAGTCACATGATACTATCTGCCATGCTTTTGTGAGGCAAGAGGGACCATGTGAGATGACAGAACCATGCCACTGGACTTTTCAAGTTCCAGAGCTGTGAGTAAAACATGTTGCTATCATTTATAAGTTATCTGCTGGTCTCAGGGATTTTGTTACCACAACAGAAAACAGACAACACAAGCAAGAATTACCTACAGTCAACAGAGTTAGTAACACTACCTTCTGTGAATGCATTAAGGGTTTTTCAGGTTAATCATGCTACATCTGTCCTAATTTGATATCAAAGGGCAAAGAGGTCCTGTCCCCAGAACTCTTTTTAGCCTGCCTTTGGGATCAATAACCATAATACAAGAGTGAAATCTTTAGACAGCTGAGGTTAAACAACGCTTGTTTAACAAAGAGTAACCCATGATTCGGCAGCCTTAAACTAGAAGACAAGAACTCTTATCTCAAGACAGGCAACATGTATTTATGGACAGAAAACAAAAGTACAGAACCAAACGTCTGGGATGGCCACATAGGCAGGTAGGTGCCTCATTTTGCACATGCTCAGATGAGCTGGTAGCATAACCACGGCTAACACCCAGGTACTGGTTACAAGTGACATACTTCTAAATCAGGTCTAAGTTTAAGTCCTGGTATCTGTTACAGTTCACTACATTAGAACTCCGGGGAGGGAGACAGTTTAAGTAAATGCTAAGGCCTGCCATACTGCCACTCTGCTTGTTTAACACTTAGGGAAGAATATAAGGAAATGTCAGGGTCTCAGAAACTCCATAAAATACCCCTCCTCCTCCATACTCACCTCTCATCTCGACTTCCTTTACTGCTTGCTCTAGGAGGTCAAATAAGGGACACAATAAAAGCTATTTTAGGAAACTTGTCCGTGATTGAGTCCAGATTTATGGAGAGGTTAAAAGAGCCCCATTGCAGAATTGTTCTTTACCTGAGCACATCTGATTGTGTTTATGAGCCTCATTTTGTCAATATTTACATAACAAAATGTACAAATGTATAAAAGCCAGGGGTTCTGAAATAAGACTGGAGTGACACAGCTAAGAGTGGGCATGGTCACAGATGGGGGTGGGCAATAGATAAGCAAAGAGGTCTGGCAAGACACAAGCCTTGGCTGACTGGCTTAAGGGAAGTGTGCCATGAAGCAATGAAGGACTGGAGGTGGGGGTGACTGGAAGGTGGTGAGTAGCCTGGAAATAGGTGTTAAACCACTGATTCAAGCACTCCCACAAATGGCCTAAAAGATTTTCCCAGCATCCCCTGGATCTCTATGAGTCACTGTGGGACAGCAGCAAGGTTTGGAGTTGAGTTATAACCATTCACCAAAGCATTTTCCTGCAGACCATGTAAAGGAAAAGGGCTATGTTGGTAAATTTATTGACTATTTCATTAGATCAATATGGAATATGATTTAAAAGGGTTTGCCTGGGCTCTTTAAATCTATTTAATCAAACCAATTAATAAAAAAAAGGAAAGAGTTGAAGTACATCATGTAAGGTACATCATAAATATATTCCCTTACTTGGGCTTTTGATCTCACCCAGGTAATTAACAGCTTTAGTTAAGCCCAGTCATTCCTTCATGCCTGGCTATGGCCATAAAACCCCCAGGCTGTGTGTAGCACTTGGATTTATTATGTTTTTCTTACTGCAAGAGCGTCTCTCACATTCTATTTCTCTCCCTCCTTGAGAAAGTTTATGTAGCCATTGCTTTCGCAGCTGTCAAGACAGCTACACTGGCTGGGAAACTCTGTCCCTGGCTGTCGGGGGACACTCGACATTTCCTATCCATTTTAGGGGCTTCATCATCCAGAATCAGACCACTTCACACTATCTCTTGGAGTAGGGAAGTGAGAACATCTGGAATTGCTTCTCATTCATTGCTTGGCTACTCTTGGCTCCTTTTTTTTTTTTTCATTTTCATTGAAGCAGCCTCTCTGTGTTACAATGAGTGTGGATCCTCTTGGGAAATTGGAGGACAGAAGACCTTCCTCCATGAAACCAATGAGGATCCATCTTTCTTCACAGACGCTCATCTCAACAAACACACTCCCATCCTGCCACCTGCCTCTCTCCAGTTACCCAGACCCACTCTTTCAGACACAGAGGCTTTGAGCTTCAGACAAGCCAATGGTTTAGGGAGGATGATGGTAGGAAATGTGGAATCTAGGTCTTGAGACTCCAAATGAGACTGAGCTTACAGCATCACTCAGGATGCCTGTCGGGAGAACCGAAGCTTTGAAGGGACACACTTGTTTTCTCTAAGCTTGCTTCCATCACTGTTTGACAACAGGCTTGATAAATATTGTCACCAGGATAATGGCATGCTGGGTTCCTTCTGTAGCTGAGGAAGCAGAGCCTGGGAGCAGAAGGGGTGTGACAGCAACAAAATCCAAATGGTCCATTGAGAAGTGACCTTCTTAAATAAAACACAAGAATGTTTGGCAAGAAGCTGGGAGCATGAGACTCTTCCTGACACAGTTTGCTTTCTATAGGTAATCAACTTGATTCAATTTCTATGCACAAAAATCATGGGAAGCCCACAGAAGGTAATAAAGGAGCTGATGCTTCTTGGCCCCCGTATCCTCCCAAAGCAGTCTGTTGTGCTTTTTATCCCTCTATTTAGTCTAGTCCAGTTCAGTGAGCACTTGTATCTACGCTACAAGGTCCTTTTAGGTAAGAAACAAATATGAAATACAGATCAAATACACTGCTTTTCATTGTCTTTGTGGGAGAAAAAGCGAACTGACATGAAATTCTTGTGCTTAATGATAACACCTTTCTTCTTAACTATCCCACCACACCCACACCCTTGCACATGCACGGGCATGTGCACACACAGGCACACATGAAAGCACATGCACACGCACATAGACCTGTTCTATCATTCATTCAACATGTGTTAGGTATCTCCTCTACACTAAGAGCCAGGCTATAAATGATGTATGAGAGTTAAAAAGCAAGGAGTTACTATGGGCTTACTCTGTACTAAAGGAGCTACATGATACTTACAAATATTTACAAATAACTTTGCATCGCTTCATGAACTTACCTTTAAAAATAAATGAAAGTCTAATTCAAATCACTGCATCATTTTAGGCTATGCTGACTTGCCAATTCCAAGGCATATTGAAATACCTAGAATTCTTTTTGACAGGGGTAAAGGCTACTTTGATCTAAGTAAAAATCTGATTTTGACTACCTAAATATTAAAATTTGTCCCTCAAATTGTGACTGAGATAAGGCAGCTTGATAATGCAAAATTTCTGGATGTACACAAACTTTCGGAGAAACGGAGCTTACATCCTGCTGTTTACACCATTGCCTTTAATGAGCAAAGTTTTAAAGAAAGTCTCCCTTCTTAAATGTATACACCTCCTGAAGAAACACAGCCTGCCAGTCACTTTCACCCAGCATTGCTCAGTCTCTCCTAAACTGAGCCCCAATGCTTAGTCACAAATAACAGACACCAGCGTTGTACCTGATGCTTTCTGAGCAGGATTTGAGACTTATGGCAAGCATACTGAGGGTCACAGAAAGCTTAGAAGGTAGGCTGCCTGATTAATCCAGTTCCCCGGGTGAAAAATGTGGAAGCCAAAGAAAGGTTCCTCAACCAGCAAAGGCAGGCTGGCTAGCTGGATTCAAAGCTCATGCTATGAAATGAAAATCAGTGGCATCTTGTCCCATGTATGTAATCCAGGGTTAAAATAAGTAAGCAGGTTGACAAATTTGCAAGTATAGCCAATTGCACAGAGGGAATGGATGTGGTATTTTTTTTAACCTACCAATTTTCTCACAGTCTCCTAGTTTCTAGAGCGACCCATATTGCCCTGCCCTCCAATCAAAGATGCTCATCCAGTAGAAAAAAATGTTCTGCCTTTTATTTCAGCTGCTCATGTGTATGGGCAACTCTGAGACTCCTGGTGAAGGGGAGCCTCAGAGAATGGTATGAGAATTCCCATCACTAAAATTAGATTATTAATTTTTTATCAATTAAATGGATGAGAGTGGTGAGGAGAGGGTCTCTCTGCTCAACAGAGCTCCTCTGGGTGCCAGATAAAACAAGAAATCTGCCTGGGTGAGATGGGATCTAGAATGCAGGGAAAGCCACAGAGGTAATAACCAGCTTCCCCTCGTTTCAAAGGAGGGAAACCAAGCCCCTTCCCGGGAGGAGAAAGCAGAATCGCTCCGATTTCTCCAGGGGAGTCTCCACTGCATCAACCCTCCGGGCACTGCAGGAACTCCAGCAGCTGCCCAGCATTTGTAACTCTCAATTCTCTCACGGACTAAGGAAGAGCAAATCCCAGGAAAGAGAACTTTGCAGCCTCCCTCAGAACAGATGAGAACTGTTCTTATTCAGAATAATGTTGCTTAAAACAGAAAACAGTGGTAGTACATGCCTGGGATCTCAATATGTGAGACACTGAGACAGGAGGGTCAAGCAATCAAAGCCAGTCTGAGCTATATAATGAGTGCCCGGGTCAGCCTGGGCTACAAGCAAAAACCTGAAAATTAATATTAATAATAAAATAGAAACAGCTTCTATTGGGCAGGAATGTGCAAATAAATAGTTTTAAATAAAAATATCAAATTATGTGGGAAATATGCTATTTTATAATATATTTTATCTTTGGTATTTACTCACAGGGCTAGGCAAGTGCTTTCTACTGACCTACATTTCCAGTGTTAAATACTTCTTTTTCCTTCCTTTCCTTTCTTTCATTCATTAATTCGTTCCGCCATGTGTTTTCTTCATGGTTCAGAGACAGACTCTCACTATGTAGCTCAGGCTGGCTTGGAACTAGTCATGTAGCCCAGGACAGCCTCAAACTCCTCACCTTCTAAGTACTGGGATTATAGGCATATGCCATCACAGCTAGCCTATACATACTTTATCATTTTAGCTTTGTTTACTTTAATTATTATTACTGTGAGAGAGAAACAGAGACAGAGAGAGAGAGCGTTTGACTTGAGTAGGTACTCAGGAGTCATGGCACATATATGAAAGTTAGGGGACAACTTTGTAGGGTCATTTCTCGCTTACACATCCATGTGGTTCCAAAGATTAGATGCATGTTGCAGACTTATATAGGGAGAACTTCTGTCTGCTGAGCAGCCTTGCAAGCCTTTTATTTTAAGGAGAGATGTTCATATACTTGCTTTTGCTGATAGGGACCTATAAAAACTCATCTCTAAGTTTTGAACAAATATCCATTTAGCTGCCTACCATATACCAGAAATCCTAAGTCAGCATACCATTCTTTGACCTTTTATTTCATTCAATAATATGATGTAAATTTATCTTCACAGTAGTACAGACCTACATGATTGTTTTAGATAGACTCATTTTCACCACAATTCTAAAGAGAAATTTTTGATCATTCTCAATAACTTTTTTTTTTTTACTGTAATTCCAATCAAAACACCTCTATGTCTTTCCCTACTTCTTGCTAAGAAAAATGAAATACATTACGAAGCATTTTTTAACATATCTTTGATTATGTCTTCTGGACAAAAGCTGTTGGAAATTTAAAGTACCCCACGTCCATATAGCAGCTCATGATATCATTCCAGCATCGCATTCAGAGGACAACAACGAAGAATCTTGATCTGTTTCTTTTTTAAGTCCGGGACATGCATATGTATTGGCCTCATCAGTCTGACAGGTCAAAATTTGGCAGTTGAGTAAGCTGAATGACAAGATATATCTACACATGAGATGAGGAGGGAAATGGAGGAGGGATGGTGAGAAGGAAGGCCAGGTACATGAGAACCAAGGAGTCTCATCAAGACCAAAGAGACATTCAGTATTTCATATACACTAGGAAGCCAAATGAAGACTAATAGACCCCCCTCAACTCCATCTCCTTCTGGAGAAAATATTCCTTGTGGGTCAAAATAATGACTTTCTCACCAGTATATTTTCAGTACCTATAGGGCTCAGGATTTAGAATATGATCGGCACTGAATAAACAGACCTGGATTTAGTGACTGGAGCAGTCAACACCCAGCAGACAGATTCCCTGCTTCTGCAAACCACAACTTACCCCCACACTCAACTCAGCAAGAAGAGCTCTGACAGAAAGCAAAGACATTCATAACTAGTAAATTACATATGGTGTTGACACTGCAAAGAGTTTCTCCTGTGGCTGGGAGAGATAGCCTCCCCCAAGCAACGTCAGATCCTTGAGCTGAAAGACTTAAAAGAGAGAGGGAGTAGACAAAGAGTCAATATAGAGGAAGGGTCCTCCAGTTTTAGTGCTTTATTTTATCAGGATGTCCTTGCAACTTCATCTCTCTTTTCTCCCTCCTCCCTCAGACATAGAATTACCTCACCCTCTGCCTCGTTGTCAGGAATCCGTCTTGGGCACTAACTCATATACACGCATGCTGTGTATGTGAAGCTGCATTTCCACGTGGGTGGCTCTTGAAAACCAGCCATCCATCATGCATATTGATCATGGGGGTAGGTAAGGTATGAATCAGAGAGCAGCAATCACTAAATCAAAGATTTATACCAGTAAAAGAGCACCCAGGCAATTCATCAATACCACACCACACTCAGTGATTAATTAGACCCCAACCTGACAGGGCACAATTAAGGCTATTTCAGTTAGAGATAGGTTTTTTTTTTTTTTAATGTTTCTTCTCAGAAGGCCTTGAGTCTGTTGTTGTATAGTACCCTTCACCAGTCCACTGTAGCATTTATCAATTTATAAACATAGGGTTACTGACATGATTATAGATTAAAAGTTTCCCTCTTCATTATTCTGTTTTGTCCAGGAAGGCTTAGCACTTGTGGCACCCAGATACATGGTAGGTGCTCTGTTCAGATATGCTGAATGTATGTATTTATTAACAAGCTGGTTCTGACTCCAGAAACCCTGACACAACAACTCTCACAAAAACCCTTCAAGCCATTCCCACAGGCTTTTGTCCTTTAAAGGGGAAAGCAGATTCTTCAGAGGTCAGATAAACACTTTGGGAAATTACTTAGCAGTAGATACTGAAGCTAAGACATCCAATTCCTATCATAACAATTCTAGTGCTGCCTCAAGATTCCCCAAAGGTGAGCAAAGAAATGTACATCAAATACTTGCTCGGGACTATTTGTAGGAGCATTGTGATGAATGGCGCTAAGTGAAAGCCAAGAGATTGTCCATCACCAATAGGAACTATGGAAGTTCAAACATCCTAAGATGTTTATGATGTTAAGATGTTAAGATGAATATGATCTGGCCAGAACCCCACACAAAAATACTGCTAAATCTCACCAGCATTACATGGACAGGATAAAGCCAGACACAAAGTGTGATTCTGCTTAGGTGAACGAAGTTCAAACAGGGGCAAAATCGACAGTGAGAATAATGGGGCCAGAAAGATGATATAACAGATAAAGGCACTTCCTGCCAGGCCTGGTGACCCATTTCCCATCTTCAGGACACACATGGTTGAAACATAAAAGCAACACATACAAACTGTCCTGTGACCACATATGTACTGTGGCAAACACAGGTTAGAGTATATGAATACACACACACACACACACACACACACACACACACACCACACGGTGGGGTCTGGAGGAAGAGACAGAGTAACTAATATATAAGAATTAAAGATGTGGGTTGCTTTGGAAGTTAACATCTGGTGAGAGCATGAATGAGCTTCTCAGTACAGGAAAGTTTCCCTCTGGTCACTGAGGTATACTTCATGAAATTTCATCAAGGTATTTTCTGTTGGAAACCAATACAGTTATAAGACCAGTACTCTTTCATGCATGTGTATGGAAATTTAAATAAATTACTGAAGTGTGAACCTGGTTCTCCTTTCTTTGTATGATAGAAGAGTTATAAATACCCTCATATATACTCCCAGGACCTTATCCAAATTGTACAAAGCATCCCTTGCTACAACTTCCAATGTAGTTCATCAGGGTTGAAATGAGAGATTAGACTACAGGGCCTTTGGGTCCCTTGCAATCCTAAAAAATCTATGATAAGTGGGCTTCTAGAAATTAACGGAAAAACTGAGTGGCCAACAAGTATGGCTTTCTGTGGCTAAGCTGGGCTGTTCTTGAAAGAGTGAGAAGAAGAGCTTGGGGGAGTTAAAGAGCTTGTTCTGCAGTGTTCCTTACCACATGTGAATCCTGTATTTAAACTATGACTCAATGTATCAAAGACAATTTATCTATAACTTTTTAAGACGTCACCATTCCAGGATCAAGCAAGAAGAACACTGTAGTGGCTCTCAGACTCATTCTGCCATCTTTAGAACTGACTTCATCCACTGCACACACTGCTGGCAACAAAGGATGTAGGCTTTGGCTTTCTAGCCAACTGTCACACCGTCTTTCTCCTTGTATCTTAACACAAAGATCAGTTCTGTTCTTGAATCAGAGCTCAGTGTACTTCCCTCCCTCCTCCCAATCATAGATGATTAATAACCTGGCCAAGATTGGTTGAATCCATCAGTCTGCCCACAGCTGGTTAAAGAATGTGCATGCCACAAAATCTTGGCAATGTAAGAAGTCAGCCCCTACCCTTCCTGAAGTATTTTCCCTACTCATATAAAGAAGCCCAAGGCAGGATATTGCCCAGTCTTCTGTCTCTGCCATTAGCTAAGTAAGATGTGTCATGGGGCTTCTATAGGCATCTGGTCCCATGAAGAAACAAAGGAATACATAGAGTGTTTGCATGAAAGGAATTAACCAACCCTGGAACTGGAACTGACCTTCCTCTGAACTATTTGTTGTGATCAATTAACCCTTCTCCTGTAGACCTGATGTTAATTGGTGCTTTGAGAAATTTATAGCTCAAAGCACTGTGATATATAATGTCACATGGGAACAAGTTCCAGAAGGAAGAGAAGGATGCTCTCTTTCTGGGATTGATTTCACAAATAATAATAATTAAAAAAAAAAAAAGGATTTCCATAGAAGTGCTAACCCTTGTCCTTCCAGCCTCCGTTTCCTCTCAACTCCCATTGGCCACTCTCTGGTCACATGGCCATTGCTGACCCAATCACAGGCTAGTGGCATTAAAAACCCCTTTTGCCCAATCAGACCTGCACCAGGGATCTGGGATTAAGATTAGTTGACCCTAAAATAAATGTTTGCATGGAATATCGGTGACAGAACAAAAGCAACTTCTGGTTGGAAGAGTGAGTTGGATATTAGAAACCCATTTACTGAATCCTTCTTATCACCACATGCATAATGTGTGCTGGGCCCTGGGCTCATAGAGATAAGGCCTGCTTAGAACAGCTCTACCTCAATCAAATCAAAGTCAGTGTCCTACCTTGGGCCCTATTTTTGGACTCTTGAAATCTCTTAAATCTAAACCAGCTCATCAGACATCTAACAACTGCACTTGGGCTCCCATCCAAACATGGATTTTGCTAACAAAAAAAAAATTTATCTAAAAGAAGGTCAAAACACGTTTCTCTGTACTGTGTACAAATTTTGCCAAACTGTAGAGGCCATCTCATGCTGGTCTATCTAGGAGTTCCATCTTGCTTTTGACACAAACTTATAACATTCCTGTTTTCCACCACACTTTACTGAATTTACATTATCAGACTCCATGGAGCCTTGACAATGACACTCCAAATTGGGAAGGAATTTTCCCTCCTGTTGGGGTAGTTAAGAGGGGCTTCAAATCACTTCCTTACCAATAATTTGGTGGATCTTAGGAAAGTTGTTTAACCTTTCCATGACACAACTTCTTTGACCATAAAAATGGAAGTGACTGTAGTTTCTAGCTGATAGGGTATAGAAAGGACAAAGGGAGCTGAGGAGAGAAAAATGCTAAGACAAGTACTTGGGAACTAAAATGTCAGCTCAATGGGTTGTAGCTATTCCTCCTGGCTGTCTCCCACTTTCTTCTCTGACTCCATCATCTCAAAGCTACATCATCATACTCAGCAAAAATAATTGACTGAGCTATTCTGCTAGAGTATTATCAGTCAATCAAACAGCTTGATCTCTTCCCCCCGCCATTTGGTTAGACAAATTTGCCCTTCGGTATAATAGTTAACTTGGTCAATTAAAGAGAAAGGAACATATAATATTTATATGGTAATTTTCTCTATCCTGAGCTTTCTCTGGGGCCACAGGACTGACACTCACTGGGCCTGGTCTCTGGAGTCTAGGTAGATTCGTTTTCTTCTTTTTTCTTTTCTTTTTTCTTTTCTCTCTCTCTTTTTTTTTTTTTCAGATCATACTTCTGGCCTTGAGCCAGCCTGTCTGCATGGTCTCAGAGCAGCTGAGCTCCAAGCGTGCCTTGGGGACTCAACTTCATTGACTCACAAAATCAAAATATACAAATCCCCCTTTTAAACCATGATATATAACTGGAAGAATATTGCCTCTCCACTGCATTAGGGTCTGCCCTATTACCTTATGGAATTACCCACAGTGGCAGAAATCCATTCACCTGATCCACTGACACCCTGGGGGCAACTCAGATAGCATAAAGCCAATTGATAGATGTAGATTTGATATATCTTTTATGCCCAGAATTTATGTCTTCTGCATGTTTCATTTGCCATTCTGACTCATTTTATGCCACAGGAGAACTAGGGAAACTCAAAAGGGACCAAGAAGGCTGCAGCAAGGAAGAAACACGGTAGAAATCAAAATAGCCATTTTTCTTTCTGATCTAGGGCCTCACACCAGAGCATCTGATCGGCTTTAAAACACAAAGCAAGTGTCTCTCCTTGGCTCCTCCCAGCAAGGAGGTAAAAGAAGAGGCACTCCACTGAAGAAATGGAAAACCCTTTTCCTGCATTCTTACTGGGACAGGTCCCCACTACAAGGCAAATATGAACAGTAATGGATGAGGGTATGTATTTTATTCTCATGATGAGCAAGACCTAGCCACAGAATTCAGCTCAGATCATGCTCAAACTACAATGTGGTAAAGACAAATCAGGCTGTGTTACTGATATTTGAGAAAGGAAAATGACTTAGTAGACAGAGACCATAGATTTTAACAAAGCCTCTGCTTCCTCTTTGCTTGGCTAATGTGTATAAATGTATAAGGATCATAGAGGGTTATTCACAGGCATCTAAAACACATGGAACAGATCAGTCTTATGATTATCCCTCTGAGTCCCATCATATGCCCCATTTCTTTTCAATATCTTCATTTTTAAAAAAAAATAACTCATACTAAATTATAGTAACACACACTCATATGCCATATTCCTTAATATCCATGAGGAGGTAGCTCCAAGATCCTATTGTGGACACCAAAAGCCATGGATCCACAAGTTCCTTATATAAAATAAATAATATTTGCATAGAGCTCAGGCTGGGCCTCTCATAGACTTTAAATCACCTGCAGATTACTTGATATAATGTATATAATATAAGCACTGTGTAAATTGTTATAATAGGAAATAGTGACAAAAAGTATTATTTTTGAATTTGATGTTTGTTGATTCTCTAGATGCAGAATCTATGATCACTGGACTCACAACTAAAGAAGACTGACCATGCATGTGCTCAAGAATTCATGTGCACCCACATGTGCGCATGCACGCATACACACAGGGTGCTCATAACAACCCTATGAGAAAATAATACTGAAAATAATACTGAATGTGGGTGGTAAAATAATTTCCGAGTCATACAAGAAACCGTGGGGAAACCCTGCCTATTAAGGTTGCAGTCTACTATGACCAGATAGCTCCTTTGAGATCAGTGCAAAATGAAAGACTCCCTTTACCATCATGGCTTCCCCTTCTGGGTTCCTGACTCCCACACCCTCTACCTGGGGAAGGTTGAGTAGTCCTTGGCAGACCACAGACTTCCTCTTCTTCCTGATAAGAACCCATTCAGCAAGTACCTGGGACTCCTGGAATGCCTCTCCAAACAAATGAGGCATTCACAGAAGTTTAAACTTTAAACAGTTAGCCAATGATGTTTGTTTACTCTGAAAATTCCTTCCCACTCCCCAAGGTCTATATATACCTCTGGTTTACCCTGAATAAAGTGTATGTGTACAAGCCCACTCCAAATAAAGGCACACACAAGCTGTTGCATTGAAAAGCATGAGAAAAGGCCTTCATCCAAAGAATCATTATCACTAAGATCCTCAGAAAAGGCCTTCTCTTCCTCTCCCTTTCTCCCCTCATTCCCTTAGCAGGACCAGAATCCTGCAGAACCCTACCCATTCCAGACTCCTCTTCATCCTTCCAATCAAGTGTGCAGTGGCATCTGCACACCCTGAGAGGGAGAAAGCAGAGGACACAGATCACAAGAAACCATACTCTTAACCTCTCCACAATGCTTCTTCATCTTGTAATCAGTGGAGAAATAGAAGCCTGCACCTCAGAGAAAAGATTGGCAGGAAGACCAGACAACAGCGAATAGCTTTGTGTTTGCTGAACAACCTTGTTTTAGTCCAACAAATTTGTTTCTGCAAGAAATCTCTTCAAAAATAAGCATTTGATGAGATTAGTATTCTTTCCTGAAATCTTTGAAGTCATGAAGAACACTCCCATTATAAAGCATTTCATTTGAAACACCATTTCTCTGAAGCAACGTATGTGCTTCCCATCTTGGGGACAGTTCCAAAGCTTCTGTCTCCATGTTCCAGATTTCCATCTTTCTAACTCCTGTGTGCTTTCCTCTCCTCTACCGCTTCAACTTCCAACACATTTTTTCATTTCAAAATATGAAAAAACTCAATTCAGCCCCAGTTCTCACTAATGAATTTGGTATCTCAGCATACACAAGCATTCAACAAGACAAAAACGTTTTCTATGTAATGAGGCTGTTCTCTTTCTCAGTGAGGTAGAAGTTGGAGAAACACTTGTTCGTGTTCTACAGATCCTTGATTTAGTGGTGAGCAATATTAGACACATTTATGGTACTTACCGTGTACCATAGACATGGCAAACATCATTCAAAAAAAACACAAAATGTAAGCTCCAGGCATTAAAAGGCACTGTGCAGAAATGTAATAGGATTTCCTGTATTCAAGGTGTCCCAGAGTTTTTATTAATAAATGTTAAATGATCTGAGACCTAAGAAGCAGGGTACATTAGCAAGGATATTCACCATGTTTTTTTTTTTAAAGGCGATAAAAATAGTAACAAAAAAAAGTGTTAGATGTTTATATAAAGAAATCATTTGAGACTTTAATTTGTGGCATAGACCTCTGATAAATTGAAAAGAAATCAATTAAGAATTAAAATGTTGATACTAAAATAATATAAAAGTAAAAATTATAGACAAATCTGTTTTAATATATTAATATGAAAAATCAACAAAATGTTAACAATGAGAACACAACAGTACATGAAATAAATTGAGTCATTCCAAGAATTAACAAATAGTTCAATGTTATAAAAAATCTATTAATAACAATATAAGTCTATTAGTACCACTGTAGTAGTAGGTCAAAGGAAAAAATGTGAATACCAAGAAAACTGTCAAAAGAGCATTTCACAAAATTTAAAATCACCTTTAGCTTAAAGGAAACTAACTATCTTAAGGATGGATGGATAGATAGATAGATAGATGATAGATAGAAGGCATTTGACCAAAATGTCAAATTTTTGTGAAAAATGAAAGAATTAGATTTTTTTTTAAGCTTAGAGAAATCAGTAGAAACCTGGATGTTCATACCCTGTTCTTCTTGAGGGAAAGGCATACTGTTCCAAAGAAAAGGATAAAAGGAGCCCTGGTGCAGAACCCATTACAGTCAGGTAACCTCCAGTAAGCTCAGGTGATAAGAGATGTCCAGATACCAACCCCACCAGAGAATAGATTACAGAGGCAACGTAGCCTCCATCAAAGTGATGGTAAGACACAGAGAACAAAGAAAGCTGTGCTTCTACATTGCATAATACTGGCAAGTAATGTGTGTGTATGTGTTATCTAACTCTCCTCATTGTTACCCAAGAAGCAGACAGAACCATCTCCACTGTGCCAATAAGGTTTCAAGAATCTGAACTGCCTAGCAGCTTTTTCAGAGAGACTAGCTTGATGACTTCAGGGGATGGATTTATGCCCCAAACTGTCTAATCTAGTTCAAGTTTACTTCCCTTCCATTATCCTCCCAATCTCTTTAGTTAGGCTCCTTACTAGCCAAACTCAAGAGAACACCAAAGCATAGGGAGCTGTGGTGTGGGCATGGAAGCCAGGCTGGTCAGCTTTCAGAGGCAACAATGGGGTAAAGAGGAAGAACTGGTGGAAGCTTACAAGGTCCAGAGCTTATCGGACTGCCTAGCTGTCCAACAGATAATAAGAGTTCAGATAGCAGAGCCGCTAGGAGATTAAGATATATACTATAAATATCTCAGGATGCCTCGGCTCTGAGCAAACTCTCAGGCCCTGTTAACCATCTGAAGGGCTGCCATCTACTCGCATTGTCTAAATGCCTCTTGAGTCAAATAGTTTCTATTTTGTAGGCAAAAGCTTGAACTCTGTTTCTGAACTAGAAGAGCAAAAAGCAGCCCTGAAATGGCACAGCTGGCTCCATCCATCCTATGTGTTAAATTGCACAGACAAACCAACATCTAGACAGAGGAAGACATTGGTAATATGAGCAGCACCTATTTCCTCTCAGAACAACACTTTAAATTCATTTTTAAAGTATTGTCAGCGAGGAACATTCTCTGGAACATCTTTTTTGGAGCTGTGGATAAAAAGAGTATTCTAGGAATATGCTCTGTGTACCATCACATAGACATTCACACTTAGTCATTTTGACATAAGTGACCCCTAAATAGGACATGATCATTTTGAAACTGTGCACCCAGGATAGAAAAATGTAGATGAATGTAATTGACCTACTTCCAAATCCACTCACACACAACACACAATCATAAAACAACTGGCTTCTCTCTCTCTGATTGGGAAAATGGGTCGGATTACACGGTTGGCACTGGTGACTGCTGACCCATGTTTGCCTTCGAATGCAAAAGGCAGAGCACAAGCCTGCCCAGAGAAGTCACCAGCCAAATCCAAAGGGCCACTCAAGCCACACTCAGCCAAAAAATTGTTCTACAGCCTGGTTGGAGGAGACAAAGTTCTCGCACGCACCCTGCTAGGGGTGCACCACACACCCCCGCCGCCATGTTCTCGGCAATCTCGCACCCCAGTGCCCCCCCCCGCCCTGTTTCCCCTAGCCCATGCTGTCCTCCACAAGCTGCTGAGAAGAAACCCTAGGCTGATCTTTCTCCACAAGTACCTGTCACCAGCAATCCTTGCTCTGTCTGGCCAGGGGAAACTGAGCTAGCCTCACCTCCACTTTAAACCTGGCTCTCTTAAACCATTTCAAACCAAACAAACCCCCATCTACACTCTTACATCTTGGCATGCTAATAAAATGTAAGAGACAGTGATCTCCAAAGTAGTGTAAAGAAAGCAAAATGCTGCATTATACTCTCTTGGCTTCACTCTTCTGCTCTTTCCCACCTTGGAGTAGATGCCATTTCTAATCTGCTGATCACCCCAAATTACCCATGCACCATGAAAATAAATGTCCTTATGCCCAATTCCTTGAGCTTTCCTTGTGCTTCCCACTGCAATACTGTATGTCTCTAAGTCTCTCCTTCCTTCTTTCCTTCCTTCTTTCCTTCCTTCCTTCTTCCCCCCTCTCTGTCTCTCTCTGTGTATATCTCTCTCTGTGTCTGTTTGTGTCTCTCTGTGTCTCTGTCTGTCTCTCTCTTTCTGCCTGCCTCTCTCTCTGCCCCGCCGCCCCCCCCAATAGAATGTCCTGTAGCTCAGGCTGTCTTCAAATTCATTGTGTATCTGAGGATAACCTTGAACTTCCAATCCTCCTGACTCTATTTCTCAGGCACTGGAATCTCAAACACGTGTGCTGGTTTATACAATGCTGGAGATTGAATCGCAGGTCTTCCTACACTCTAGACAGTCACCCTACCAACTAAGCTACATCCTCAGCCCTTCTCACTCCTTCCTGTGATCAATTATCAATGTGTTGATTTTCTTCATTTTTTGAAATATATCTATCCATGTCATGTTGTACAGTGGATAAACAGGATTTGGCCCCACATCATCTATAGAATGCGAGAATCCAGGATAGAGTCCGTGCAGTTAGAATGAGAAGAAGTCTATGAAGGAAGATGGAGCTAGGCAGATACACAGCTTGTGTGGGATGTGTGCTTTCACTGTGGTCGTGGACTTCATAACAAGATAGCCAGGAAGAAGTATGTGAGATATTAAAAGGTGATCCTTTCCAAAAATCCCAGAGTCGAGACAAGGAAGTGGACACAAACTACCACTTCTGACCAAGAATCTATTTGTAACTGATACTTGCTGAGAAAGGAAAAAACATCAGTTTTCTCTAATGAAGTGATGTAATGATGCTTGGTATATTGATCACAAAGGACAGGCCCCAGCCCCACAAGTAGTTGGCCATTATTTTGTATGCTTTTGGTTTGGTTGGTTTGGTTTTGGTTTGGTTGGTTTGGTTTGGTTTGGGTTTGTTTGTTTGTTTGTCTGTCTTATTGTTTTGTTTTTGTCTTATTTGGTTTTTGGTTTTGTTTTGGGTTTTGTTTTTTGTTTGTTTGCTTGTTTATTTGGTTTTGGTTTGATTTTCATTTTTTGTGGGTTGTTTTTTTTTTTTTTTCTTTTTAAAGAGAGAGAGAGAGAAGAACATGAAGTTGTGTGGTTTAGTGATCCAGGAGAAAGAATATGATAATAATATATTGTATGAAGAGATTGAATAAAAAAATTCAATTGAGTCTTTTTTTAACCAGCTAGAAAAATCTTTGAGACCAAAAGGGTGAGGATTGGCCAGCTAGCAATAGTCCTTTCACAGTCACATGATGCTGTACATTGATCACATGGTCATAGCACAGTATGACAGGGAAACTGGTCTCATTCCCCTGTCTTGGAGACTGTGCTAGACACCTTCTGCCTCTGCACCCTCAGAAACTATTTCCTGTTTCTTCTGTTGATAACACCTACCAAAACAGCTCCTGTCCTCCATGACTATAGTAAGGTGGGCTGTCTAGCCACAGCACTTTGTCCTGAGCCCTGTTACAACTGGATAATAGTAATAAGCCTGCACACTGGACCCAGGTGTCCGAGACAAGCTCTAACCTTGCTGGCACAGTGAATTAAACTTAAGGAATGGATAAGTAGCTCAACTAGGTTGATGAAAATATGGACTGAACCAGAATCCATCAGGTAGCTCCCTCTGGAGTTACCAGTCTATTGACATATAATGCTGGAATTTCCTGTGTCATATCTCATACTATCTAGAGGAAGCTAAGGCACAGATCTATGTATAAAGGTCAAAGGTGGTAAAAGACACAGAGGAGGGAGCTAGAGATGGGGCACAGGGAAGACAAGTTGGAGAAAGAACTTAGGAGAGAGCTTATGAAGAAATGGGATACAGGAAGGAGAGAAAAACAGAGACAGAAGAGTATGAGAGCAAGAGAAGTGAAAAAGGGAAGCTGGACAGAAGAGTTTATAATATATGAGGCAAAAATAGGGCAAGAGAAAAGAGTAGGGGAGATATATAAAAGGAGAAGGTAGGGAAGAGAGAGGTGAAGATAAAGGAGGATAAAGAAAGGGAGAGGTGGAAGAAAAGAAAAGAGGAGAGAAAAATACAAAAAGATGAAAGGGGGAGATATGGGAAAATGAGGAGAGAAAACAGAAATTTATGCCCTTTTAGGTCAAGGATCTGGGAAACCCTTCAGGCTACCTCTATTCTGTATATGCTATAGCTGATAATCAGAGGTGAGTTAGCTTCTGTCAGTAACACCTATAATAGTGATTATCAATCTAATCTGGATTTTTCTCATCCTTCCTCTATAACCTCTCTTGTTATTTCTGTCTCAGTCTTCTGGGCTTAATATATTCTCTCACTGTTTCATCTCTTCCATTCTTCTTATCTTTTGACATCTTTTGGCCCTTGCACACAGACCAGTCCTCGATGAGATCACATCCTATTACAAATATGACTCTCAGCAGCTGCATTCTTGTTGAACTTACCTGAAAACATTTACAGTCTTAGACTCCACTCACATGACACCATAGCTCAAATAATCGGTGACAATATCAATTCTTCTGTCAAATGAGGCCACTGGAAACATCTTCATTTCTTCCTATCAGAAGCTGGTCCCTCACAAAAGGAAGATAGAAAAGAGACTATGGGGAGGTTAAAAGCAGCATTAGGAAGAAAACGATGTTGTACATCATACCAAAATTTAATATGACTTTATGCAAAATAGTAATGTGTCTGCTAATGTAGATTCTCCTAAAGTAGGTTAGTAACAATCCAAGATCATTCCCCTTAAAAAAATGAAAATGTATGTCAAAAAAAAAAAAAAAAATAGACCTAAAGTAGCTGAATCTTGTACCCATTGATGGAACTGATTTACATAGATAGCATTTAACATTCCATCATCATTATCCTATCAGTCTTCTGTCTAATGCACAAGCTGAGACATTCAATGTGCTTCAAGGTTAGAACAGGCACACACACAAGCACACGCAAGCACACTCTACACCCACCAGTCCAAATGGTGGTAAATTACAAAAGAAAAAGAAAAGAACAAAAATAAAAAAGAAGAAAAATCGCTTTAGGCAGACAGTTGAATATCAACAGGAATGGAGAAAAGACTGTCTCGTTCCCTACCCAATACCAAGATAGTAACTTTAGAGGTTGAATAATAGAAAACTAAACACTGAAGAGTAGGATGTGGGTACCAAACGGGGGGAGGGTAAAACAGAGCTGGCATTATGATAATGGTTGTGTCTGCCTCTGCCAGAGCAAGCAGCTTTGCATGTGCCTCCTTGGTTCACATGGGAGAAAAAATTCAAATGGAACACAGCTCAACCTTTAGAGTCCACTGTGTGAGCATTTTTTGGATTTTCTTTCATTAAAATCTTTGTTCTTCTTATTCTGATGTCAAGAACCAGAATGAGTACTCTGGGGAGTGGGGTGATCATGAGAGTCCCTTGTTAGTATATCCTTTTTACCTGGAGTCCTCTGATGTCACACGTACTTGGTTGTGGCCTTGAAAATCTTATAGCCGCTTTCACCAGTCCAAGACAACCAGAGGACTCAGAGGCAACAAATGAACCAGGAAGGGTCCTAAGCCACCAATTGCCATCTATTATGAGAGAGTCTTGAGGTGCCCAAGATTAGCAGAGAAGAGTGAGAGCTGTCAGGATGGGCATGGGGAGCAGATATCCTCCCCAGGGCAAGAGAGTGGGGTAGAGGAGCATTGAGAAGGGAAACAGAAACAAAGAAGCATAAGAAAAAAACCATTGAAGGAGGAAAGAAGGTGAGAGAGAGAGAGAGAGAGAGAGAGAGAGAGAGAGAACCAGACAGAGATGAGGAACCAAAACCTTTACTGACCTGTATCTAGTTCCATACCCAGGATGCTTAATCTGAGATCCAGCCTTTGAACAGTTACTGCAGTACATACTGTGTCATCGTATGGGTCCCCCGACTCTGGCTCACAGACACTCATCAATAATCAAACAGCCTTAATATGTACCAGTTCTGAGATAACACACCTGTCAATCTAAAAGGAACTGATCTTCATTAAACAATGGCCATCGCTGAAGCTTTTCCTCAGCCTTCCACAAATCCACGCTGTGTCCTCGGCAACTGTCCGCTAATGACAGGCCTGGCCCAGGTCTGAGATTTCTCCCATCAACAACAAATTTTATTTACAACAACAGTGACAAAGGTTAAAGTTGGATACAAAGAAAAGAACGGGTGTCGGGGAGGAGGGGGAGAAACTCCCAACATTTAAAGGAAAAGAATCCTAACAACCTGGAGTCCCAGCTCCTTTTGTCCTACCACCCCCACACACACAATGTGGAGACTAACCCCAGACAAGCAAGGTTCTCTCAGCCAGCAGTCTAGTCTAGGGAAGAACAAAGACAAAACCGGAGTGACAGCTTTTGAATATTAATAGGGCCTATCAGCAAGGGTGAGCAGGAACGTGAAAGTCATCTACAAGTTCTAAAATCAGCTCCTAAAAGCCGGGATTCATCTCCTCACTCCCCACTTAAGAATTCCACTATGAAAATGAACCTTTATTTCAAAAGTAAACTTGTGAGATACCCAGAGATAAAAGCTGAGAAGGAGGTGCCGAAGCACCACAGGACTCTTTCCCTTACTCGCCTTCTCCCCCAGGGCCCATCATGATGCCTAGCATATTATAGATGCTCAATAAATACTTGTGACATGAATGATCTGAAAAAGAAAAGGAATTTTAAAGTCAGCTTTTGAGTAAGGCCCGGCTTTGAAAACAAGCCAGTCCCCATCAATATCACAGAAACGGAAAATAGATTCTTAGGTAACTGAAAACTTCCCGATAAGTACCATCTCTGGAGGGGTTTCTTTTCTTAGCAAAAGTAGAAACAAAGTTTTCTAGGGTGCCACATGTCTTTTATTATTATTATTAACTCATCTACTGCCATTCACACAATCAATGTCATTGATCACCTGCTATGTGTCAGGCACCATGGACATATCCAAGGTGTTAATGGTTAAAAAAATGTGGGGAAAGCCGGGACAAGCAAAACCCAGCTTTGGTGGACCTCATGTTTGCTCTGTTCCTATCTCAACCAAACCATCATATGCTGGAAACATTATATACCTCCCTACTATGAAACCACACCCCAAATTCATCTTGCTCACCAGATACATTCATCTCTCTAAAGTATCCCTGCTACGCTGTTCACCTGCTCAAAATCTTCAGGAGCAACTAGTACTTATAATTCAGCGTCGAACAGATTTATCAGCCTGGTACTCCACATTAGGTGCTGAAATGATGGTCATAGCTCCTTCTTCATATGCTTCTTATGAGAAATAAGTCCAGGATTTATAAGTTATCAAGAGTGCTTTAAAATTCACTGTTATTGTTGAACCTATTAAATAATACAGATAACATTCCTTTGCAGACTGGTCAAGGTGTATATTGTGCATCTCTTAGTGATGTCTTCACTGGCCTTTGCATGCCTTAGTCAGGACCGTTTTAACTCCTACTAGATCTATATATTCTCATTTTAAACATCCCACATGTAAATGTCTTGTGCCTCACTGTTTTCTGGTGGGCTTTAAGTACACGATTTTCCTAGAGTGCTAAGAGTAAACATTCACTTCCAAAAGAACAAAGGAAAAAGTGTCTCTGCACCATCCCTGTAAGAAATAGTCTTGCTGTCTTCCCAAACACCACAGACCAAGAAGAAACAGTCTTCTTACTCAGGTGAGACTCCAATATCTTAAAGCCAGCCCAAGACAGACTTTCCCACAATGCTAGCCTAATGGAAACCACTTCCCCTACAAGAAATTGGGAAAGCTCAGGCTGAGTGCGTTTAGAAGCCAGGGAACTGAGACGAGTGTTGTGATGCTCTGATGTCTAGGCTAAGCCTGGATTATGCAGCAGGTTGAGAAGTTGAGTCCAAGATGGGCTACAAAGAAAGCCCATTGTTTGTTTGCTTGTTTGTTAATTTTATTTAATCTTTTTTTTTACACTTCAGATTTTATTCCCCTCTTGGTCCACCCTCTGACTGTTCCATATCCCATACCCCACCCCCACCATCTCCACAAGGATGTCCCCACCCCCCACCCCACCAGACTTCCCCACTCCCTGGAGCTTCCAGTCTCTTGAGGGTTAGGTGTATCTTCCCTGATGAAGAAATAGCTCAGAGGTTAAGAGCACTGACTGCTCTTCCAGAGGTCTGAGTTCAATTCCAGCAACCGCATGGTGGCTCACAACAATCTGTATGGGGACCCAATGCCCTCTTCTGATGTGTCTGAAGACAGCTATGGTGTACTCATATAAGTAAAATGAATAAATAATTCTTTTTAAAAAAGAAAGACCCTGTTTTAATAATAATATAAAATTTGAAGATTGGAGGGTAGGCTAATTCAAGCCTAAAAGACAGGAGTCCAGGTACTGGAATAATTTGAATGAGGCAAACATCAACCTCCCAAGACTGTTAAACGTTAAGGGCCTAGATTTCAAGATCACCACTAACCACCTCCTTCTCCACTGCAGACTCAGTTATCATGGAGCTTTAAGGTTCCCCACTAGCACTTGTCATTAAAATGGGAATTTAGGTCTTAGCTTATAATCAGAGCCCAACCCCAGACAATATTCATATTTGGAACCTGCCTAGATTCCTAGGTGAATCCAGATGCAATGGGAATTAATGGAGAGAAGACTTTCTGTGGGACTGTGTAAGGGTATCCTGGTTCTTGGCTGGGCATGGGCCTAGAATCCCGTGACTCCAAGGGAGAAACGGCAGTAGTTCGGCCATGTCCCCAGAACCCAGGGTCCTGAAAAGCAGTCTAATCTCCATGGACCTACATTGTTCAGTCACGTAGGCCATTACAGCCCCTCCCAAAGTGCACAGGTAGAGGGTGTGACTACAGGCCTCAGGCCCTAGAAATTTACATACTAATGAAGGTCAGAGGGCGGAGCCAATTAAGCATTCCTTCCCAGACCCTTCCCACTTCTCCCTCCCTATTTAACTCAGGCCTGCCCTGAGTTTGGGGGTGGGGGTACATCCAGATTCATCCACCATCCACCATAATAATAAACCTTTTTGGAACCAAGGACTTCCTCGTATCACTGGGGCCTACCGTCACCGAAGCCTCCAGCCTCTTGAAACCTTAGACTTTCTCCTGCATATGGGAACCGTGCCAGTCCCAGGCTGCTGCCGCATGGGCCTGGGGCCACCCTTTTTACCTTTTACCCACAACTTTCCTGGTCTCTTGTTACTTGTACTGCTGAGAGATGTATACTACTCTCAACCTTGGTTGGAGAAGCTTCTTATTGCAGAGGGCCATGGCTCATTCAGAGAGACTCACGACTGTTCACAATGCTGCACATATACGGCTATGAGTGTTCCATCAATGAGACATCTGTAGTACCCAAGGTTCAGGGAACATCTCAGAAGAAGGGGCAGAAGAAATATAAGAACTACAGGACAGGGAGGGTGCTCTGAAAGGCTGCCTTCTGAACATGAGATAGCTCTTGTAGACACGAATCCAGAGTACCTGTGGTTGCCTGCCCAAGGTTAGGCATGTTAAAAAATTCCAGCATGGAAGAAGGTAGAGAGGACTCCTGAGGCCCTTCCCCTCCCCAAGGAGCTACCAATAGTTAGTAGTTCCTAGGAGAGAGAAAACTATTTTGCTTTGGCAGGAGTTGGTGACCATTGGTAGGTTGCTATGACCCAGTGGATAACCCCCTCATCTCCATGAGTATTTGGACAGCAATAACTGGACTCAACAAGTTTTTTTTTTTTTTTTATCTTAAGATGGAGGTATAGGGTGAGGATAAATATGAGCAAGATATATTGTATATATGAATAAATTTTCAAAAAATAAAAATACTATAAAATATAGCAAAGAGCTATAAGAAATTTAAGGAGGAATGTTTTATACCCCTTACAAAAAATAACCCTCCAGTGGTTCTGGTTGGGCTAATAGGAGATTACATTCATTCATTCATTCACGCATGCATACATATATGCATTGTACATTTAACTCTGTTTTCAACTAGTCTTTATCAACTATGTGCTAGGCACATTGAATAATACCAGGAAATTGAATGAAATAGTCATTCATGTATACATGCATTTGTGCATTTAACTTCGTTTTCAACTAGTCTTTATCAAGAATGTGCTAGGCATATTGATATCAAGAAACTAAATATGAGTTCCTCAGCTTCAAATATCCTACCTGGAACAAGTTCCCCTCACAGGCTCTCAGTGCCTTTGTGTATAAAACGAGAAGGTTGGGCAGAGTCTCTAGGGTTCTTATGGCTTTCCAAAATAAATTGCTATTTTTTTCTGATTCTAATGCCTGCTCTGCTTTGCCAGGCAGGGCTGCTATGAAGATGAAGTTGGAACATGAGCATGAAAGTGCTTTGCCAAGTGCAAAGCACTGCTCAGAATGTGATGCAGTATCCTCTCTGTTGTTGCCATAGCCCCCAAACTCCCAGGAGAAAACTTTGCAAAAGCCTTCTTGATAATATCCCACTGGGATCCTAAATGGGAGAAGCTCTTCAAGTCTCATCTGGCTCTCTCCTGCTGCTGGGGAGGTCCAAGGCATCACTTCTGTACATTAGCAGCCTCAAAAAGAATGGTTTTTTATGGATCACAACTTTCCCCAGGGGGGAGAAATGTACTTGACCCAATTCTGATATCTGGTCTAAGTCCAGGAAGGAATAAAGACCTGTGATCCATTAGCAATGTCTGCTATGGTGAAAGAATGGTGATCACAAGCCAGCTACCATTCCTGGATGCCTGTATACTTTATTGCCACAATGCACTGAACATTAGATGGGATCCTAAGATGACATTAAAAGTCTTCCAAAGACCTATATTCTCCTGAATGACAGAAGAAATTAATAACAGGTACTGATTCAGCTTACCAAAGTTTAAACCATTATTAATTTACACATACATACATACATATTTTACATACACACACACAATTTCACGTGTTATACATTCATTCATGCATGCAACAGATGGACATGGAGTACCTATTGTAAGTATACACAGTGAGAGTTTGGAGAATCCAAAGAAGAAATAGTTCAACTTCCCAGTTCACTTAAACTGGGAAGAAGAGAGTTATGAAACTCAATATGACACTAAGTCAAATATCCAGTAAGGGCCTGATGATGGAAGATGTTTTCCAATCAGAAAGTAAATGAGTGTGACCAAAGAGGCCCCACTTTAGCTCAGAATCGGGTCTGACTCAGAAATGACAAGAATTTTATCTTGGAGTAAGGAAAAGTGGGGAACTGGGGCAAATGTACAGGGGAATTTTCTAGATAGAAAAAAAAAGAATATAGGAAGATGCTGTTTCCTAGGGGAATGGCAAGATGGCTCAGGGCTGAAGAGAGCTGGATGTTTTTCCAGAGGATACAGATTTGGATCCCAGAATCCATATCAGATAACCCATAATCACTTATAAACCCAACGTCTAGTGATACATCATCTTTTTCTGTCCTACACAGGTGCAGGCACATATACACACATACACACACACACACACGGGGAGGGGAGAGAGAGAAAGAGAGCTCATACACTCCACAAATACATATGCATAAATACAAATAAAAATATTTTAAAAGATAATAACAAGCAGAGAATCAATATTACATTACACAAACTGTCTGCCAGGCATAGAAAGCAAAATTCCTAATAGAAGCAAAAGAATGGAGAATCAAAATGATTTTATCCACATGGCTCAGTGGATAAGAGGACTTGTCACCAAACTGATGGCAGGATCTTGATCCCAGATCCACATGGAATAAGAAGTGGGTTAACTCTGTGGGTTATCCTCTGGCTTCCTCATATACTGTAGCACACACACCTTGGCATGTATGCATGTACTTACACACACAGACATGCACACAATTAAATAAATAAATAAAATTGGTAAAGGTAAGGATGGTGAATACAGGCAATGTAAAGAGTCTACAATTTACTAAGACTAAAGGAATGGGCATGGCTTACAAGATTTGCTGGATGAGATGTCCTTCAAAGGGAGATTACACAAAACAGCCATATCCAGGTTCATCCTAAGAGATAGGTGAGTTCCAGCTGTGCACAGGGTAAACTGGAGAAAGGCAAATGTGGGAAGTTCAATATGTGGCCATTTGTTCCTAGGAAGATCTAGCTGCATCAATCCAGGGTGAGACACCTAGCAGATATGTATCTTTCTGTCACTGTGACAAATACATGAGAAAATCAATGAAAGGAAGGAAAGATGGATCATGGCTCATTATTTCAGAAGTTCCTGAAATAGCTTGCTTCTTTTCTCCAGGCCTATGATAAAGCAGAACACCATGGTGGTAAAAACACATGGGAGAACAGAGTCCCCCTTGCCTCATGGTGGTGGGAAACACAATGAGACACAAAGGGCCAGGGACAAGAAACATCCCAGAGAGGCATGCCCCCAGTGACCTACTTCCTCTGACCAAGCCCCCATCTTCCAGTAATGAGTGCATCAATAGATTAATCCATTGATTAGAGCCAGCGCTCAAGATCCAATTGCCTCTCAATGATTAAATCTACCAGCTGGGGACCAAGCCTTAGGGGGGGCACTTTAGATCTAAACCATAATTGCATGGTAAAAGACCTTTATTTGAGCAGAAATAAAGACTGTAACTGTTCTGTTTCAAATCTCCTGTGACTCCCTTGGAGCTGGGTTGCCATCAGCACTGATCACGGGACATGGATCACAAAAAGAGGACATAGCAATCCTAGTCTAGCTCTTGAGCATTTTTTTCCAGCCTCTTTCTTTACAACACGGTGGCTTTGGGAAAAGATGCTTGCCCTGCCATCCCCACATACTCTGGGATGGGCATCCTTCTGGTAGGACAGATTCTTGGTCAATCAGAAGCTTAGGAATCAGTTTTTTTTCCATTCACCCTCTGGATTGCTCGGCCTCAAGTTGACACACTGCCTCTTTAAAGACATTATGAAAATTATCAGCAATGTATCAAGGTGTCTTTGAAGAATGGTATAAACTTCGACTGCACTACTTATTGCCATAAACCACACTTCCAGGTTTTTATTTATATGCACATTAGTTCAATATGATTGGATCTGTAGGCAGCAGAGAGGATTGGGGTAATTTATATATATATCAATAAAGATCGCCAGCCAGCCACTGGATGCTCTGAGGGGAACAGTAGTTCCATTTAAAACATTAGGAACTGAAGAAATTGAAAATAACTCTCTATTTAGAGGCCAAGGATTAAGGCATTTTGCAAGGAAGGTCTCAGCCCAGCCAGGCTATGCTAAAAAGGCTGTTAAAATGTCATTTGGCTGATAGTTAAGCCACAGAATTTACCTTAACCCCTTCATGTCAATTGAATTAGTTTCAGTGAAGCATTGACCCTAACCGAAAAGCTGCAGGAACAGTAAAAGGGCTGCAGTGTGCAACCATATGCCATTTTATGCTAACAGCATCACCTCAAGTCCCCCACATTAACTGCATAAGGTCTTTATTGGTCTTTCCTTTGGTCCCTGGCCAAGGAGGGCTCCTTACCCGGCTGAGCCAAGCAGACACTGTCTCAGAAGATTCCATTGATGGAAAGCACAAACTAAAAAAGAGCAAAAGTTAATTAAGCTATTGTGGTGGTACCCTGAAGAAGATCCCTAGTTCCTTGTGGTGTACCGAAGAAATCCTGTCTTCTGTCCAGTTAGGTTATCCTGAGGCTAGCTACTCATGCTTTTTCTCCTCTGTGCTCTGAACCATGGAGAAGGCTTCTCACTTTTCCTGTTTCCTTCTATAGAGATTAGCCAGAGGGACTGCTGCTTACAACAGTGGAGCCTGTCTGAAAAAGATGGTAGAAGCCAGGAGCCATGCATGTTAGCCAGCCTTGGCCCCATTGCTAACTAGCTATGTGACCACAGACAGGGTATCCTCTTCGCTTATGGTATTGGTATGACTTCTCACTGATGGTATTGGTCTCATTTATAAAATGAAAGCACTAGAAGATGGCCCTAGTTCTCAGATTCTAGAGCATGACAAATTCACCTAGAACATGTGGACACTAATTCTCAAGGGGGACAATTTACAAATATAGTTTGTTCAGTGAATAAAGCACTTGTCGTGAAAGCTTTAAGATCAGTTCCCTAGATCTTATGTAAATGCCAGAGAGACTTGTCAGCCAGCCTGTAATTCCAACCGCTGAAGGCTGAGACTGGCAGAAACTCAGAGCACGTTGGAGAGTAAGACTAGCTATATTTGAAGGCTCTGGGTTTGATAACGAGATCCTGCCTCACTGGATAAGGTAGAAGAGCTATCAAGGGTAATTCCTGATGTAACCATGGGCCTCCACATGAGCACATACTTAAGCATCCACCCATCCATACACACTCTCATGACAGTGGAGGGAACCTGTACTGGCTGGTTTTGTGTCAACTTGACACAAGCTGGGTTATCACAGAAAAAGGAGCTTCACTTGAGGAAAAGCCTCCATGAGATTCAGCTGTAAGGCATTTTCTCAATTAGTGATCAAGAGGTGAGGGGGCCTTGTGGGTGGTGCCATTCCCGGGCTGGTAGTCTTGGGTTCTGTAAGAAAGCAAGCTGAGCAAGCCAGTGGAAGCAAGACAGTAACATCCCTCCATGGTCTCTGCATCGCTCCTGCTTCCCCACTGCTTGAGTTCCAGTCATGACTTCCTTTGGTGATGAACAGCAATTTGGAAGTGTAAGCTGAATAAAGTCTTTCCTCCCCAACTTGCATCTTAGTCATGATGTTTTGTGCAGGAATAGAAACCCTGACTAAGACAGGACCAAAGAACACATATTTAAGTGATACACCACAGGGCACTTAGCTCTATGGAGGACCATGAGAATGAGCTCTGACAGAAGGAACAATTAAACCAGGTGGTAATCTCTGGTCAACTCATGTCCTTTCCTTGAATGTTTTATGTATTGAGGTCTTCAATGAATTTTCCCTGCAAAATGAGTTCCCTTAGAAGAGAGGAGAAACATTAAATAGAATCAATGCACCAGAATCACTAGATAGCCTACAAGTGAGCACACCGTTCTGATTCTCCAAGGCACCTCCTATATGACTTTCAAGAAACAAGCCTGAACCCTCTGGGGATCTGGCCACTGTCTTTATCCAGTCTTAGAAGCTGACAAGTATGAACCAAACCAGGAAAAGCAGAGTCCATTCTTGTCCAGAGGAGAAGCAAAGAAACGAATGAAAGGAGTGGGTGCATATCTTTGAGCTGCAGCTTTCAAAAGGAATAAAACCATGACTTTTTATTACCCCTTCCTGTAATACCCAGCAGCTGGGCCAGGGCTTGCTCAGTGAGGTGCCATTAGATGACCTCTCATACTGCTCATAGGGTCCTCCTACCATGCCTCTTCCTGTTGCAGCGCTTTTTAACACCATAAACTGGAGCCAGAGGAGATCCATAAACAGCCCAGGTCCTATTTTTCACTTTAAAGTCCCTATGTGGCTTCATTTATTTTCAAAGGAGTATGTGACATGTTCATTGGCACCTTTCATGCTATAAAATATCTGTTGACATTTGTGGTTTGGGACTGGGTTGGATTAGGGGCAGTTTTGTCCCTTTCACTGCTTCACGTAGCACTAGGGCAAGCATGAAACTATCCTGCTCACAGTTCTTAATCCAGATGTGTCCTCTACTGACCATGAGGAGGAAGAGCAGATGCTCTATCATGTGCCATCTCTGTGAAGGGCCACAGACATCACAGCTATGCAACTTCATCTGAATTGGCTCAGTGAATCCTTACATCAGCCTGTGGCAGGAGGGACTATCACTGTTCTCGTTTTTACAGATGGCAAAACTGCGACATGGAAAAGATAGTCGGATTTCCCAAATTTCAGAAAAAGTGAAAGAATAGACATCAGTCTTAGGAACTCTAACACCACAGCCTGTTCTCAGTGGCCACACTGCTCTATATGTCCATTCACATCTGGTTGCCATTTGGAAGGGAATCAGATAGAGGAATCAGGAATGGGAGAATCCAATATAAAGGATGATGTCATGCAAAGATGATGTCTGGTCCAGGGAAATAACGTCAGTTTCTCTTTGTGTTCATTACCAGTAGAACCTACTTGTCCTCTGGGAGCTCAGTTTTTTCTTTATCACTAAGGAGAAAGTCTTAAGAAGGCTAATGAACACATGACCACAGATACTCAGTAAGTGGCAGAGACAAGGTACATGTGAACAGATGCTGAAAACTTAGCTAAAAATCAGGTGTGGTAATCAAATACATGTTAGAAATTAGAACAACTTCAAATTTTCTTCCAAGGTTATAAAGCCAACCAGGAAATTTCTTCCATAGGTAAAATTCAGAAAGAATGTGAGTCAAAACCTGAGAATTAAGACAAATAAACAAACTTGTTTCCATTCCCTATCTAACCAACTTTTCTAGCCTTCAAATTATGAATAAGAGGAAATTTCTATTATACAGTTGAAATTACATTCTAAGGACAATTTAAGCATGATTCCCCATGTAAGCCAACTTTCCTATACCCAGATTAAACTTTAATCTGATATACATTTATGCAGACCATACTAAATATATTTTATCTAGCTATATTTACATATAAAGATTTGTTATATGTCATAATGAAACTTATAGAACTCTGAAAAGAAAATTTTTATTTTCTACAAGATTTCAATATCACACATACTAAAATTGAAATCCATTCTTCTCTTAAAATATGATATCAACATTACTCTATAACAATGCTTTGCCATTGTTTTAATGACTTGGTAATATTCTAGTATAAAGATACAATAACTCGAAGCTTAGATAGCCTCTAAGTTTTACTATTAACAATAGCAGAATAGTTGATGCTATCCCTATATCTCATGGAATTTATTCTTTAAGGTTCTAGAATAAATTCATGATTATGAAGCAAGAGGGACCAAGATGGATACATTTCATGTTTTTCTGTGTGTTTTCAAATTATTCTTTTTGGGAAGGTAATTCTGCTTTAAGATTTATTCTCACTGTTATGAGACAACTGAGATTCTTTATAAGCAGCAGATGGGCAACATGAAATTGTCATCTTTATACTTAAAATGGTTGAATATTAGCCAACTTATATGGTTTAATACCCTGTCCATAATGTAAGTGGGGTATTATTTTTCCATTGAACTTTATTGGCCATTCAGAAAAAAGTTCATCATTGACATAGCATTCTTTCTTAAAAAGTTTTTTTAGATTTCCTATGTGAGTGTTTTGCCTGAATGTATGTATGCACACCAAGTCCACACCTGGAGCTTGCACCTGAGCTCAAAGGAGGGCATTATATCACCTAAAACTGGAATTGTGGACGGTTGTGAGCCACCATGTGGGTGCTAGGAGTATAGCCTGGGTCTTCTGCAAGAACAGCAAGTGATCCTACCCTCTGATCCATCTCTCCAGCCTCTATCACTGTATCTTTTTAAGTCAAGAAAGTAGTATGTTTATAATACTCTGAGATGAGCAGATATTAGAAAAACCACGGCTTTGCCATGTGTGAACAACTGCTATGATGGAGGTAAGTGTCCTTCCATCAGCTGAGGACAGAATGTGTATTCTATGTGGGGACACAGCTGACAGAATGAAAAGGGAAACCACATGCACTGTCACCAGTCCTGGAGACAGTCTCCCTAAACTAAACCAAATCCAGAAAAATGACCCAGATGGAAAGACCTAGAGCCAACCAGCCATTCCTTCTCGAATTCTGAGAAAAAGGCTGCAGGGTTTTCCACCTAGGAAATCTTAATACACCAAAACCTTCAGGCTCTGAACAGCTTTGTGAAGACACCTGCCACTGGCGAGACACCCTGCATTCCTTAATTGTGTGTGGCCATGTGTCTCTTTGATCACATAATGCTTCAGCAGAGCAAGCTTTCCAAAGTTCCAGGCCTCTCCTTTTATTAGAGAAGAACCAAATTATCTGGGTTATAGACTGAGGCAGGATTCGACATGATATCTCAATAAACAGATATTATCGCATGCCCTTTGCATGCCAAGATCTGCAGAAGACAACAGCAAACATAATCTAGCAAACTATCATTCCTGACTTCAATAGGTTTTGATCTAGTGGGGAATAAAAGACAAACTAACAAGCGATTCCAGCTTAATATAAATCTGAGCTGATCTAGATTAAACATTAATATCTAGATTAAACATTAATATAAATCTTAAACGATTTAGATCATGAAGTTGTTGGGCACATTTAAAATGTAGCTTCTAAAGCCAAGGAACCAAACTTCTGAATTTAATTTAAACTCATTTAAACGTCGATTTTCAAATCAACGTATGTTCCTATTCACTACAGTTTTGTTGACATGTGGCTCTTTTTCACTATGACAAAAATTTAGCATTGAAACTGAGATGTGTTGTGATTGTCAAACACACACAAGCTCTGAAGGCCTTCACTGAAAGAAAATGGTTAAACTCTTTATTCATATAATTGTCACAATTATATATTGAAATAGTATATTAATATTGGATACATTGAGTTCAATAAAATAGGTAATTCAAATGAGTTTTGCCTGTCTCTTATTCAACTTCCTATAACGTGGCCATAAAAATTAATTGTATGCACAGCTGATCATTCTCCCTGTAGATATGAGTAACCTAAAAGACAGATGAAGAAGATGGAGATGCTTTTCAAAAGAAGACTGTAGCCAACTGAGTGAGCAGAAAATAAGGAACAATGGCCCTCAGAGACAAAACACACGTTTGCCAGATCCGGAGGCTACACAGGGCAGGGTACCAGAGCCCTGAATGATTCTCTGTCTGCAACTTCCTGAGGTTCCTCTCCTATACCACTGCCTCTAGAACAACTGGGACCCATGTATGCATGTAAGTGTACAGATTTCAGAGCAGGTGAATTCACATATGTACATACCTGTTGGAGGCCAGATATTTATATCAGGTGTCTTCTATTGCTCTTTTTGAAAACAGGGCTCTCACCAAACCTGGAGCTCATCAATCCAGAAAGACTAGATGGCCAAGCTACTCCAAGGATCCTCTTCTTCTTCCTCTCCAGCACTGGGATTACAAGCACACTTCTAGACTTTTTACATGGATTCTGGGGGTCCAAACTCAGGTACTGATGCGAGTGCAAGAAACAACTTACCAACTGAGCCATCTCCCCATGCCAAAGGACTCTTTATTAAAGCCAAATACTTTTGAAACTACTCCTGACGTTAGCTGCCTGGGAAAGAGTGCACTGTTCGAGTTTTATGGAGCCAAAAGCTAAAGGTAGACTCCATTCTTGTGCATGATTCTTTCAACATGTGGCACAGTCAGATATTGGGCAATGGTATCCTTACATAGTTATTTTATAGGAAATAACTCCCACTGAAGTATACATCATCTGGGTGCCAGGAAGCCTAATTGTGTATGGCTCCTAAGAATCAGCAGCTGGCCTGGCGGAGAAAGAGACCCAGCTGCAAAGCAGAGGCAGAAGGAAATGGCAGGAGGCAATGCAGCTATGTAAGATATCAGGCTCTGAGTAGCTCTGCGATTTCTGACTTAAGAGAAACTTCACACCCTTTCTGAGCTCCTTGTCCCTCATTTCTTTCTTTTCTAAGATTTATTTTTACTATGTTTTTTAAAATTTATTTGTGTTGGTGTGGATGAATGGCACACAGGTGGAGGGCCTGCAGAGAGCATTGGATCTCCTGGAGCTGGAGATACATGGGGTCCGAGTCACAGGAAATGTGTTGGAAACCAAACCCTGGTCCTCTGGAAGGACAGCAGGACTACTGTACTGAGCCATTTCTCCACAGGCCCCATTTCAAAATTAGTGGGGAAAAGAAATGCTACTCAGGACTCCTGACACTCTGACTAGAAAATTCACTATTATAATTGTTATAATAGTCTGCCCGTATAAGCAGGGTGACTGGAAACTTCCATCCTCCACCAGCTAGATGTGAGGAACACCTCCCTACTCCATTTGTGACAGCTCAGAACATCTCCAGATGGCCCCGAATCCAGCTAAGAACCACTGATCTGTTGCCTCAGTCATCGTGAGGCAAGCAGACAATGTGAGCAAAAGCTGTCAAGTGCCCCGGGAAGGTTTGTTACATAAATACATAAAATGCAAGGCAGTAAAGCTCCCGCAGGAATGACAGTGGCATTCGGCAGACCCGCCGTTTTGTATATTCAACCAGCCATCACATTAGTCCCAGAACCTCCACCTATTCTCCTCTTCCCCACCAAAAGGAGCAAGGTCTCGGGTCTCTCGAGTAATGTGAGGAGAAAGACCCTGCAAACGGACGTGACTGCCTCGATGGATTTAATGGTGCTTTTTAAATGTGGATAATTATAGGGCCTCTTCTAAGCAAGTGCACCAGTCAGGGGCGGGGGCAGGGGGTGGGGGTGGGGGGGAGAGGCTGCGGGCTCTGGAGCACCATGGGCCCCTGCATAGCTTAGCTCCGTGGAGCTGATGGTAATGTTATTAAATGTGCTCTCTCCTTTTATTAGGCATCTTAATAACCTCTAAGTTGCACCCAGGAGAGTTGGTGCAGAAAAGGAATTCTGGCCAACCTAATTTGTATTTGAAAATACCCCATAGGCCAACGGAACAAGATTCAGATGAATATCACAGGCAGCTGAGGGCTGCACGAGGCGAGCGTTTCCAAATTGTGCTCCATTACGGAATGCAAAATGTCTGCCTCTGCCTGGCCCTAGCCTCATTCTTTGTCCTTCTTTTCTGACAATGCCCCTATGCCAGTATATACAACCCATACCCTTCTTACTGGCTAATAAGAGACCTTAATGTGTTGCCCCCAAATCACGAGAGGCACTTTATACCTTTATACCTTCTCTATTTGTTACTGGGGAATAGATCCCAGAGTGAGTCCTACCATTATTCTCACTTTGTAGGTGAGGAAACTGTACTGTAAAGGGCGGGTATCCATCCGTGTGAAATGTCATAATGAGGACCACTATTTTACACAATTAATAATGCAGTAATTAAAACATTTTCAAGCTAAATATGAATCAAGCATCTTTACAGAAAAATATTACAAACTAGAGTAATACAGAGTGTGGAGATAAACCCAATTCTACCTGAATTCGAAACCGGTGATTATTATCAGTGCTAAAGCTTCCCAATAATTGGAAAGTGGTAAGAAGAAATGTCATATGTTAGTTTACCATGTGACAGTGACTGCAGGCTCCAGGCCTATGTTGAATACTTGCAGAAGATGCTGCCAAGTCCATGGAGATGTCAATAGTCAATACAAGATGGAGTGTTTTAAGGTAATAGAAAAGAAAGCTAACATTTAGTGAGAAACTACTGTCTACCAGTCAGCACTCTTAAAATGAGAGATAATATCACAAACACAAATAGAAACAAGAGGCTTGAGAAACCTTGCAGTTATGAGACAATAATATAGAAAAGAGTCTATTTAGGGCATGGGAAGAGGAGTTGAGAAGGGCACAGGGACAGAAAAAGACAGAGGGAGAGGGGGAGAGAGAGGAAGAGGAGAGAAGAGGAAAGGCAAGGCTGGCTAGGAACATGTGGAAAGAGTGGGGGTGTGGGAAGAGGAGGGAGGAGGAAAGGGAGGGAGGGAAGAAGGGTTAGAGAGAGAAAGAGTAAGAGAGAGGAAAGACAGAGTAAGAGAATTAAGAGCATAAGAGAGAGAGGAAGGGCCAAACACTCCCTTTTATAGGAAGCCAGGTCTAACTGTTGGGCAGAGCCTAGAAGGAATACTAACAGTGATCTTGACAACAAGGGTCAACATTAAGAAAAACCAAGGAAGTCTCAGAGTTCACTAGTATATGCAGGACACTGCAGGAATGAGCCAGCCCTGAACGAGGATGAATTGGGGGAAAGATAATGGTGATTTTGTTCAGGGGGCATGTAAATTCCTGTTGTAAATTATATTTGCCTCTGACTGCTGCTGTAACCAACCACAGCAATCAAGAGCTTCAATTCAATTCAACCTCTTTCAGTTCTAGAGATCAGAAGCTTAGAGAGTCTTAAGAGGATAAAGACAAAGTGTTCCCCGGGCTGGGCCCTCTGAAAGGATCCTTCCCTTGCTTCTTCCAAACTCCGGAGGTTAGCTGTGCTTCTTGGCTTGGACTGCATCACACCAATCTCCACTCCAGTTCTTACAGAATTCTCTCCCTCTGCAGTTCCTCAATTCTAACTCTGCCGGTGATTCATCTTGCATCCTTCTTGTAAGGATTTGTGATGAAATCAGGCCCACCCAAATAATCCTGAATTATATTTCTCACCTCAAGATCATTATTAACATAAGTACATCTCCAGTGCCTTTATTTATATAATAGTTATAGTTACAGGCTCCAGAGACAAAGCCACCGGTGGGCTGGGGACAACCATTATTTAGTCTACCACAGACTTTCAGAAAAGGATGTTCTATATGCAATTCCAAATGTTAAGTCCTAAATGCAGGAGAAATGGACACTGTAACTGAATGAATTCCTGAGTTAAATTCCTTAATTTATCCAATCACTCATGATCACTTATTAAGCAATTAATATGTACCAAGGACATAATTTCACCAAAATAGCTGACTTGGGACTCAGGCTTAATATTGATAGTTGATGAGAATTCAAATACAAAGAAAGAAAGAAAAGAAGGAAGGAAGAAAGAGAGAGGGGGGAGGGAGGGAGGGAGGGAGGGAGGGAGGGAAAGAGAGAGAGAGAGAAGAGAAGAGAGAGAGAGAGAGAGAGAGAGAGAGAGAGAGAGAGAGAGAAACGAGGGAAGAAAGAAAGAGTGAAAGAAAGGTAGGTAAGGGCTGGATAGATGGCTCAGTGGTTAAGAGTGCATATATTTCTTTTACAGAGGACCCAACACCCACCTTAGGTGGCCCACAACTGCCTGTAACTCCACCTCCAGGGGATCCAATGTCCTCTTCTGTGTATCTGTATGCAAATGCACATGGCCACACACATATACATAACTAAAAATATATTTTTTTTTTAGTTTAGAAAAATGTAAATGCTGTTAGCATGCTTTAGTGAAGTCTATTCAGTAGATGAACAGGAAGCCAACATGGATTTGCTGAGACTGAAACCGTCTCGTGGACCATTCACACAGATCTGTTTGGCTTCCTACAGGTGAACATAGGTGATGGGGATCATGGCTTCCCAAGCCATGTTAACTCTGGTTCTAGGCTATGCTTCTTCTCTCCTCTTGGGCAAGCGCAACCACTAAACATTTCATATCCAAGCCATGTAAACCCAGGCCTCTGCTGCCATGGTAATGGAGACAGGAAGAATTTAATCCATGGCCTCTGACACTGAGAGATGCTACTGTATATTTCATTCCTGGGATGATGGGTACTGGAAGTCTCTGGAGATGATCTAGTAGAACTTTGAGTGCTTCCAGGAATCCACTAGGGAACTGTGATATGGGCAGTAATGACTGCCACATGGGCCTTTACTTGCCTATGTATGAGAGGGGAAGCCACATTAACATGCCACCTGTCCTAAGACACCAGCTCCAACTCTAATTCTAAGAAAGTATACTATATATATTTATATACATATACACATACATACATACATATATACATACTTACATATACACACACACACACATATATATACATATACATATACATATATATATATACACACATACATATATATAATTTTGCTTTCAGAGGTTTCCTGTCACATCTTTGGGTTCCAAAAATATGAATTGCCCATTTTTCCTCTATTTTTTGGTTCTGTGATAAGCCAAATGAAAGGCTAACAAAAATACTGAACAAAGGGAAATCGCATAAGGCACATCTCTTTAGGAAATTACCTGCCTCGGCTCATATCTTTAACTCTTCTCAATCTTTAATAGCTAACCCAAGAAAAGAGTTTGTGTTGTGACAGCAAGTGCCAGGACAAAAGCAGATACATTATCTGGACAGAAACTTGCATAGTGTGTGATGGTAAATAAGCACTATTTGTTAGCAAGTATTTCAATGAAAAGACAGAGAGAAAGAACTACTTTTCCTTTAAAAGCCAAGTATTTTGGAAAGCTAGATTAGATTGTTTTCATTCCTCTTTAGCAAATAGAAAACAGATGGTACATAGACTTATGAAAATATAGCAAAAGTGGAAAAGGTCAACCTTAGAGTGACAGACAGGGAAGCTGACCCCAGATATGAACTCTTTGCCCTTAAGACCCATATTCAGGGTTCTCTTGTAACTCTAGCTTAGAGCTGCAAATCCTGAAGAAGTAGAGTGAGGAGAGGAAGTTGGAAGGACTAGAGAGCTAGAAACCAGATACCTGAAATCTACCTCACCTCTCTCTCTCTCTGATAACCCTGTCTATGTTTCAAACAGAACCCACGGAGCTGTCTACATCCCTAAACAATTTCTTACTAACTGGATCATGGCTGCATGGCATACCTTCCTTCCTCTGAGAGAAGCTGAGTTCTTGAATCAGTTAATAACAACCATTAGGACCACACGTAGTCCTCATTTGGGGCTCTCAAGAAATCACTGCTTCCTTCACCAGCCTGAGGTTGACTTTTCTGGTCTTTTGTTAGTTTGTTGGTTTGTTTGTTGTTTCTCATGGATATAAACCAGAAGAGGGTAGCTGGTAAATTAGGGATTGGAGCATAGATATTCTCTGATGAGAAAATATTTCTGAATATCCAGCTTCATCATCTACTAGAGAGAAAGCACTTGCTACTTACTGATCACTGTTCTGGTATATCTTTAGAAATATCCTCAAAATATTGTGAGCAAGTAATACAGCAAGTATCAAGATACTGGGCAAAGACTTGAATATTAGGGAACATTGCTCTGAGCCCCTTTATATGATATAACATTTATTTATAATATATATATCATGCTATTTATATTCTTCAGTATATACTTATCATCTGTATATTTCTCAAACTCCCATCTTGGTTACTACCAGCATTGCAGTTTTAATATTGAGAAACACTGAGTATTTTCATTTTCTGCTTATGATAGTGTCAAGCTCTACATGCCAAACTGGCTTTGAACCATCTCCATAGCTCAGACTGGCTTTGAGCTCACAGCCCTCCTGCTTCAGTCTCCAATGTTCTGGAATACTGGGTGTGTGCCACTACCCCTAGATCCGTGACTAATATTTTGATAGACAATGACCTGCTATTGTTTGATAGTCAAGACAAGAGGTTATCTCTTGAGCCATTGTCATCCTTACTTCTAACAGGATGGCTTCAAAATGTAAAGAATCACCTTCTTGTGCATCTGTGTTCCTATTTGGGAAAATAGAACTATTATGGGGAACTTATATAAAAGACTTGTCTGGTATCTACTATACACAGGTAAATGCTACCATGGGTGATGGTAGCAGCATCAGCAGCCATTGTAAAAACTGGCATTTGCATAAAAATCAGCGTCTTTAAAAGCAATTCTATCCAAGCAGTAGAGCTGCTCAACAATCTACAAGCTGCCAATCTTCTGGAAGAGGCAGGGATTCAATCTTAGACAAGAAATATGTTATTCCAAGGTCAGTGGTCTATCCCTGAAGAGAACACTGAAACTAGATAGCTTGCTTCAAATCTAAGCTTTGCTACTTCCAGCTGTGTAGCCTTGGCAATGGGTTAATGTCCATACCACAGTTTCCTCATTGGTGAGAGGTCTCAGTTTTGCTGTGAGGACTGAATGAATCTGTGGATGTAAAGGGTAGTGACATCATCAGAAGGATTTCTATAAGGAGTATCCTTCTTGGAGGTTGTGGAGATGTGGGTACAGATACAAGCTCGCATGTGGGTGAGCATATGAAGGCTAGCAGGAAGCCTTGGGTGGTGCTTGCCAGGAGCTGTCGGTGTTTGTCGGGTTGGGTTTTGTTTTGTCTTGTTTTGAGACAAGGAGTATCTAAATGACTCGACTGGGACTTGCCAAGTAGGCTTGAATAGCTGGCCGGCGATCCCAGGAGAGGGCTCATCTCTGCCTGCACAGCACTGGGTTACAAATGTGTCTCAGCACACTCCACTTTCCTCTCTTTACTGAACCTACTGTTGCTGTAGTTCACGGTATCTCAAGACTACCATATTTTTTCACATGAACAGCTATTTCCCAAACTTTTTATTTGCCACAGATGGTGTGCAGCCACTAACTTACAAAGGTGGAGTCATACGAGGGTAGTTGATCTTTCTCTACTGAGCACGCTTACCATTGAGCCCGATCACTTACTTCATATCAATTCAAATCAAGCCAGTTTTCTGGATAGAGGTTGTCTACCTTGGGTGACTCTGATAGTCATTATGAGAATTTCCACCATCACCTACAACCCCTCGAGAGTAGTACACACAGACACCTGCATGCACCTTCCCATTAGGTCATCCAGATGTCTTTAAGAAAAGCTTTAAACTGCTTAGTGTGTTCAGGCTTATTTGTAGCATTCCCCAACATGGAGCCTTCTGGAAAGAGAAGACTAGATCTCTGAGCCCACCCATCCTATCTTTTTAAACCTCAGGAGAATTAATGAATTTGATTTTAAACCCAATAGTTTTATTCTCCTAATATAAAATCATCAGGAACCATGTAAATGATGCCAATGCATGATCCCAAACCAGACTGTGTAAGAATACCCATTTCCTTGACAAGAGAAGCGACCAGTTCAAGACAGCTCTGCTGAAGAATGTGACTATTCTCCTCAAAGGATACAGATGCCTCAGGCTGAGCTGGGCCAATACACTCCAGACAGAAAGGTGATGAAGGGAGCTGTTTTCAAAGCCCAAAGTCTTGTCTCAGGACCATTTAGAAAACACTACTGGCTAGGGAGCTATCAGGCACACAAGTCAATGAAATATTACTCGTAATTGAGTGGGCCATTTAAGAATTCAACCAGGAGTGTATCCAAGGAGTCAGCACTCACCTTTACAGCTCCCTAAGCCCCTCCTGGACTTGTATCCATTTAAAGGGGGAAATCACTTTCATCACTTAAGTATAAATGAATCAAAGTGTGGTATGGCTAAGAGAGCAATCAGCTTCCCCTGATGACGTCTGTTAAAGGGAGTGAAGGGTGATTCATTCCGGATGTGGTGTTCTTGAAGCATGTTGCTGGATCATCACTTCCAGATTCTCCTAAATCCCCCAGACACAGAGAAGTGTTAAAAAGTTCAGGTGAGGTGAAGACTATATAGTAGTCTGAGGCCTTTGGCTGTGTCAGCCATGAGCTCCAAGGGCAAACTCACTTGATCTCGAAGCCACTACTCAGTGCTGTTGGTGACATTACATCCTTATAATTCCAAAGCCATTCCTGAAGAGCCAGGTACTTCCTCATTCTCAAGAAGCATTCAAAAGTCAATGGTAACAAACTAGTCTATATTATTTGGCCCTAATAGTTATCCTGCTTCGGACTGGCCGGGATCTGGAGCAAGGGAAACACTCTTTCATTGCTGGTGGGAGTGCAAACTTGTACAACCACTTTGGAAATCAGTTTGGCAGTTTTTCAGAAAACTGGCAATAGTTCTACCTCAAGACCCAGCTATACCACTCTGGGTATATACCCAAAAGATGTCCTACCATCTCACAAAGACACTTGCTCAACTATGTTCATAGCAGCTTTATTCATAATAGCCCAGAAACTGGGAACAACCTAGATGTACCACATTGTTTTTTATTTTTAAGTTGAGGGATATCTACACAATGGGATACTAGTCAACCATTAAAAACAAAGACATCATGAATTTTGCCAAAAAATGGATGGATCTTGAGAATATCATCCTGAGTAAGGTAACCCAGTCCCAAAATGGCATGCATGGTATATACTCACTTATAAGTGGACATTAGCCATAAAGGATACCATGCTGCACTCCACAGGCCCAAAGAAGCTAAACAAGAAGGAAGGCCCAAGCAAGGATGCTTAAATCTCACTTAGAAGGGGGAATAAAATAGTCATAAGAGGCAGATTAAGGGAGGGAACTGGGTGGAAGAGGGGATGGGGAGGGAATGGGGATTCAGGATCAGGTGTGGGGAGGGACAGGAGGGATGGCCAGATGGCCATGAGAATGAATGGAAATCTGCACTGACTGACAGGGGTGGGAAAGAGGTGGGCATCTGTAGGATGAGACAGAGACCTAGGATAAGGGAGGCACGTAAGAATCAATGGGTGTGTCCTTAGCTGTAACTCACAGCACTGGGGATGGGGAACCTGAAGATGTAGCCATGCCGGAACCTTAGTAGAGTGATAGGGACACCAACCCACCCACAAAACTTTCAACCCAAAATGTATCCTATCTACAAGAGATACAGGGGCAAGGGATGGAGCAGGGACTGAGGGAATGACCAACCAATAATTGGCCAAACTTGAGACCCATCCCATGGACAACCACCAGTCCCTGACACTATTAATGATACTCTATTATGCTTGCAGACATGCATGGCTGTCCTCTGAAAGGTTATACCCAGCAGTTGACTCAGATAGATGTAGAAACCCACAGCTAAACAATGGATAGAGCCTGGAGACTCTTATGGAAGAATAAGAATTGTGGGACTGGAAGGGAATAGGAACTCTACAGGAAGACCAATAGAGTCAACTAACCTACACCCTTGGGGGTCTCAGAGACTGAACCACCAAAGAGTATACAGAGTTTGGACAAAGGCCTCCTTGCACATATGTAGCAGAGGTACAGTTTCATCTTCATGTGGGTCCTAAACAACTAGCTATCCCAAAAGGTGTTGCCTGCCCATGGGATATGTTCCTCTAGCTGAACTGCCTTGTCTGCCCTCAGTGGGAGAGGATTTGCCTATCCCCAAAGAGACTTGATGTGCCAGGGTGGGGCCACTCTCTCTGACGAGAAAGGGAGAAAGGATGGGGGAGGACTGTGGGAGAGGATGACCTGGAGGGGGGGCAGTGAACGAGATGTAAAGTGAATAATAATAATAATATAATAATAATAATAAAAGTAGGTCCCATGAGGACTTGTTGATGGGGATGTGAAATGTGAGAATGTAAATGAATGAGCAGTGTGTGGGGGGGGGGGGTCAACTCCTAAATTTGGGGATAGTGAGTCAACAGTGATGATTTGTTTTCAGATAGGAACAATAGATGAAGACATGGTGATTCCTTAGAAAGGATAAAGGGAAAATTCACTATTTCCGCCATGTTAAATTAGAGGTGACTATCAGGCAGCACAATGGACCTATGACAAGGTCAGCTTTATGAGTCTGGAGCTCAAGGGAGAACTTGACTTTAGAAATACAACTTTTCCAGTTAATAAAATAGAGATAACATTAAAACCGTGGAAGCTGATGAGTTTATCTAGTGAAAGGTGTGAGAAAAGATGGGAGAGCTAAAGAAAGAGCTCTGGAACCAACTGAGGAGTAGGCAGGAAAGGAGGAGAGACACCAGGACACTCTAGCATAACGCGAGTCCTGGGACATGTTTCAAGAAGGATGTTTCAATGGTTGACAGGTGCCGCAGTCTGAATAAGACAGAGACTAGGGTCGAGTAACCAGCTCAGTTGACAAAGTGCTTGCCTTGCAAGCACAAAGACCCAAGTTTGACTCCCAGATTTCATGTGGGGAAAAAAAAAAGCCAGGCATGGTTTCATATGCTTGTAATCCCAGTACTGAGGACATGTGGATTCCAGGGGCTCTCTAGCCAGCCAGCCTAGTCCCTACTTGATGAACTCAAGGAAAGTCAAAGAGTCTGTCTTAAGAAAAATCAAACTGCATGACACCCGAGGAACACCCAAAGTTGACCTCTAGTCTCCACAGGCATCCCTCCACCGCCCCCCCACCACACCCATACAATAAAATGGACTTAGCTGTCAATTGTTTATTTAACAAGCTAGTGTACGCTAGGGACCTTAACAAGACAGTTGCAGTGGAGTAATAACTAAAGCATGGTTGGAGGAGAGAAGGGGAGAGAAAGGTAGACACTGTCTAGTAAAATCCTCTAGATGCTTAACCTAAGAGGAAATGGTTTTATGTGTGGTAAATTATTCATCAGGGCAAGAACACAAGCAGAAATCCAGTTGGAGGCTCTTGGCATGTCTAAATGATAGAAAAAGTTGGTCTTACTGATAAAAAAGATTTATGCAATTTATGCAATATCCACTAAAGTCCCCAAAATAAGTAGTTATGTTGCCAAGATGAACTGCATTTATATATTTAACTGTGCCACAAAGACTGAAATGAGAAATGTTAAAAATACAGAATCCCTCAGATTATCTAATCAGCTGCCAGTAAACTGTCATTTCCCAGCTAGAGATGTAAGACCAAGGAGCTGAGAGGAAGGATGCTGAGATAGAAGTTATCAGTTGTAGAAGCAAAATTATAGAGCAGAAATGCACTTCTCTCCACACAACACATGTACATTGCTCATAACAGCTCACCAAAATGCCAATCAACCAGAACCAAGAGCATAAGAGATTTTTGTGTACGGAGGCAGTGATTTTATAGGTTAAAATCATGGGGCTGGGGCGAAGGAATGACTCAGACTTGGTGGGTAAACCACCTACCACATAAGCAGGAGCTCAATAGAGTGAGAGGTGAGGCATCTGTGAATCCTCCCCCTCCCTCTCCCCCTCTCTCCTCCTCTTCTCCCTCTCCACCTCTCTCCATCCTCCTCCTCCAACCCACCACACACAGAGGAGAGATTAGATAAAAAGCAAAGATTTGGCTAGTTATTTACCTATGTCACATCGGTCAAGTCATTTACTCTGTCCAAACCTAAGTTCTTTCATTCATAAAATGCAGATGATCATAAAAACACCTCCCAGGGATTTCCCAGGACACCTATGCTAATGTGCATAAAAGCATAGCAAATAAAATTAGAATTTAATAAATGATAATGATTGGTAGTATTACAATTTTTTTTAATCTCCATTAATTAGAATGTGAAGCCAAAGGTTAAATGCAAACTTCTCAGCAATCTTAGGGAAAAAAATTCTAAGCAAACAGTATCCTGACTGAAGCTATTACCAAGGGGAGTCTTGTGAATCAACTTTGGGGAAGCTGGCAATACACAGTACTGGCTAAACCTCATCTGCAGCTACACATCCTAAAAAGAAGAAGAAATCCAACTTCATCCAGATACAAAGTTCAGTATTGGTTTGAGTGCCACCCTGTGATAATTCCAGACTCTCTACAATGCAAAAGCAGCCATGAGCATTGGCTCCTCCATCCACAGGGGCAATTATTCCTATCAGTATGTCCACTGTAGAGATGAATAAATCAAGGCTGAGAAAGATGGACAAACAGACTCAAAGTCACACCAGAGCCAAAATAAAGGTCCAGTCTTCGCAATATTCCTTTCTGGTGTCTGGTTTTCCCGAAAGCCCAATCACAGCTTCTGTAGTATTTCGTGATTTTATAAAGTGCTTTGGGATTTATGGATCCTGGTACCTCTCTACCTCATAATCCACAATGGCAGTGTCTGCCTTTTGTCTATCAAATGTATCAAAATGTCCAGAGGTTGTTAAGTGGTGGAGATATCTAATAAATACATAAATCATACAAATATAGCGAGTGCGGGATAGCTGGCTTCCTCTCTGGCAAATCTGCTTCCTTCCTGATGAGAGATGCTGCCCTGCGGTTCTTCATGTGGGCAAATAAATGTCATAAGATATAAGCCATTTAGCATTATGCCTTGTGTGTACCTACAGTCCCATAGGGACTTACATTGCAAACACAGACATATTCTTGATGAGGGCTGGCCTCATCTGCCATGATGTGTACGGGCAAAGCCAATGGACCTTTTGAAGAGATTGTCTGAGAACCTTCTAAACTGTCTCTCTGCCTGCAAAATGTCTTCCTCTAGACAGTTCCTTATTATTAGAGGTTCATTTCTTACAAGCATCCTTTTTGTGCTATTTATTATTTTTATTCTCTGTGTATTGGTATTTTGATTGCATGGATGTCTGCTCAACGTATGTTTGCAATGCCAGTAGAGGCCAGAAGAGGAAGTCAGATCTCCTGGAACTGAAGTTACAGACTGTTGTTAGCAGCCATCTGGATGCTGGAGATTGAACCCAAGTCCTCAGAAAGAACAGCCAGTGCTCTTAACCACTAAGCCAACTCTCCAGCACCTCGGACATTCTTTTAAACTGCAATGTGTAAGACACTGTTCCAGGAGCTGACAGTATAAACTAAACAAAGACATTGCCCTCAAAGAGCTTGCTCTCTTTAGGAGGGAAAGGGTAGATGGTAGGAAATAAGCATGTCAGTTTGATTGCATTAAGGGTTTTTTTTTTTTTTTTTTGCATTAAATAAATAGTATCTACTGATTCAGTATAGATCCTAAAATAGCTTACCCAAAGGGTGATTCAGAGTAACTTAGGGTTAGGGGTATAGCTCAGTGGCAAAGGAATTGTCTAGCATGTACAATGCCCTGGGGTCAATACACAGCACTACAAAACAAACAAAAAGAATAATTTAGCAGATTAACCAGCACCCAATATTCTCAAGGAAATTCAGATAACATCTAACCTTACATGTCCCTTCCCTAGCTGGTAAGGGACATGTCCCTTCACTTGGCTCCATCTGTAGGAACAGTCCCCACCATTGATAGGACAAGGGGACTTGATGAATATGGACACCCAACACAATGCAATTACCCATGAATATTATCCTGAAAATTTCAGCTACCTGCATTTTCTCAACAAACACCCACAAGTGTGTATTGAGCACTCAATGTTAGCAGTACAAAGACACAGAAGGTAGTTGTCCTGCTATAAGGCTCCAGGGATAGTGTAGTAAATAAATAAATAAATAAATAAATAAATAAATAAATAAACTTATACCTAGAGAAGCATCATTTCTATACAGAGATATCCCTGCTCTTTCTTCTAAATGAATTCCCCCTCCAAATTCCTGCTGCTTTAGAGCAGCAATGACCAATAGAACATGCTGCATTGATATTAGACACTTAAGTTAATCTAAGTAAATAAAAGAAGTGGTGAGCACACTTGGCTACTAGATACCATCCTGGACAGTATAGCTCTGTAATAAGAATGTTTCCAGGGACTTATAAGCCTGAACAGGGAGCCCTAGAATACAGGAGACAAAAAAAGAATAGGGATTTTGTGGTCCAATCCAAGGTCTTTTCTGTTCTACAAGTTTGCTTCATGACTGGTTCTACAGAAGAAGAAAAGCAAGCTGGATCACAAGTTTTGAAAACAATTGTTCGCAAGTGAAGAATGGATAGAACCAGGGAACTCTGTTATGAAAAGGTAACCAAGGCCAGGTCTATGAGACTTCAGGAGGGAATATAATAATAAATAATAATAACAAACTATAATAAATACTATAATAATATATAATAAATACTATAATAATATATAATAATATATAACTATAATAAAGACTATAATAATAAATAATAAAAATAAAGAATAATAATAAACTGGTGTGCATAGTCATTCTCTTGATAAGCATATGTTCCTTTTTTATGTGGTGGCTTGGACATGTCTTCATTTTCTCAATACTGACTTAGTACTATCTCTAGCCTATGGGAGAGGATCAATCATGACTACTGAGGAGAAGACAGAAAGAGGAAGGATAATCTCTGTAACATATGTGCCTAAGGTTGTTGAATGAAGACCACAGAGATAGCTCAGCAGGTAAAGGAGCCTACTACCAAGCCTGATGACCTGAGTTCAATACCTGAGACCACATGAGAGAGAGAATCAATTCATACAAGTTGTCTCTGACTTCTACATGCACATGTGTACATACATACATACATAATATGATACAAAATGTTAAGTGGTTAAATGAATGGAAGGGGAATCATACATGTATACACAGTAGGTACTTTATAAATATAAATATTTAATAGTTTGTTTCAGCAATGCAGCACAGCTATTCAGCATAGAAAAGTAATTACAACTCTTGTTACAATCCATTGTAAATGGCCTTTAATTCTGTATGTGTTAAAACTCTTTATAATGCCTGGATCCTGTCTATCAATTTGAGAACAGACTTTCCTAGAGCTGTGTTCTGGTCTATACCTATTAATTTAATTGTCTTCACTTGGTTCTGGCATCTGTCATGACAAAATAATATTAAATTATTTGTCATAGTTTCTGCTTATTTTATAACAGGCTCATGACTACTTCTCTGGAGCACTGAGTTTCAATCCTGAGTATCCGGACCAAATAGCAATGATCACATCCTTTTTGCCTATCCACAATGATAATCATGATTAGCTATTATGATAATCCAATTAGACAAGTGTTTACAGATTAGTGGATGTATTAATTGGAGTAAGCTAGCTGCTATTCCCAATAAGTCACAATATTTCAATGTCTTTACAAAACATAAATTTGTTTGCCTTGGCACAAGTCAGGATTGGTTTCTTTTATTTAGTTAGAGAATATTTTTTTCCATGTACTGATTTAGAACCCAGGTAGCTGCCATTTTGTAACTAAACCCACAGCAAGGTCTAAAACCTTAAAGGCTTGTTTAGACAACAAATGGGGGAAAAGGAAACAGAAAAGATATACTGAATTCTTGGGAATTTCAGCCCCTAGCATTGCTCATCACTTATTCCTAAGGGCACCTAGACATGAGATAACAAGTGGGTACAAGGGGTTCTGGGAACTGTAGTCCTTAGCTGAACAACATGTTTCTGGGCTAGCTGCACACTTTGCGAAGAATAGAACTCATTTCTCATGAGCAGCTATTCATCCTTGTCACAACCAATATTAGGCCCCTGTTGGAATTTGGAACTTGAACTGAGGAAGGCACCTAGCTCATGGCCCCAAATAAAAGCTACTTTTCCTGAAGTCAGAAGGAGAATTACATTAATCAAAATGTCATTGAACTCAAACCTCCAAACAGAAAATCAAAGGGTGTGTTCCCAGCAAACATTTCAGGACAGAGTGCCCTTCATACCTCTTCTTGCCTTGCATATGTGTGTTGCCTGGCTTTCCAGCATCTTCTCATGTAATTGTTAAATACCTTTCTGGTTGTCCCCATTTCTTGGGCATTTGACTGATACTAATTGATTTTTCCCCCAACTCTCTTCACAGCTATGCCCAACAACAAGGTATCCCAGGAATATTGAGAGCCTAAGTCTGGTCAGAGGAGAAAACTTAGAAGATGTTAAACCAAGGTCTCCGCCCTAGGACCTGAAATGACAAAGGTGTGTGCATCAGAACAGAAAGAAGAATTTGTATATTTGTGATTTATAGCTTTTATTTTTGTGGTGGCAGCTTCAGTTTCAAACTTGGATTTCCTCAATGGTGAATCAACACAGGATAGATGCATTGCTCTTTTCAATATCAGGAGCTACAGGTTGTATTGATGGCATTGGAAAAGGGTTGCATGAATAACTCACCATGAAAAAATAGAAATATGAAAAAATAGAAGTCCCATATTTCTCGTTTGTCCATTAGAATGACCTGAATCCCTAAAGCAACAGCATTTTCACACCAGACAATTCTTCCTTTAGAATTTCATTGTTTCTTTATTGCATGAGGAATTCAATTATTCATGGGATAATCACCTCTACAATCAGTTTATCCTAAAAGTATTTATTAATTTGCATCAAATCCCCATTATGGAAACTGGCCAAGGACCCTATGGCTGTCACCCCGTATATAAAAGAATCTACTTCTAGACATGTTGGGAAGGACAAAAAAAAATGTAATATGTAAAAATATATAATATGGTACTTTGTGCCATCTCAAACATATAGCAGGCACTTACACTACATGCTGCTGTTAGGCTTAATTTCAGATCAAACAAGAAACTCCAAAATGGATGGTAAAGTATTATTTCTGGGTAATCTGTAAGGATGATTGTTTTAGAGATTGTCACTTGAATCAAAGAACAACATGAGAAAATTTCACTCTCCCTTAATGTGGGTGAGTGTCATCTAATTAGACAAGGGCCAAAGAGAAAAGAAGAGGGAAAAATTCATATTCCATCGCTCTCTTCTTTCCCGTTCTCCTTCCCTTCTCTTCTCTCCTCTTCTCTCCTCTTCTCTCTCTCTCTCTCTCTCTCTCCCTCTCCCTCCTTCCCTCCCTCCCTCCCTGTCTTCCTCCTTCTCTATCTCTATCTCTATCTCCATTGTCTTCTATGCTTAGACATCAGAGATCCTCTGGACTCAAGGGCATATAAGAACAATTCGACTCTCCCCAAAAACCAGGTTTTTTAGCCTTGAACTGAGAGCTACATCATCAGATTCAGGCTAAAGCAATCTCCATGACTCTAACTTGTATGAAGCCTATGCTTGGACCTCTCATCCTCCATAGTTTCCTGAGACAACATTCCCAATTAGTCCCTTAAATCTACTTATCTGTCTGTCCTTCCATTCATCCTACTGTTTTTTCCCCTTGAGATGTCTCATAATGCAGTCTAATCTCATTATCATTATTATTTTAATTGCCCCTACTGAAGATCTATTAAATATTCCCACTCCAGTTTTCCAGTTTTCGTGTGTGTGTGTTGTGTGTGTGTGTGTGTGTGCATGTGCATTCAGTAACCAACAAAGACCAGAGGGGTTGTCAGATCCCTGTTGCTCTAGGCACAGATAAATATAAGCCCTGATATAGATACTGAAAATCAAACTCCAGTCCTCTGAAAGAGCAGTAGTGTGCTTAGCTGTTCAGCACATCTCCAGTCTCTCCAGCTTTCTTTTGAATATTTCTATACCAGTCTTCACAAGCTGCAAGTTGCCAAACAAGATCCAGAGTATCTAAAGTCAGGACCTGACAAATTCCCACTTAATCCTATCACCTTCACTCCAGATGAAAGAGTCCCTGCATTTCTAAAGCTTGTTTGAATGGAACTCTCTCACAACTGCAAGAGGTACAATGAGAGACATTAGAAGAAAATGACAATTGCCAAGCATGAGAACCATGAAGAAAATAAGATAGTGATGCATGCTGGTTTAACACCTACAGAGAATGCATGAATATTTTACCCCTATGAAGTCCACCCTGAGTTGCTACAACAGATGTGTCTTACATGTTAGCATAAAGTTTCTTCTCCTCCACATTACTATCCATTGTATGTTTCTATGTCATCTAGAATGTGGTCCCTATAGTTGTGAAGGAGGCTGTAGGAATACACAGGATACTTAAGGCTTTCTAGAAACAGCATATATCACTTATATGCCCCTCCTATTGTACGTAGTAAAATGACCCAGTATAACTGCAAGGCAAGCTGGGAAATGTCATCTTCCTAAATGTCCACAAAGAATAAAAAAAACTGGTCATGTAATGTGATCTCTGTTACATCTTTTATCTGTTGCATCCAATCTCTCTACTAGACAACAATAAGCCTGGGTTTCTGGACCCAAATCTAGCATGCTAATCAATAGCTTCCAGAAATGTTCTCATAGGCCGGGTGGTGGTGGCGCACGCCTTTAATCCCAGCACTTGGGAGGCAGAGGCAGGCGGATTTCTGAGTTCGAGGCCAGCCTGATCTACAGAGTGAGTTCCAGGACAGCCAGGGCTACACAGAGAAACCCTGTCTCAAAAAACGCCCCCCCAAAAAAAAGAAAGAAAGAAAGAAGGAAGGAGAGAAGAGAGAGAGAGAGAGAGAGAGAGAGAGAGAGAGAGAGAGAGAGAGAAAGAAAGAAAGAAAGAAAGAAAGAAAGAAAGAAAGAGAAGAAAGAAAGAAAGAAAGAAAGAAAGAAAGAAAGAAGAAATGTTCTCATAGACACACCCACCCAGACTACTGGATGCCAAGAGTGTTCAGGGCTGTGGGGTGAGGAATAAAATACAGAATGTGAAGCTGAGGTGGGTTCTAGGTGGGCAACATGCCAGGGTTAAACAAAAACCAATCTACCAATGTAAAGAAGTCAGACATGGTGAGAGAGGTTAAATATGGTTTCATACAATTTGTAGAGGTTTGGAGACTGAGGAGAAGAAATTTCTGGTCTGTTAAAATGAAGCCAGGAGGACCTTTGGCAAATACCAGCATTCTCTGCCTTAGGCTACTCTCAAGACCCTAAAATGTATACAAGGCAGGTATCATTAATCCTGTTTCAGGATTCAGAGAGGTGAGATCACTTGGCCATGGTTTTACAGTAAGTAAAAAGCCTAGGATTTGTAATTTCAGGCTCATGAGTTTAATTGGTTATTTGTTTGCCCCTCTGTTGTTTGTGACCATAATAAGGATCAAGCCTAGGATCTCAGGCAAGCTAGTTACCTCTGAGCTCCAACCCGACCCTGACTTGGACTATTAATCCTAGTCTCCACTCAGTCTACCCTCAGCAAATACAAGCGCTTATTGATAATAGCTAATTGTGGTTTCTTCTAACAGGAACTCCATTCCCAGAGCCTGTGGTGCTGGGCAATGGCTTTCTGCATTGGCCCTCTCTCTTGATATAATTAGAAATGGTGTCTGTGCTTTGCTGTCTCTGACTCCTAAGCGCTAAATAGAATACACTATTCTCTGTGTCCTCTCTCTGATTTCCACTTACTCTCTCTAAATATTTGCCACAGTATGTAGTAATGGCTCCGGCATGTATCTGTGTGCCCCATTTGACTGTGAATTCAGTACAAGCAGAGACAGCACCAAACTGCAACTCAGGGATATCCCCTATGACCCAATACTGGGTCTATCAGATGAAAAGGATTTAACAAAAGTTTCTGAGTCTGTGGGTGAACACGTGAGCATGGAGCATTTCTCATGGTCTGCTAGTATGTTGAGCCGTGTGAAAATATTCAGCTCTCTCTTATTCTCCATGAGTGCTGGTACTCCAAGAACCAGAACCTTCGTGAGCAGCATCCCAATGGTCTATCTGTAATCTAAAACAGACACTCGCTATGCATACTGGAATGCATGGATGGAAAAATAGGTATAGCTTTATCACTAAGGAGCAATTCCACAGCTAGATGTTATATCTGGAATTCTTTAAAATCAAATGAAATCCTTAATGCTGCCTGAAGAGCCCTGAAGAGCCTTGCCTGTAACACTGAGTGAAATGGAGCAGGAGGAGCTAACCCAGTATTCGGACACCACGAATGCTTCAGAGTCTGGCAAACAGTGTGTACCTCTACTAAGGACAAAAGGGGTCTATCAGGATGACTCAGTAAAAGCCATCTGAGTGTCATCCCCCATGCTCACAAAAGCTAGGTGAGGTGGCTTGCATCAGCAACCACATCATTATTATAGTGAGGGGTGATGTGGAGACAGGTGAATTGCCCAGAAGCCCCAGGGCCAGCTAACTTGTACTATGCAGTTCAGCTGCAGAAACAATGAGAGTCTCTGCCTTGTAAAGATGAAAGATGAGAACCAGTTTCTGAAGGCATCCACACCCACATCATGACACAAGCATATCTGTACTTACACATACAAATCACACACACACACACACACATAAATGAATAAATAAATAAATAAATAAATAAATATCCAAACAGTCATGTGCTAATGAGCTAATGAGAATATACTTTTACATGCAGCTCTACAGGGCTGATGGATCCTCTGCTGTCCAGCTCTGGACCCTCCTGGGACCCATAACCCCCAAGTTAGAGGCACCCCAGTAGCTGCTTTGCAGCTGCTCGGATGAAAAAACCCACCCACCCCCACACAAGCGCCTGCTAAGTTAGTTAGCAATTCAGAATGACTTTTCAGAGAGCAATCCCTCAGTCTCCCATGATACTTGTCTGACAACCCCTTAATCTTGGCAAGAGCTGCATTAAACCAACCTGTCATCATCCGTCGCCGCACACAGTGGCAGCTCTCACAGAGACACACACACTCGCTGAGAAACCAGACTCCTCAACCTCAGAAAAGAAATTACAGTTCAGAGGTCCTGTTGCTCCACAATCAACCCACAGGAGCTGACAGGCAGGGCGTGCCAAGAGGCAGCAGGCCAAATTCAGGCTTGAGGTGAGCCGCTTCTATCCTAGGATCTGTGGGATTGCCCAAAGGAGTGTTAAGACAGTTATTACACTGAAGGTACCTGTCTCTACTGAGAAGGAAGAAAGGAAGGAAGGAAGGAAGGAAGGAAGGAAGGAAGGAAGGAAGGAAGGAAGGAAGGAAGGAAGAGAGGGGGGAGGAAGGAAGGAAGAGAGGGAGGGAGGGAGGGAGGGAGGCAAAGATTGGAGGAAAGAAGGAAAGAGAGGAGGGGGAGAGGATGGGGAGAGGAGAAGGGAGGAAAGAGGAGAGGAGAGACAATAACATGTAAAGGGTCCAAAGGGAACTTGAGAATGGAACAAGGGATGGGAGGTGAGAAGGGGTAGATGGGAAGGGGAAGAGGAGGGAAAGGGGAGAGGGAAATGAAAGGGGAAGGGGAGGAAAGGGGAGAGGAGAGGAGGGGAGAGGAGAGGAAAGGAAAAGAAATAATAACATGTAAAGGGGCCAAGGGAACTTGAGACTGGAATGGGATTCATTGGGAGGAATTCAAAACCCTGTAGTTATCATGGTTGTAGAGAAACAGTTTCATTAGCCACTTTGGAACTTTGTGAAATTCTATTCCCTTAAAAAAACAAAGTGAGACTATATCCCCACCCCCCAAATATTTTGGAAACTATAAATAAAAAGACAGAGCTGGGTGATGGTGGTGAAACCCTCCTTTGATGTTTATCCTTTGGGGTACTTCATAGTTTACCTTGGCAGAGTTTCCTTTCTGTTAGGAAATCTCCATTATAGATCTTGTACCACATGCTAAGCATTTTCAAAATGATTTCTTTAAGGATTTGGGATAACTCAATATGCATATAAGAAAGTAATTTAATTCTGTTAAATTATTAGCAAAACTGGCCTCTGTTCTTCACTCATCCAACCCAGGGAACAGTGACTGACCCTATGCTTTGGCTCTGCATGTTTGGCCAGATGAATTACTTTAGCCAATGGGCATGACCATAAAACAAGTCAAGCGATGAGAAACATCCACCCATTTCTATTTGCATTCTGGGATAATGACGTGATATTCAGATACAGACAAGACTTCTGCAAGATAAGAGATAGCTGGGGTAGAATCTAGTTACCCAAAGGACCCAAGACAATGAGAAGTTGATCCTAAGACCCATAGGTAAGGCCAGGCAAGATCAACAGACCTACTTAGCCAATGCCAAATGCTTCTGGACACTGAGCAATAAATCCCATTGTACTGCGTATGACTACATATCATTTGTTGCAGTTTATGTGCTGTGACAGATACCATGACCAAAAGTAACTTGTGAGGTCTAAGGGTTTATTCAGCTTACACATCCAGGTCACAGAGCACTGGGAAATCAGGACAAGAACTGAAGCAGGAACTTGAAGCAGTAATCATGGAAGAACAATGCTTAGCTGGCTTTCTTACATAACCCAGAACAACAATCTGCTCAGAGAAGAGTACTTCCTGTAGTAGGCTGGGTTCTCTCACATCAATCATCAATCAAGACACTCTCCAAAAGACAGGCCCACAGGCCAGTCAGAGCTAGGCAATCCCACAATTAAGACTCCCTTCTCAGGTAACTTTAGGCTATGTCAAGTTGACAAGGAAACCTAACCATTGCAGTCCTGTGCTTATTATGCTGCATTATGGCACAATGCACATAATAACTACTGCATCATGTGTCACATAATATTCTGAAACAAAATTGGTAGGGACCTTTTATTCCAGATTAAATGTTTTCATTCAAAATTAGTAGCACTACTTTCTCAAGGCACTATAGCCAGCACATGAAGCTGAGATTCACCGCAGGCTAAAGGGCATCGCAGCCCATAGCCATGGCCTCTACATCTATAAAAATGGGGTCTGGGGAGGTAGTGAAGTGTTTGTCTCAAAAACATTAGCACTTGTGTTCTGGGTCACAAAACTCAAATAAAATACTGGATGAAGATTTACACACCTATAATCCCTACACTAGGGAAATAGGTGGAGAAAGGAAAATCCCTGTGCTTGCTGTCCAACTGGTCTACCCAACTCAGTGACAGACTCTGCCTCAAATATAAATGGAGAGCAATTGAGGAAAGAACCCGACATTGTCCTCTAACCAACTCTGGCCTCTATATAAACTTGTATACAGATGCATATCCACAACAAAAGAAAAGACAGAAATAATAATATAGACAATATGAATTACTGTAAACCTTAAACGACAACAGATGACAACAAGACAAGAATCACTCGCCAACGTGATTTGCACATGATGAACTTTGCGGGGGTTGTTGTGCCAATATAAGCTCCACTGTTATTATTACTGCTGGTTGTTATTGCTGTCATGATGTCATTTATTACTCTAGTGTCTTATTCTTTCTATTCTGTCCATGTGTGCTAGAGGCAGATGTGTCTGTACATTTTGCTACACCTGCTCTAAAATTACAGGGCCAGCCCTGTTTCCAAACCTTTAGTATGAGGGCATTGTGCTGTAGGCATATATTTTTCACAATGTACTTTAATAAGAGTTTAACCTCCCATCTAGCCGATTATCCATCAGAGGTAAGTGGAAAAGAAAGGTTATTAGGATACAAGTAGAAGTGGACCTGTTTTAGAACTTACTCTTTGGGGTGATTCCAATCTTCATTGTCCTCAGTCTAGTCCATTAGCAAACACCAAATATGAATCAGCAACTGCAGTCCAGTCCACTCAGCAGACACCACACATGAACCAGCAGCTGCAGTCCAGTCCACTCAACAGACACCACATATGAATCAGCAAAGGCAGTTCCATTCAGAAGAAACCATGAGGCTTGCCAATTGGCCTCAATTCATGGAAGCAGAAAGAAGCCAAAAGAGTTCCACAAGAAGTTCTTTGGCAAGTGTCTCTTTATGAAGTCACCACAAGCGAAGTTCAGCAAAGTAATGTAAGGCAAACCAATACATGCATGTCATCAGCAAAGACTAGTGAGGCAGAGCAAAGCAAATCAATACTTAAGTTCCCATTGTCTGTGGGATCATATTTATATTCTTTCTAAACATCATGTGTCCTTTCATGTGTTTTCTGTAGAAGAACATCCTTTCACCTGTGTCTGTCTCAGCAAAACATTCTTTCACCTGTCTACCCAGCAAAATGTCTCTATAACCTGAGTCTCCAAAGAAACCAGAAATGTCCACTTTACTGTGCCAAGTAGTACATTCTGCTAATTTAGTGCCACCTTTTTTTCATGATACAATCTTAAAGACCCAAGGATATAAGAATTACCCATCTTTAAAACAATATCATACAAAGGAGAAATGACAGAGGTACCAGGTGTCATTGTTATCACAACATGGTCGGTGATATAATAAAGGAACTCTCATATGATGTGAACTTTATCACCTTTAAGAGGTCTGCATGGCAATTTTCCCATGTGGTTTTCACAAGCAACTATTTATTTAAGACACAGACTCTGATGGAAGGGTAATTTTCCATAAGCAACACCTCAGGAACTGTTACATCTACTTAGAATCTCAGACACCCTAGTGTTCTTATCTTCCCACCAAATCTACCAGCTACATCTTTCTGGGACAGAATTGCCATGAAGGAAAATGTAGCCATCTGGTACAACAGAACCTAGTTATTAAGGTGAGATTGAATGCACTTTGAACAGTGATCCGAATCAGAAGTGTCCTCAGGCTCCCCACACACTTCCTGTCCTACAATTCATATGAACATCTGTGTCCTTACAGAAAACCATAAGCTATGCAAGTGGCTAAGGCAAGAGGGAACTGTCTGATGGAGAATTAGCACACAAAACAAGAGAGTTTCAATCCTGTTCTGCCCCCTAGTAGCCTTGGCAACCACTTAATCCAGATTAGACAATCTGAGCAGTACTGTCATTTTGGCCCAAGCATTGCATCATGGGAAAATGGCCTGTAAACTGAGGAATGTTTAGTAGCAGTCCTAGCTTCTACCTCCATGTAAGTAGTACTTCTGACTTTGCCACCCATCCCTTGGGAAGGAATGAGCAATACTTCTCCCAGTTAAAAACCATTGGCTTTACAACCTCTCTGGTGTAAACCAGTGCCTTCCTCTATTGGAGACAATGACACAGAACCCTGCCTCATCAGGCCCAAGGACTGAATCATGTGCTAGGATGGTATGAGAGCTGGCACACACACAATTACAGTTACCTGGTATTAGTAGCACATGCCCACTGAGGAATGGAGCTCTCTCAAGAGAACATGAGCTTTGCAAATTTAGGGGACAAAATAATTCAACCCAACAAAGACATATCAGAGATCTTTCCTTACATTTATTGGGGGGGGGAGAATTCTGGAAATTAAAGGGTGAATGAAATTTGGGCTCACCTTGAGGGAGTACCCTCTCTACTGAGAAGCTCGTAGCTCTCACTGAAACATAGGCTAAACGTTCCCATTTAATCCAGTTACAGGAACAACTTATGCAATTTTGTTTTCCTTTGCTTAGCCATTGTTACTTCATCACTAGAAGGAAAGTAATAAAACAAAATTCCTGAGAGGCAGGGCAGTAGTATAGTGTTAGAGTGCTTGGCAGTTTCCTAGCTTTGTGAACCCCTGGGTTAGAGAGAGAGAGGAGAGAGAGAGAGAGAGAGAGAGAGAGAGAGAGAGGAGAGAGAGAGAGCCCTAAGAGACTTGGTTGTTAAGCAATGAATATCCTGTCTTCCAATAGCACCCAGGCTTCCCATTTGCCTGTCTGATTCCTCTCCTCGCCAGACTGCCTGCAGCATAGAAAATAAGTCCCTAGCATGCCCCAAGGAGAAGAACTGTTTCCTCCCACTGATCTTCATCAACAATCATCCAGGAGGTGATTAGGGACCTAAGCCCTTAGGGTCCTATGGATGCGGGCTCTTGGCCTTGCCAAGTCACCTCAGCCCAGAACAGAAGCAGTGCTCAATCAATGCTCTATCACCATAGCAGTGGAGGTGATGGGAAGGAGCAGGCAGATGCTGACCAGGAAGATGGGAAGGCACATGAGAATACAGCTCTCAGCCTTCTGAGAGCTGATGAGAGAGCCCAGAACGCCATCCACCTCCAGAACACCATGAGCCATGAAAACAAACCTACTCCCTTGGCCAGCACCTACTAGTTCAACTGTACCAGCTTTTCCCAGGCTCTGGCCAAAAGAGTCAAACATGCACATATATATTTATGTAGACAAGAAAAAGGAAAAGTGTTACTTCTAGTCAGAGCCTAAATTTCCTGCCTCCAAAGCCCAGCTGGATAGCAGGAGCTGTAACAGAAAACAGCCGCACAATTAGCTGGAGCTCTGTAGCTGTCTGTAGCAGACTGCTTACACGGATGTCTCCATAGGTGGTCCCCCAGTTCATCAGTTCATAAATAAGTAATTTGAAATGTGTTCCTGGGGGAAATTTTCCTCCTGCCTCTCCCCAACAGACTGTACTCATCAGTTTTCCCATTCTCCAGGTAGCTGCCGTCCTCATTTATAATGGCCAGAGGAACTGCACTGTTCTAATTCCTGCTTCATTACATTGTCTAATGCAAGTTTCGCCAGCCTCACACTCCACATTTCCTTATATTGATAAGAAAAGAAAAGCCTTGCATATATTATTTATTAGCACTTTGGAAGTAGCTTTGCTACGAGTTTAGATGGAATATTTTTACATACAAAGCAGGACAGGCAAGTTGAGGTCTGGACAGAGGTTGGGAGATGGAGTTCTTGGAACCCGGGGAACATGCTCACATACACTAGACAGGTGCATGCACACAGCAAACCTTATACACAGTTCAACCCTCATGGACCACTCTCCCTCTCTTTCCCTCCATCCCTGCCCCTCACCATATGTTGTATCCAGGCAAATGTTTTGGGAACATTTTGATGCATTTATCCCAAGCCTATATTTTTCCTACTCGAGAAAATGAACAACCAGATCAAAAGCACCTGGTGATTTCAGAATAGCAGGGTTCCCCACTGGCGAAGCTAATGGAGTCACTAATTTGCCTGGCCAATAAAACCAATGACTTCTATACTAAAAGCCTTTGAGTGAAGCCTCCAGGGCTTGCTCTGGGGTAATGGAAGGGGGTTAGTTTCCTCTTAGCCAATAACCTAATTATTTTTTAAAGTACTAACTGTACCTTTCATTATAATAATGCATATAATTGATTTTGCTGATGATGTCTTTCATAAAAATCTATCAGTCACCGGGAACTGTATTTACTCCTTTTCGTTGTTTTTATGATTATTTAGCTTTGGAGTCCCATAATAGGTAATTAATAAAATATGTTAATCTGAGAGCCATTTGCCTCATGAGCTCTTTAGGAATTCTTTTTCATTCCATTCTAGAAAGCCATTGTGGAAGGCAACGCTTTCCAAGTGAAATCTTGGCACAATTTAAAAGTTGCATTTGGGTTCATCTGTCTATTTTCTTTTTTCTATAAACAGCCCACGACTTTCATCAAAATAATTCAGAAAGTGAGAATCAGATTAAAATTGTTCTTTTTCTGGTCTGAAGGAAAGAAGTGACACCCTTACCCCCAAAGACAGTCTTCTAACTAGGTCATTAATGTCAATCACCAGCCAGTCATTGGAGGACTCTATAAAGAAAGGGTTACAGAATATGAGTATAATTGTGAATCTTAAAAAAAAAAAAAAAAAATTCTGAATATTCAAGCTAACTTCCTCAAACGTGAGAGAAGATGCAACGTCTGTCTTTCTAGGTCTGAGTTATCTCACTCAACATGATTGTTTCCAACTCCATTCGTTTCCCTGAAATTTTCGTAATTTCATTTTTGGTAATAGCTGGATAATACTCAATTGTGTAAATACAGTATATTCTCACATACCTTCATCAGTTGATAACATCCTGTTTGTTGTGAACAGAAAGGCAAGAGAAGAGTTGAGTACGTATCCCTGCAGTATGAAGTACATTCTTTGGGGTTTATACTCAAGAGCGTACAGCTGGATCATGTCATTGATGTATGTCTACGTTTTGAAGAACAACACACTGATTTCCATGGTGACTGCACCAGTTTACTCTCCCACCATCAGTACGTGTTCCCCTTTGCCACATCCATACCAGCATTTGTCCATCAGCAGAGAATGAGTAACTCAGGAGTATACTCATCCCTAAATGGAACATCTGCCTCACATTCCTTCCTCCCAAAGCACAGGGAAAGATGTGAGAGATGGGACAGAAAGACTGTGAGAGCCAGAGGTCATGGATAACTACAAGGAAACAGAGATTTAGTGGACACACGGGACTAGTGCACAGATGAACTCACAGCCATTGTAACAGCGTACACAAGATCTGCAGAAGCTCAAGCCAGACAAACTCCCAGCATGGAGGGGGAAGGTGGGCCCAAAGTCCCACTTCTAACTGGGAGCTAGTGGTATAGCTAATAGGAAAGGGAGAGTTAGTTTTCATTAAGACTATGACTCCTAGTAAGTCTGACAAACTCCAGCAGATGGCCACACATACAAGAGCATAAAAGCAGCATTAATCGGCCTTGGAGTGGTTTTGTGTTTTTGTTTTTTTTTAAGAATTAGGGCATAAAGGTGGGTGGATATGGAATAAGGAGTGGATCTAGGAATAGATGGAGAGGGAATGAATATGATCAAAACACAATGTATAAAAAAATCTCAAAGTATTAATAAAAAATACCTTTTCTAAAATGGAAAGGGGTGGCAGAAAAAGAAAGAGAGAAGAGAACTAATCTGGGATGAGTTTTACATTAGAGGTGACTTTCAGGCTGGAACCCACTCTATGGTAAACCAGGGCTTGAAAATCTAGGTATTATCCCTCCAATACAAAAAGAACTTAAAAATTCACCTCTCTCTGTTCAAGGGGTAGAAACCCCAGCTCTTGCTTTGAGATGATTAGCAGAACATGAGAGTGTTCACGGATAGGGTACAGCCCACATCATCACCTGCACCTAGGACCTGGTGGCATTGACCATGCAATTTCTTCTCTCCATAGTGTGTGTGTGTGTGTGTAGTGTGTGTGTGTTGTGTGTGTGTGTGTGATACTTGACTCTAATATATGTACATATAGAGGCCAGAAGCAACATCCGGTGTCTTCCTCTGCTGTTCTCCACTTCATTTTTTGAGATAGTGTCTCTCCCTATGAATACCTGGAGCACCATTTTGGGTAGACTGGGTAACCAGTAAGCCTAAGGAATCCCCTGTCTGTTCTACCCCACACCCATCACTGGGATACATATATGCATCACCATACCAAACTTTCACTGGGTGCTGAAGATCAAACTGAGGTCCTCATGGTTGCACCACAAGCATGTTTACCCACTGCCCCAGATCATTTTTCATTATGGGAGCAGAGACATCAGCCAGGTGTTAGAGCTCCCTGGAACTGAACTTAAGTAGTTGGCAGTTGTTAGCTGTCCAAAATGGGTCTTCTCTAAAAACAGAACATACTTTTGTATCCATTGAGCCATCCCCCCCAGGCCCCATCTTTTATTCTTAAGATGGAGACTGACAATAGTACTCAGTCCTTGGCTCTTGAAAAGAACTGGCAAAGAACTGGCAAAGACCCATCAGTAATGAAGGAACACAGAGCTTGCAGCAAAGTTTTTCAAGCAGCCTTGACACTTGGGCAAAGGTGCTTCCTGGTGGCCAGATGCTGGGTATCAGTCTCAGTTTGAAAGCATCCTTGCCTCTAGCCACTGGTATCATCCTCAGCTTGAAAGCATCCTTGCCTCTAGCCACTGGGTAACAACAGCAGCCAACCCTACATCCCCAGGTTGAACTGCCAAAACTGACTGTAGAGTTAACCAAATACCCTTCAGATGGCAGGGTAGACAACAGTGTGCCACACTGCCTCTGACACAAAACACATGACTTAGTACTATAGTGACCATTTCTGGGAGTCAGCTGACAGAGCAGATTTAAAAGCCCATTAGGGGAAAGAAAAGAAAGAGTGAGGGCTCGCCAGTCAGTTCCAACTCTCCTCTCCACCACAGGGAATAATTACCAGACTTCACTTTGAGTCACTTGTTAGAATTTTGCTCCAGATGTAACCTATGCCTCACAGTATCCTTCAAGACTAAATTGAAGAGAGATCAAGACAACCTGGCAGAGCCTCAGGTCCAATCCAAAGCTCAGACTCCTGGAAAAAAGACATTATACCCAAACCAAAATGGCCAATGAGAGGAAAGAATGTGAGTGTATTAGAATAGATATTACACATGTGCAGATTATCTATATCTGTCTATATCAATAGATAGATAGATAGATAGATAGATAGATAGATGCATATAATCCATACAAATATGCATTATGAAGATAGAAGATAGATAGATAGATAGATAGATAGATAGATAGACAGAAGATAGATAGATAGATAGAAGTATAAGCTTCTGAAAGATAAGTAAGGGAAAACTCCAATATACTCCTTGCTGATTGAAGAAAAGTCAGATACTGTATAGACCACACCCCTAAAGGGTAAGATATGAGCATCTCTAAATCGCATACCAGATGCACGTTTTCACACTTGTCACATGGCTCTCCCCCAAAAAAACTAGATATCACGTTGTCCTAGTGCAAATTATTTTAAGTATAGGTTAAGATTTACATGGTGTAGCCTCTTTTACATATTATTATGAGGCTCCTTCATGCACTGAGTAGCTGGGCTGTGTGGAATGCCCTTATTACAGCATCGCATTTAGAAAACAGAGACTGCCAGTGTTATTGATCATTTAATTGCCTCACTCTGTGAGGAAAAAAGAAAAGCAAACCTACACTTGTGCATAGTCACCTGCGCATGCACCACCCCCTCCTATTAATCATCAAAACCATACCACACAAAAATAACCAAAGACAAACACGTGCGTTCACTCAAAAATAAGTATACAGCACTTGAATGCATAAACTGGATTCCCCAGATAAGCAAAGCCTATGCCTGAGGCGACAGTAAAAGCAGGACACAGGAAGAAAAATAAAGCATTAAGTAGAGTTTGCTATTTGGAGAACATCAACAGAATCATCATGCGGGAAGATCTACTTGTTATTCTAATTGCCCACATCTATGTTATAACTTTCCATTGCTTTTATTTTCAACTACCTAAAGAAACCAGGGAGATAGGTAAGATTTTTGAGCTATTCAGATCTTTAGAATCTTAATGGAGCTCTGAAGCATACCTAAACATTGGCATCCAACTGGTAAAATATAGAAAAGTATGCTGTTAATGCTCAGCTGGACAGAAAACAGAAGAAAGGGGCTTTCGTCCGAAAGGCAGGGGACCTGGATTCTCTCTAACCCTAGCCTTCCACTGCTTTCCCGATGAGAACTTGCTCAAATCTGCTAAGCAAATAGTTTTAACTAGATGCTAGAATTAATAGGATTTCCAACATTGTTCACTTGAGCTTTGACTACCTATAGACCCTACCCTTTGCCTAAAGTCACCCACAGATGGTGGCTCACGGGGACCAAACTATAGATAGGTCTACCTCTCAGCTCAAGACTTTCCACCATAAAATTGTCCCTACGCAAACCTCCAAAGCCCTCTTGCCTGCTCCCCAGCTTCCTCATTGCTATGCATCTCTCTCTTATTGCCTGCACATCTCATGCACAACTCTCTCCCCACCCCCTACCGCTCACTCTGCAGGTAGTACAGGGAAAGAGTGCAATGGGAAAAGACAGGCATATTGAAGGGGTTTCTTTGCCCAGGACCCCTTTATCTGAAGTTGTCCACAAAAGCGGAAATGAGTTGATTTGCATTTTCCCACTGAAGCAAGCAGCGTAGCTGAGGAGTGCTCTCATTCCCAAGCGCCATCTTCTCTGGTTTGCCCTGAGGCCTTCTCCAGGGCTGGAACAGCTCTGAAAACACCTGTATGCTGCCCATTTAAATATGTGCTTCAGACAAATCTTTGGGGGGAGTTTCAAAGGAAAAAGACTAATGCTTTCCCTCCCTGGCATACATTATCCTTCCTGTGAATGCCAACGGCAGAAATTAACTCTCTCTAGACAGGTTTCTCTCCAGTCAGGATGCCACACCTACCTTCCAAGTTCTGGTAATTTAACAGATGTCTCCAAAGCTCATCCATTTATTCTGCAAGTATTTACTGATCCTGAAGAAAAACCACTGTGCTGCCTCCATCTCTCAGTCCAAGCCAGAAGCAAACATCCTACATTAGAAACTTTCTTCCTCAGAGATTGAGAGGTTCAAAGGTCCAGGATCAAGCCACTGGTACCCAATAAAAGAGCTCTTGCTTCACTCTCCCAGGGTGGAAGGCAGAGGGGCATAGTGGGTGAGAGAGAGCAAAGGGTCAATAGCAACAACAGTGAAAAGATCCTACTTTTAAGCTTGTCACAACTTAGATAAGGAGGCAATGTGCCTAGAAGCACACAGAGATACTAGGATGTTCATTGCTTAGATCAGGAGACACCATGCCCAGGTGTGCACGTAAGTACTTGATGCTACCTAGGGGGTCTCACTCCATTCAAGAAATTGGCTTTGAGAGCTTTACAGCTTGTGAATGGACATCCCTGCATACTCTCTGACTTCATTCTCTGTTTACACACCGAGCTTGCTGCATTGGCTGTGCACCACCACCTCATGACTTTGGTAACCTCAATGAAAAGCTCTGGAGCACAGAAAGATATTATCACACGCCACTGCCATTTGCATCTTGGTGGATTCTCCACCTCAACCTCACACCCTGCTGGTTCTCAAAGGTACAGCCTTCTAGGAAGGACCCGCTGTACTGAGTCCATTTCTCATCACAGCATAACCTTGCCTCCACCCACCTCGCCCTCCTTTCCCAGCAAGCATCTCCAACAACCCAGTGTCCCTTGCTTAGCATCCTACAAACTGGGGGAGTAAGTTTTCTCCATCCTTTTACTCAATTAACTTATTGAGCAGCTGGCAAGAGGGTAGAATTCATACCAGTGCTCTTGCCCTAGAAAGTGAGAAACTACATTAAATGAGTATATTTGTTGAGGAAGAAGTTAGAAAAGAACAACAGGGGAGGGGGGAAAGACTGTTGTCATAAATAGCTCAAAGAAGGAAGGCTTTTCCCCAAAGAGCAAAGATGCTGTCCATTGTTAGGTAGAAAGCACGTAGCCCTTCACAAATAGATTTAGCCCTAATATATAGATCTGTCTAACTCTCAAATGAACATACTTCTGTCTCATTCATATGACATACAAAATATTATACATTAGATAATTCAGAAAGGTTCAAAATGTATTTCCTCACTGTTCTAGAGGCTGAGAAGTCTAAGGTTTATGCACGGGACCAGATGAGAGCCTTCGGATGACAACATCATTCCATGGTGGAAGGCAGGAATACAAGAGTGGGTGAGAGAAAATAGGCAAATTCATCCCTATGTAAGGAGGGTATCATCATGGCTACTGCATTATCTGTCGATGCAGACAAGAGCCTCCTAGCCCACTCCCTTCAGAAAGACTCCACCTCCCAGCACCACAGTGTTCTGCCCAAGCTTCAGTGATGAACCTGAGACACCTCTCTGAACTCGGAGGAGTTTCTTGTCTTCTCTTTTTTATGTAGCAGACCTACAGGTAGGTGCTCTCTCCCCTGTGGCAACTGAATCTAGACACTGTTGTGCTTTCTTTGGCCTGTAGAGTGCTGGGAATTTTGGCTTTTGCTTTGTTTTTAGTTTGAAGGGGTGGTCACATTTCTAAGCTGAGAAATTTCACACATCCAGGGAAATCAAAGGTCCCCTCAACTCACCCCACAGGCACTGAGTAATAACAGTTGTCAGGGCTCACTGCTCTGGGGGCCTGACTGCACAGTCCCCTTATTGCCTCTGCCTCACTCTAGAGCCTAGATATCTCATCTCTGTCCTGGCCATGGACCCTAAAGCCCCTCAAATTTCATACTCTGGCTCCTCAGCCAGCTCCCTGATCAGAGTCAAAACAAAATAAAACAAAACAAGCAAACAAAACTAAAACCCCTAGATGACTACCCGCAGGCAGCTTTGTACACTGGCTACATTTACATTCTAGAAGAATCAAAACCTGAGAGTCCTCTCCTTACTTGTACCAGAAGAGAATAATAATAGCATTAAATAGAAAGCAGCAAGCATGAACTTCTCCCATTGATTACTGTTGGAAATTCTCCTGCATCTTGGGGCAATGCAGCGACTTTTGACATCTTGATTCAGAAGAAAAATAGGGAGAAAGAAGAATTGCCCCTTGCTACTGTCATCTACTTTTAAATTTTACTAAAATTAAATTCTCAATTCTACAAATCCTCACATCTCTCTTACACACACACCATCATACCCATAAACACATACCATACATAGACTCATACATTATACACACATTCACAGATACACACACATATACAAATGTACATACAGAAACACAGACATGCACAGACATACACAACATATATAGATATTATACAGACACATGCATATACAACATACACACAGAGACACAGACATACACATATATACAACATATACATATATTATACAGTATACACACATACAACATACCCACACATATATAGGCATACACACAAACTCAGACATAGACATACATATACAATATACACATATAACAATACAGATATACACATACACAACATAAACATATACACATACCACATATACATATGTATACATATAGACATACATATATCATATACAGCACACATATACACACATACTACAAACGACACACTCTCATTTTCTCTTTCAAAATCAACCAAATACTCAACTTCATTGTAATACAATTTTTCAAATCTCTGCTTAAACAAGAATATTTTCTGAAATGGAAACAAAACAAATCCATTTCTTCAGAGATAAACACAACTGAGCCAAAGGAAAGATGTAAGAAGACAAAAACACCATGCTTCATAGAACTGGGTATGGGCACTTTGAGGGACAGGTATGAAACAAAAGGCAGAAAGCAAAGGAAAGACCCTGTCACTTCAGCAAGGACTGCATTGTCAATGATCCTGGTCACAGCCAGGGAAACGCCATAACTATAAAGACTGCTTCTTCTGTTCAGTCTGCTCCCATTCTGCCCCGTCCACATTGTGAGTTCTAAGAAACAGAGAGAGAGCCTAACAAGGTGTCTCTTTCTAAATGGCAGGAAGCTGGCCTCTTGGTGGGTATCATTTTCTGCATCCTTTTAATTAGGAAAGGCGAGAAAGTTTCCACCGTGCCCCCTTCCCCTGTGTCCTAGGTGAGGGTTTCATGAATTTTGACAGAGGCACCTTCCTTCCCTCCTAAGCATTCCTCCAGTCCCCAGATAATTCCCCCCCATTCCTCCCACATTAACTAACACACACAGCTCTCTTCCTCTCGCCCTCCCTCAGTCCCACACTTCTCTCCAAAATGTATAACATAATTGTGAAGGCTAATTATCAAATAATGCTTAAGCCTCTGGGAGCAAGATTGGGGGGGTTGAGGGGTTCTAGAAATGTTTTAAAAGTTCTCAGGCTGTAAAATAAACATTATTAGCTGAAACCAAACCTCCTGCTGCAGACTCAAAACCAAACTGAGTTTTATACACACTCAAAGACACACACACACACAACACACACAAAAGGCAAATTAAATATATATGTAAAACACACATATGTATGTAATAACTTATGCATACAAAAATCAAATGTATCATTCTTTTAATAGGTCACAGGAATTCTCTGTCATTCTCTGGCAGCCCCTTTAAAAACAGAAACAAGTTGATGTTCAGTCTTATTTCATAAAATTGGGAGAGCCACCAGGGATTCAATCCCAGAGAGCAGATCCTTCCAGGGGCTCAGAAAAGGGAGAGAGGGAGACAGAAAGAGATAGAGACACAGAGACACAGAGAGCTGTCTCTAGAGTGAAAAAGAGCCGGCATGAATGAGGCCTTTCTCCTCTGGCTCCAACCATGAACTGACTGGACAGCACAGATGGGGTCTTTATCATGGTAAGGGACAGGAACACAGCAGTGTGCCTCACACACAAATGTCACACTTTATAAAATGCCGTATGGCTATTCTTTACACTATGCTAAGCAGAGCCACAGACAAGAGGTAGAGTGTCTGCCTGGCCGCCCTGCCACTGCCCCCTCAACTGCAGGCAGAGGTATTGGTTTTCTGCCCGTGTCCTCAGAGAGGAAGAAACAGCAGCCCAGCCGTGGATGCACCTGGGTGTTGCGGCCAAGTCCTCAGCTGTGATGCGTGGAGACATTAAAAATAGCACTGTGGCTGGTCAGGTTTCAACTGTCCAGGGACTCTGAGCTGTTGGAGAGCAGAAGGGGCTAGCAGGCAGGGGGTGGGGGAGATGCAGAGAAACATGCATGATAATGCCTAGCTTATTAGGCAAAGGAAAAAAATGCTGCAAGGCAGAAATAATGGCTTCTAGTTCTTTCTCTGGTAGATGGCAAGCTGAGGATGCTGTTTGCTCAATGGGGCCTCTTCACAGAAGTTAAAGGACTGCCATGAACCCTGGATCAGTTCAACCCAGAAAGGACCGGGCTAAGATTCAGTCCTCAGCTGAGTAGTCCATGAGGACCAATTGTCTACTCAGTGCTGTGGGGCTGTGGTGTCTGGGACCCTCTGAGAACCTCTCTTCTCACTGGAGAATGATCTCCTGTGATCATCTTTACTGCATCTACTGAGTCCTCTGCCCTCTCTAGTGGGAACCAAACATGAGTGGAGAAGATTGGGCAAGAGGCGATCAGAGCTGGGTAAAGATCTGCAAGGCTCTTCCTCTTCTCCAAACTATAGAGCTAGACCGAGCTCAGTCATAGCTGAGACCCAGCCATTTCCTCACTGACACTTCCTTCCTGGGACATGACACTCTGCCATCTCAATGAGACAGACACCACAAAAGATTACTAGATTCCATAGAATAGTAGCACACTGCCCACATCAGTTGTTGTGTTGCTGCTGCTGCTGCTGCTGCTGCTGCTGCTCCATGTCTTTGTGCTGGAAATTAAACTCGGGCTCTGTGCAGCTAAGCATGTACTTCACCACTAAGTACCATGCCCAGCCAGCCATAGTTTTTCTTTTCTTCATGGAAAATGGGACTGGAAGAGTCTTCTTACAGATAAGAAGCAAACACAAATGCAAACCAGAGAAATCAAACAGATATGTAAGATAAAAACAGCTATGTTCAAAGAAATCGCAAGATCTAGGAGACTATTCAGAGTGTCAGCCCTACCATCATCCTAAAAATTATTATTTTACTTCCCTCATTTTCAAGTATTATTATTATTATTATTATTATTATTATTATTATTATATTCAGTAAAAAAAATACCCATGAGGTGAGCTAAATATTGTTCCCCCAAATAAATCCAGCACAACCTGAGAATCCTATCTGAGATGACAAGACTTGGTAGGTGTGGTTCAGTTAGCAGTAGGAGGTTATGTTGGACTGTCTAGGTAAGGGGCAGGTGCTATCAGGAGCATGTTTAGAAAGGAAAGCAGGTGTAGATTTGACTCCACCTGTGGGAAGGTTGGAAGGAAGGAAATGGAATGATGTAAAGTGAAACACTCAAAGTCAGAGCTACAAGCAAAGCAGTGCAGAAGTCACTGGCAGCTGCAAAGACATAGGAGGTGAGTTTTCTCCACAGAAGTTCAGAAGGAAACATGCTCAATTTTGACTAGCCTTAATGAGCCTACTCCTTGTTTAGATGTTGATTGAGCATGTTTCCCCAAAGGTTCACAGAAGCTCGGTCCATATTATAATGGTATTGAGATGTGGTGGATCTTTAAGATGTAGGGATTAGACTATGGGGCACTCTACTCATCGAAGAGACTAACATAGTTCTCCTTAAGTGCAGTTAGGTCCTGAGAGAACATACTGCTAGAATGCAGCTAAGTCTCATGCTTGTTCTTCTCTGTGTGAAATCATTCTTCCTTCTGCTTCCCTGACACATTGTGCTCTGGCCGTAGACTGCCATCATATTTGTTTTGATTTCTAGTCACCAGAATCAGAAACCAAATAAAGGACTCTAAAAAGTACCCAGATGCGGGTATTTTGTTATAGAAATACAAATAGACTAAGATGCCATTTTGAACTTCTAATCCAAAGAACCAGAAAGAAAGAAATTTGTGTTGTCTTCCAAGACTAAATATGTGTGGAAACTCACCACAGTGCTGTCCTGGCTTCGCTTCTGTTATGGTGATTGCAAAATACCTAGGGGCAGGGGCAGATTTAAGAGAGAAAGAGGTCATTCAGCTTACAACTCCAGGTTATAAGTCCATCATTGTTGGGAAGTCAAGAGAGTAACGTGAAGCAACTAGTCACATCCACAGTCAAGAGCATAGAGAATGAATGCATGCATGCATGTCCTCAATTCATCTTCTCCATTTCTCAACTGTAACCCCCAACTCATGGCATTGTGTCACCCATGATGGGCAGTTTTCTCTTCTCAGTTAGTTCAATCAAGGTAATCCCTCACAGACATGCCCATAGGCCAACCTAATACAGATAATCTCTATTGAGTCACTTTTCCCAGGCCGTTCTCCAATGTGTCAGGCTGGCAATTGGAACTAACCATCACAATTATTTGCCTTTCTACCAATGGGAAGCAAATAATTTCATAAATAAGGGTCCAGGCAACAGCAGGAAGCAGCAGCTTCGTGCTGCGGTTATGAATGATATTACTTTGAACCACAAAGAACACAGGGTATTTTCAGGAAATTATTTTATCTCCTTACCATTACAAATTATTCTATTAAACTATGAAACACTCTTCTCTCAGACTACCTACTGTGTATTTGTTCATAAGACGCTCTCCCCATAGAAGAATCCTACAGTAAGTTTTAAAGCAAAACAAATATGTGAAATCTCCCCAAGTTCATAAGCACATTAACTTCTGTCTTCCCAACAAGCTTTAGTAACTAGAAAATCAAAGAATGGGTTTTTACCTACTAAAACTTGAGAGAAGGGAAAGTTGGCTCAGCAGTCAAAAACACATACTCCTCATCCAGAGGACTCAAGTTCAGTTCCCAACATCCATCTCAAGAAGCTCACCAGTAACTCCAGCTCTATGGGATGCGACACCCTCTTCTGGTGTCTGTGGGCACTGCACTCACATGCACACACACAACACACACACAATTAAAAATAAAAATTGAATCATAAAAACAATGATAATTACTTGTATTTAATGATAACAGAGTTATGTCTGTGTAATAGGGAAAGCACATGTCTTCTCTGTGGTCAGTAAATTCATACTGTCACACGGAGTACAGCTCACCTTCTCCCACGCTCCCTAATGAAACAAAATAATACTTTAAAACACTCTCCCCATCACCACAGCAAATTATAAATCAGTTGTAATAGGTACATATCTACCAAGAACTCTGGTAAATTACATTTTAAAGCCACTTTGAACTTATGTTAAAGAGTGTTAAATAGAAAATACATAAAGAACATCCAATAGAGAGCTAGGGAAAAAAAAATCCTGAAGAAGAAAACAAAGAACAGACAGAATTTCAAGGGAATAGAGAAAATATTGAGACCTATAACACAAAGTATTCCGTATACAAAAAAATTATTTGAATTATATTTGAAAGACCACATGATGTACTTGGTGCATTCTGACTCAGAATAACCAAAATCAAGACTTAATCTTAAGAAATGTATTTAAAAGAGAAAGAAAAACAATTTGGAATGCTGAGCAAAAAGAACCATATAACTTATGAAAGAAATTAAATTAGATTGCCCTGAATGATTTTTGACAGTAAGGCTTGATGCCAGAAGAAGTTTAGAGTCACATATGCAAGCTATTCAGAGAATGAAAATTACAAATCATTAATGCCAACCAAAGACCTCGAGAACATTGCTTTCATGAAAAAACTCTTCCCTGAGCATACACTAAAAAGTTTCAGGCAGGAACCGCTTATGAATCTTAGGCACTTGGACTGGAGGGTGGAGGTAGGAGCTCAGTGGGCAAAATGCTTGCCACACAAGCCTGACAACCTGAATTTAGATTCCCAGAACCATGTAAAAGCTGGGTGTAGTAGTGCACACATGTATAAACCCAACACATACCTATGGCTAAATGGGAGGTAAAGACCAGAAACTGTCTCACACAAGGTAGAAGGTGAAGACTGGTACCTAAGGTTGTCTTCTGACCTTCACATTGGGCTTTGGTGTGCATACACACACACCACACATACAATAAATATAGAGGTACTTAAAAATCAGTGGCTGAAGGCTAAAAGAGTCTAGTCTGGAAGTACTGTATTATTTCAAAGGCAAGTAAGTGCATTGCAGCTATAAACATTAGATGACCAGCATATGCAACAGCCCCACCAGCTTTTGTAGTAGTCATGTCTATGATGCTTCTAGAATGATTTCTCTGATGTGTTTGTGTGGTAGAGAAAACCATGTTGGTATGGAGTACTCCATCATCTTCCTGTCAGGAAGGACAGGTTCTCAATGAAAGAACAAATCTTTCAACGTAATAACTCTTCTCTACCAAGAAACTCCCTGTGTACCTGACTCTCAACTGGAAATATCAGTACAAACACATTCCATGCTTGCATATTCTGGTTCTTTTCAAAAAATGACCTGGAAACACAGGCAGTGAGCGTCTTTCCATCAGATTTAACCTTCACAAGCCTTTCTTCTTGAGTGAACACAGGGTTTCTTGTGTAAATATCTGGCACCAGGTCTGAAGTAGAAAGTGTCTCAATGGACTTTGGACACATTGACATGAAATTAGAAGAATCTCCCCAAAGCTACTAGGATTACATGAAAAATGCATCGGGGAGGAGCTTGAGGTTTCCACTGGCCTAAGACGTAAGATTTCCAATAAACTAAGCTATACCAAGAGTTCACACTGCAGCACCAAACAGTAAGCAGACACATTACATTCTGAATAATGTGTGTTTGCTATTTTGAATCTAGGGAAATCAAAATTTATCCTACTTATCTATATGAACTACATAGGAATGGACAACATAGCAGATGAAAGAGTGTCTTTATAAAGTGTCACAACAGTGCAGTCATGAGATCACCTCCACTGTAGCTGTCTATATTGAACCTGCACAAGACTGAGCCCATCCATATTCAATCATTAACGGAAGGGACTTATAGGGTTATGGGGACCTGCATCTCCCAGCTGAACTAGTGGTTACTGATGGATGCTCAGGAAATGGATAGTTACTAGTTTTTGTTGTGTACCCATTATTGAGCTCACCAGAGACCATGGAAGAATGCTGCCTACGGTCTTCCTCCCAGTGGCTTGTTCCATTTAGGTGTTATACAATCTAGGACCACCTGCATGTGGATGCTACAACTCACAGTGAACTGAACCCTCTCCCATCAATCATTAATCAAGAAAATGCCTCATGACGTGTCTACAGAACAGTCATATGGAGGAATTTCTCAATCTCTTTCCAGGTGATTCTTGCCTGCATCGAGTTGACATTAAAAAAAAGTAAGAGATGTGAGCCCAGCCAGAGATATGATTCAAGGGTAAAAGCACCTGCAACCAAGCTTGAGTACCTCTAGTTATAGCTCCCAAGGACATACATGGTGAAAAGTTAGAAGTTGTCTTCTGAGCTCTGCACACATAAAGTGGATACATACATGTAATTTTTTTAAAAAGCGATACAGAAATAGAAGCCATAGTCTTGAAAAAGATCTAAAAGCTTTATAAGATTTAAAAATCATATATATGAGCAAGACTAGAGAATGAGGAGATGGCCCACAAGTGATAAAGCCATAGACCAACGCAAGATGTGAGTCATTAAAAAGTAGTTATTTTCAGAAAAGGGGACTTGTTACAATTGGGACAGAGAGTCATATGCGTGGGCAGCTGTTCCATCTCTTCATTTGTGGGGTGGCTGTGATGTTACTTACCATTGACCAATTCAACAAGTTGCACTCTGGTTTTGCCTTTCCATATGTCTAATTTCACAGTGATGTGTATGTTGAAAGCTTTAATTACAGTGATCATTCACTTGCTTTACACATGAAGCTCCTGTTCGGACAGGACTAAGATGCAGTCCACTAAGCAAAGGCCTATGCTTCCTTCCCTTTCTGAAAGAACTGGGATGTCATAACTAGCGGCTATCCACGGTTCCTTGATTAAACACACAGCAGAACCCACTGAAGCCTCACTGAAAGGTCTGTGACTTGGTTAAGAGGAAAGATAAACACTCCACATCCTACACCATGCTCCACTTTCCTCCTAAATGCCTCTCCCTGCCAGAAAGAGTCTTCAGTCTCAAATCCCAGTAGGAAAACTTACTTTTTTTATGTTCTCAAGTTTTATATTCCAGGCTCTTCTGTTTTTATTTTTTACATACGTTGAAAATGTCATGCATGTATCCAATGTATCTTCATCATATCTGCCTCCCATTCCCTCCCTGTAACTCCCCTTGGCTTTCCCTCAACACAACACAACTTCTTCAAAATTTCAGGTTCTCTCTCTCTCTCTCTCTCTCTCTCTCTCTCTCTCTCTCTCTCTCTCTCTTTCTGTCTCTCTCTGTCTCTGTCTCTCTCTCCAACTAGTTCTGCCTACATGTGTGAGCAGCCTACCCTTGGCCACAACCCCAAAGAAAAGTGACTCTCCCTCCCTCTGAATGTATCAACAGCCAGCCAGTAGATCCTATGCTAAGAATGGGGTCTCAGGAGCACCCCTCCTCCACACTGGATTAACTGACTTGACCTTGTTCAGGTCCTCTTTTCCAGACTGGCACCAACCAGCCTTCCCAGCTTCCCCATTCCCTGCTTTCTTGGATACTACACTCCAGCTATCAGCTCTACTTTGGGACTTCAATTTGCTGACTGTCTTTTCCTTATTTCCCTCTTCATGGCCCCTCTGCTCAGTTTTCTCCTTTCCTTTGCCTCAGTTCTACTTCGGTTATCCTTAAGATACAGTTCTATCCCCACACTCTAAAGTAAGACTTTCTTAGTTAGCCCCATTTTTCTTTATGTGCATTTCAAGAATGTCTGATACCACTACTAGACACTTGGTGTATCTCACTTGTAAAAGCATGGGTTTTTCTTTTTTTAATTTGTGAGGTCATCTGCAAATTTACTTTGTATTACCTCTGGAGCTATATCAGATCCCTTGTAAATTTTTAAAGAAAGCCTTCTATGATACTTTTTAGATGGGTAGTGGATAAGTGAATGGGTGAGTGGGATGGATGGATGGGTGGATGGACTGGTAAATGAGTAGATGAATTGGTAACTGAGTGGGTAGGTGAATGTATGAATAGGTGGATGGATAGATGGATGAATGGTTTGGTAGGTAGATGGATGGATGGATGGATAATGGGTGGGTGAATGGGTAGATGGATGGATAGGTTGCTGGATGGATAAGTGGATGGATGGATGGGTGGGTGGGTGGATGGGTAGATGAATTAGTAACTGAATAGGTAGGTGAATGTCTGGATAGCTAGACGGATAGATGGATGGATGGTTTGGTAGGTGGATGGATGGATGAGTGGGTAAGTGGGTAGATGGATGGATAAGTAGATGGATGGATGGATGGGTAGATGGTCAGTAGATGATTTGAACAAACCAAATGATGCTATGTTTGAAAGCATCAGCATGTACTGACAGATGTGGCATGTTTATATTCAATGAGAATAGAATTATGATTCTCCACTTTGGCAATGGTAAAGTCACTGTGAAGTAGTCACTGTTCAGTTATTAACACTTACACATTGGCTGCTTGGCTGCTCAGATGCTAAAATGAAAATGGAAGACTCAGAGCATGAGAATATCTGTGATAAACCTTTCAAAACTCCAGCTTCACTCGTGCCAGGACACTTAATCAGATCATACATTGAAAGTTTGAAACCTTATACAGACATTTTAAGAATAAGTATACTATATGCTCTAAACATTTTACAAAGATTTACGACCAGAATCACTAATGGCAAGTTCAGTGCCAGTCAGGAGCAGTTGGATAAAAGACCTTTGGAATCTAAAATCTAGGTATGCAATAGGTACCAAGAGAAATATAAGGTCCTATCCCTGAGTCATATGGATGGCATCTGCATGAAGAATGAAAAGTAAAGTCTTTGATATGTGTCAACTATTTCAGAGCACTCCCAAACTAAAAGAAACAGCTCAGATCACCAGGCCAACGAAGTGACATGGGTGGTCTCTGGATCCCTCTATTCTGTAGTCACTGGCCCACGTCCTTCTGAAGAAAAGCTTCAGAAACAGGTGAGCAGGAAGCAGACAGATTGGAAAGTTTGAGCTCAACTGTCAGTGGAACAATGTTGGAGGTTTAAAAAAGCATGTGCACAGGGCTCTCCCCTGCAGGAAAGCAGGGACTAGTCTCTTATGTCAGGAGGGATATAAGGCAGACATCACATATGACCATGTATTTAGCTGGGTTACTACCCCCCCCCCTTTTTTTTTAACTGATGACACAAGCCAAGATTCAAAGAGATAAAGAGAGCTGGCCAAGGGCAAGAGAGATAGCAATTTAGAGGACTAGATGATCTTCCAGATGACCTAGGTCTGACTCCCAGCACCCACCTAGCAACTCACTACCTCCCTCTTCTGGCCTCCTCAAATACCATGTACACAAATGGTATGGAAACATACATGGAGACAAAACCACCCAACACATTTTAAAAATGTTCACATTTTTAAAAATCATGTTTGAAAAGAAATAGTTGGCCAAGACCACACAGCCAATCTGCATCAGAACCAGGAGTTCAACCCATGTTGATTTTCTTCTAAATCCCAGCACATTGTACCACAAGCTGAACTCACAGCACATGTCAGTGAAAAGTCACCTCATTATCATCCCCATTTCATGGATGAAGAAACTGAGTCCATTCAAGATAACCAACACAGCCAAGAGCTCATTGTCAACTTGTGGCAGGCTCTTCAGTTGTAGCCCAGGCTTCCATAAGTTCCAGGTAAAACATTCTCATCCTTTATATCCATTCAGAATCCTAGACAGAGGATGGAAGGGGACCACCACAAAGCTCCAATACCTAACCTGAGTCCAGACAGAGCTTTAGTGAGCTGTGGCTGTGGGTATAGAGAAACTCTTCCCTTTAGTAGAGAAAGCCACCAGCCTACCTACAACCTGGCAGGGGAGGAGGGACCACACACTCTCCTCAAGCTCACTAGCCCACAGTGCCTCCTGTCATCTGAATGCATTGAAAACCAGGAAGGAAGGAGTTTCCATACTGAAGGTTCCAAGGTCCCAGAACATGACAGAAGAAGGAGGAAGGAATACTCAGGCAGGGGGGTACGCTACTCTGATATTCAGGGATGCTCTCTGCATCTGTGGGAAATCAAAGCTCTTAATAAACCTCATGATAGCTAATGCTGGACCAGGAAAACTTAATACTGAGAAACTTGGGGCTTCTTCCAGCAGAGGAATGGATCTCTTCATCCCCACAGCAGACAGGCCTCCGGTCCTAATGTAGTCAACCCTCTTCTATAAAGTGGGAAGAAGCCCTGTTCTGGCCACCTGGAGAACCACAACTTCTCTTGAGACTTTTTGGCTCCAGAACCCAAGTTAGTGCTGGTCCTTTCAGGAATGAAGGCTGATGCTTTCTAGTTCTTAGTAGTAAATGCCACTTTCTAAATAAAGACAATCCTGTTTGAAAATGGTTTAAACATCCCAGTAAGATACATCTCTCTTCTCTGTGCCCTTGGTGTACACACACACAAACACACACACACCACATGCATGTGCTCACACATACATATGTATATACATAGATACATGCATGCATATGTATATCTACACACACATACATACTTACCATATATGCACACATGCACATCCCTTCCCACTCAGGAATGAGGTTTCTGGAATGCAGCCTTGCTTTCCAGCCCTGCCTAAAGTTTCACCCTCAACTTCCACAGATCACCCAAACCCCACATGATTTGGTCATATTTCCTCTTTAAATCAACAGTCTGATTTTATCAACAATGCTCTGCGGAGGTTTATTTCTTCAAACAGACTGCGCTCCTCGTTGCTATAAAGTTAATTTTCTGTTCTTTGTTCACTTCCCTAATCTGCAAATTATATCCTCCTGTTCCCTGATTGCTTACTATTGGAAAAACAGCCCGTTTTGCTTCCAGTTTGAATATTTCGAGCCTTATCTTGATGACCCTAATCTTTCTCTCCCCTCACTGGCCTCTCAGGGAGGCAGTAAGTAACCAGCAGGGTGTGGAGTATCACAGGCACAGACACAGCTCTGGGGCCAGGGCCAGGCTTCTGTGAGGACCACCTTTCCCCCTTTCCTGTTTCTCAGAGTGTGGGAAGAGTCTGGCTTTGCTGCAGGGAGGATTAGAAATTCTGGGATTTGCTCCATACTCTCAGAGAGTCTTAGTGGGAAGACAGAACTGAAGCTTGCAGAAACATGGACAAACGCTTCCGAGGTGGACGGACCTCTGCTGACACTGCAGGAGAGATTTGATTTGACTCTTTTGTTGGGAAACAGCCTAAGGAGGCCAAGCAGAGGAAAAGAGACCTGAGACTCAAAAATCTCTGGGAATAGGGAAGGAGAAAATGAGATCAGTCTTTTTACTTTTGGAATTCTTAAAGAGGGGAGAGGTGGCCCAGCTGTAACAAATCCTCAAGAGAATTAAATCTGTTTGCAACCACATGGGGGTCAGGGGGGAAGGGAACTGAAATAAAATAAAGAGATTGGTTTTGTGTGTGTTATTTATCTTGGTTTGGGCTGGGTTGGGTTGAGTTTGTTTTTTGCTGGGGAGGAGGCTTTGATGATGTCGCTGCTGTTGTTGTCAATGTTGTTACTGTCGTTGTTGTTTTGACTCATTTCAAAGAATCCTTAACCAAGTTGCATGCTTTACAGTGAGAGAAGTTTGGTCCCAAGCTCAGACACCAAGTCCCTCACAACTTCAGGACTGATATACTACCAATGATGATGAGGCCAATAGATGCTCCCCACACAAGTCAAAGCATTGCTTTCTGTTAGCGTTCTCCTTGTTCTGTAATAATAAAGGTAGTGTTTGTGTTTGCCAGACACTGTTCACATACATTACACACTTCTCTGTATTTAATCTTTAATGACAAAAAGGGAAAGGGTTATTGTCCCAGTTTCACAACTGAGAAAACTGAGACCCAGAGCCTGATAACTTGGCGAGGGTCACAGGTAGCTAGGATTCCAATGAGATCTAGTTGTGCCCTCAGCTCACATTCAAATAGATATTTCTGAAATGAATGTGTGGCTCACAATCGACACATCATTCAGCATCCCAACCTTGCCCTGGGTTTAATCATCACTGCAGCTTCCTGTGAGATGTTGTATTCTACCCAGATCGTCCCGCCTTATTTCTAGAATGCTGTTTCCCGAGGTCCTTAGGCCATGCAGGGGCATGACAACTTCTGTATGGGGGTGGGAAATCATAAACATTTTAGATGCCACAGATTATATGTCTCTGTTCCATATTTTTATTTGGTTTTGGCTTCTTCAATCCTTTTAGAAATATACAATGTGTTGGCTCTGATTCCTTCCTGCTCCTGGCCTCAAACCCTCAGAGTCATGCTTGAAATGCCCTTCTCTCCGTATCTAACCATCCAATCACCAAGCACTCAGATGTCTTTCATAATACCCTTGATATTTTTTTGCAGTGATCCTACTCCCCTGTCCTTGCCTCTCTTCTCATAGTCCCCACTTCTCCCAAAAACAGCCCACGGGCCACCACGTAATTCATTATCCTCACAGGATACTTTGTACAAGTCATTCCCTTGCTCAAACATCTTCACATCTAAGCCCCTTCCTCTGCACTCATGGACAGATTCCCCCAGAACACACACACTGTTGTCTGGTCTTAATTATCATACATAGCAGGCCAGCCAACACTGAAAGGGCACGAATACAAACCGTAGCCCTGTTAGACACATGCATCATGTTATTGAGCCTCTCCGAATCACAATAGTAGCTGTGATAAATATCAATGAAAGGCGCAAGTCGAGTGCTATCTGTGTGTAAATGTGGAAGGGGGCGCTAGTCCAGGACAGAGAGCATGTAAGCCAGGAGTCAACCTCAGAGGATGTTTCTCAGGAGTCATCCACCTTGGGTTTGGGGATAAGATCTCTTGGCTTGGAGTACATGAAGCAAGGTAGGCTTCCTAATCATTGATTCCCAGGAATCTGTCAGTCTCCACCTCCCTGTGCTGAACCACAGGTGTGCACTAAGCATCTTCACCATCAGGTTTTCTTAAAGAGCGTCTGGGAATTGAACGTGGGAGCATTTTGCTTAGGTAGCAAGCATTTTACTGTCTGAGCTGTCTTTCAAGCCCACACAATGCAAAAGCTCAAAGCAGCAAACAGACATGTGCCAGTCTACATGGTAGAGTGGTAGCACTCAGAACCAAACTGTGGCCACCAGACTCCAAAGACCTGTCCCTTCACCTCCACCCTAGGATGCCTTTGACCACATCTCCCCTTCTACTCTACCCTACATCTGCCACGGAGCAGCTTCAAACGGACCACATCCCGATGCTTAGCCTGCAAGAGGAACTGATGCTTCTGGACTCAAAGCTCCGTGAATAGAGCGGAGGTAACCCTCTGTCAGACAGCAGACCCAGCAGGTAGCCTCCATACCCGGCTGCCAGCCAACAAGAAGGCAGCTCTGGGCAAGCCCACAAAGCAGACCAGTGTGATCTATCTGCCCACTCGTGTGGCCTCAATGACTCTACCATTTGCTTAAAAGCCATGCTGTGTTTCCAAGACAATGGCTATACTCCAAGACACACATTCCAGTTTTTAAGGCTCTAATGTAAATATTCTATAAACAGCTCTTTCCCCATGCCTTTGCCCTCCCTGCGAAGAAGGCTTTTTACATATTGTTTCTGCTTGATTTTTCCCCTCCCTTTCTGAATTCAGCTCTGCTCTCTCCCTCTGTTGTTTCTAGAACCTTCTTGCTTCAATGTCTCCTTGCCCATTCCCTGTCTAACTTCTGCAATATCCTCACTGCTGTGGCTATGCTCCTTTGAAGAACCCAGTCAGGTTTTTCCTAGCCATTACTTGCTCTCTGTTTTCTTGTTTGCCCAGCAGAGCCATGTCCTCTGCGGGTCTGTATCTCAGCTTTCACATTTACTGGAAAGCATCACTCCAGTTCCCACCTCTTCCTGCTCCCCACAGCCTTCCCATCCACCACCAGTGTGTCCTCATCTCTCCACAGGTCCTTTCTTTCTGGATGCCTGGTCCTCCTTGTCTGACTCTTCCTTTCCCATCCCCCTCACCCTTCACTCTTGTTCTTTGTCCTCCCCTCCTTTATCCCCATCTCTCCTCTTGCTACCATTGTGTCCCTTCCTGGTTTACACACTCCCGCTTTGTCATTGTTTTTGCTCCTGCTGGCTGCTGATACCATAAAGATGGTTGCAAACTCCATCCCTGGATGTACATGCACACCAGGAGCCTGCCTGGCAGCCTAATACAAAATTGCTTGGTGCCTATGTGTAGCTTGGACTTGGATAGATCTCAGTTAGAGGGCTTCAGTGTAAAGCTACCTGGAGTCCCAGGTATCCAACTCAGGAGGCAAGAAACAGAAAGAACTGTTTCTATTGTCCACAGACTTTGGTCAAGTTAAGATCACAGAAGAATTGAGGTTTCAGGGGGGGCCTAAATGCCACCACCTTGACTTCCTTTCTCTTCTCTGTTTCTCTGTCTCTGTCTCTCTGTCTCTCTGTCTCTCTCTCTCTCTGTCTCTCTCTTCTCTCTCTCTCTCCTCTCTCTCTCTCTCTCTCTCTCTCTCTCTCTCTCTCATTTATGTATTTCTCATTCTGTTTCACTTTTGTCCAGGATAAAGAGGCCTTGTAACTTACCAGATTTAGCATACAACATTCCCACACTACAAAATAAAATATAAAAGATAGAAAAGCAAGTAAGAGGCACCCGGGCAGAAGGAGTTGGTGCTGCAGGGGAAAGGCTGGATCTTTCTCCCTTGCCTCCTTACCCAGTTGTTCTGCCTTCCCCGGTGTTCAAGTCAAGCAGAACTACGCCTTTCCTTAGAGTACAGCGCCATCTAGCAGATGAAATGGCAAACCTGTAGCTGAGGACACAGAAGCAAGTCTCCACAGATGTAGGCCAGTCAAACCGCAACTGGTCTGAAATAGCAAGTAGCCCTTTGGTCTTGTTTGATATTTCAGTCCATTATCAACTCTCTGTTTTTCCTGAGCCTCATTCCTGAATTCCTCCACTATGGTCTTCATTCCTAGAAAAGACAGCAAAGTTTCAGGCAAGCTGGCAGGCTCTGCCTGAAGCTAGGAAGCCCTGGGTGGCATTTTCCAAGGCAAAATAAAACTGAACTTCCTGAAGATGTGGTAATCTTCGTTCCTTGTTTCTTTTGTGTTGTTTTTTTCTTTCATCCTTCTGTGAAGACCTACTTTCAATCACCTCCATAAAGGCACTATCTCAACATTCCATTTATACTGTGCCATTTTTTTTTTTAAACCGCAAATCCCAATCAGTTATCAGTGGCTGCCTGTAACCTTTTCCAAAAGGTACACTGAAGAGTCTGTAGTAAAATCCATATAGGTTCAGGTAGAGAGCTGTGAAGAGCTGCCAATGTCTATGAAGAACATGGGTATGTAGGGTGTCACTGTGACTGTCCCACATCTGCCCTCAAAGAATTGGGGCACATGTAACATAAATACTCAAGATTACAAAAAAAAACACTGTTCCAGGGCCACACATCTGAAAGCAAGCCATGTCACCTTCTCCGTCCTCTCTTGCCTTTCATTTCAGATGAAGCAAACTCAGGTCACAGGAGGCCATGCCTGGCCTAAGATCACTCACTTCCTTGTGGCATCAAGATGAGACTCCAGCTTGGTACCTTATCATCTCTGTTCCCTCTAACACCTTCCTAAATCACACCCAACAGAGAAAGAAGCTCTCCTGTTGACCATGCAGGATTCCTATGACCTCCATTGTCACAGTCCAAGTGAGAGGCAATGATTGAAAAAAGAGTCTAGCTCAAAGCTGAAGGTTCTACCAACTCCATGGTTGCTCAAAGAGCATTAGAAGAGCCTGAGGCTGCATGTAAGCCTTTCCAGGGGAAATACTACAGTCAGTTGATGGTGTTCACCATCGCTATAGACACAGAATGAGAGAGTCAATAAAACAATATTCTATATTTTCTTAGTCTCTTCCAGCCCTGATACTTTGCAGTGTATGCCTTGAGCAGGAGTCATGAGTTTCTTTCTTGAACTTGAACCAGAAATTTGAGTTTAGGGACACACAGCAATAATCTTGTGACCCACAGAGAGTTTTGTACAACCATAGGCTCCCCATCCCAGTTATACATGGGTCCATAGTTCAAGTCCACTGTGGTCCCCAATGGCGTGTACCTCTATTGATGCTACCAATTCCAGAAATAGCCTATAAAATTCAAAGTCCTGGCTGATCCCTGGTAATACCCACTCCCATGACATAAGCAACAGGCAAGGAGTATCCATAGAAAAGATGTTCCTTGGCCACTGCAGATGAGGGGACATGCCAAAACAGCCTGGGAGAGGTTAATTCCAAGAGGACACTTCTTAAATGTTCCCCATCATGTCAACTCTAGGACATGGCTGATCCACAAGGCAGCTCTGGGTAGACACGTTTAACAAACTCAGGGCATGTCTTCAACAGAGGCAATGAACCTTCATCAGGCTCTTCCAACTCAGCCTGCAAATTCCCAGAGTTCTCCTCTTCTCATCTCTCTTACTGCATAGACCTGCCACCGGAGAACATCTGGGAGTATAAAATTATCAACCAGAGAATCAAACTCTAATAAAATGGGATAAGGGAAGGAGAGCACTGACTAAGAACTCCTCTGATCTCACAGATCCACTTTTTTAGCTGTGTGGCTGCAGATAAGTTACTTCTGTTCTTCCAGCCTTGGTGTTCTCATGATAAAAGAAAGGACCATAGTAGCATCTATTTCGGAGAACCGTTATAGGATTAAATGAGATTAGAATCACTGACACTGCTGTTAATATTGTTAATCCATGCCAATTTGTGGTGTGCAATGACTCTGATCGGGCTGGATATAAGAACACACATGGCTCGTTACAGGTTCACAGATAGTTACAGTTCAGTTACAATATGGTACTTACAAGTGTTAGTTAAATAAGCTGTATGTCCAAAATTCAAAGAAAAGAGGATGAATTTAGTAGTTCCCTCTATAGACTTGAAAACTCGAATAAAACCTTGAAGAAGGAGTAAAATGTCAACCCAAGTCTTTATCATGGGATCCACCCATATTGAAGAGGAGCAAAGTCTCATCTATATTGACCGTGGGCTACACCTAGAGTTGAGAAACTCCCAGACTTGTTTTCAGGCAGACTTCCAGGAAGGGGCAAGCCACTCAGCCTGCAGATCTGATGTAACCCCTCTTTTTTTCAGCTATTAAGACGACAATAACTTCCAGGAGAAGTCTCTGAGAGACTTGAAGCTCCAGGTAAGAGTTATGCAAAAGCCCTGGGAAATCAAAAGATCTATTCAAATAGTAATACTGGAAACAGCACTCTCTCCTGGACCTTTCGCTGTGTGTAAGCTCTGAGTTCCGGCTTACAAGCATCACCCTATCATAGTCCCATTATAAATGATTATAAATGCCATTTCACAGATGAGGAGACCTACACAGAAGAGAGTGGACCTGCTCACACAAACAATAATACGTAGATACCAGAGCTAGTAATGATGTGCAAGCGAAGGTCAGAGCCATCTGCACTCTCCCACACACCCATGCAAGAGATGCATTCTAATTATCCTGAGGTTTAGCTAACTGTCTCACTGCTCAGATAAGAAACTGAGGCACCAAATAATAACAATGTTCTCAGAACAGATACAGGGTATATGGACAGTGCCTGCCCAAGGTCAGCTTAACAACCCCCAGAGAGACAAAGCATTCTTCTATCTTTTACTGAGGAGGTTAAGAGCTACACCATACTGCCCTTTTGTCAAGAACAGTCCCATATGAAAGATGTCAAGCTTCACTAAAGTACATCCTGAATCCTGCAGGACACCTCACTTGTGTGCCCCGGGTCCCTCGTCCTCTTGAATGAGCACTGTCAGAATGGGTTAATGGAAGGCATCCCAGGGTCACTAATACCTTGATGGTACATGTCTTCAAGACGTGAGAAGACTGAGTGGGAACTGGGTGAGGGCCCCAGAGCAGTTCTGCCAAGGAGAATGAGAGGGATGTGCTTAGAGGCAGGGAAAACCTAAGTTCTCACAGACAAGGTCAAATGATGCTCCCACATTAAACTAGGGAGTAAAGGTCCTCAATACAAAAGTGAGTACTGCCCTGCAATGATGCCTACAAGCAAGGAACTCCCAGGCAGCAATTTCTTCTATTGTTAAGGAAAGCAGGGGGCTGCCCTGAGTCTGTTTCCTCCATGATAGCCATGTACCATTCCCCCCACTCTGTCTCTTGTTCCTCCTCACCTACTTCTACATCCGTATGTATATTATTAAGGACTCCTGGGAACATTTCTTAGTGAGGTTCTGTAGGTGTGTCATCATATTTAAGCTGTGTAACCAACTTTTGGGGGAGTTAAATTGAAAAATCTTAGTATTCCAGGGCAGCGGGGGGGGGGGGATGCAGAAAAATGAACATTAGCAAGGTTTAAATAAACTCCCCACACTGGCAATGCAACCCACAAACTCTTCCTCCAGCAAGAGTGTCCATCCTTTCAACACTGTAAACGACACTGGATTCTACAAAGTTGTTGAACATTTTGGCTATCCTGGAACAAAAGCCTACAGGCAGCAGGTTGGAGGGGTCTGTAGCTCATCCTCTTCCAACTGTGCCATCTGCCCATGGACACTTTCTGTAAGGAAGTAATCCATCCAAGAAGTACCTACCAGGGGCTGAGCTGGAGCTATCCTCTATCCTTCAGTAGGAGAACTTACATTATAGTACAAGTCACCAAAGAGCATGCTCTTTTTAAAAGGAGGAAGCCAGGCATGGAGGGGTGGCTCAGCCATTATGAGCATTTGCAGTTTTTGCAGATTGGAGTTTGGTTCCCAGCACCCACATTGAATAACTCGCATCTGCCTGTAATTCCAGCTCCAAGGAATTTGACACCTTCTTTTGTCCTCCAGAGACAGACAGACAGACAGACAGACAGACACATACACACACACACACACAACATAATATATATATATATATATATATATATATATATATATAATATATATATATATGTTTAAAAATGTAAAGAAGTTTTTAAATAAATAAGAGAAAGATGTTATGAAAGCACTAATATCTCTCAAATAAGGGTGTGATGAAGCCTTCTGCACTGTAGGGTTTTGAGAAAAAAAAAAAAACAGGCTCTCCCCTAAGAAAGAAGGGAGAGGGAGAGAAAACGGTATCCAAACTCTAAGCTGCTGAAAAAATGGGTGTAAAGCCAGGCCTCTACAAATGCTGCTGCTGACAACTTCATCCCCAGAAGACAGATGAGCAAAGTGAGAACAAGCCAAAAGAGCATGAGATCCCTGGTAAACCTGGCAGGACTCAAGACAAAGCCCCTTCCAGGAACACTGCAGGCATATACTTTCACAGCTGCACTGTGGGCCAGTGGGAAGACAAGGCATGGAAAGCTGACCACATCTCCACCCTCTCCTTGGTAAGTGCCCTAAAAGGACTATTGCCCTTTGGCTAAGTAAGCACCAAGGGTTTGAAATAATTCCCAAGGGCAATGGAAGAGCCTGCTCTTCCTTCAGTCCTTCAACCGAGGATGTGAGGATTTTAAACAATTAAGCTGCAAAGGAAGATGATCTATCTGCACAAATTGAAGCTGGTCCCCGAGTAATGATACAAATTTAGTTTTTATTTGGTTCCTCTTCTTTGTCTTTCTATTCCATTTTTGTGATAGGAAAAATGAGCAGTTGGAAAACTTGCTTTTAAAATCCATAGCAGAGACACAAAAGCAACTTCTCCGCCCTTCTCTTAAGGCAGGATGAAAGAACAGCTACATACACTGAGCAGCCATTAGCTCTCTATAGAACTATTCACACAGACTATGATTTGAATGGCTCTCCCATGAGTTATGTAATGGAGACCATTGACCTGCATCCTTCAGTCTGTTAAGGACCAAGGCAAACACATCCTTCTGTAGACACCTCCAAACACTGCAGCTGATAAGAATTGCTCCCTCTGTCATCTCCATAGCACAGTCTGGAGATTATACATCTGCTGTGTGGTTACTGTCTTGTGGGAATGCTTTGTCTTTCCTGAGACAATGCTTTGTAATCATTGAAGAGATTCTAGGCCTCTTTGAAAATTCACCCCGAGATACAAATATCTTTCCTAAGTGAAAACTAGCATATGCATGTATGATTTAGCACTCAAGTTTTAAAAACTTATGGCACAACTTAAACCTACTGAAGAAAGAAATTATTTGATTCTGGAAGGTTCTTAGATTCAGGTTAAGTGTCAGATTCATTCTTTGGAGATTTGGAGAATTTTCAAAGCAATGGGCATCTCAACCAGCACACCATGGTGGTTAAAATGATAATTAACAAATTGTTGTTCATCATCTGCAGGCATGGACATCCCAAACAACCCAGACCAGGAGTGCAAACAACAGAGCCTCTGCTGTGGAAAAGGAAGGGCCTGTCTGGAGATGGTTTGGTGGCTGAACAAAAAACTTAAAACCTTTGAATACAAGAATTTGTGTTTCCATCCTTGCTGCCCAAGGAGATAGAGAAATATTATTCATTTGTTGTTTGTATGTGGTGTACATGCATGAATATGGGCCTACATATCGGTACATGTCTATGTGTGTCCCCCAGAGGCCTAAGGAGTCCTTCAAGAATGTTCTTCTCCTTATTCATTGAGGCAGTCTCTCAGATAAACCCAGAGCCCTAATACAAAAGTAGTCTAGCTAGCCAGGTTATTCCTGGGATTCTATCTCTGCCTTCCAAACATTGGAATTACAGGTGGTCCCCATGCCTACCAGCACTTACATGGGTGCTGGGAAACCAGATGTTTATCCTCACATTTGTGTGGAAACTACTTGATCCATTGAGCCATATCCCTAGGCCCAAGATAAAGGAATGTCTAAAGCAGTGAATGACAGCATTGGTACAATAATCACTTACATAATTTGAGAAGTAAACAATCCTCTATATTTTCCTATGTGTGATTCCTGGTCCTCCAAGACTACCCAGTGCAGTAGAGACTGTCTTCATCCTATAGCTCTGGACATTGAGACTCAGAATGTCAAGTAGCTTGCCCACATCATACTGCCTGTCAAAGACAAGTAGTGCTAGCACCCTAAAATTTTGTTTCTCTAGCATTCTTTCTGCTGACCTCAGACTGCCATCTAAGCAATTGCAGAGTCACATATTAAGTGTCTTCTCTGTGCAGATGTCAGCACATTCTGAGTTTAGCCTATATCTGGGACATGCTCCTGAGTCTGTCTCCATCAAGCTAGAAAAGCTAAACTGCTCAGCAAATATCACCTGCCACAAGCTTCTAGCTGCCAGGGAAAAAAAGGCTAAATCTGGCCTAGGACTGCCAAGAGGACTTTCTCAGGTCAACCAGCAGCCCCAGATGGCCCTCCTCCTTCTACTGTTGGCCACAGAACTTTCTGGACCACACTTCCTTCTCAAGAGCAGGCAAGGAATATTAACATCTCTAAGCTCCATCCCTAAGCTACCCAATATGGCAGAAGGACCTGGAATACCCATATGCACAGAGAATACCTTGATGACTGAAAGAAAGATGACAAGACCTGAAAGCCAGGTAAAAAAAGGACCTGTGTGAGCAGGAACCTCTGCCCTGAGGGAAATTAGTTAGCTCAGCATGCAATCTGCAAGGTCTCTAAAAGCAAAAGTCTCCTGCCAGCATGGATGATTTGCACTCACTGGTTTCAGTCTCTATCAGAAGTCAACGCAATTGTACCCACTGCTAACATGCAAATCGGATGTCAAGTATGAATAACGATATAATGGCTAGAAGAGCAAATGAGGCTATGGGATGTCCACTCCTAGGAAGCTTCAGAGTAGACACTGTCAAATTGCTAAAGAACGAATAACCTTGCTGGTAGAAAAAGGCAACCAGCTGACCTCTACCCAGGCTTCCTTTCTCAATCTGAAATGAGGTTGCCACCTGGCATAGTGGTAATTTGTTATGTCTGTATAAACTCCAAAGCTTTTGTGATCCTTCAGTGAAGACAGGATTACCTTTGACGATCCTGGAAAGTAGTTTGGGAGGAAAATAACAGTCTCATGTTCAGGTGTAAAGAAAGCCAAGATCCTACCACCAGTAAAAGACCTAGAAAGGATTTGTACTGTGACCTTGAGGATTTTACAGGACAATGCTTTTTCCCACCCAGCCACAGAGAGCCATGCAACTTCCCGTTAATTCTCCACAGCCCAATTCCCAAGGTCTGACTCTTTGCCCCAGCCATCTGGGTTTCTGAGAAAGCCCCAGGGAACCCTGTACACAGACACTCAAGCCACAACAGCCGCGATCGACAAATCACAGTCACATCCCCATATCGAGCCGGAGCTGCCTGCAGATAAGGAAGAAGATAAAGTGAATCACAGCAAACTTCCTGGGTTTGTGCTTGGACAACCATTCTCTCCGAGTCCCTTTAAGTCCCCAGCCATAATAACTCCTATTTTCCTGCCTTTTTGTCTTCTCTCTGTCTTCTACCCTCCTCCCTGTCATATCTCTTTTTCTCCTTTGGTCAACCCAGGCCTCACCTCTCCCTTCTCACCGTCAGAGCAAAGCAGCTAGTGGCTGTGATACTAGGTGAGAGCTAGAAGCCTTTTGCACTACAAGATCTCTTGTAGGGTAAGTTACACAAAGCGAAGGGCATTCTCCTGTGCTTGTCTGGACCCAGTCCACAGCAACTTGGTGGGAAGTTTCTAGCAGATCTTTCTTTATTTATAGCATGGACGTATCCAGTGATTGACCTAGCAGGAGCTGTGCTGGGCAGATGCCTAGACACACAACCTGAGTCCTCCAGCACTCGATGCCTCTCCCGTGACTGCTATTGGAGGTAGGGCACCATCTGGAGTCCCATTCCACAAACTATGGGTACACTGACTCCCGTAAGAAACAACAATTTTTTACACGCAGGGCAGTACAGACCTGGCACACTAGTGTCACAGACCTGTGTCATCCAAATCCAAGATTTCTTGAGAGTGGAAAGAGGAGACACTGGGAAGGAAATAAGTTGCTCCCAAATCAGAGAATTAGGGTCCTGAAGAAAAGTGCTGCTTCGTAGTGTTTCTAGGAACTTCCTGTCAACATGAATCCCTGAATTCTGTCATCATACACACACCACCACCACCACCTTCGACATCATCATCCTCATCATAACTCAGCAAAAGAACTGCTCCATCAACTAACTACCTTTTATTGGTGACAGAAATGGTTTCCTGAGATCCTGTCACTTGCTGTGATTTATAAGTAAGCCATTCTATCCCTGCCCTGTCCATCTGAGCTTAACAACACACAATAAACAAAAGCAGAGCAGAGAAGGCATCAGAGAAGGCACCAGTGCACCTGGCTGTGAACTCTGGCCATCTTTCCCTAAATTCATGACCACAAGTTCATTAATTAACTTGCCTTTCCCTTAATTGTGCAATGGATAGGGTGTTTTGTTGTTTTGTTTTGTTTTTGTCTTATGTCTGGATGGTTGGTTTTGCTTGCAATGGGTTCTGAATATCTGCTTGGCATTTTGAGATGGGATTTCATTAGCCCAGGCTAACCATATAATTACTAGTAGCCAAGGGTAACCTTGAACTTCTGAAGAGATGCTTAGGACTTGGCACGTAACAAGGGCTTGATGCATTTTATTTTTAGTCATGTCTAAAGTTCCAGCTTTGGGTTTGTAGTTCAGCTCTGTTTTCCTTGTTTCCCTTGCAAACCCTCAATGTCACACTGAGACAATTATGCCTAGATTTCTGATTCTGGGAAGAAAATAACCCCTCCAGTGGTAATAAGAAGTACAGCTGCTTTTGGCTGTGAATTCATATCACCTGAGTCCTGAGACTCTTACTTCAAGAAGGTCCCCTCACACACCCTTCTCCATGTCTGCCTCTTAAGTCAAATTATGATTTGTCCTCTTTCAATCACAACTTTGATTTCAGAGTAGCCAGAAAGCTATGGGACCCTGATCTTGGGGACACAATTCTTACCTCCCTAGTGGTTTTTGCCAAAGAAAAGATATGAAAGTCTAATTTTTTTTCCACCAAAGGACTTGAATAGAATTGAAGATTTTGCAGTCCAGGGAAGACCTGCTATATAATATCTGAAATCGCCAGGCATGTGAAATCAGAAATGTCTTTCTCCTTTCGGTATGGCATCCTAACTGCCACCCAGAGGTGATTTATACACGTTCATCCTCATTACAGACTCCACATCATAAAGGCATGATAGAAATCATATCTGCATAGATTCAGGCAGCTCTGGGAGAGAGGCTGCCAGTTTTGTTTGACAAGACACTCAATCAAGCCGAAGGGTTTACAGTATTTCAGGATGCTCTCACTGCCTGCTCAACTCTCAATGTTTCTGTCCTGATCACAGGAACTCTAATTGAGTCCAACATTAGGATTCATGTTTTCCCTAGCTCCCTTGTTAACGGGCAGAAGGGGAACAATCATGGAACCCCTTGCTTTGTGGGACATGGTAGTAGAGGAGGAGTTTTCCATTTGATTGTGCTCATGACTTAGGCATAGCCACTGGCTCTGGAGCTTCCTGGCTGCAAATGGTGAAGCCTGTGCCGAAAAAGAAACATTAGCTTTGACAGGGACCGCTCTCTGCATTTCTTGTTGGCTGGGGGAAATATTTCAGACAGGAATTTTTGGTGTATTTTAATCCCTTTTAAAGTGTACTTTAGTCTTCAAATGATGGCAGGGCCCAGACCAGACAGGCTACAAAGCAAGGAAGTCACTCACTTGGGGCCAGGGAATGCCAGAACATCTTGTAGTGAGGGTTTAGGCCATTTCATGTCTGGCATTGTTGAACTTCCTTCATGAGGGAGGCCATAAAAGCTAGCTCACAGGTTTACATCTCTCTTCTTAGTTATTTGTTTGTTTTGAGATACAGTCTCGCTATTTGCCCAGGCTGCCCTTAAAGATATAATTCCTATCCATCCTTTACCTTCTAAGAACTAAGAGAACAGGTAGGTGCCATCACGTGCACCTGAGGCAATGTTTTTAAAGGTAGAATGAATAGGCAAAAGAAAATTCTTCATAGGTAAGTTATCATATTTTAAATAAAAAGGAAATATTTATGCATATAACCCTCACTCTCCTCACCTGCTCCAGTTGAGGCTCAAAAAAAAATTTTTTTTGACAAAAGTAGTGGATTACTGTTCACTAACTTATCTTTTAAATGTTGTATTAAACTACTACTCATCTTCATTCCTGCATTAGGAAAAAGTTTATATATACATACATGTATGTATATGGTGTGTGTGTATGTATAGTATATATATATATATATATATATATATATATATATGAGAGAGAGAGAGAGAGAGAGAGAGAGAGAGAGAGGAGATTGGACAAGCGAGAAATACCCAATCTTAGCCCCATATTCTCTAAAAGCTCACAAGGAGACTAAAGCCCCCCCCATAAGTCTTCATTCAAGTTCCCCCTTTCCAGCGTCACCTCCAGTGGCAGTGGGCACCTTTATTGAGCAGAGGGAAAACAAGAATGAAAGACATTCATCTCAGGCCCTAAAGGGAATCTCACTTTCTAGTCATCCCAAGAGCTGACAGGTTGATAAAATGTTTAAGGGGCACAACGTTCAAACAGAGAAAAAATTAAAAATGTAATAATAAAGTTAAATGTAACTGTTTTAGAGCATAATTCTTCAGAGAGACGAGTTTTATGTGGGACCAGCATTTGAAGTAGCAGCAATCATTATTAACGGGAACCTCGAAGAGAGGAGATTTAAATCACCCAAGTAATAAAAGCTGAACAAGGACTACTCGCACCTTGAAAGGCACTTGGAGAGAAGATTGCATACAAACGCAATTAAAACGATGCTTATAAAATACTAAGATGTTAATTGGGTTCAGTCCCAGAAGCCCCAGCAGTACAGTATGTCAGAAGTTAGCTGGTTTGAAGTTTAAAAAGAGTAGTTTAATTTGTACACCTTGTCCTAATTACGAAGCTTTCTGCAGCCCACGTATCTGGATGGTTTATGGTAGCTTGGAGCTTTGTAAAACAAACACACGCACCAGTTAATTGGGTTATGGCGATGGAAAATCGGGCTGCAGAATAGCAACCTCTCTTGCTGGGGTACCTTTACAGCTGGTAATGAATGCTCCAGCCACGTCAGGGGTACGCTGATTTGTAAGGTGTGCTGTTTACAGCTTGGTGATCCTACGGAGTTGAGACATAGGAGGCAGTGCCTTAGAAACAAAGAATCACACCAGATAATGTTCCCTCCCCACCATGCTCCCACCCCAGTCAGCCTGCTTGGAATTTACAGCACTGCCAGCCTTAACCACCCCCCCTCCCCACCCCACCGCCGCCTCCCGCACCTCACCTCGAGCCCTTTCAAACACTCCAGCACGTCTGGGGCCAAATGTTCACATGAAAGAAGCAAGTGGGATGTTGACTGGTGAGTGGTTGCTTCCAGTAGCCCAGCTTTGCGGTGCACCTGGTGGGGCGTGATGTTTTTTCTCCTGCCCAGCAAATAAATAGGTGATGCTATCAAGAAACAGCATCATTAAATTGGATTAGGAGCGAAGACAGCTAAATCATTTTCCAGGAGTCCTACGGGATTGAGCTGGCCACAGTGGGGGGTTCTAGCCATGTCCTGCCTGGCACCAGCAACCCTCCTTCATGAGGGAGGCTGTAAAAGGCTGATCACAGGTTCACAATTGGTCTCAATCCCTCTCACTACCCCTTCCACTGCCAGCTGCTAAATATGAATCCTACACAAAGCGAGATGACAGCACCAGGCCTCTGAATCCTACCCTAGCTAAACCACCCATTACTAGTAGACACAACCAGCAGTCTAATAGAAAAGCAGTCTGTGGAAATGGTAAACATCCCAGCTTCTGGGAAAGCAACAACGCCCCCTACTGGTCACTGGCTGTGAGTGGCAAAGTCAGCCCCAGGCAGCAGTGGTCCCAGGCAAACTGGATAAGATCATTTAATATCCTTAACTGCCTCTTCTCTTCATGCAAGGTATACAGAGCCTTGCTCCATACAACCATAAGGAAATAATAGCCAATAAATGAAGAGATCCTGAGGAGGTGATGTCATAGAACTTTCCCTAACCCAGAGTTTGCAGCTTAAGAGGAAATTGCAAGGTGTAGGCCTCACTTTACAGGGAGGGAAAAGGAATGCCTGGGAAACCAGGTGCCTCACACAAAGGTCTATTCACCAAGTCCATGATCTTTAAACCTCCCTGGACCTTGAGATTAAGCTTTTCAACGTGCCAAGCACTCTAAGGCACATTAGCATATACAGCCCCTCTTGTCAATGAGCTGACATTTGAGACAGGCCAATGCCAGTCATTTCCCTTGGGTACAGGGCTGGTCTGCAGGAGAGGTTAAGTAGGAAACAGTGGTGCATCTTTAGATCATATTAGGATAATATCCACAGCAGTTATCTTCCTGTACTTGAAAATTCAGAATTAAAATCTGTACTTTGGGTCTGGAGAGATTATCTGCCAGTCGAGTGCTTGCTCTGCTGAGGCTGATCCTGCAGAACCCGCATGAAGAGCCAGGCACGGTGGTACAGACTTGCAATTCTGGTGCTAGAGACTTGGGTCTCACGGGCCAGCCAGTATAGCCTAATTCATAAGTTCTAGGTCTCAAAAATAAAAGGTGGATGGAACCTGAGGAGCTGTATTCAATTCAAGGTTGACCTCTGGCCTCCATACGAATGCATACACATGTCTATATGACTACACACATACATATATAAAAGGTATCTTTTTAAAAATGCCGCTCCTGATAATCTCTCAGCCTTCGGGGAAGAATGAACACATTAACTGCGTCTAGACAATCTGCAGCAGGGGCTTGGACTAGGCTGGGCACAGTGCTTTAGAGATGGTCCTGTGTAGCTTCCACTATGATATACATTATCTATAAGCCAAAGACAATTCTATTTCTTCTCTGGGGGTTGGGGGTACTTGTGAGGATTCAAGGAGATAACGCAGGGAAAGCACTTAGAACCCTGCCTGGAACCTTGATTAAATAAATGTTACCTAGTATAAGGACCACTGCTAATGTTATTCCCTCTCCGTGGATGAGAAGCTGACGTTCAGAGACGTAATGTGATTAAGGATTTGTTACACACTTGCACTGAGCACGTGCACACTGCACACATGCACACACAGATGGAGAAGGAAAGTCCAATTCACACCCAAGGGCTCTGCCTCCCAAGTCCAGGGTCATGATCATTTCCGGGAGGCATATCATCCCGAGGTGAGTACCCTCTCACATCCGGGAGCTTGTTTATTCCATCTAGGTCTCCAAACCATAAAGTGGAGGGAGATAAAGAGGGGAACATGGCATTTGAGAACATAAGCAGTACCTGAAAATTCAGGAATCCGGGACTGGGAATCTGGAGTATCCATAGACACAGTACTCAGGTGCTAAGAACAGCCTGGATAGGTCCCAAGCCTGGATAATAACAGACATAAGGGTATTGCAAGGGGGATTCTCTGCACTACAGAGATGCTGTGGTTCCAGCCTGAAATTGACTTTGAGGTTAAATTAAGAAGTGAGAACACCCCAGCAACCCCAGCCTCCCTGGCTCCAACAACCCGGAGGCAGATGGGTTATTATTATTATTATTTATTATTTGTTGATGGATATTCAAAGTCACCAGTCAGGTCTTCCCTCGGGCAAGGAAGCCTGGGAGAAATGGCACTAGAAATCTTAAGCTTGGTTCCCAGAGTCACTTGAGAGCTAAAAGTTATTAAAGTACACTTTGCTATTGCGCGCTACTCTTCAGGGTGCTTGACCCTACATCTGACTTCAGGCTTCTGCTGTCCCTGCAGTGCAGGCTACAGAGAGCCGAACAAATTGCAAAGAGGGACTCTGGGGATGGGTGAGGAGGAACTGATGGGAAGGGGATGCTGGGGGTGTGTTGGAATGGGGATTTCATACCCTTGTTTGCACTCTTGCTGTCTTGTTCCTGCTTTACTCCATAAAGGCTAGACACAGGGAGAGCAGATGATGAAGGAATTGCCCAATTACCACTGTCAGTGACAACAGAGACAAGACCAGCCACATTTTATCATCACTGGCCACATCCCTTACCAGGAGCTTTTCATTTGTTGTTTTTTTACCTTGACTCTGATTCACAATTAGAAATGTTTTACAAGATGCTCCTTGGTGCACTCAAAACAGAAACAAAAATTTCACTCCAGGGTCAGTGAGATGGCTCAAGGTAAAGGAGTTCAAATGGACTCCTGCAAAATGTCTTTCCACACACACGCTGTGGACCCCCCCACACACACACTCACACACGCATGCTCAGATAAGTAAATAAAATGTGATGAAATTTTAAAAATAATTTTACACCAACAAGACTTTATCAGATAACATGTCATCTGACACTTCCTGTAACCTATAGAGAGACACCGATATACATGGAAAAACACACACGAGACTCTCCACAGAGTCCCACAAAATTAGCTTCATTGGTCTTGGGCCTTGGAACTCACAATGTCTGTGAATGAAGTCATGTAACCAACATCATAAGGAAAATCATTCTTTTGCATGTTAAAGTTGTCTTGGACCTACGACCATTTAGCCTGACTTCTGCAAGACTATTGAAATCATCCCAGAACTGGGAGTGTCTACAGAAGACCAGCTCCACAATGCCTCATAGTCTGTGATGGTTTAGCTGTATGTGTCAGTGACTTGATCATGGAATATCACTGTTCAGCCAAACAGTAGGCTACTGGCTACAAAGACACTGTGTGGGTGTGATGTACAACCAGTAAACTGTAATCACAGGACATTCAGTGCCATGACATACATGAAGCTTACTCAACCAATGGAATACTTTAAGTAAAGACATCTATTTTCAAAGTCTGCTTCAATGCAAAAGGGTTCTGCATGTTTTGGTAAATAGAAATAGAACCTGTGATGAACAGTTTAGAAAGCCAAATGATGAGATATATGCCTGTTATATTCCTACTGCTTGAAAAAAAAAAAAAAACTTTTCAAATTAACATGACCAAGATATGTGGTAGGTAGCAGTGTGCATATGTCTGAAGTTTCAAATCAAAATCAATCTGACTAAAGATTGTCAAGTCATTCACATTTACAATGTGTGCATAGTGTTGTTGGGTTGATGTGTGGATCCCCAACCAGTTGTTGAGTTGATGTGTTTCCAGTGTCTGTCTCACCATGGGGCTAGGGCCACTCGGGGAAGACCGAGGTGCGGGAAGTTTGACTGTGTTCCCCTACACTAGAGTTGGGCAGGCATTGGGCTATGTAAAGTCTTGAGACCCCGCTCTGGGGGTGGAGGAGCACAGTCTAAAGTCCTGCGGGGAGCCAGAGCTAGCTTGTCTGGTTCTCGGGCTCTTGGGCCTCCAGGCGCCGCTAGAGTGAGCTGCAGAAAAGCCGAGAATGAAGTGGGGGAGTACGGGCTGGATTGGCCCACAGCCAAAGGAGGAGAAAGGGAGAGAAGCTCCATCTATGTCCCATGGGGATGAGAGCTGTTGGCTGGGTCATGGCTGCTCACTTGGCTTGCTTGGGTTGGTGGTCTCCATGGCTGGGAATGTAGAGAGGTCTTCTATGGGAGATTAGACAGTGGCTTTGTAGGTGAAGGCCTGCTCCAGTGTTCCCCACAGCGGATCCAAAGAAGAGAAACAGTCCATGGTCTTAAGATGTTTATTGTCGAGGCGGAAAGTGGGTGAGGAACTGCACCCCAGTTTTTTCAGGGCAGGCCTGAGGTTAAATACCTTTTGTAGGGAGGAGGGTCTGGATAGAAATGTTTAATTGGCCATGTCCCTCTGGCCTTTAGGTACCTCATTAATATGAAGATCTGTCTTGAGGCTATGTGACCTGTAGTCACGCCTTCTATCTGTGGAGGAGTTGGGGCTTTGTCCTGCATGACTAAAGGACACAAATCTATGGAGGACTGCGGCCTCATGTCAGGAGCCTGGAGTCTGGGAGCAGGACAAATGCCTACCAAACCTTGCAGGGGACCCTGCAGGGTCACCAGGGTTTAAAAGCTAGCCCAGCCAGAAAGCTGTCTGCCTTTCACGGTTCTACACAGTGTTTGTGTGGTGTTTGAAAGAGACCTGTCCCTATAGACTCATGAATTTGAATGTGTGGTCTCCAATTGGTGGGATTGTTTGGAAAGTATCTTGGGGTGTGTAGTCTTGTTGGAAGAGATGGATCACCGAGCTGGGCTTTGAGATTTTAAAAGCCCATGCTATTCCCAATCAGCTCTCTCTGCCGTGTCAACCTGTAAGCTCTCTGCTACAGCTTTGGTGCCATGCTTGCCTGCCTACAGCCATGACACCACATAATGACCACAGATTCTCATCCTCTAGAGCTGAAAGCCCAGTAGATGTTTTCTTTTATAAGGTGCCTCAGTAACTAAGACTGTGTGTGTGTGTGTGTGTGTGTGTGTGTGTGTGTGTGTGTGTGTCTATGTGTTTCTGTGTGTATGTGTGTGTCTGTGTCTGTGTGTGAATGTATGTATGGTCTGTGTCTGTGTGTGAATGTGTTTGTGTATGTGTGTATGTATCTATGTGCCTGTGTGTATGTATATGTCTGTATGTGTGACTGTGTGTGTGTCTGTATATGAGTATGTGTCTATGTGTGTATGTGTCTGTGTATGTATGTGTGAACATGTGTATGTGTTTTTAAATCTGTGTGTGTTAGGTAAGACATGAAATAAACCAAGTCACTGAAGGTGAGAGCTGATTTATTGGCTCATGTATACAAAAGGTAAACAAGTACACCTGCTTTAGCCATAGATGGCTAAGGACTCCCGGATGCCAAATGTGTGTTAACATCAGGAATTAGGAATCTGTCTCCATCTCTTATTTCAGTACTTTTCTCTCCTAAAAAAAAAAAAATTAGATTTGCTCACTATCAACTCTGTGGTGACATTTTACATGTTCAGAAACCTCTAGGGAAAAAGTATACCTCCTTCTACATAAACTCAACAAAAGTTTTAGGGCTGCAAGTTTGCACTGTCCCTCAGATATGTTGGGGATCATGTCTCCCTTGAGTCAGTCATGCTTCTCAGCTGAAGCTTTTCCTGAGCAATCCCTGAAGCTGGCTTCCTGCCTCACTCTCTCGTGCCCCTTTATTCTGCTTTATTTTTTTAGCATTTACCACTATCTGATATCATATCCATGTATTGAATTACTTGACTTACTTTCCAACTCTGTACCTAAAATACAAAATCCATGAGCATAAAGTCCACAAGACCATAAAATCCATGAAAACATGAAATCCATAGTTCTGGTTCATCCTATGGACTCCCGGCCTTTAACATAGTACCTGCTGACATGTATTGTGTTCCACAATTTCACATTGACTGAATAGGTTTTAACCACATATGAGTATTTATAATATTTAAATGCTACAAGTTGTACCTCCCTACCTCAAGCTGATTGGTAAACATTTACCTGCACTCCACAATTGTATATACTAAGCCAGTACAAGCTTCGCTGTTCCACCAAAACAAATCAATTTTGCTTTCACTAAAACAAGGGTAGAGTGGCTTTTGAACCCAAACATGGTTGCCATTACATAAAGCTAAACTGAGAGAGTTGAAAAACCAAGAAGAGAGACATAACAATGATGACACATTGTAGGGCACATTTAGAAGAATCGAGAACAAACCACTCATAGCGCACATGCTAAAAAGGAGCCATCAGAAATAAGGAAATCAAGTCAGTGTTGTGTCCCCAGAAATCAAGAACAAACTGAACTACCAAGAAGAAGAAATGATCCATTTCATTATGCTCCCTGAAGTTGTGATTCAGGGCCAGAGTCTTCACTTGACTGGAGAAATGGTAAGAGTCTGATGCCCACATTAATCTATGAAGTGGAGACCATGAATACATGTGCCTATCTGTTGACTTCTCATATTTGAGGGTTCTCTGTACCTATAAATGTGAAGCAGATCTCCATAAAACAAATATATGTATCAAATACATATCATATGTATGTATATCATATACATATATATCAGATATCAGATATATATATCAATATACTTTGCTTTTCCTCTGGATAATCAGCACCAAGAAAATCTCAATAATACCAGAAGGTAGTTCTGATCTGAGAGAAGAATTATAAGAAGCACTCAAGTATCAATTATAGACTGGAGAGCATTAATCTTGTGTCAGGGTCAATTGGTTTCTGTAGCACTATTCAACTGAGAAAGAGAATGGAGACTTCTTTTAGGGCTGGGTTTGCCAAACATCTCATCTGGATTCCAAGAGATCTATCAGGAGCTATAACAATCACTGACTTGGGGACTTGGGGACTAAGGGGATCATAGACTTTCACAATGCCCTTTTATCGAAGGGTATAAGCCAGTGGTCCACGCTGACCTTACTATTTTCTTTTCTATAAGTATTAAAGTACACTATTGTAAGTGTGCCCTTTAGCCCTAAACTTGTCTCTGTATTGTGAGCTTCCTCTGTATTTCTCAGAGAATTTGCCATCCTGTGAAGTTCCAGTAACTACTTCTTGTAGAAATGAATGGAGAAGGTACAGACTATTTCCTTGGCACCATGATAATACTAGAAAGGAAGGGACCAAATTAAAACACAAGCAAACAACAACTAAGGATAATTAATATCAGACCAGACTCCATAATTCATGGACTCAGACTAAGGCCACTCTCTTGGACCTCCTCTGTAGATGATCTATTACTGTAAACTCTAGAAGGACCTCGTATATCAGTCTCTACTCCATTATGACCCTACCCCATGGACAGTGTTCTAACAAAGCAACCAAATGTTCCTTCCTTGCCTTCGGCATCTCACTGGCCACAATTCTCTCTGGAATGGACCCCATTAGTGCAATAAAATAAAGAGATGATTTACATCAATTAAGTCTCTTTGGTGGCAACAGAAATTGACTCAACAGAGTGAAGCAATTGTTGGAGCTTTACCATTGAGGCTTGAAGAATAAAAGAGCTAGTTAAACTGAGCAAAGGAGAGACAAGAACATAGTAGCTACAGATACAGTGACTGGCTCGTATTTTCCTCAAGAGCACTTCAACTCGATGATTGTGCTTCTTGTGTTCTATAGCTTTGCATGTCATGGGGAGAGGGGTGTGTGTCTGTATGTATATATGCACAGGTGTAAAAGCAGTATGTACTTGTTTGCACATATGTGTGGAAACTAAAGGCCTCTGTCACTCCCCACTCTGTTTTTAGACAGATCTTTTGCTGAATTCGAATCTCAGAACCGACTAGATTGGCTTAGTAGCAAGCTTGAGGGATGCCCTTGTCTTTGTTTTCTCAGTGCTCATACCACTTGACTTTTACATGGATGCTGGAGATGCAAACTCAGGTTGCTATGCCTGTGCAGAAAGCACATTGCCAGCTGAGCTAGTTTCTCAGCCCCTCTGTGTGTCTTAGTTCAGGATCCAAAGCAAGGAGCGCGTCCTCCTTGACCTGTTATAAGCTTTGAGTCATAAACTTACCTGTGGAGTCCAAGAGTCAAGTAGCTTCTTCTAGAAAAATGAGGTATACATGGCGTGTGTGTCTGTGTGTGTGTGTGTGTGTGTGTGTGTGTGTGTGTGTGTGTGTGTGTTTAACAATAGTATGGATACATAGTTGTGAATAGAATGTACATATATGATGCATATATGTGCCTTATACAATTATTCTTCATTGTATTCACACTGTGAGTTTATAAGTACATACTTTATTGAGCACAGGTCAGGGAGCACCACACTCAGAGAACAGTCTAAAGTGTCAGGCAGATAGTGGTTGAAATGTCTCTATGATGATTTTGGAATTTGGATGCCCTTCTGTACAAGCTATATAACTAGCCAAGTGACCTATCCTGGGGCTTTATTTCTTCTCTCCCACAATGAGAATATGAACAGCACCTCCTGAGGTAACTCTGAGGATGAGATGAGGCATGTATGCAGCAAGCAGTGTGAGTGGCACAATAACCTGAATACATGTGAGTTAATATTCTCCCTATCTTATTATCCCTGTGTTGTTCAAAAATAGGTCAAAAGCAAGTCAAAAAAAAAGGCTCTTCCTCTCCCAAGAGCATCTATATTAAGGAAGTTACTCTCTTCTTGTTCCCAGGAGGTTATTCCTTCTCTTCCAACCCCAAGGGCTTAGCTAATGAACTTCTTCCTGCTGGAATACCCTCCTGTCTGCTATCCCACACCTACACTGAACTTCTGTCTCCTTTAAAGTGGAGTTTGAATCTATTGGTCCTACAGAATTCACTGACCACTGCAGGACTCACTTACTCCTATTCTTCCAAATGACAAACCTTACAGGGAAAAGGTATCTAAATGCAATAGCTGTGGTCCATTCCCCAGTGTGCTATATTGTGAAAGGTTCTGGGACCATATCTAGAGTTACCAGGAAGAGCACTGAGCAGAGATGGAATGCAAGATGTGAACAGGCATGGGTGCAAGAACCAGGTTGTAGTCCCATGAACTGCCTGACACTGCTTTGTGAGTCTTTAAATGCTTGTTGCATTGTTCTGTCCATGAATGCTTCATGTGAGCACCTTCCTCAAAACCAGGGGTCATTCCTCATCCTCTTTATTAATGTGTACTGTATCTAACGTAATGTTGAGCACAGCCATGGAATCAGTCAAGGCTGGTGGGATGACTGAATCATTCCTTGTCTTGTAGCCAAAAAGCATGAGATCACAAACTATACTCCAGGAGCATCTAGGGATGCTGAGACAGTACATTCTACACAGCAAACTCAGCCTCACACCTTTACGGGAAGAAATACGAGAACAGTGGTGGGATCATGGCTGTTGACTCAAACAAACTAGATTAAACTCCAACTAGCTGTTAAACAGTCACAACCACACCAAACCCATTGTCTGGTAGGAAAAAAAATAAGGCTAATGTTACCCATGATACAGATCTGTTGAGAAGATTTTAAACCATCACACATATATAAGACTTGTTGTGGATACTGTCATGGAAGAAACCATGTCTGAATTTCATCTTAAGATGCCAATAGGGATTTGAGAACTCAGAGATACCGATAATATCAGTACTGTCAATGATGTCATTCTGTAATTCTATGGTTCAGGAAAATATACAGGTCCACACTCGTGGTTCCTTGGGTCATTTACAAGGCATCCCCTCTACTCATCTAGTCAGCCTTCAGCTGACTGTCCATAGGATATACTCTGCACTCCATCTCCCCACTGGCACGAAGTCTCTCCTTCAGAAGGAGGGGTGGGGAATTCAGACAAGCTTCCCACAGAGTCAAGCCTGAGTTTCTTAAGCCAGTGCTAAGTATATTTGCACACTGGCCAGCATCAACAGAGACCCGGGATTACCCTTGATTATGTGATTTTTGGAGGAAATCACTAAGTACCAAGCATCACTTAAAAATGGGCTTTCTTTTAGAGCCCCAAATCAAGTTAGGATCAACAATAAATTCCAACATATACAGGGAGAACTATAATAATAATGATGATGATGAAGGCTGGAAAGAGGTAGTAATTCATAGCACTGGCTAATCCTCCAGAGGACCCAGGTTCAGTTCCTAGCATTCACATAACTACAGGTCCAAGGGATCCAACACCCTCTTCTGATACCATGCATGCATGTGGTATACATACATACATGCATACATACATTCATATATACATGCATATATATACAGGCATACAGGCATACAGGTAAATTACCCATACATACATTTAAAAAGATAATCTATTTACCGAGTGCTTACTAGGTGCAAACATGTGTAGCAAAAGCTTAGTAGACAAAGCCATACTTAAAACAACACCTCCAAGAAAACTATAAACTACCACTTTTCCTCAGATGTGTAGAAAACCTCTGATTATCTTAAGTACTGTGCTTCAGTGGTAATTAAACTGCAAAGGGACATTACTGACCCCTGGGCTATATCTATCCTTCCAAAGAATGAGTCTTCAAAAGTCCAGTGAACAGAGTTGCCAGGGGAGAAACTCCTCTTTTTCTTCCAACGCCCCCTAGAGATTTGCTCCTAGATCATTCATTGGCCCTGGCAGGCATCACTAGAGTAAATCAGCGCCCAGCACTCAATGAGAATATAGTTATTACAACAATTGCTGCATTGCATGATGTTCATGCCATTTGGAAATGTAGGTCTAATTAGCCCTAAGCTGTAGAAGATCTGAGTATGGTAGTTTCATTTTGGCTTAATGCTTGGTGCCTGGTGTAAAATCTGAATTTATTACTCTTTTTTTAATCATTTCTACATAGCTCAACCAGCCGTATCAAAACTACTGTGTGTTATAGACTTTAAAAAGCAGTTCCCCGTAGGCATTGTAAGGTATAGGATCTATTATGGGAAGATATATATTTGACAGCATTCTGTTTATGACTCAGTTCCGCTACATTGTTCACGAACCCAGTGAAAGATGTTCACAGTGGTAAGCAACTCTTTATTCCAGGAAGGAAAAATGTTGTGCGACTAACATGGAGAAGTGCCAGAAACTGTGTTCTGCACAGTTACCGAACTAATGGGTGAGCGACACACTTATTCCATCAAGACCATCACAAATAGACTGTTTAGTGCCACAGAACTCCACAGACATTGTCTCCAAAATATTTTCCATTAACGGCAGTACATCTCATATGTCAAACTGCCTTCTAAACATTTATGTTTGTACTCATAGACTGGCAGTGCTTTTCAACCTTGCTTAAAGAGACTTCCTTTTGCACTGGGCTGCCGTCAATGCAGAGACTTGAAACCTGTCAAAAGTCTGAGAACAAGAAGGCCAGTCCTCAGTAGAATATATGTATCACAAACACCCTTCAGAGGCTCTGGGAATGTAAGAAGAAGCAGAAAGAATGTAAAACCAGAGGATGGAGAAGGGTGCTGTGAGATGCTATCTTCTGCACATGGCCAGGAAGCTCATGAGTTATAACAGATTTAGTTACTTGCACAAGACCTATACAAGCTTAGCCCATAGACAGACATGCCAGAATAGATCTAGGAGGCACATGAATCCCCTTCCCCAGGTAAGGATCTATTGCCAATCAATGATTGCCGGGAGACAGGAAATAGTTTTTTTCTTTTGGGGGTTATAACCACTAATAAGTAGCCCATAAGAAGTGAATAATCACACATCCATGTTCATGCAAGTAACCATAATAATTCTGAGTAGTCATTTAAACACATACATACACACCATACCATACACACATACACACATACAACACATACATACATACATACATACCACACCATACATAGACACACCACACACATACACACCCACCATACACACACCACACAATACACACCACACCAAACACACATACACACATACAACACATACATACACACCACACCATACATACACACACCACACACATACACACCACACCATACACACACCACACACATACACACCACACCATACATACACACCCACACACATACACACCTACACCATACACACACCACACATATACACACCACACAGACACACACACCATACAGACACACACACAGACACACCACACGTGATACACAAACATAATGCACACACACAACACACACTGTAAACAACACACATACACACATGTGCACACACAACACCATACACACACAAACAACATCACACATGTGCACACACACACAATACATACATACACACACATCATACCATATACACATGCACACACACACACATACATACCACACAATGCACACACACAATGCATACATACATACCACACTATACACACATACAACATTAACATGCACACAGCACACACACACACACACAGAGGGGGGAATATTGGGAAGAAGGGTTCCAAGGGACAATGAGGTGAGGAGGAGGAGGAGGAGAGATGAATATGATGAAAATACATTCTATGCATATATGAAATTATCAAAAAGTAAATAAAATGACTTTCAAAAGTTGCATATGTAACAGTAGATGATTTGTGTTATAATACTAAACATTTCTAAGAATATAATTCATGCTGCACCATTCCTCTTATCCCTGCCTTATAGGACAGCTATTTAGAGATGGGAAAGTGGTCCATTCTAAATTTTTGTTGTTGTTGTTATTGTCCTCTTTGTGCCTTTGTGTTCAGCTCCTTTCACTAACTGTTGAAGGGAACTTTGGTCAAATGTGTCCCCTAACACACAGGCAAAGTTGTAAGCACTTCGTCCTACTTACACCTTGTTTACCCATGCAGCCTTGGTCTCCCCAGCTTCTCATAGTTCTACCTTGATTCTCCAGGTCCTGAGCATGTGACTCTGGTCATCCTCTGCTCAACCTTCACACGGGCTTTATTTTAGGGATTGCTCTACAGCCCTTGGACACTCCTAATCCATCTGTATGGGACCTGATCCCAGGTTCAGGGTCCCCAGGAATTCTAACTTTCAGGGTTGGGCTGTTAGTATTACTCAGTTACTGAGTGTGTCTCTCTGTACCAGCCCTGTATAGTTTTTGATGATGTGCCTTTCAATCAAGTCCTCCCCATCCTTTAGAATGGCAAAGGACAGGGTTGGTACAAGTGTCATGAGGAGGTTGATCTAGATCCTTGACCTTAATGACCTACCAAACAATCAAAGCACCCCTACCCTTGAGACTCTGTTTATATATTACAACAGTGTTTAAACAACTTCCCAGTGAATATTGCTACTTATAACTAAAAGCATCCTGATTAAATAGCTGGAAATATGAGAATCTTCCACCAACAAGGCATGGAGATATACAGAGAAGAAGAAACAGTGAGTTGAGAAGGCCACCAAGAATTGTTCCTTCATTTGATAGTTCAACTCATTATGCATTTGTAGTTAAACTACATGGTAGCCTCTTGAGACCAGGGGACATGTCTAATTGTTCTTTGGATGGAGTACGTAAAGAGTAGAGTCAAGCACTTGACCAGAATCCAGGCTCTGAAAAGCCAGGCATGACAGCACATGCGTTAATCTCAGGGCTGGGAAGGTAGAAACAGGCAGATCCCTGGGGCTTACTAGCCAGACAACTTAACATATTTGGGAGTTTCAGGCCAGTGAGAGACCCTGTCAAAAAGGACAGGGTGTAGTTTTCTTGTTTGCAAATGTATTTTGTAATGAAGTTCAAAGTAATTTTTTTAATTTAAGAAACAGATGAAGAGAAGGAAGGAGACAGGGAGAAAAGAGGGAAGGAAGATACCTGAGGATTGACATCTGTCACCTGCATACTCATGAAAGAGAAGAGAGAAGAGGAGAGAGAGAGAGAGAGAGAGAATACAGCCTCTGCCGCTTACTAAATGTACTTTACATTTTACTGAACAGGTATGTTAATAAATGTACTTTTATGTGTGGGTAAATGTGTTTCCTAATATTAAACCCATAATTAACATCTTCCTCACATAGAGAACAGCACTGGGCCAGGCTTTTTCTGCCTTCAAAGGGCTACAGACAAATGTGCTATCTGCAGCCAGGCTTCTTATCAAGAACAGGAAGGAGTTGAGTTGAGCTTGTCCAGAATATTCTCTCCAAATTTTCCTGTCAGATGTACTATCAAAAGGGCTATCATCATAATCACCATAGAACTTACGCTTAGAAAACAGGAAGAAGGAAAGGGGAGTTGGCTGACAATGAAAATGAAGGGGATCAAGGTCTAGACATTCTCAAACAAAATGTGGCTATGGATGTTCCAATGAAAGTGGAGGAATAGGAAAACGGCTGTTTATAAAGCATTTGCTATGGGTGTTCCAAAGAAAGGGAAGGGATAGGGAAATGGCTCAGTCTATAACGCATTTGCCTTACATGCATGAGAATCTGAGTTCAGATTCCCAGAGCCCATGTGAAAAATTGACCATGGTGGTGTGGTCCAGTGATGGAGAGCTGGAAAGTAGAAACAGTCTAATTCATACAAGCTTGTCAGCTGGATGGCCTGGCCTAAATGACAAAGTTCCAGGCCAGTGAAAGATCCTGTTGCAAGCAAAAGGTGGGAGACATCTGAGGATCAACATCATCCAGGTGGCCTTTGACCTCTAAGAATGTTAATCTCAACCATCACACAGGAACACAGAAACAAACAACATGGTTTAAAGGGTTGGTGGAGTCAAAAAATTATTGCTCGCATTTTAAACTCCATAATTCCAATTTGATGACTCAGGAATGTCTGAGTGTGACAGATGATCTCTAGGAATAACTATCTCTAATTAAGGGAGCAAGATAAAGTACCAACAAATGGGTCTGCAGATCATAGAAGTTTAGCAGTAAGGCACCCCGCAAGCAAAATTTGTCAAAAAATAATGGGTCATCACTTGACCCATAAGCAAGTCCACTGTGATCAATTAGCAAGCAAAATTTGTTGCTCACTGTGAGCCCTGGAGCAACATGAAAACACATTTTAGTAAAGTTTGAGGCAGACTTTCCCAGTGTCTTAGGAAGTATGGAACTTTCATTCTGACTTTAAACTCAATTGTTTAAAGGATGAATGCTCTGTGTTTTCTGGACAAGAGCATCAGGAGAGTGGAGAGGAATGCCTCAGACATCAAGGGCATGAGTGATGCCAAGCTGCTAGGTAGTAGCTGGATTCTAGATACTTGTTTAAGGTAGTGACAATCAGCAATGCTAGTGGGTTAGGCAAGAAAGAAAAGGGGAGAAAATATTAGTCCAGGAGCATATTTGATTCTCATCTTGTGTTTTATTCTACTTTCCAAAAGTAGTTAGTTGTTCTTGATCTAGGCATTCATTTCCTAGAAGGGAGCATGGTATATTTTGAAAGCTATTTTCTCTCTAAAATAACATGACTATGTTGTGTGACTTTTCCTGGGGAAACATAATCAAGCCTCTGTCCACCCACCACCATTTCCTGAGCACCTACAAAGAGTCTCCTCCCTCCAGCAATTGTTACCTACTGATTTAACCTTGGGGAGAGTCCTTGTGAATCCTGGAACTTTCTGGAATATTCCATCTTGGGAGGGAGGGTGATCACCCTCTCAAGGAAGTTGACAAGGCTTATGGAAGTTCAGAGGAAAGTGTGCATTCTAATACATCTTCTCAGAGTCAGGGGTGGTAGAAGGGGGTCAGCTCATGCAACTCTATCATAGCTAGAAATGAGAATGGCATTTGGATTAACACCTGCCCTGAGGAATAGTTGGGTAACTCATTGCTAAACTAGCTCTCTACAGCTGCCAGGCTTCTGAACCACGTTGTAGATGCACTTGAATCTTACAGAGATGACAGTAGTATGCAGATGGAGAAGTAGACTTTCTCACTTTACATACAGGATTGCAAGCATGATTCTCAGATGCTTTGGTTGTCTTGGGCTACACTGTTCTGGTGCTTCTCTAAACTCTAAGACCCCCCCATGAAAGACACTCTTTCATTGTCCATTAGCTTCCCTCCAACCATCCACAGGCTTAAGAGATCTCCCATTAAAATAAACTCCAGGACTGCTTGGGAAAAAAAAATGTTTAAGTCTCTTTTGTTCCTGAGTTAGGAGAGGGCCATGTGGGAGGGTAGAGGAACAACTGGAATAAAAGCATCCTACGTCTCTAATTATGGCACCAGTAATCCCTTTTATATTCTGGTGTTTTGTAGCGTGTTTATGGTTTTGTCTTACTTCATCTTAAAGCTGAACAAAAGCCGACTCCAACTGCTACAAACACACAGGGCCCCAGCCTCAGGCCTCACGCAAGGAACTAAACAAACAGAATGCATGGGAACCCAATTTCTCAGATTAAGGATGACAATGGCGTAGAGTCCATATGTCTCAAGAAAATAGGAAATATTTTTTTAAAAGTCTCTAGGGTGCCCCACCAAATCTGAATCATCTCGGACCCATGCAATCCCTCATTTTTCATCCTCTGTGGAATGTCATATGGACCGTGTACCCCGCTTGTACTCAAAGATGATGGCCAATTGTTTAACCCTGATGTTTTTAATTAATTAGGTCTCTGCCAGCAGAGCTTTAAGTAAAGTCATTCAATTTAGACTTTACTGAGTGGGGTATAGAAAATCAGCATTTATTACAATGTTTCATTAATTTTAGTTTCCATATGCAGGAGTCTGGAGCTTTGAAGTCCTAGGGACATATTCTCCTTAGATAACATAAACCATTAGATTTATTATTTGGAGCGATTCTGAAACCTAAGCTTGGGTGTGTTTACAGAAATCAAAGAAACAACAACAGCAAAAAAGTGAAATACAAATATAAATGTTGGCTTTCCCCTATCCCCACCGATAGAGAGATAAGGTAACCATTTTAGGTCATCTGGAAAGTCTAAATTCTTGTTTATAGGCTCAAAAACCAAGAAGGCAATTCTCTTTCATTCTGAGAAAGAAAGTGTTAGTTAAGGAGTGATTTTTTTTTTAAGCCAACAAGGCAGTCTGCTCATGCCCTTACTCCCCTCACTTAATGTCCTATTTGTTAGGTAGAGACAACAGTTGCCAAGCAGGACTTCATCGCTAGGGAGCTGAGAAAACGCCAGCAGTCAGTAGCCTGCTCGGGGTCATGTGTGTGAGCTTGACAGGAGCGTACTTTCTTTTACTTCTTCAGAACTGTGATGCTGGTCCTTCATGTGGGAAGCTGGAGGGGGTACTTCTTTTAAAGAGGTATATTTTTTATTGCAGGACATCCTAAAACTGAACAGAATCCACCAGGAAGAAGCAAGGTAATGAAGTATTTCCAGGGTTCATGTTTTCTAGGAAAATAAAAAAATGCCAACACTTGTGTATGTGTGGCCAGGACAGAGGTGACTCCAGATGTGAGGATCCAGATGTGTAGTGTTATAAAACTACAGTGGGTGCAAGGGAAGTGGTTCCTAAGAAACCTGGGAGAGTGGTTATTTTCATGGAAGAAGGATGAGATTAGATGAGGCACATGCAAAGTCTTTGAAGGTGACTAGTGGTTTTTTACCCTTGTTCTTGTTGGTAGCTGCATTTACACTATAATTCATTAAACTATGCTGCTACTGGGCTGCTATTTTATGTGATGTTTTCTCTCTGTTTGATTTAATGATCAAGTGGTTGCAGGAAGGGCAAATCTACCCTTTCCTTTCGATGGATGCCAAAGGCTAAGGAGGACTTCTTACATTCCATAAGAGATCTTATCAATGCTCTACCACAGGCATAATATCAAAATATTTTGTAAGTAGCTCTATGTCCACTTTAAGCTGGTGATTTGGTTCTGTCCTTGACACTTTCGGAGACACTTTGCTCCAAAATCGATATTGGTAAGAAGATATCTCAGGACATAAACCCATCCCCAAGCCCAAAAGGTGGCAATTGTCCTTTAAAGCTGTCATCAGTCCCTTTGTAGCCATCCCTTCTCTAAACAGAGTGTGGTAGCAGTGTGGCTACAGGAATCAAGGTAAGATTTTACCATCCCAACATACTGGCTATATAAAAAGCCAAACAAGAAGTCTCACACCATTTAGGAGCACTTTCTTTAGTCATAACCAAATAGCAAACTGAGAAATAGGTCAAAAAACCCTTCCAGGGCATGTGACAGGGCAGCCAGGTGTGGGACTGACTAATGCTAATGGGCAGGGTAACATGACGACATCAAAGATCTGGATATTTAGAGATCTGTACCCAGTCCCCACAGTCTATGCAAGTGTTGGCTGTGTGTGTGTCTTTCTGGTTGGATAATAAGGCCCTGGAATTTTCCTCAAATGAACCCATCTTCCTCTCGGGCAGTTTGCAGTCAATTCCAGCATTGAAGACAACAATGTAACCTTGGAAACAATATAGATTGCATCTTCAGTCCCACAAGGTCTACCCACTTGGCCTTGTAAGTCCTCACCCCGAATCATTTCTAATATTTTTTTAATAATGAGGGTAATAAATTATTTTTTAATGTATATCTCAAAAGCCCCTGATTTCAACTTCTTTAAAACTGGCCAACCAAGGGCCATGAGTCAAGGCAAAGTGAGGAGGGATACAGAGACTGTGGAGTATGGTACCTCGGGGAAGAAAGAGATATTGGAAAAAAAAGAAATTACCAGACAGAGACAGAGAGATGGAGACAGAGAGACAGAAAGAGAGCTCACTATACACATATAAAATTCAAGATACAGAGAATGTTATTGAGTCAGAACCCATCATAGGTGTGCCTGTCAAGAAACTGACACAATGCAGGTCATGCAAGTAGGTAAGGTACCAATTCCATCTTTTTATTCCTTGATGACAAGACCTAAAATTTTATTTGTTTAGTTATTTAGCATATATCCAGGCCTCAGAGACACAAACAGGTCAAAGACAACTGTAAATTTATTCACTGCCAAGACAGACATGGAATCAACATTTGCCAGTGAAATATTAAGGCAACCCCCTGGTCAATCTTCAGTAAATGCTTTCTTCAGTTATAAAGAAGAAAGAGAAAAAGGTTACAAAAAGCAGTCTTATTCTTTGTAAGATGCTCTGAGGTCTGCATAGAGCAACTAGAACTTCCACAGTTCTGTGTAGCTACCACAGGAAGTCCATGAAGAAAGATGGTAGCCTCAAGTTGCCAGTGATGTTGCCCATATTTGAACTCTGTAGTATGAAGTAATACAACTTTATGGTTTAAATCATTTTTGCTGTATTCGTTGTTGTGGTTTGGTTCTTACCCTCTAAATGGCGTGTTAATTAGTACAACCACACAGGACATTTGTGGCAGAGATAAGACCAGAATCCAGAACTGCATAGCACAGTCCTTCAAGAGTCACTCAGATGCTGGCCAGCTCTGTACAGCTGCATTAATCAGAGACAGTCTAGGTTCTGCCTCTAGTAGAAACAACCAGAATCTCGGTGAGGAAGAACAGCACTTTGCACAACATCCATCAATACCCGCTGAGCTCCTGCTCCAGGGACCCAAACGAAATGGGCAACACAATTTCTAAAAACACTGTCAGTCTTGTGACCAAGAAAGCATGACCTGCCTGCATGTCTCCTGCAGCTGCTACTCAGCAATGACGCCCACCACCTCTGCTCACATTTAGCTCAGTCCAGCTTGGCATCAGTAAAGAAAAGAACTCCTTCGTCACGGGAAAACCACTCGTTAGTCAGCACTAGCTGCCTTTGGTTACCTAAAAGGTTACTAAAATGAGTAACACATCATCTTGGAAACATCCCTAGACTGTGGGCTACTTTCTGAGACAGGGCGACCACAATGCCCTTCTATAATAAATCTACTTTAGAATGTCTTTCCACCATAATGATCATAAACCTGTATTAGTTTTCTCCTTGCTGTATCAAAAAAACATTACAAGAAGTAACTTAAGGAAGGAAGGGTCTGTTTTGCTTTAGAGTTCAAGATAACACAGTCCATTGTGCCAAGAAAGCCATTGCCACGGGAGCATGAGGCAGCTGGTCACATCACAACCATGGCCAGGAAGCAGAGAGGGATATATTATTCTACTGCTTTTTTACAGAGTCCAGGATCCCCAGCCCATGAGATGGTACCCACACACAGTGAAGATGGATCTTCCACATCAATTAACCTAATCTAGATAATCTCGCACAGATCTACCAAGAGATTAACCTGACAGAGACAACCCCTCACAGACTTGCCTCCAAGGCAGTTCTAGATCTTGTCTAGTTGAGAGTCAATATTAACTATCACAGTGCCCATTTGACTTTTCCAAATCAGTAAAACATTTTTAAGCGATTTGATTTCTTAGTCTTCACCACATAGATAAGTTATTGATAATTTAACACATATCTCCTTGTTCTTTCCTATACTTACTTACATATCTGATATATGTGTATATTGACTGACAAAAATACCATTCTACAAAATTAGACATAATTTTATTCCTGCTTTGTTCCCTTAGTAATATGGACATTTTTGTATGTCATTATCTAGAGAATTATGTCTCTTTAATGATTGTATAATATTCTGCCATATTTATATACCATAATTTGTAATGTATTACATATGTATTTTTTTGTATATCATAGTTTCTCTAGTAATGGAAATTTAGGTGATTCTAATTTTATACAATACACAAGAATCTTACCATGTATACTGGCTGGTTTTGTGTCAACTTGACACAAGCTGGAGTTATCACAGAGAAAGGAGCTTCAGTTGAGAAATGCCTCCATGAGATTCAGCTGTAAGGCATTTTCTCAATTAGTGATCAAGAGGGAGGCCCCTTGTGGGTGGTACCATGCTGGGCTGGTAGTCTTGGGTTATTCTAAAGAAAGCAAGCTGAGCAAGTCAGGGGAACCAAGCCAGTAAGTAACATCCCTCCATGGCCTCTGCATCAGCTCCTGCTTCCTGACCTGCTTGAGTTCCAGTCCTGACTTCCTTTGGTGATGAACAGCAGTGTGGAAGTGTAAGCTGAATAAACCCTTTCCTCCACAACTTGCTTCTTGGTCATGAAGTTTGTGCAGGAATAGAAACCCTGACTACTGCACCATGTATAAATACAGATCTTTGCATATTTCTATGAGTGCTTATTATAATCAAGCAAAGAAATGGAATTGATGAGGAAGTGTTCATATTTAATTTTTCTGAAAATGTTTCCACACCACACTGCAAAACCCTTCTTCCAATTGTTACCACTGGACTTCTGGACCCGTGGAACAGTGATCTATTGAATTATAAATACATGCTGAAATTCTTATATGTAGTCAGTAAAACAAAGATAGAAAAGATATATTTGTGATGCCCCCCTTTAGTGAGCTTAGAAATGAAGAAGAGAGAAGAGGCTAAATACTAAAAATACATGGACAAGTGAGGAAGTGCAGGATCCTGGATCAGGCATATGTTGAGGCAGCTGCAAGGAAGAAGATGCTGAGGGCAGGGTGCTAATACCACTCATGGAGGAGCAGCTGAACGCTCTAGGTTGGCAGCTATGGATGGATTGCTGACAGCACTGGGAGAGAAGGAACATCTTTTGATGGGCTAGTGAGCTGACAGGATTATTTGAGCTCATGACATTTAGAGTTAGAGGCTCAGCTTCAGGCCAAGGTTTGATACAACTATGTCTTGGGTCATTATTCAGAAGATTGTCCTAGGGACAGGGTATTGGTCCAACTGACCAGCCTAAAGAAGTGAGAATAGAAGTGTTCTGCCACCTTTAATGAGTGTATAAGTTAGAACTACCAGCATGAATGTTCAACCACAGGAGGAAAGGATTGGAGAACTGAGAGAAATAAACCAACCAAAGAATCCTAACGGGTATAAATCCCTAATGGGTCTAATTCTAGAGCCCTTCTCAAACATGTTAACCATCAGTGTTCCCTAAAATCTTAAACAGACTAAGGGGATTTTCATCATTCTTGTTATTGTGAACTCCCATGCAAAAGGAAAGTACCACCTCCAAGGGTAGGGATCAGGATACGAAAGCCTGATCCAAGTGCTGCCCTGTCTCCTTTCCAAGTTCAGGTTGTTGCAAGAAACCATTTTTCACTAGACCTAGAAACCTCTTTAGAATTGTTCTCCATCAGCCTTTCCAACACCTACTACCAGCTACATGAACACTGGAAATAGGGAGAAGCTAATTCATCTCTCCAAATGGTCACAGGCATCCCTACTTCCAGCTGTGGCTACCCAATTCTCCAAACTCCAGTATTCTCAACAGAGGCTTTCCCATGAAGATAAGAGCTATTTCCATTACTCTTTCAAATACTTATTCAAAGCCTACTATATATCAGATCTCATTCTACACAATTGCTGGCATAATGTCAATCAGTATAGGCAAAAAAGAAAAGAAGAGAAAAAGAAAAAACAAACAAACAAACAAAAACCAAAAATACTTGTATTGGCTTACTCAGGAAGGTCAGAGAAGGAAGGAAGGAAGGAGATGGATATGAGCCAGCTGAAGGAAGAAAATGAATATGGGCCAGTGGAAATTATATAGTCACAGAGTATCTCATCATGGGGCCAAGACAAGATACTCTAACATACATGATCTCTGCCCTCACTGAAGGTGTACGTATTACAAGAGACAAATCGCAAGGGGAATGTTACACTAACTCATTTGAAATGTTAAGTGTTAAGTGCATAAAGGAGCAATGTGTAAAGCACAGAGAACGGAACAGGATAGCATGATGACACCCAGTAGTAGTCAGAGAAGGGCTTTCCTGGAAAGGAGACATTCAGATGAGGCTCTGAAGAATACAAGAGGATTGCCCAGCAAAGAAGGAGAGAAGAATGCCATGGGTTTGTAGAAACAGGGTGGAGTGGGTCTTCGAGGAGATGAAGAAGTTACAAGAACTATGCCTAGAAGCAGAGACAGCAGGGAATACCAGGGTGAGATAGGAGTTCTGAAGAACTGCGCAGAACTAAAAACCCCAGGGCCTTGAAATGTTTCTAAGGACTGTGTGGCCCTTGTTCAAAGATACATGGGTACCTGTGAAAGGTTAGCCGAAGGCTCAGTGGTACCTTCTTGGATCCCTCTCCATCAACATTTTCAAGCATCCCCCATCTGACAGTTGGCCTTACTTCTTCTCCCATATGTCTTGAAAGCACCCTTTGTGCTTGGGAAATAAAGTCACACAATCCTCAACTATTCTCAGGTAGGTTAAGTCCCCAGTGGTGGCCTCCTAAGGCGAGCTGGGCCTGATATGTAAGAATACTCCTTGGAAAATTAGGAAAGGGAGAAAGAAAAACCTAACCTTCTCTATTTACCCTGGGCTTTTTCGTGGAGAAACTCAACAGATTAAAACCAACTCAAACTGGGATGACTCCCTGTGGTTTCCAGCATCAAAGATGGTTGTACAAGATCAGATCAGATGAGCCTGCCGATTCTCGCACAGTACAAATGAGCCAGACTTTCCCCATTTGCCATTATTACCTGAAGGTAATGGATGTCCTACCTGTGTAGACAGCGTGTCCAGTGTCACAGGTGATCTGGGACATCAAAGGCGACATGCCTCTCCTGCTGCCTGCCACCCTCATCCGTGTGTGCCCTGTTTGCCCCAGAAAGCAGTGTTTACAAAGCTCTGAGCCACAGGGACATGTTGTTTTGTTGAGGCTCCTGCTAGACTAAAGTTCATGGCATCTTCTATCCTCTAAATTAGGCCTCAAAAATACTTCTGATTAAAAATTTATACAGCTCATGACAGCCTCTTTCTAGAACATACCCCCTAACTAATTCATGCTCACTTACCCTGCAGTTTTCTATTTATAATATTTTACAATTTCTGTGTATTTGTATTATAAATTATTAAATGACATCAAGGTTTTTATTTTGATGAGAGAATATTTGATGACTCTGACAGTGTAATTACTTCAGATCCTGCTCTGGATTGCAGCGAAAATATTTAATTTTATTTACCTCAATGAATAATTAACACATGGCGAGGAGCGGGGCTTCCTAGCTGCGCCTATAGCCTCTTTCTTCTGTTTGCTTCTTGCTAATTAAAATGGTGGTGCAAATATGTGTGGTGGCTCAGAGAAATAAATTACTGACGTGTGTTGGCGGGTCCTTCATTTGATAAGACTTCAGAAAAGTACGAGGAAGGAGGAAGAGGGTGAAAGCTCGGCTGGGTCTTATTTCACATCTTCCTTATAAGAATCAGGGAAGTGAAGAGCAAGCGCTTTATTTATTCAGTGAATGGGTCTCCGCAAACCGAAGAACTTGTGATCCATGAACCTTGACTCAAGCAGCAGAAACCATGCATGGGAAAAGCAACTGGCTATGGTTCTTGCTTTGATTTACTCATTTATTTTTACTTTTTGCCATGCTAGAAACTGAACCCAGAGCCTTGCAACTCTAAGAGTCATACCTATCCCCCACAACCCAACATCTAACACCAACCACTCCGACACCACCACCCACATGACCTACAACACCAACCACAATCCATACCACCCCCCATACCATCACCTATCACCTCTACCATCACTTATACCACCACCACCTACAATCCCAACACCAATCCCATCATCAGAGCCAAGAAGAATGGACTGTCTGGAGTACCACCCTACTGGATCCATCACTTTCTTCTTCATTTGATTTCCATTTGGTTATCATAAAACACTACAAGAGGCTAGGGAGATAGCTTAGTCATTCAAGTGTCTATCTTGATAAATGAAGACTTAGTTCAATTCCCAGAACCTACATTTTAAAAGTTAAGTGTTGTGGCATATTCTTGTAATCTCAGCACTAGAGAATAAAGATGGGTGATCCCTGGGGCTTAATGGGCTGTAAGTCTAGCAGACTTTGCAAACTCAGTGCCTGTGAGATACTCTGTCTAGAAGGAAGGAAGGAAGGAAGGAAGGAAGGAAGGAAAGGAAGGAAGGAAGGAAGGAAGGAAGGAAGGAAGGAGGGGAGGGAGGGAGGATAGCACCTGAGGCCTCTGGTTACCTCTGCTCATAGGCATGTGCACATATATGCACATGAAGCTCCACACACATACACATATTGAGAAGTAGAGATTTAATTTGATGATGGCCCAAACCACAACACACACAAGGATATGGTTTTTGATACTTCATTCACAGAAATGAAGAAATTAGAGGCAATATTTTTCACACTATCTATTTTAAGTTATTATAAAAACCCACATAGTCAATGAGTATAGCAATATCTCCACATACACACACAGACACACACAGACAAACATCAACTGCTAAACACTGTGGCATCAGCATGAACCAGTAGTTGCCCTAAATTTAAAGTTAATCAAGATGATAATGAAGACCACCAAAATGGTTCAGCAAGTAAGTAAGCACACTTGCTTCTAAGCCTGAAGACCTGAGTTCAATCCCTAGGACCCACAAGTCACCACTGGACCTCCACATGCATGTAAGCACACAGACACACAAATAAATGGGACAAAATAATCTTTCAAAAACAAAAGATCATAATGGAATACTGTCTCATGTTACACCTCAATTTTATAGACTACAAATGGAAAACCATCCATGCCAGAGAACTTAGTAGGCCCAGCTACTACTACTGGTTCCGTCAAAGGCTCTGTTACTGGTGTGTGTTCTACAGAGTTAAATATGGTACCAGGGAATACTAATTACCAACCCTATATTAGCCCCCTTCTTCTCTCCAGCCAGTTCCATCATACCTGGCATATTGTTATTTTAATAAACCAGGTAGATGGGTGTATAGATGGTTTGGGGCTATATTATGACCAGACTGAAAGTCCCCCATTGTATTGTAAGGTTCTGAAGAGCAATGTGCTTCCTGGGTTTGACTCAATGTTTTCACTTGAATGCACATGATAAAAATATAGTAAATAATGTTGCTGGTTTTACTGCGGTGGAGGATCCAGCATCATTCACACAGACCTCTGAGAGCATTCTGCAGCAGCTTTCCCCAGGAGTGTTGCTTGAGGTACAAGGCCTGTGAAAAGCCTGGAAGGAGAGAGGCCACCTTGGTCAAAAAACAGGCCTTTGTTTGGAACCAGGACTCCTAGTGAGTGAGGTCGGTTCTAATCAAAGACCCTGTCACTGAGTGTGTTCCACAAGCCCCTTGGGTCTGGCTCACACAGTGCAGTGGAGCCACTGGGGGCAGGGACAGTGCCTACCTCCCAGACTGTATCGATTAGCTGCTCCATCTGCTGCTTGCGCAAATGAGCAGCCTGGTTTCCCCATTGGATGAAAATGTCACCCATGGTAACAGATCCGTGCAGCTGGCATCTGACCACAGGATCCTCTGGGAGGGAATAATCAGATCCTGAAAAGTGGTTGGCCCACACCCAGCACAATGAAAGCTACAAACTAAACGCATGCCTATTCTAATCTGCCTGAACCCATCCCCACCTTGACTCCAAGGAGACGACCTCAGACAGGCACACTGTCACATAAGGGGACAGCAGGTTGCCTGGGAGCACTCAGGACACATGTAGGTATCACAGCTCAGAGATGCCCCTCAGTTCTGAAGTCGCACAAAATGCACCCAAACCCTAATCCAACCACTCATAGATACAATTCTTTCCAGAAGCATCTCTCTTTCCCCTTCTTTTTCTCCTTACTCTGTCCACTCTGCCGTTAACATAATGCCTTTATTTCTTCTCTTGCTTCTTTTCTCCCTCCTTGTTCTCTGTGTCTCCTCTAGATTTTGGCTCTCTGTTCAGGACATGCTTCTACATCCTTCTCTTCTGGATTGCTCCTCCTCTTTTTCAGCTTTTTCCTTAAACATCATTTCCTCTGAGATACCCTGATGCTATTCCCACGTGCTCTGTGCTTCCCTTCCCATACTAGGCCATCTCTCCTGCCAGACCAAAAAGACCTGATAAGCAGCGAATCTTGTTTGTCAAGCTGCTTGCACCTACCATGATGCCCAGCACACACTCGACAACATTGTTTACAATCTGGCTGAACCAACAATGGCAGATGCAAAAGCTGGTCCTTCCAGAATGTCTGGGCAGTGTCTCTAAAGATCTCCATGCCCTGGGTACCTTTGTCAATTCCAGTCCTTGCACTAGGCCAAGTTATAAGGGAATTAACAAGGACGGAACAAGACAGCTTAGAACACAGAAGGACAAGCTTCCAGGAAAACCGTATTTTGAAAATACTGTTAAAATGAGGGGCTCTGTAGCATATCTCTTTCTCCTCCCTCCATCCATCCCCGTCCTCCCTGCCTAGTCCTCCCTTCCCATCCCTGCTCATCACCAATATAAACTTCATTTCCCTTCAACTTCAAACACAACTCTGGGATCAAATTTTTACCACTGGATTTTCAGATGAGGGAAAAGATTTCTGTGTCTGGTTTCTAATCACACAAAGCATAAGACTATTGTGGTAGCCAACTTGCATGTCCATCCCTCAACCAATCCAGCTGCTAGGTTCTGTACAAGGCTCAGTATACATCATAAGATCGTATGTGGAGCACCACAAAAGAGCATGTGTTATCTACACAAGCATCTCTCAACTGGGGTTATTTTATTCTTCCAAGGACATATCTAAGAGTGTTGCTATTGTCGTATTTCCTCACTTCTAATACCAAGTCTATCTCTTTTTGCATGGTTTACTTATTCTTTCTGAATCTGTCTCCTCATCTATAACATGGGAGTGATAACCTACCTGAGCGTCATATGCCAACCACTGGGAGGAATGTATCTCATTGGCAAAGGGCCTGATCAGCAGTATGAGGTGCTGGGCTCAATTTCTGGTGTGTGTGGGGAGGCTGAGAAGCTGATGAAATTACCATGACATGCTACTTAGCAGGAAGATGTTAACAGTTTCTATCTTAATGTGACAATAAGCAATCAAGAGTTTGTATGAATTTTGACTGGGCTATTCCGTTTTTGACAAATGTGCTAGCCATTATTTTAACTAGGTTGATTCATGGATACATTCATTTGCTGTTATTATTGTTTCAAGTGTCATGTATTTATTTATTTATTCAGGTATGGCTGGAGGTTAGAGAACAACTTGGAGGAATCAGCTGTCTCCTTCTACCTCACAAATGCCAGAAATCGAGCTCACGTCCTCAGGCTTGATGGCAAGCACCTTCACCTTTTGCAAAGCCACCTCCCCAGCCCTTCACTTGCTTTTATAGGAGTGGGCATTGCTGCAGTCCAGAGAAGCTCAGTCATAGACTCAGGACAGAGTATAAAAGGCCTTTCTGAGCAGACTTTCAGCATACAAGATCCTGTCAGGACATGTTGAAAACATGCAGTTTGGTGGTATTTGGAAGGGTGATCAACCTCATTATAAATTTTCATGGGTTGTCCCAACCTTGGATCTTCAAGGTTTCGAAACAGCCAAGATAACTCCCAGCCACAGGCCTAGAACATACACCATCTCTCTTACAGGTACATCTTAGAATACAAATGCCCTCTCACCCTGGAAACTCCAAGTGCAGGATCTATAACAAATGCATGAAAAACGTGGAAAAATACTTCTTGACATCAAAAGTTCCCTTTAGCCAGATGTGGTAATGAATACCTATCTTCCCAGTACATGGAGGGTGAGAGAGAAGGATCACCCTTCTAGCCAAACCTGAGCTAGATGACTAGAACCTGTCTCAAAACAGTAATGCTAACAAACGCTCACCTTTAGCATTGTTTGTAGACACGAAAAGCTGAAAACCATAATACTGACCAACTAGCAAAATACATTAAAATACAAACCCTTACTATGAAGATGTTTAAGCCATATCACTGGGGTGTGGAAAAGCAGGCTTCAAAACAGGGCACAGTGAGATGTTTTTTAAAGTACTTACACAGAAGTTCATACATATGCACATACATGCACATATACACACACTTTCACACAAGTAACACTTCTTGTTTAGTAAGTTATGATATGACTATGCTGTTAATGAAGGTAGCCGTAGCAATGTATGTGTAAAGTGCGTGTATGTGTGTGTGTGTGTGTTGTATGCCATGTGTGTGTTGCATGCCATGTGTGTGTTGCATGCCATGTGAGTATACAGGGGTTTAGTGTATCCATGCAGAGGCTAGAAGATGACATTATGTGTCTTCCTCTATTACTCTCTGTCCTAGTACCTTAAGACAGAGTGTCTCACTGAATTAGAAACTTTCTGTTCCAGCTAGGTTGTCTCCATCTTCCCATGTTGGAGTCACAGGCACATGTAGCTATGCCTGGCTTTTGTAAGCATTGAGAATTTGAACCCAGATCCTCATACCTGAATGGAAAGTATTCTTAGCTGTTGAGCCATCTCGCCATCTACACACCAACAGAATTTCATAAAATTTTGAAACACACTACAAATTTTTCTTAATTTTAGTATACTTTAAATTTGTGATAAACTAAATTGAGTATATATATATGTGTGTGTATACATATACATATGTATGTGTGTATGTGTGTGTGTGTATACATATATATATATATTCACTGAGCTGCCAGTATTCGTCCAGCTCCATCTTTGGGAAATTATGAATGAGAAAATTACAATCTATATAATTCTCTTCTTCAACTTATTTATATAATACCTAGCAACAATATATATGTACAGAATCTAGGGCAAATTCAAGGTCATTTGTTGTAAAGTTCTAAATGATAACATCATCATTTAGAGAGATGCTGAATGGTAGTTTAGAGTCTTGAAGATGATGTTGTGTTGATGGGATCAGAAAGATTTTCAACACAAAGGAAGATGGTGTGGTATCAAAGGAGATGTGGCATCCCAGGCAGAGAAACATAGCAGAGACAGTAAGCCCTCACCTGGCTTACTCACGAGATTCCTATAGAAGACAGAAGACAATGAGAACAGTTTAGAGAGGACCCTAACCACGGAGGATGGCTGGACATTGATGACCTTCTAAAACAAGCAATCTTCAGACTAATAAACTTATGGGGGAATTTGGGAATGTCAAATAGAAAGACAAGGATAAATCAGGTATTGATCAAACAGAAAGCACTTGAAAAACACAAGCAAATGGTAGCAGGAGCAGCTTAACAAACTTTGCCAAGTGAGTAACAAACCCATTCTAAAATAGGCTTTGGTGGGGTTGTAGAGGTTCAGTGGATAAAATCATGTATTGCTCTTGAAGAGGACCCATGTTGTTTCCCATCACTCATGTTGGGAGGCTGCTAACTCAAGATCTAGGGCATCTGGTGCTCTCTGCTGGCTCCCATGGGCACTTGCAGCCACATGTGCATATACAGTTACACATTTCTCTCTGTCTCTGTCTCTCTGTCCAACGCCCCCCCCCACCTTTAAAATTTGTCTTTAAAACGGATTTCAAAAAATACCATCTTCTCAATAGAAAACAAGCTTCATGAATATTAAAAGTCGGCATGAGAGGAACCTGCCCAAGGATAGCTACTTTCATGCTGGCTGTAAACACTGGTTTAGGAATCTGTACAGGAGCCTGAGGAGAGCAAACTTGCTTATGTATTCAGAGCAGATGTTCTACAATGAGTGTGGTTCACAATCTTAAACTTTTGGCTACAGTGTGTCATTGTCAACCTTTCCTGCTTTGATGAGAGGTACATTTCAATAATAGCCTCCATCTGTTATCAAGGCCAATGTGAATTAGGGGTTGAGCATGTGCCCTCCCTATAGGTTATGTTAATATATCAGGATCAATAGCATGCTCTAGCTTTCAGGAGTAGTAATAAAGTGCCCTAAAATGTTCCCAGAATACATCTATAAATTATTTGTTCAATGTGCTTATGTTAAAAAGGTTGTCAGTTTCAATGCAATGGAAGATTCTAAAGTTATAAGCCTTCCTATTTGTATTTGATAAAGCTGTTACTGGTTTGGGTCAGAGTAGGTTATGCTGTGGGAAAAAAAATCATTATTTTTTTCTAATAAATTACTCACCTATATTTCATGAATCACTCAAGGCCAGACAGTATTGAATGCTTAAGTAATAAATAACAAAAAGCTCTATTTATTAATCATGATGTATCAGTTGTATGTGTGAGAGAGTGTGACTGAATGTGTTTGTGTTTGTATGTGTATGTGTATATGTGTGTTTGCATCTGTGAGAGCATGTATGATTGTGTGTGTTTCTGTGTGTGAGGGTGTATATGAGTGTGTATGAATTTGTATGTGTGTATGTATGTGCGTATTTGTGTGTGTGTGTGTGCTTTATGTGTGTATGTGTATGTGTGAGTTGTGTGTGAGAGAGTATGAGTGTGTGTGTACGGATGTGTGAAAGTATGTGTATGTGTGTTTGCATATATGGATGCATATATATGTATGTGAGCATTGTGTGAGTGTCTATGAGTGTGTGTGTGTGTATGTGTTTATCTATAATGCACTATGTATGTATGCATGTGTGTGTGCATGAGTTTGTGTATATGTGAGTCTGTGTATATGTCTGTGTGTGTATATGTTTATGTATGTGTATATATGTGTATATGTGTGAGTGTATGTGTATATATGGTGAGTGTATGTGTATATGTGTATGTATTTGTGTATGTGTGTGTATGTCTGTATGTGTTGCCTATGTATGTATGTGTATGAATGTGTGTGGGAGGGTGTATATTTGTATGTGTTTATGTGTATATGTGTATGTGAGTGTGTGTAGTATGTGTATATGTGTATATATGTATGGGTATGTATATGTACAAGAGTATGTGAGAGGGTATAAGTGTGTGTGAGTGTATCTGTATGTATCTGTGTGTGACTATCTGTATATGTGTGTGAGAATGTAAGTGTGTATCTGTGTGTGATATGTACATATGTGTGTGTGAATGTGTATATATGTGTGTATGTCTGTTTATGTGAGTGTGTGTGTTGTGGATATGTGCTTTCTTTTAGATTCATAAAGGTGAGAGTCTGAATGGTAGTCGTCTGCAACAGAGCCAAAAGTCATGCTTCTAAAATCATTAATATTTAGCTAAGTGAAGGAAAACAGTGCTGAGAGAACTTTCCAGGGTGCAAGATCCAGGTAATTGAGGATGGTGCCGGTAATACCAGAGAAGATTCTGAACCTTCTAAGGCAGTGGTTCCCAGCCTTTCTAATGCAACAACCCTTTACTACAGTTCCTCAGGTTGTGGTGACTCCAACCATAAAATTATTTTTATTACTGCTTCATAACTGTAATTTTGATACTGTTATGAATCATAATATAAATATGTGATATGTAGAATATTTGATATGTGACCCCCCCCAAAGGGGTCATGACCCACAGGTTGAAAACCACTGATAATGCATGTAAACTAAGATGTATTAAGCAAGGAGCTGGGGTTGGGTGGAGGAGGGATGATGGGGTGTGGCCCAGTGGTTTAACAACATTTGCTGTTCCTTAAGAGAATCAGGGTTGGGTTCCCAGCACCCACATGGTAGCTTACAACCCTCCCCAACTCCAGTTACAGGAGATCTGAACCCCTCTTCTGGCATCTTTTGGGCAACAGGTATGCATGCAACACATTTACAGAAACACAAATACAATAATCATACATAAAAATATAAAAATATAAAAATAAATGAACCTTGTTTAAGATTCATTTAGGATACTCTTTAAAGTTGATTTTTTTCTAACATAACTCTGGGTCAGGTGGTTCCAAGTTACGGATATGGAGGAACAAAGGGATAGTGATTTTTTTTTTAAGTGATCTTCTATTAATAAAAAAAAAAGGAGTGGGGCTGAGATGGTTCAGCCACCCCACTGCTATCCTCCACACATCCCAAGGGCAGTGGTGCCTTTTGTATCCGCCCTCCCTCCCCGACACCTGTTCACCTCTCATATCCTATAACATGGATGAGTTTTGGAGACATTAAGCTAAGTAAAAATAAGGAAGTCACCCCAAATCGGATGCTGAACTGACTTCTGTTTATATAAGGAACTTAGAGACATTTATATTTTAGAGACAGGAAGCAGAATGGGGGTCCCCAGGGCTGACAGATTAAAGTGGGGCATGGTTTAAAGGGTGAGGCTTTAAGTTGAGATGGTGAAACAGCTCTGGAGTGATGGACACAGCCCGTGGTGACGGTTCCACAACAGTATGAATGTTCTAAATGCCATTAGACCGTGCGCTTTAAAATGACTGACTAGGAGGCTGGGGTGAATTGGGCAGCAAAGTGCTTGCTAGGCAAATGTGAAAGAGCCACGTCTGATCCCCTGAAACTGCTGGAATTAAAAAAATGTAATCTGGTCACAGTAGCAAACACTTCTTTCTAATCCCAGGGCTGAAGAGGCAGAGACAAGCAGACCTCTTTGGGCTCACTAACCAGACAGCCTAAACTATTTGACAAGCCCAAATGAGGAGAGAGAGAGAGAGAGAGAGAGAGAGAGAGAGAGAGAGAGGAGAGACTGTGTCTCAGTAAACGAAGTGAACAGTCCCTTAAGAACAATACCTGAGGTTGTCGACTGGTCTCCATGTGGAAATGCACACAAATGTATCCACACATACATGTATACACAGGAAAGAGAAAGAGGGGAGGAAGGAGAGAGCAATGAAAGGAGGGGCAGCCATGACAGTTCCTGTCACCATGAGTCCTGGTTAGTAGGACTTCCACACTGCGACATACCCACACCCATTGTTCCTACAAGATGTTTTCTTTTATTTAATATTTAAAGCAGGCAGGGGTGGGTCAACCCAGATTCTCATTCCTACAGAAGGCCAGCTAAGGTATATATTGCACTACATTCGGTTCCCCCAAGGGACACCTGGACCAAGTTAACAGCTGGACCCTGCAATGAGCTGCTGTTGGCACTGGGCCAGGGTGAGAGTAATCAGCCTTTCCCGTGATTCTGAAACAGATGGATGCCCCCACCCCCACCCTATTTGCCCTTCTCCTTGCCCACACCTAGGGTAAGCAAAAGGCTTTGGAGCTCCGAATACATACATGTATTCAAAAGCATATGAATCTCAAGACAAATTTTTTCATAATGGATTGCATCTATTTCTATATTATTTATCTCTAGGGTTAAAGAGACCTTTTCCTATCTGGAATGTATGTGAAAACAAACAAACAAACAAACAAAAAAAAAACACCAAAGTACCTGCTCCTATGACCAAGCTAATTGACCCCTAGAACGTTAGGCGCAGAACTCTATGTCTGTGCACTGCCTAAAGTCTGTTGCAGACTCCCTTCCACCTTGAGAGTATCACCTCTCTTTCTTTGGTCTCTTCTTTAAGCAAGACTCACCAGCAAACTCCAACACAGAGCAGAACACAGCAGGCTTCCATGCATGAGCCTTGTTTAAAGAACAGGGGTCAGCTCCTCGCTGTGAACAGATTTTCCTCTGTGGAAGCAGGTTTGTGTTTACCTTTCAAGTCACAGAAACAAACTCAGGGTCACTAACATGTGCGACACAGCTGCTGTGGTACCTGATTTATGTACAAATCTGCATATAATTGTCTTACCCCCCCCCTTGGCTAATTTTTTTCCTTTAAATAAAATGGTTTAGTCCAGGGTGCATAAAGCCCTAATTCTAAAGTCATATAATTTTATGGACAAGGGGTGGGGGTAGAATTGCAGGCAGTTCTTTTGTATGGCACCTGAACTCATTAAAATCCTAAATTCCATAATTTTACGCTACCATGTGCCACAACTGAAAAGCCTAATTGCTTACCATGTTTATGAGAACCGCAAATGGAGCAGGAAAACCAGGGAACAGGTGGGAAGGCCACACTGGGGTTTGAGGCCAAGCCCCATTAGCAGTGGTGACCAGAAGAGAACAAGATGGCTCCGTGTTGCAGGAGACAGACGCTGCCAAATGTCGGTGGAAGGGCGAGGACATGTGAAAACTGTGATTCCTAATGAGATTCACGAGTGAGACATCTTACCCTCGCCACACAGCTGTCTGTAAGATGGCGTAATAGAAAATGAGGTAAGAATTAGGGACTAGCCATCTTTTAGCTGCCTATAAATTAACAGATCCTGGATACAAATAAACGTCAGACTCCACAATTCTGAATACGCACACACAGAGGCATGCGTACAGAGGCACACACAAAAAGCTGTGTGTACACCAAGTCTCCTTCTGGTCCCTCATCATAGAATCTGTTGAATCTGGAGTCGCAGATATGAAAAATACTTGCCACCTAATTCTGTAGAGGATAAAACCAATAAATTACCAGATTTGCTGATTTTCATTGCCTCAATCATCTATCTCGTTCTCCTCACAAATGATGCCTCCATAGAAGGTTGGTTATAGTTTAGTTATAGTTTTTAAGAATTCCAGAAAAAAATGCAATAGGAAAGAAGTTTCTAGAATATTTTCCTCAGACTGGGCCAATTGAGCCCTAGGCATCAAACCCTGTTCACCAGCCTGCACCACCTAGCCACAGTTCCCTCCTCCACTTAGGGTGATCCGACCTCCAAAGTGTTCATTTAAGTCTCATACCTGAAAACTGGGGACTCCAGGATTAGACCATAACCACAAGACAGAGGCCAAGTAAGTGGCTGAACTCCATCAACCCACCAAAATGAAGGGGGTGGAAAAGTATTAAAGCATCATGGGAGCTGGGAAATCCACACAGTCAGCAGTGGAAGCTAAGGGAGCACTCTTCAGAGCTAGGCAAAATACTAACGTTGAATAGAGAGGCAAGGAGGGAAGGAGGGAGGGCATGGGAGGGGGGAGGGGAGGGGCAAGGGGAGAATCTGATCTCAAGGAATATGGTTCTAGAGGCAGGCATGATAAAGGAGCAATGCTGGAGAATACAGCTCAAGAATACTGGTCCTAACTAAAGGGCATGGAAGACTTCCCAGAAGTCTAAAGACCTAGAACTACAAATAAGTCTTCATTCTCCAAAGGAACTTCTCATAGACAGTGCCTAGATGCTTACAAAGCTTTAGTCGCTCAGCAGCATCTGCAGCACGAACTGTTACGTCTTCAGAAAACTGTTGGGATTTCCTCTCCAAAGCTAAGGGACAGGGTGTTTCAGCTTAGCCCTCTGAAGCGGCCTGGGATCTCACACCAAGAACAAAGTGTCTTGCATTGAGAATGTGCTGGCACAAGGTGAAGGCCAGAGAGATGTAGGCTGTGCCAGGCAGAGTCTTGGGGAACAGGGGCGGTCTCTTACTAGGCCCACTAATGAGGGAGTGTAGCTGATATGCAGGGGACAGCAAGTCCTCCATCTGTCTCAGCTAATTACAACACAAGAGCCCAAATATCAAGTAGGACAGTTCTCTTGTTCACCTCCCTCCCATTTTCTCTCTGGTATTTTTGGAATCCATCTCCAGGTATCTATCCCCAGTCGGTACTCCTTAAGTCACTGGCTCAACATTGCACTCACAGTCAGCTCAAATGTTGTCCTAGTTAGTATTGACTGCCAACTTGACACAACCTAGAGTCACCTCAGAAGGGAGTCTCAGTTGACAGATTATCTAGGTCAGAGTGGCCTCTAGACATCTCTGTGAGATGCCATCATTGTTTTTAATTTGTATGAGTACCTAGTCCACTGTGGGCAGCACTATCCTTAGGCAGATGGTCCTGAGCTGTATAAGAAAGCCAGTGAGTGAGCCAGCAAAGCAGAATTCTTCCACAGTTTCTCCTGTACTTCCTTGGCTGTTGAATGACGTCCCTGGTTAGAAGTGGTACTGTATGGAATAGTCTTTGAGTTCCTAACCTAATTGACTCCAATGATGGTCTGTGACCTAGAAATTCAAGCCTTTTCATTCACCAGGGCATTTATCACAGTGACAGAGGTAAAACTACAGCAAATATCCTGGTTCCCTCCGTCGTTCAACCCCAGCACAAGGTGCTGAGGCAGACAGCCCTGTTCCGTCTGTGAGGAAACAGAGACTTAGCACAAACACATCTGATTAAAGCCAACTTCACTGATGCTGGTGCTTTCCATCTGGTCCTCTGCCTTCCTCACTCCTGCTTCTTATCTGTGGGTCTCCTAGTTCCTAAAAGCCACGGCCTTCTCTTCACCCTGCCAGATTTGTATTTACCCAGCTGTCTGCTCACAGCTCCCTTGCTCTGCAGCAAATGAAAATACTTCATAAAGCAAAACAAATCCCACAGATGTGCAGCCTTATCTTCATGGGTGTGTGTACATGTGTGCCCATGTGTGTGCGTGCCACATTTATGTCTGTTTCTCTCTGTTCTCTCATTTTTACTTTGCCTTTTTCATGAGTTTTACCTGAGCATCAGACTTCCTGGCTCTATGGAAACCCAGGCCTCTGCCACCCACTTATTAACTATATGCTTTGAGGCGCCAGCCTGTGTTCCTTTCAAATTTAGAGATGACCCGAGGCCACTTCTGTCTGAGACCCAGGAGGGTCGGTGCTGCACACTGACAGAATCTCCATGAAACACGAAGATTCCACTTCTCCCAGCATCCTGTAGCTTACTTGTGTGCCTCGTATCCTTCCCTGTGGTTCCGACTGCCCTTCAAATTGGTCTCCCATACTTTCCTATTGTATCACTCTATCACCAACCAAAACTTACTGTCGGGTCCTTAAAAAAAAAAAAAAAAAAAAAAAAGTCATGTATTAGAGTGTTGACTTCATCACTGACATCTTATGTGCATTATTTAATTTAATTTGTGGAGTGTAGGGAAATGCAGTCTCCTTTTGGCAGATGCTAGAACCCAGGTTTAAGAGGAAACCAAGTCACAGCACTCTGGGAGTCCAAACTGAGATCTCAGTCTGGTTTTCCGTGTGCCTCCCATTCTACATGGTCCTAATTAGTACACCCAACTCCCTAGCAGTGTGAAATTGTTCCTATGTCTTCTCAGTGAGAGCTAAGGCTTTCTGAGACTCCAAAGTCACCCAGGTGATCCCTGTCCTTTCTAACATATCCCAGACTGCAAGGTTAAGTGGACTCCTGGAGGGAAGTCCCACGTGCCATCTGGGCAGCCCACGCCCAATCATTTGCCACCAATCATTTTCCAGGGAGTCTTGACTTGGTGTCGTTTGAAAGAACTCTTCCCCACTCCTGGGCATGGCCCCTGTCGGATCACAGAATGGTAGAATACTTTTGGACTCCTCAAAGGTAGACACTGGATACAGGACAATATTCTAATGTAAAGGACAAGCCACACAGAGGGAGGGGGTGTCTTTTTTTTTTCCCCAGTTAATAGCTTCCTAGATGTTGGAATCCAGTATTAGAGCCCAGTGTCTCCCTTTCTAGACCCTATGGCCCTTTCTGGTTCCTCTTCACCACAACGTGCCCTAAGATGTCAGCGGTTGTTTCTGCCGGTGTTGGAGAAGGGCCTGCCACACCCACCATTTGCACAGGAGCTAGCTTTAATCAACTAACACGGAACCTGAGATCTGAAGTCTGACTCCAGGATGAGACTCCCTGCTTCCATCACATTCACAAACCCCTCTGAGCCTCAGTGTTCTTAGTCATTATGAGTATCAAATAAAATGATGGCTACTGAGCCTTGTCACCTAGCCCCTGACTAGGCCAGAGACTTCCAGACCGTCGCATATATCAGAATCACCTAAATGATCTTACCATTATCACCATCATCACCACCACCATCACCACCATCATCATCATCATCAAACTTTTAAGTTAGCACACAAAGCAGAAGATTTTGCTACACCATTTTCCTAATATATCATCATGCTTCATTGTGATCCATCCCTCTCCTCTACTGTCTCCTTCCATCCTTTCTATCCCGCCTCTCACCCTAGTTAGAATGGCTATCACCTGAAGGGTCAGGATGCAGGAGGCAGACAACACCTCAGTAAGGCTGGAGCCCCTGGGTCAGAGGACACGGTGGAGCCTCCTGACATACACTCACAAATGGGTCGTTCAAGCTGAGATCACATGAGACTAGCGAGGAACACTAATGCTAACTACATGCCCTGGAAAGCAGGAGGCCCACAGGGCACAGCAGGATAGGTAACTGGCTCCCTTGGACCTTCCAGTCCCACTCAGCTGGGGTTATATGTCTGCCTGCTGAAACAGTGAAAATATGAAATGACTGGGAAGATGAACTGGCCTTCACAGGCAAATGGAAATAACCAGACACTAAAGAAAAACAGGAAAAAAGAAAAGAAAACAAAAGAAATACAATAGAGAGAAAGGATGCCAAAGCAAGGAGTAGAGGAAATGACAGTAGACGGAAAACCTCCATTTCCACAGCTGTCTTATCATAGCCAGAAGAAGACACACACACAGGCACACACCACACATGTATACACTACACACACATGCATATACACATACAGACATACACACACACTACACACATCACACACATGCACATACATATACACAACATATACACATATGCACAAGGACATACACACATGCACCCCCACACATAAATACATGTACATACACATACATACACATACATACACATACACTCATATGCATGCACATACTCACACATACACCCACATACACACATACACACAAATATACACACACATACACAAGCACGCATCCAGGGCAAAGAGAAAAGAGTTGAGACAGAGAGCATCTTCCCCAGACCGCGGTGGCAGTGGAACTCAGATGGAGCTTTTGGGAGGAGTGGCCTCACTGGGTCACCATACATACATCTCCTTGTCGTCACTATAGAACCCTAAGCACCGGAGGGAAGAGCCTCAGCCATAGTCATGAAGAGCAGGTTTCTAAATAGCTCCTCCCTCTTTTGAGAGGAGGCTTCAGGAGAGGGATGCACATAGAAAACAGCAGGGATTGAAGGAGGTGGGTGTAGCTGCCGAGTCTGTGGGCGCTATGCTCCAGATGCCTTCATCACAAGTGCAGGTAGGACAGTCCTGCTTTATAAAATGAAGCAGGGGAAGAAACAAATGCAGACTCGAGAAACACACTTTCCCTAGAAGCCCAAGCCCGACTCCTCCGTCGCCTTTATCCATCTTGCCATTTAAGGGTCCTTGAAACCTGAGTGGGGAGCCAGCTTGTTTCCTGGCTCCCTTTATTACAATTCCTTCTAATTTAAAATTTATAATGAATGCAAACAATAATCAGTTTGTAAATACTGTTTTTAAGTTCACTAGAGCTTTACCGAGATATTCCTTCTAGGTAACAAGTCTGTGGCTCATTACTCTCTCATTAGCAAAATAGAAATAAAGATGCAAACAAAAAACGAAGAAGGAAAAGGAAGAAAAAAAAAACACTCTCTCCAAAGATATTGTTGGAGTCTAATTGCCTGCAAGGAATTCTTAATAATGTTTACTAATGCCTTTTCAGCCTTGCCAATTTTATAATGCTCATTCCAGACTCCAGGTGTGACGTCTGTGGTCCCTGCTGTGACACTTGCTGGTGAATTTAGACACCATAAATCGAGGTTGTGGGGAGGTTTAACCCCATCTTATATCCCCAGAAAGAAATCACATTCACCAAGCTTCAGAAAGCAGATTGAAGTGTTGACATTTTTAATATATGTATAAAGATATATTAATATATTGATATAGTAATATGTGTGTGTGTGCGTGTGTGTGTGTGTGTGTGGTTGTGTGGTGTGTAGTAGAGAGAGAGAGAGAGAGAGAGAGAGAGAGAGAGAGAGAGAGAGAGAGGAGCGAGCAAACCCTGTTGTTTTTTAACCTGGACTAGACATAGCACCACCTCATCCTACCTCAGCAGGGAACATCTTCTCAGACATGCCTAGAGACTAGAGGTACCACCACTACTTCCTCCTCTTCCTTTTCCTCCTCCTCTTCGTCTTCCTCTTCTTCCACCTCCACCACAACCACCACCACCACCAGCACGACCACCTCCACCCCTTATTTAAGCCCACAACCTCTGGCTAGGGCAGATTATCATCCAGTCTGAAACAGATCTTTTGGAATTGTTCTTGGTATTTGAGAAATCTAAAAACAAATGAAAATATTCCATAGCAACAGAGTCCATGCTAAATATCAGCCTCTTAGTCTCGCTGTCATTAAAGCAAACATGGCCAACAGCTCCTAAGTAACACTGTGTGGGGTGGGTGGGAGCAGGGAAGGCATGTGTCCTTTGTTTTTCCTTCGACATAACCCACAAGTCACTTAGTACTAGGAAATAGTTAACTAGGAAATAACTTCCTGGCTATTGGAAAATCTTCACAGTTGGAGGCTTTGCCACACCCACCCTTGCTTTGAAATGACACGGAGACCTGGTACATTTATTAATAAGCTTCTTGCACTACCTTTCTGAATTTCTTGCAGAACCTTGCTGGGCATAGTTCTGATCTACTACAGAGCCACATGCCCTGTTACCTGCCATCTTAGTCTTACTCTGGCTGTTCCTCTCCATCCATGTCCTCATGGTTGCTCTCTCATGGCGACTTTCTCATGGTGACCCTCATCTACCTCACTGCAGGTCAGAGACCACTTTGCACTGGGAGGCTAAACCACAGCTACACAAGGCTTGTCTGTGCTGAGACGCCAAACCTCCTCCATCTTGGGACTGGCCTCCATCTTAAAAAAGGAAAAATAAGCCTGAGAACTTGGCCTGCAGCAGAACTCAAGCTACACCCAAGTACCAGGAAGGACCCCACAGCTTGTCCTTGGCCAGAGTTACTCCCCAGCTACTTTCTAGCAACAGTTAATCAAAGCCTGATTGTTTCGGATGTACTTTCAGACCCTTCGTGATTGTATATGGACTTACTTCGAGCACCCACCTGTTGGCTTATAGTCATTCTATTAGATGTTTGCCAGACTGGACATCCCCTCCTTCATCCCCTCACTCCTATTTTACTATAAAAACTTGTCCTGCTGAGGGTTTGGGGCTACTCTGCCTTCCTTCCCATCCTGCTGTGTCAGGGTTGGGTTGGAGGAAAGCCCAAGGTTGTAATAAAGAGACCCTAATCAGAGACAGCTCCTTGGTGGTCGTTTGGGGTTCATGAACACCTCCTGGCACAATAGTGCTATCACTTGTAGCCAGTTCCTACCTTCTATTGTCTGTCTTTGTTTTTCGAAACAAGTTCTCATGCAGCCCAGCCTGGCTTTGAACTCAATACCCAGATGAAGATGACGCTGAACTGTTGACCCTGTTAACTCCATCTCCCACTGGAACGACAGGGATGGGCCACCATGCCTGGTTTGTATGCTGAAGGTAGGCTCTAAAGGCTCATAAACAGCAAGCAAGCCGTCTACTCACTGAGCTACATCTCGGCCTCAGCCTAGTCTTCCGAAGCTGTTTCTCAGGCTTCCTCCTCTGTTGTCGAAACGGACTAAATGGCTAAAACGACTTCCTACACCCATCCCTGTAGCTTCTGCAGCAGCTTTGAGGAAGAGCAAACTAGAGATGATTTTACTCCCCTTAATGTATACTGGCAAGCCACTTTCCCTCAGTTTTATAGTAAGAAGGGAAGGGGTGGAAGAGAGTCTGAATGCTATCTCCCTCACCGCTCTGACATTTTAAGGCAAATTTTTGGAACTGGTTTGCAGTAGTCTGCTGTTGATGACACGGGGAAGACCAGGTAAAGCATGTCAAACAAGCGCCCACAACAGTGCTTATTCTCAAACTTCCTGTGGCAGACACTGATTCACCTTGTTCATGTCAAGACCCTCCAACGACTGTTTATCATATTCACAAGACAACCCAGTTTTTATCCAGAGCTTATAAGCAGGGCTATGCTGATATGAGTAGCTCCAGGACCAGAGTTCAAATTGAAATCCAAACACTAGATTCTAAGTTATTTTATTTTTACAAAGTCAAGATAATGAACTAGTTTTAAAATATTTTGTGTACCTGGTAAATACATATTACATGGAAAACTTTTTAAAAAAATACAAATTATGGCTTTTAACTGACAGGATGTATAAAAATATAACATTAAGTACCTAAAAGTTGGCACACTATCAAAGGCCATGCAATGTGATAATTTAATTATATTACTCACATTTGGTGATGGATGGACTGGCAAGGTTTGAATGAATGATAAAATAAATGCATAGATATTCATAATTATTATACATTCAATCTATAAAAATTTTGTAGCCTTAATTTTGGCAAAGGTAATAACTATGCTATTCCAAGCAAGGCTCTTACATAATTCATAGTACATTGACAATAATGATCTAAAATATTGAAAGGTAGTTTTATTCAAAGCACATAATGTCTGAATGTGTTTTCATCAAATGTTTTAATTATTACAACTGAACAAAATCAGAAGACTTACAATTTCTTTTTATTCTTGTAAAAACTGCTATTTTTGTTCTAAAATATTCAAATTAGCCATTATATTTTAAAATACAGAGGTTAGTTATATTAGTGAGTGTCAATAGTGTTCTCAAATTATTTAAAGGAATCTCAAATTTACATTTTAAATTTTTAAATTAAATCTTACTAAAACTTTTATAACAATGAAACTTTGTAATTGCAGCTTCGAGGTCACCCAACTGTCAATGCACAGATTCATTACCATACCACACACTTTGCCACTAGATAAACACAGCCTAAAAACACCTAAAGTGAGGGGTTTTTTTTAACTATTATAAAATGTTTCTTTAAAAATATGAGAAATTTCAAGCCAGGTGTGGTAATGCATACCTTTAATCCCAATACTCATGAGACAGAGGCAGTATCTCTGTGAGTTCAAGGCAAGCCTGATCTACAGCGAGAGTTACAGGACAGCCAGAGCTATGTAGAGAGACTCACCTCTCAAAAAAAAAAAAAAAAAAACCTACAGTAAGAGAGAGAGACAGACAGAGACAAAAAGACAGAGATAAAGAGAGAGACAGACAGAGACAGAAAGACAGAGATAGAGAGAAAGAGAGACAGATGGAGACAGAGAGACAGACACAGACACAGACACAGACAGACACAGACATAAAGAATTTCAGAATCACCTAAAGAGAAGGAAGAAAATGAGAGGCTAATATTCAGGAAAATAATATCTTGTTATACAAAACTACTTCTTGAACCTAGTGTTCACGTTTCAGTTTTGTGTCTGTGAAAAATACCCTGCCAAAAAGTACCACAGGGGAAGCTTGGGTTTACTTATCTTACAAGTCTAGGTTACAGTCTGTCATTAAAGTCACGAGTCAGGAGCCATATCGTATCCACAGCGAAGAGCAGAGACCATAAATCAATTCTTGCGTGCTACCTGGTTTCTCCTCAGCAATTCTCCTGATACAATTTCAGGTCCCAAACTCTGAAATGGGTGCTTCCCACAGTCAGGGCCTTCCCACTTTGATTAACAATCAAGACAACATCCTCCCCTCACCCCTGCCCCCAACGCCACACACAGATATACCCACAGACCAATCGGATATGGTAATTTTCATGTGACACCTTCTTCTCCCTATTTCAGCCTCCCAGGTTGCTGAGATTTAGCACACACACAGTGGCTGGCTCAGCAGAAGGTTTTTGGTATCAGAGACAGGAGAGTAATAATCTATCTGATTAGTTAGCCTCTCCTTTCCCCTATACTCTGCTCTTGAAAACGTCCCCCACACTCTGAGGCTGTTTCCAAGATCTTCAGCCTCAACAGCACGACCATCAATGAAACCATCATTGAGTCTGGATCAAGATAACCTTTGGTTTCTGAGGAAAGAGCAAAAGAATGGAGAAAAGTCCCTCTGGGACTGAACACTGTTATACTCAAGAGTTTCAAGGAGCACAGAGGACATGGTTACAAATAGTACAGAACAGTGAGTCTGCTAAGAAAGTTGTACTTTCAGTGATTAAAACCCTCCGGAGCCCTTGCCTAGGTCTAGGCATTGCCTAGAACATCCTATGTGGCCAGCTCCCTTCTCTTCTTCCTCTGCCATGCCAGCTCACTAGGACTGGCTTCTTGTACCACCTTGCCTAGAGCAGCCATGGGAGTACGTCAGGGGCATTTCCTGTCTCCTATCTCAGATGTCTTTCCTCTAGATATTGGTGTGACTCACAGAACACAAGTACTTCCTGTTTCTGCCTTAAGACCACCTTGTAGAAAAACCTCCTCTGATCATGTTACCTACAGCATCCTTTTAACCACTTGATACTCCCTTTACCCTAACTTAATTCTAGGTAAGTGCTATAGAAAGTAAAATAAAATATTTCTCTTTTTTTTTGAGACAGAGTCTCGTGGAGCCCGGGGCAGGGTTTGGGGGAAGACTTGAAGTTCCAACTCTCCTGCTGCCTCTAACTCCTAAGTGCCAAGATAACGTGTGCACACCAAAGTTGGTTTAAGCCGTGTTTGAGGACCTAACCCAGGCCTTGTGTACGTTAGGCACTTGGTAGTACACCCTCGGCCCTAAATAGTTCTTCACTGCCAAGTCTGTTCACACAATGCAGCAAAGTACTATCTCAAAAGTACTATCACAGAAGATACCCATCCTTGTTCATACTTCGGTTCTTTCCCTGCCTGGAGTTCTTGGGTTAGTTAGAGGCTGGGGGTTTAGGGATATTCTTAGACAGGGATCCTGGATCACTGTGAGGATGGATTGGTTCAAGTGCCTCTTTGAACAGCAGGAATACATCAGCTATGGGCCAGACTTCCCGTCACCAGAGAGGCATAGAAGACAGAGGTGACTAACAGCATCTCAAAGATATGGGAAGACAGCAATGAGAACGGCCACACCATGTCTAAAGCCAGTTGGCTTCTACAAGTGATCCATGCTTTCAGGGGTTATCGCTGTTGGATGGAGTTTATGAATTCCCCACATTCATCCCTCCTCATTTAGACTCCTTCCTGCTGTACGACGATTGAGGTCAGCCTCCTCACTGTCTGCATTCTCTTTCCCCTTGCCTTGGCACTTACGGAAGCATCAACCATATGCCAAGCGCTGCTCCTATTCTGGCAGTGTTCTGTCTCATTTAACCTTCATGCTAACCAGCCAAGCAGCCGTGCCTTATTGCCCACAGGTTATAGACACTTAGAAGGATCACTCAGAGGGATGAGGAAGAAGATATTCCGGGGGATCATTTTTCTCAAGTCTATAAAGTGTTACAGACTTGTTTCTGACAGCCCTGTCCCCTTCGGAAGCTCATGCTTAATCCCATTGTGTCTGGGGCTTCTTCAAATACATTTAGACTCTTTCCATCATTCGATATTCTCTGAACATGTTCTAATGGAGTGCGTATATTTAAGATACAGTCCATACAGTTACAATGTTTTTCTCTAAAGGGAGAGACACATACTCACATATCATACTAAGAATGAAGGCTACAAATACCTGGGGCTTAAAAGATGGCTACCCAATGCTTGCTGCTCTTGCAGAAGACCTGAACTCTGATCCCAGCACCTCTTTCAGACAGCTCACAACAGCCTGTAATTCCAGCTCCAGGGGATCTGATGCCTCTGAAGATAGCCACACATATATGGCCATGCACATGCACACACAACAAGCACACACGTGTACATAGAGAAATAAATTGTCTAAAAGTTTTGTGATGGTTTAAATCAAAAATGTCCTTCACAAGCTTATGTATTTGAATACTTGGTTCCCAGTTGTTCAGGGTGTTATGGAACCTATAGGAGGTGTAGCCTCACTGAAGGAAGTGTGTCCCTGGGAGGCAGCCTTTTCGAGCTTATAGCCCCACCCCACTTGCAGTTTGTTCTCTTAGCTTCCTGTGAAATGAAATGTGATGAGTCCACTTCCTGCCGGGACAAACTTGTCCCGGTCTGTTCTGCCCTACGTTTGGGGGCCAAGTGACCTGGTCCATTCAGGTCAGTCAACAGGATCTAGCAAGAGAGAGAGTGGGGATGGAGGGGCAAGAGACTCGAAGAATGGAGACCAGACAGAGTGTGTGATCAAGTCCCGTCTATTGAAAGGAAATCATGGGTATATATAAGCACAAGCAGGGGAATGCAGCTGAAGACACTTTACCACGTGTGCCTTGCAGCTGGGGCATTAAACAACAAAACAAGATGTGTGAGAAAAACAAGATGTTTATCAGAGTGTACTCAGCTGTTGTAGGCTGTTGAAAACAAGTCTCTTGTCAGGGTGTATGGCTTGAGATGGCTGCAAAGATGATAGCCACTTTCTGCTAGGACTTGGCTCCCAACACAAACTCTTTCTTCCATAAGTCGCTTTTGTTCATATTCTATCACAGCAACGGGAAAGTCACTAATACAGTACTATTGTGTATGAGTCCACAACAGAAACGTCAGGAAGTAACAGGTATTCTAGAAATCTGAACAAAAGAAAGCTAATTAGACCAACCCTCTGTCAGCAATGCAGTGGAATGTTATTCCCCTGGGCAGAGATACAGACCACTTGTGTGTCCCCTAGGCAGTGTGTATAGTTCTCACATCACACGCCTGGAAACAGGCCAGGTGGCTAGCAAACTAAAAAGGTGTGCTTCTTGGGAGAAAATTAAATTAAGGTAGGGTGGATCTGGGCTCTGTGAAAAAATGGGAAGCTGCCTTCCTGACTCCAAAGATTCCATTAGAGGGGAAAGTGCTCAACATTTCTCTTTACTGCCCAGAATGAAAGAACATTTTGTAATCAAGAATCAGTAAGTGGACCCTGGGAACCCCCTATCCTGTACCAGGTCAGGTTTCAGGGGAGGCTCTTCCTTGTAATCCCCCTGGGGGAGTCAGCCCAATGTGGCTTGGCATTCTGCTAAGGAGCTCTATAGTCCTGAGAAAATGACCTAATCCCTCTGTGCCTCCTTTCCTCACAGAATAGATAGGACAGTCCTGGCTGTGTTCTGTTTCTGCAAGTGTTAGGTAAGGTCCATTAACATATTGGCATGTTCTTAGAACCTAGACACTATTTTCTTCTTCCTTCCCTTCTTTTCCTTAAAAATAGTCTCCAGCCTTCTAAAGAACTTTAGTCTGCTGTTTTTCTTCAATTATATCTTGACTAAATTCTTACACTCCCGCTGGGCATTTCCAGCCTTCCAGCTCTAAAGAACCGTATCTGCTGTTTTTCAATTATATCTTTCGACGAGACCATCCTGCCTAGATACATCCACATCCCACCCTGTTCTACTGCTTTCCCTCTTCATCCTGGACTCAAAGCTCCAGGTTCCCTACTTAGGCTAAGAATCCACAAAGAACATCTCAGACCTATTTGAGTTTCTGAAGCAAATGATTATAACAATCCCTGCTTTCTCCTGCAATAATCGGATACCTCATTGGGATAAATGACTTGGCCATCGAGTTTACAGTTCTTCCATTTGAGAATTGGAGTATTGTTTCATAAAATTGTGCTATGTGGTATCATTATCATTTCATTATATTGCACAGAGGGAAAAAACATAAAATCTTGTCATTTTGAGGACTGGACTCCAGCTTGCTGCTCAGTCCTTGACTTCTCAGGTTGTCTTCTGCATCAAAACTTGCTGTGAGACTAGAGAGAGAGTCACTGGTGGGATGTCCTTCTTAGCAAGATACCATCTTGAAAGGGACAGCTTAATCTCCCTTTAAAATGCTATTGCAAATTTGTACAGACTGCAATAGGAGGTTTTATGGGGGAAAAATGCTTTCTGTGAGTTATAATGTAGCTCACACACCTTGGTATGAACCCCAGATACTCAATGTAAGAGCTGACTTCTGATGGCCTTTATGAATGTGTGGAAGGACGTCTGAATCCCATTGGTTTTCTGCTGCTAGGACAAGACACTGTGGCCAAGAAAATGTACAGAAAGAAGCAAGGCTTTGAGGCTTATGGTTCCAAAAGGATAAGAGTCTGTCAGCATCACAAGCATGGTGATAGGGCAGCAGGCAGGCATGGAGGCTGGACCAGCAAGATGACAGCTCACATCTTAAACCACAAGCAAGGAAGCCAAGAGAATGAACTCACAATAGCACAAGTTCTCAAACCAGCGGTTCTCAACCTGGGGGTCACCACCCCCTATGGGGTCACATATCAGATATACTGCATATCAGGTATTTATGATTAGCAAGAAGAGAAGTAGTTGGGGGGTCACCACAACATGAGGAACCGTATTAAAGAGTCACAAGCTTAGGAAGGTTGAGAACCACTAATGTAAACTCTCCAAGCCCACCTTCAATGACACACTTCCTCCAACAGGGCCATGCCTCCTAGGCCTGCCCATACAGTGCCAACAACTGGAGACTAAACAATCAAATGCCCAAGGCTATTGGAAGAGGCATGTCATTCAAACCACTGTCACACCTATGGAAATCACTCTTCCCTGGTCATTGAAGATGCCAGAGCCAGGTTGAGACAACAGTGAGTTAAGTGCCACCACCTAGGGCGAAGATCTAGGTTCAAACTCCAGAACTCATGATAAAAATGAGGTAGCCACGGCAGCATGCAGTTGTAATGCCAGGAAGACACAGGTGGATCCCTAGGATTCCTTCAGCAGTCAGTCTACAATTAGCAAGCTCCAGGCCAAGGTTAGACTTTGCCTCCGAAACCAAAGCGTGTGGTTCCCGAGTCATAATGCCCAAAGCTGACCTCTGGCCTTGGGCATTTAAAGACTTGTTCTCAATCTCAGATGCTATTCAGGGAGGCTGTGAGAACTTTGGGAGGTGAAGCCTTGCTTGAGGACATGTATCATTGGGAATAGCTTGTTTACATCTTATCCCAATTCCTGTTCTCTCTCTCTCTCTCTCTCTCTCTCTCTCTCTCTCTCTCTCTCTCTCTCTCTCTGACTCTCTCTCTCTGTCTGTCTCTCCCTCTCTCTCACATGTGCCTGTCGGTCTCTGTCTGTCTCTGTCCTGCCCCCCTCTCTCCCTCTATCTCACGTGTGCCTCTGTCTCTCTCACTCTCTCTCTCTGTCTCTCTGTCTCTCTGTCTCTCCTGTCTCTCTCTCTCTCTCTCTCTCTCTCTCTCATCTCTCTCTCTCTCTTTCTCTTCCTCTCTCCCTGCTTCATGCTCAGGCTTGAATATGTGAGCTATCAACTTCCTGCTCTGCTCATCACTCCCTGTCACGCCTGTACACCATGACTGACACGTACCCCTCTAGAACCTTACCTAAGCCAAAATAAACTCTTCGTTCCATAAATTGCCTTGGTCATTGCATTCTATCACAGTAACAGAAAAGTAACTAACACAGACCTCCCTATCCAATCACGTATGTGTGTATCAACAGATGTACACACAATGGCACACACACATACACACAAATGCCAGACTACATTCCCTCAAAAAAAAAAAAAAAAAAAAACGCCCTTATCTCCATCCTTTTATGTTAATGTAGTTTATCACTCTCAATGCAGCTGCTCACAGGAAGTGTCTGGAATAGGACAGAGTAAGTGTTAGAGCAAAAGAAACAGGTTCACCCACAGTGTGGGTTGAGGGGTGGCACACAGCTTCCGTGTTCTCTCCACTTCTGCCTCGGTTTGAAGTCTTTCAGAAGTTATTGCCCTGAGAAGAGCAATAGCGTCAGTTACTATTCCTGTATGTGTAGGGTCCGGTGAGTTTCTTCAAAAAGTAAGTCAAGTAGCACAAATAGGAAAGAAGGAAAAGATACTCATGCCACTCGGCAGGAGTAGCCTGACTGTGTGACTGTGTGCTGCCATCCAGGAGCCAACAGGGAAGAGGGAGCCTGCAGGTGTAAGTAGTGCTGTGTGAGGAGAGGGGTGTGGCGAGTGTCTGAATCGCTGAGTGTTTCAAACTGGTTGAAGGGACGGGGCGGGGCGGGAGGGCGGGATCTATGGACTTGTATTGAGCATGGGGGATAGGGATATATATGAAGAAAGACAAGACACAGCACTCCACTCCACAGGAGAAAAAAACAAACATTCCAAACAGGAACGACAGAAGATGGGCAGCTAAGGGTGAGCACGAAGTGTCTCCTGCCACAACTTCAGTAGTCTTTGTAAAACACAAGCATGACCTTCCCTCGGCCTCATAAATCCAGTCTTGTCTTTTCATTGTGCTCTCAATAAAGTCTCAAATCACCTAGCAAGATCTGCAATGCTCTGTATGTCTGGTACCTGCTCTTTGATCCTCCTCTCAATCTGTTTGCTCCTCACTGTCCTCTGCCTCTGTAAATACAGAAGACATTTGTATATTTCTGCAGTCTATGCTGTGGTGGACAGCACTTATAGCCATGTATATAGGCAAACACAGTATATAGGCTTAATACAGTATAGGAATCTAAAAGAAGACATTAAGGTATGGGTAGGGACATGAGAGAAGGGACCACCATGGAGGAGGTAGAGAATGAGAGTGGGCTTGATCAAAATAAAATGCATTTGTGTAAAAATAAATTAATAAATCAAAATGCAAAACGTAAATAGTGGCCATCCCTAGATTTCTGGCTTCTGAGTAATTTTGATATGTCTTTTATTGGCCTGTCTTTCAGTTTCTAAATTCTCTACAATGATTGTGTTTTCAGTGATAATTTTCTAAGGAACTTTGAAAGTTGCATGTGAGGAAAAGGATTAAGGAGAAAATTTATCAGTAAGGCCACTACTAACTAAAGGCCATGAATGAGGACACAGAGCTCCCGCAAGGAAATGATCCACTAGGGACAAGGGACAGCCAAATCCTGACACGTACTTACAACATTTGTGTGGAACAAGGCAGACCTGAAGGAAAAGTAAGAGTCAATCCACTCTTCCAGAGAACACTTGCAAACAGAAGTCATGGTTTGGGGGTAGATGGAGTCAATGCATCTCTGAAGTTTTTATTTGACTTGGTTTCCTTTTAGCTTGGAGACATTAAACTATTTTGTAAAGTTCAGTGCAACACTGAGAAAAAGCCCCCTCTCTGTGCACACCATGTGTGGCTTTAGAGTTGTCATCTGGGGAGTGTTCTCTGTTCTCTGGGTTTGTTTTGTTTCTTTCTGCAGCACTGGGCATTGAACCCAGGACCGTGTGCAGGAGAGCCAAGTACTCTCCCACTGAGCTGCGTTCCCCACCCTGCTTGTAAAACACTTTAAAATAAACTGTGGTCATTTTCCACACATTAAATAATAACTCGTGGGGACTGGCAAGACAGTGGTTAAGAGTGCTTGCTGCTTTTTCAGAGGACCCAGGCTCAGTTTGAGCGGTCCGAACAGGCTGCTCCAAACAATCCCTGATGACAGTTCCAGGAAGGTCTGATGCCCTCCTCTAGCCATTGTAGGTATTACACAGACAGAGCACACTGGCACAGACATACAGAAAATGAGTCAGTAAAAAAATTTTAATTAAAAAATAATAGTCATCCACCGGTGAAAAATTAAGAAAAGAAGAAGTTAGAAATGGTTCATCTACTATCAATGGATAATTTTTAAATGATTTATTTACACTTATCTTGTGTACATTAGTGTTTTACCTAAATACATATCTGTGTGAGGATGTCAGATCCCCTGGAACTGGAGTTATGTACAGTTGTGAGCCACCTTGTAGGTGCTGGGAATTGAACTCAGGTCCTCTGGAAGAGCAGCCAAACCATTGCATTGTCTTTCCAGTCTGTCACCCATAGCTCTTGTAGTCTTCCCAGTCTGGTTTACAAGATGCTAGGGAACTAGGAGCTTGCTAGACACACCTTTTAAAGAGCATTTCCAAGCCATCTTGAGAGTTGGAAAAGTTATTTAATTCCACTGGAAGAGTGACTGAACCCATGGTCCTACAATCAGAAAAGGAAGCCAAGCCATGGGAGGCAAAGCATCATCCAGCAAGCCCCACAGGTGGACAGCTGAGCCAAGAGGAGAACTCAGGGTCTTAGACTCTCAACCAGTGCTCTCTCTGTAGGCAGCCATCTTTCTGATGCTGCCTCCTGGCCACAACAAGCATTTTTTTACCCACCCTCTAGAACTTTCTAGACTTCCTCAGTGGTTTGTAATTTTTAGTTTTAGTATTAGTATTCTTTGTAAAAAGTAATCTTTTAAAAAGAAAAGAAAGAAGGAAGGAAGGTGTGAAGAAAGGAAAGAAGGAAAGAAGGAAATGTCTGCCTTGATAACTATAAATATGGTCCTAAGTAAAGTAAATTTCCCAGCATTCCGAGAGCCAGACATACTCTTTACTATGATCTGTATTCCAGTTTACATTTTATGTACACCAGTGAAAACTATATATTTAAAGTAACAAAAATGGTAGTAGACACTGGCTAGGGATAGTATGCAATAGTTCGCTGGCCATGGGAAGTGCTTCTGTGACAGTCTGCCAACTCCCCCTTCCCTGGACCCCTGCAGGTCTTTTAGGGTGTACTTTGGATCCTCTGTGCCTTGGACCTAAGTCCTAGAAACCAGTCTCTCCTAGCCCCATCCCACCTTCTCTCTGTGCCATCATGAGGTCAGCGAGAGCTGTAAAAGTGTACAATTAGCTCCAAGGAGCAGCCTTGAGTGCAGGAGAGGGATTTGCAAGTCCTCAGAGGGCCGTGAACCCCATTTGGAGGGTAGAGGATGTGCCTTGGATTTTTGCTGTGTTTTTCCTTTTAATTGGGCTTATTATGCTACAACCCAGCCTTTGAGTCACCTAATAGACACAGCCTAAAAACGGTGTGATTGAACTGCCATCTTCTGCAGGGTGAGCAAATTTATTTTAATAAGTAAATTAGCCGAGCTCCTGGGGAGACAGAGCCAGCAGCTCAGAAGAACATGGTCCCAAGCTCATAAACAGGACCTCCAAATGAGCTGTGTCCCATGCCCCCTTCCTCTCCATGATGTCATACCCTAAAGTCCAGTGCCCATTGAATGGAGACAGGAGTTTAGATGAGAGAAACGAACTAATGGAGATAGCAAGTGTCAGCACAGGTCAGTCTGTCACAGTGCACACAACTGTCAACACAGGTCAGTCTGTCACAGTGCACACAAGTGTCAGCGCAGTCAGTCTGTCATAGTGCACACAAGTGTCAGCCATGTCATCTGTCACAGTGCACACAAATGTCAGCACAAGTCAGTCTGTCATAGTGCACACAGCACTTCTAAGCATAGATAACCTCAAGGGACCTTCAAACAGTGCTAGCTTGCAGAAAGGAAAATAATCAAGGAATCCTCAGCCATACTTACTCTGATTACTGCATGCATGTGTGCTGTGTGCATGCCTGCATGCCTGCATGCATGGGTGTAGCTTCCCTAGCACACATGTAGAAGTCAGAAGACAATCATGGTGTCTTTACATTCTACCTTGCTTGAGACAAAGTCTTTGTGCTGTGTACCACTTCTTTGGCCCAACTCTATGGCCCTCAATCTTCAGAGATTTTCCTGTCTCTGCCTCACGTCTCACCAAGGGCTCTCTGCAATTACAGACATATGCCACACATTCACAGGTCCACACACTTGTACTGTTAGGTTTTTACCCACTGAGCCATCCCCTCAGTCACTCACTCTGACTTTTCACAGTGAGAACAGAGCAGAAACCAAGCATGTCCTGGGGACAGCCTTGACATTTTGGATGAAGCGACTCAAGAGTGAAATATTTCATACATAACAGAAATTAATATTATTATTAAAGATAGTGATGTTAAAATTTTTCCAACATGTGGACCAAGAATAAATTCATAAGTCAAATATGCATCAACTAATATTATACTTCGAAATCATCTGGGTTAAGATAGTTCTCTGTAAATCAGTGCATTCCCACATTACATATACTATTTATGTCCACATGAACTGAGAGCACAGCAGACTGGATGAGAAAACAATTCCTGTATCAGAAAGATAAATATCAGATCCCGGGCGGCAACTCTGCACCCAACCTCACAAAACCCAGCGGAAGTGGGGCTCCCAGGAGCTCTAACCCAGGCATTATCTCAGGTAAAAATGAAACACCCGTGATGTCTGCTGGTAGAAGTTCTAATCCTGATGCTGGCCTCCGGACTTATACTACTCAGACCTTTGATGGGCCATTGACAAGGACACCAAACAGCTAGAGAGTGACATCACTAATCTGAAGAAATCCCTCATTTCACTGTCTGAAATGATCTCCAAAAATTGCAAAGGACTTTATTGGACTTGATTTACTCTTTTGCAATAGAAAAGACTGTGTACAGCTCTTGACTGTGTAGAGCCCTTAAAGAAGAATGTTGCCCTTACATAGACAAGACAGGGATGGTTAAAGAGAACATGAAAAAGGTCAGAAAAGGCCCAGAGAAAAGACAGAGAGAGAAAGAGAAAGATGAGAGCTGGTACAAGAATTGGTTTTCAACTTCTCCATAGTTGTCACCCCTACTTCCTCCCATCTTGGGACCATTAATTGGGTTATTTTTGCTGATTTATTTTGGTCCCTGGGCCTTAAATAGGCTGACTAACTTTGTGCAACAACAGATAGATAATTTGGTAGCAAAACCTATTCAGACACATTATCATAAGTTAGCTATGGAGAACCACAAGACTCAAGATGAGGTTGTTACTCTATCCAGGGTGTTCCCAAAACCATCTCCACCCAACCTAAAAGAGGGACTTCGGCTCCTAGACCAAGAAGAAAGGGGCCACCCAGAACCTCCTCTGACTGGCGATCTGAATTCTTGCTTAGGCTGCGAGCTAAGCACTGCAAGGGAATATAAATAAAAGTTAAAAATATCTCTCTTGGTTCCCTGATGGACAAGCCTGACTGCATAGGGGTTGATGTCAAAAGTATCCCCTCTCCAGGAAAAAGACATTGGGATGGGTATGGCCCTCATGCCTCACTGGACAACGACAGGAGGACCGGAGCCATTCCAAGCCATTCCCCTTCAATTATTGGAGGTCAGGCCTCTATCCCTGCCTTCGCAAGATTAGAATCTCCAAGGCCCTTCTATACTTAGAGAAGCAAGGAGATGTCAGGGGCAGCCCTGCTTATACACTGAAGGCCTAAAATCAGCAATAGGCCTGACATGCATACATGCTAACACAAAGTCTTGGGTCTCTGTGGAAAAACACTGAAACAGATAGCTATAAGCTATTGTAAACAGGCAGCTTTTATGGAAATTTACCAGCCTGAGTAGTCATAGACCTTGTAAATAGGTAGCCTCGGTGGATAGTACCAACTTAGATAAGGACAAGTGAATCCTAGGCAGAGTCATAGTGACCTGTCCCTTGAACCTTCACCCAGCAGATGCCCTGTTCTGAAAGATATCTATACTCACCCTGAACACCTATGCTCCGGTGTCATCCCCTTCCCCATGTCCTGCCATTTTGTGTTTATAACCCCTGTGTGAATAAGTTAAAATTACTATTTGATTTAAATAATTAAATAAATAAACAAAAAAAGAAAAGAAAAGAAGAACCTGCTAGGTCAGAATGTAGAATTAGTACCATTCAATAGTTTTTACCATAAATATGGCAATTTCATGTGATTTTTCTCTAATAAAATAAATTTAGAATAAAGTTTTAAAAAGAAAGATAAATATCATTAATAGGCCTTAGACTTCATTAAGTCCATTGGCTTTTGTAAGCTTCAATTTCCTTGTCTGTACAAATAAAAATATATCTGAAACTCATCTAGAAGGATATGGGATAATTACAGGAGAAAACTCATGTAAAAACCTAAGGGCCATATTTACTTTAAGAATTATCATTATATGACTAAACTGTATATGACCTTGATTAAAAATAAAATTACTAATCAAATAATTCTTTGACCACATCATCCACATCTTTTTCTGCTAGAAATAAAATCTGCACCAGAATGCTTGGTACTTGCAGGAATACCAAAAAATGCTTCTCTTGTTGGAAGCCTGACATCTATGCCAACAGAAACCATCATCGGTTAATTAACACACTGAGAAATTATAGGATGCCTCAGAATGTTTTCAAAACCTGACTACTAACATGGATGCTAGAGGGGCTGAGAAAACAACTCAGTGGTTAAAAGTGCATTCTGCCCTTTCAGAGGACCCAAGTCCAGAGGCTGGTAACTGAAGGTAACTCCAGTTCTGGGACATCCGATGACCTCTTTTGGTTTCCACAGGTACCTGCACTATGTGCACAGACAGGACAGACAGATAGACACACACACACACACACACAGAGAGAGAGAGAGAGAGAGAGAGAGAGAGAGAGAGGGAATTTTAACTGTTTTTGTTTTGTTTTGTTTTGTTTTGTTTTGTTTGTTTTGTTTTGTTTTGTTTTGTTTTCTGAGACAGGGTTTCTCCGTGTAACCCTGGCTGTCCTGGATCTAGCTCTGTAGACCAGGCTGGCCTTGAACTCAGAGATCTGGCTGCTTCTGCTTCCTAAATGCTGAGATTAAAAGTCAGCTCATGCCACACTCCCAGCTAATTTTAAATTTTTTAAGGCTTCCAAAGTGGATGTTAGAATTAAAATCATTGCTGATACGATTCAGTTGAATGTAATATATGTGCTATACATACATATAGATGTGTATGTATGTATGTATGTATGTATGTATGTATATATGTATGTATGTATGTATTATAAACTATGCCTTTTCAGGTATGCTAAAAAGCCATGATCTTAATGTTAAAAACATAATCAAATGTTAAATCTTCATTGGTGAGAGAATATACCCCTATTATTTTCATTTTATCTTGTTATATTGTCCCAAATTTCTGCAATGAGTCTGTGATGACTTGATACTCAGGACAAAGGTAATTTTGCGAGATTTGGACCAAGACAACAGATTTCATTCTGGCAGGTTCTTCTGGCAGCTTGAAGGAAGAACACTAATTTCATTCATTCATGTGGGAGACTCATGGAGAGAGGCGAAGGATATCTAGGACTTCTCTGTGGCATATATGTGCATGTGTGTGTGTGTTATGTGTGTATGTATGTGTGTGTGCATATGTGTGTTTGTATTTATATGTGTGTGTTTGTATGAATGTATGTATCACAAAAGGATAATAAAAAGCACCTAATTCTTAGTCAAAAAGACTAGATGAAACAAGTTATGTTGGCTTTTAGCTGTATGCACAGCATTTGGAAAGTGCTCAGAGAACACTCTCTGCCTTTCATATTCTAAGCAGAACGGCCTCCAACAGTTCTCAGGAAGGTGTTTGCAAGAGTGAATGAAGCCTCTGCCTTCAATGCCTCCCCAGAGGCCAAGCCTGTCCTCCCCACAGAGAGCCAGACTCTCCCCCATGTATGCATTCTGATTCTGCCTGTCCTTGCTATTCGTCCTATTCCCACTGTCCCAAACAGCCCAGAGCCCTGCAGGTCAGCAGGGACAGGAAGGGCTTGGGAAAGAATGAGGTGCTTGTTGGCCCAGAGCACATTAAGATAACCTCTCCTACCTATCAAAGGGACAGTTGGTGTGTGTGACCCATGACAGAGAGACCAGTGTTGACTTTGCTTTGTTAGAGACTATCTTGGATCCCCTGGTTTTGTTTGATGAATTGTTTGGTGTAGATAACACAGCGCTGTCTTCTCTCTCCAATGCTGCCACCAATAACAGATTAACAAAAAAATGTGCTCTGCGTGTCGGAAAATGCAGCCCTGACTAAACAGTTCTTGAGGGAGAAAAACACTTTCATGTCTTTTGTTGATGATTTTCCCATGCTCTGTGATCAGCTGGCCTATACTCAAGGTATTCTCTCCTCTGGAACCATTAGAGGGTAGGGATCAAGACCCAGCATGTGATTCTCAGCTAAAACTAAAAGAGATGGAAGGTAGGGAGCAGGAAACCCATGGAATGCAGAAGCTTCCAGACACTGGAACCCACGAGCCTGCTGCTATGTGGGGATCATATGTGTGTACTCAAAGGGTAGCCTTTGAGTACAGCTCAGAGAAAACACAACCAAGAGTCAGAGAAGGCAGTACAGCCTAGTGGTAAATGAACCTCAAGAGTCTGGAGTCAGGCCTCTGTTTCCATCCCCCCATGGCTACCTGTGCAGACAAGCAACACAGGTGAACTTCAGTACTCAGGAAGAGTTGATGACCAACCTCAGAAGGGTTAGGAGCCTACAAAAGACATAGCTGGAAGACATTCAGGGTGAAGATTGTGGCTAATAACATAGACATCCTTGGGTTCTAGAGTTTTATTTCACTCCAGCTTTTAAAAGACAATCACAGATGTCCTTCTCTGTGTGGTGGGAAGCACACTGGCATGAGAGCCATTCCAAGACCTTCTCAGTGCTTCTAGAAAGCCCATTATGAGGACTGTGGAGAACTAATGCAAGCTCTGCACAATGATTACTACATTCAGTTATCAAGGCTAGTGACTCTGGTGTCAAGTGACTAAGAGGCAGGCAGCATTCTGGGTTTTGTTTCTGAATCCTCTTATTGATTCCTCATAGAATGTTTATATGTGATATTGTTACCATCATCTCATTGTACAGAAAAGAAAGCCAAGGTTGAGAAATCTGTAAAGCCAAACCATAGAGCAGATGAGAAAGTCAGAACTGAATTGACTCTCGTGTATAAGTATATCCATTTCAGGCAACTCCTCAATTTCTATCCTTGAAGAATTGGACACTTACTTCTCTGTGGAGATGTGTTAAGAACTTTTCTCATAACATAGCTTGCTTTCACTCATCTCCTGCCATCCTGTAAGTTGGGTCTCCATTGACAGGAAGTAGAAATCACATCCAAGTCCTAGTCAGACTCCCATTTCATATAGTCATCCTCACCATTTCCTGAGGCTCGCCAGTGACCACTGGTCACGTTTTGCTCCTGTGACAAATATCTAAGAGGAAGAGTATCAGGGAGGATAGATTTGTTCAAGTTCATGCTTTCTGAGGCTTCTCTCTGTACTCAGCTCGCTCTATTGTTCCAGGCCGGACACTGGTAGAAATTGTGACAGAAGCACGTGTCAGGGAAAAGCTTCTACCTCATAATATCCAGGTAGCAAAGAAACAAAGAGAGAGAAAGAGATCAGGACATGCGGACAAGTTGTTCCCTTCTGAATCACATCTTCCATTAAACTACTTGCTCCAACCATCCCGTAATCTCCCATCAAGCTACAAACTCCTTTAAAGACTGATACAGTTAGGGATCAAGGCCTGTTACCACTCATTAGTAAGCTAAGAGCCAAGCTTTGAACACATGAGCCTTTCAGAGAGATACCTCACACCCAAATCATAACTAATTATCCACTCACTGCCCTCTCTCTCCGCAGATAACAAAATGAGGTGGCCTGGTTAGAGTAGTCAGTCACACAGTCAGGTCTTAGTTCCGCCATATCGAGAACAAAAAACAACAAAATAAAAACAGTTATCCAAATCCCTTGCTATCATTTCAACTTATCAGCTCAAATGCAACAGGTTTCTCTGCAAGAGACGAATGTGCTTGTAGCAGGGTCAAGGACAACAGCTGGCAACCCATGTGCAGCCTTGCTTTTCATTAGGTGTGACAACAGAGGAACCCTCAGCTCACATCTAACAGAGTGACACTTGCTCCCTTTCCAGAATCACAGGGCTATCCTAACACATGTCCCCCTTTCCCCAAGATGCTACCCACTCCTTTGCTGTCCCTACCCTAGCTGCCCCACTATGTGAACATGCATGGCCATCATGCATAAGTCTGCTGTGTCAATTTCCACTCTTTGTGTACAGAATTTTGCCACTAATTCTGGAAACCAAGAGTCATAACTGGTGAATTCTTTGTTTGGTAACAAACAGTGTTTATTGAGCCACTGCTTAGGAGCAGGGCCTTCAATACGGTGAGCACGTGGAGGTGATTCTTGATGAAATCCTGTAAAAACAAAGAAAACAAGAGGGGCTGGAGCCATGGCTCAGCAGTGAAGAGCACATACTGCACTGGCAGACATCAGGTAACACACAACCGTCTGTAACTGCAGCTGAGGGACAGTGGGGGGAGGAGGGATATACTGCCCTTTTCCGGCCTCCATGGGCACATGCATTCATCTGTACATTCACAGATACTCATAATTAAAACATAAAAATAAATCTTATAAATAAATACTAAACAGGCTGACACACTAATTAATAAAATGCAATGAAAGATCATCAACAGAGTGCTATGGAGAGAGGAACTAAGCAAGCTTAGCCATCATGGTACTGTCAGGACAAGGTCACTCTGAGGAATCAAACCTCTAATTACATATAGGGGGCTCCTAGAGATGTCAATAAGATCAGAGCGGAGACTCTTAACATTCTGTCCCTGACTACATTCCAGATTTTCTGCCTCTTCCAAATCTTGTTTGATGCTTGAAAAACATGACTATAAGCTATACACATAGTAAAAAGAAAGTCAAAATAAAAAGAAATGTTACCTACATGCTCACTCAGATTCACATTATGGCTAAATGATGAATATAGTTTAGGCAGACACATGAATAGGTAGGCGAGTGGGCAGGTATACAGGTAGAGGGTAGAAGGGCAAACGAGTAGATGCAGACTTTTACAAAAATGGGAACTATTATCACAGAGAAGACTTTATAAGGACACGTTTTAAAACTGAAGTATAAATTATTACAAAAATAGTTGTTTGCTCTATACCAGAACAATAATTATTGTGTGATCTTCCAGGAAATAACTACATGTGCACACACACACACACACACACACACACACAGACACAGACAGACAGACAGACAGGCAGGCAGAAAGAAAGACAGACAGACAGACAGACAGACAGACAGACAGACAGACAGAAGAAATAGCATCATTCTATAGGTCCTATTCTGCTCATTACCTCATCCCTTGACAATATATCCTAGGGAAGCATGTGCAATCTTTATTCTTTCTTAATGACTATTAATGCCTATTTTTACATAGCCAAGAATATTTTATATAATAATCTTGCATCTTGCCTTTTCACTTAATATTATATCATTAAAAATTCTTACCCCATTAAAAATTATTTGTGAAAAACTATTCTAATGACTGCAAAACATTCTGCTACAGGAGTAAACCACAATTTACATAGACACTACCTAATTATGAGCATTTGGAATGGTTCAGAAAATCCTATTAATGGCTTCAATGAACATTATGCATAGCCTTTACTGTGTTTCTCCAGTTATAGAATCCCAAGTTCGTTTCTATAAAAATTTATTGAAACCTCTTACAAACACAGCATTGTTCTCCATTCTACTGTGACACCAAGAGCAGAAACGATGTGAATATTAATGTTTTAAATAAACAGAATGCAAGCTGGGCTGTATGCAAATGCTCTCCAGGCATGTCCATCTCCAGGTGGCTCTAGGTAGCAGGGCATATGCTTGTCCCATTATTTTCCTGTCTGACATATTTCTTTACAAATGTTCTTTCCCCACCAATAGAGGGATGAAAAGTCTAGTTCCGAAAGGGTGGAAGCAAGCCACGCAGCCACCTTAGGCTCTAGGGAAGACTCCTCCCTTCTACTTGAGGAAGCAAAAAGAAAAGATGTTCTCTAGGAGGCACAGAGGGTTCACACAAAGGTGTGAAGCTAAGGTTCAAGCCTTATAAATAATCCTACAGCATGGCTCCTAAGAACATACATTCTGGGAACCTCACCGAATTTGGGGGAGGGATACATGGGATCAGACTGAATGAGAATGGCTCCTTAATAAGGCCCACTTTCTGGACTCTTGTAGAACTGCTTCAGTCTCCATGAACGGAGGCTCTGTTTTCATGGATGGAGGTTCTGGAGCCAGAGGACCACCATTTCTTACACACATTATTTAACCTGGCTCTGGTTTCTTTATACTTAAAATAAGGATAGGACCAGAATGCACTTTGCAAGATTAATGAGAGAATTTCACCAACTAGTTTCTTGTGCCTAGAACATTGTATATTATCTACCAAAAGAGTTTGTCAGCTAAGATATGAAACACAGACTTTCTTAACTGTAGCCTCAACAGAATGAAAAGAAGAGGTTCAAGAAGACTGAAATGCTTTATAGGAGCAACTGGAAATCAACAATTCTCCAATACTATTTTGTTATACATATTAGATGTGTTAAATTTCTATGACTGAACAAAGCCATGGGGCCTCCCTTCACCTACGACATGCACTTATAATGGAGAAGATACTAACTTGCTTCCATTCATACTTTTTAAGATTGCTTTTAAGACAGGGTTTTTCTATGTAGCCCTGGTTGTTGCAGAAGTCACTATGGAGACCAGACTGGTCTCAGACACACAGAGCTCTCTGCCTCTGCCTCCCAAGTGCTAGGATTAAAGAGTGTGCCACTATATCCAGCCCTTATTTTATTTTCAATTATGTGTGCATATGTATGTCTGTGTGGGAGTGTGCACGCATGAGTGTAAGGGCTGCTGAGTCCAGAAGAGGGCATCAAAACCCCTGCAGCTGAAGGTTGTTAAGCCATCCAACAAGGATGCTGAAAAGCAAACTCTGGCCCACAGTGTGAGCTCTTAACCACATAGCCATCTCTTCAGCCCCCTTCTACTTTTTCTTATCACTCTGCTAAGATAGAGTAGGCAGGCCGATCTGTCTGGAAGGCACTGCAGGCAGATGGAATCACATCAGCAAAGCATGTTTCCAGGAGTATATTGTATGCTCACACAATTACAAATGGCTCACTAGAGGCTGTGCTAGAACACATCTTATGACAGAAAAAGACAGCTCCCTAAGGGCTGGATTTGACAGACCTCTAGTGGTCTATTAAGAATAGGGATACCCCTACTTCTAAAGGAATTGCAGGTGTGGCTCCTCTGCCACATGTGCTTCAGTCAGTGGCAGAGAGGAGAGAGGCTATGTCTACCCTCAGTGTTCTGACCTATGAACATCTGAGTGATTAGTAGCCTAACATTCTCTGAAAAAAGCAAGCCTGAGATGACTACCAGTCTGATGCTGCACAGGCTGGGATGAGCTCCCAGGATGCTGAGCAAGCAGGAGACTAGAAGAACCCCACCGGGGACCACAGCACAGACAGCACATGAGACCACTCAGGTGAACCAGACGAGGAACAAGACCAAGAAGACCACCAGACCTGTGCCATGGGGGCGGGACAAGGAACTACTTTAAGATGATCTCCAGTCTGAAGCTGCACAAGCCTAGGGGTGGGAGGCCCGATCATGTTCAAGATGACCCCTGCTCTGGGGCCATAAAACATAAGCAGGACCTAGCACTCCTGTTACCACTCCTATGAAGATCCCAGACACTCAGAGACCTCAGACACCACTAAGAGAAGCGAGTTAGTGGTGGAGAAATGGAAGAGAAAGAAACAGAAGGATGTGGGCACAGTGAAGAGAGGCAGAACTAGAGACTTGGGGGGAAATGAGGAACAGTCTGATGTGAGTAGCTGGTGATGTCACTTGAGATCATGATGGGGTCCTAGCCTGTGATGCCACTGGGGGCCATGTCTGGGTCCGTGGCCCTGCAGTAGCAGACCCCTACTTTGGTGGTATGCTACCACCAAAAGCCAGGCAGAAATCCCTAGTCTGAGCTGCTACCTGAAGATATGTTAATGTCTGAGGGCTGCTCAGAACTGGCCCCATCCCTCACCTGGGCATTGTGGGAGAGCTGTCTCTGGGGGACAAGAATGCAAGGGAGCTAGCTGACCCTGCCTCTCACCAGCTACAGCACTCAGGAGAGCAGGTCTTGCACCTTGCCTGGGCAGCACAATAGAGATGACTCTGGGTATGGGGGTTCTGGTGAGCCAGCCCCAAGGGCATGAGCCTAGAGAGCTGGAAATGCCACTTGTCAGTCATGAGGTGACAGGGCTGAAGAAGAACCAACCCCCACTGAACCTCTTTTACCCCTTGCCACCTATGGCAGGCAGGAGAGCTGGCTCCAAGGTCACCAGAGCAGGAGAGCAGGCTCTCCCCATACCTGCTGTAGCACTCAGGAGAGTGGGCCCTATATCTCACTTGGGTAGCACAGTAGACCTGGCCCTGAATGTGAGGGTTGCTGATGAGCCTTCCCCAAGGCATGAGTGTAGGAGAGCTGGCCCTGCCTCTTGTCTACTGGGCAGTGATGCAAACTAGGGAGGGACAACCTCCTCCCCTCCCTCATCCCTCACCATCTATGGCAAGCAGGAGAGCTGGCTCCATGAGAGTGGGAGAACTGGCTTTGTCCCTCGCTGGCTGCAACACTTGGGAAAGTGGGCTCTGTATCTCACCTGTGCAGCAGGGTAGAGATGGCCCTGGTTATGAGGATTGGAGGAAGTGTGGGGTAGAGAGGGTGGTGTCACTGGCTGACCAGCTCAGATACCTTCCACACCCAGATCCAGGGATTTGACTTAACCTACTCCAATATCTAACACATCAATGAACTCACTGCTAGAGTGCACGAAGGTCCACAGATCCAAAACTACAGGATCTCCGTGACACAGGGCAACAATTGGATATCTGAGAGGCATCCCAGTGAGGTTCCAGTATTGATAAAGTAACAGAAGCCAGAAGCCTTGTACCAGAACAACTAGTCATTGCAATGAACATTTGCAAGCAAAGAAGTGTGGACAAAGGAGTATACTGTGGGACACACTGTGACACACTACAAATGAGATTTTTCTTCTCTGTTACAGGGGAGGTCACAAAGGGTGGAGGGAGGGTATGAGGAAAGGGGGGAAATGGGGTTAAAGTGCATGATGTGAAATTCACAATGAAGCAATAAAAGTTAAAAAGAGAGAAAGAGAGTAGTGGCACCTACCCAGCAACTCTAAGAAAAGAAACAATCTCTATACTCCTTCTAAATACACCCAATAATACACGGAGGTCCCAATACATTAATAGTGGATGACTTCAATCCCTGGTCTCATCTTTAGGTATAGAAAAGTCTCCCAACAAAGAAAATTCCAAGATCAGATGAATTTGCTTCCAAATTCTACTAAGCCTTTAGAAAGATGTCACCAAATTTTCCCACAAAAAATAAATCAAAAGGGAAGATGCACCACTAACTTATTTTACAAACCTAGTATTCTGACACCAAAGCCAGATAATGACACAATAAGAAAAATAATTTAAACTACAGGCCAACTTCCTTGATGAAAATAAATGTAATTTTTTTTCCATCAAGTACTTTCACATTGAATTCAATAATGCATTTAGAAGATTATAATTCCATAGTGACCTGTCCCCTGAACCTTCACCTAGCCAATACCCTGTTCTGAAAGATATCTGTACTCCCCCTGAACACCTACACTCCTGTGTCATCCCCTTCCCCACGTCCTGCCTTTTTGTGTTTATAACCCCTGTGTGAATAAGTAAAAACCACAATTTGATTTTTAAAAAAAAAGAAGAAGGAGGAGAAGATTATACTCCATGACCAATTTGGAAATCACAAAATCATCTCCATAGTTTGAGAAAAGGTCCTTGAAAAAGTCTGATGTCATGTCTGAAGAAATTAGAAACCAGAAGACAGGACAATAAAGCCTGCACATGATAAAACTACAGTCAATATCATACTGCATGAGAGAAAACTGAAAGTATTTTGTCCATTATCAGGAAGGATACAAGGGTACCAAGATGCAAAATCAACACACAAACACTGGCAGTCTTTCTATATACCAATCATAAACTTGCTGAGAAAGAAATCATGTGAGTTTCAAAAAGTAGGAATAACAACTATGGACAACCTAACCAAGAAGGTTAAGGTCCCCTACAATGAGAATTTTAAGACAGTTTAAAAATCAGAAATTGAAGACACTAGAAGACAGAAAGACCTCTCGTGCTCATGAACTGGGAATTAGTATTGTAAAAATGGCTTGATTTCCAAAGCAATCTAAGTTTTCAATGCAATCCTCAGTCAAATTCCAATGATGTTTCTCACAGAACTAGTACCAAAAATAAAAATCCTACAATTCGAATGGAAGCGCAAAATGCATAACCAAAGAAATCCTAAGAAGAAAGGATAATATTGGAGGAATCACAATACTTGGTTGTACATTAGATACAGAGCCACGATAACAAAAAAATCATATGATACTAGCACAAAACAGGCATGCAGAATAGGAGAGGAGAATAGAATAGAATGCAGTGGAATAGAGGACCCAGAATAAGTACTCACAGCTATCAGCAATAGCTGTTTAATTTACAGTAAAAGTGTCAAAAATATTCACTGGAAGAAGGACAGCTTCTTCAATAAATGGTGCAAGAAAATGTGATATTCTTGTGCAGAAGAATGATAGTAGATTCATCTCTCCCACTCTGTACCAAAAAAATCAATTCCAAATAGATCATATACTTTAATGTAGGACATGAAACAGCTAGGAGATAATGCTTTAAGGTACACACATAGGTGAGGGCTTTTGGAAAAAGAAAAAAAAAGTTCAAAAATGAAGGAAATAATCCCAGGAATTGACAGATGTGATAGCACAGAATCAAAAAGCCTCCATACAGCAAAGGAAACCATCTGCAGTGTGAATAGGCAACCTCCAGACCAGGGAGAGATATCTTTGCCAAATATGCATTAGATGGAGGATTGGAGTCTAGAATTCAAAAGGAGCTAGAAACTTTAAACAACAAGAAGAAATTAATAAAATCATGTGATCAATAAACAAGCAGACGAACTTAAGAGTTGGCTCTGAAAAGCAAGCATGTGGGCGACAGCATATACCTGAAGAAAAGTCCAACATCCTCAATTACTGGGAAATTTTATGTTAAAATTGTTTTGAGAGTCTGTATTACTTTATCATTGCCATGACAGAATACTTAATTTAAGCAACTGAAGAATGAAAAGGTTTGCTTTGGCTCATGGCTCCCCTCAGTGAGGAAGTCATGGCAGTGAGAGTCTGAGGCAGCTGCTTATGTTGGACTCACAATGAGGAAGGAAAGAGCTAGCTTCAGCTTGCTTTTTTATTATGATTATTCTTTCAGTCCAGATCCCCTGTGCATGTAAGACTGCTGCCTATGCTAAAGGTGGTCTTCCAATCTCTATAAATCCAATTTGGAAACTTCATCACAGATGTGCCCAGAGGTGTGTCTCCTAGGTGACTGTCTTAGTTAGAGTTTCACTGCTGTGAACAGACAACATGACCAAGACAAGTCTTAAAAAGAATAACATTTAATTGGGGCTGGCTTACAGGTTCAGAGGTTCAGTCCATTAATATCAAGGTGGGAGCATGGCAGCATCCAGGCAGGCATGGGGCAGGAGGAGCTGAGAGTTCTACATCTTCATCTGAAGGCTGCTAGAAGAATACTGGCTTCCAGGCAGCTAGAATGAGGGTCTTAAAGTCACAGTGACACACCTATTCCAAGAAAGCCACACCTACTCCAATAGGACCACACCTTCTAATAGTGCCACTCCCTGGACCAAGCATATACACACCATCACAGTGACTCTAGATCCTGTTAAGTTGACAACCAGGATTAACCTACAAAGATTCCCCTCACCCTAATCAGAGTGGCCGTTATCAAGAAAACAAGCTACAACAAATGCTGATGAGGACATGGAGTAAGAGGAAGCCTCATGCATTGTGGGAAATGTAGACTTCTACAGCCACAAAGCAGGTCAGTGTAGAGGATCCTCAAAAAAGCTAACAACAGAACAACCCTATGAGACAGTTATATCACTCCTCAGAGACTCAAAGTAAACATAGCAGAGTCTTACCCAGCCATATTTATTCATAATACCTAAGAAACTGAAACCCAAATGTCCATCAATAGAGATAGATAAAGAAAATGGGGGACATACTCACAAAGGAATACAAGTATTTTTTAAAAAGTGAAATGGACTAGACTCATAAAGACGAGCACCAAGTTTTCTCTTATATAAGGAATAGGGTGTGGGGAGAAACAGAATCAGTGCTGGGACAAGCAGGAAATGGCACACACATGACATTAAAGCAAGAAGAACTACCTGACGGAGACCAGAAGGCAGGCAGGGGAAAGATTGGGGGAAGGGGGGAATACAGAGTTTTTTATTAAATTAAAATATTTTGAGGCATCAAATATCTAGTTTATTGGCACTTATAAAACAATCGAGTAGGAAGCAGGTAACAGAAAAATGATCATTAGCACACAAAGTGATGGGCTTCATTACAGTGCTCCCATACATGGATACCATTGTGGGTTGTTTTGATGCCAGGGTATGTAAAAATGAAGTTGTTATTAAGTATCCAGATGAAAGTCAGGCATGGTGGCACATATCTTTAATCACAGTATTCAGGAGGCAAATGCGGGTGGATCTCTGGGAGCTTGAGACCAGCCTGGTCTGTATAGTGGATTCCAGGACTGACAGAGTTGCATAGTGAGACCTCCTGTCTCCTCCTCCTCCTCCTCCTCCTCCTCCTCCTCCTCCATCATCATCATCATCATCCAGATGAAAAGTGTTGAAGGACAGAAAAGACAAGAGAAGGGGGAAAAAAGGAATTCAAGAGACACTGCAGAGAAAGAAGCTATGGGAATTCATGATATAGGTGAAGAAAAGAAGTTACAGTTTTTCCAAACACCATGGCAGGAGTACAGGCAGTCAGAGCAGAGCACAGATAAGTGTTGCTGGTTGGGAAGGCTGGCATTCTAAAAAGTGAAGGAGTCTGGGGCTCCTGGGGGATCAAGAAACACTGAGAGCATCAAGAAAGTGTTGGAGCCAGAGCTGGGTTATATATCACAGTCTTCATCCACGTGACTGTTCTGCTGAGACCTTCCCTCCCCGCTTGCCAGTGTAGTTTCTTTCTCCCGCTTTCTCCGTGTTACTTACCTCTCTCTGTCTCCCAGCAAGTTCCTGTGTACCAGCAAATGTCCAAGGTAGATGGCCCCATGGTGTCTTAACTATATATTTCTCTAGGCTATATCTACACATTGCATTATTTTACATCGTGTCCACACCTGGCTGTAGCTGGCACAGAGCCCAGCCTTCAAGAGAAGCCCTATGGTGCAGGATCTTTAGTGTCTAAGAGTCTTTGATGATCACCACAGAGGCATCAGGCTCTCACAGACTGTTCTGCTAACATCCCTTAACCTGTTAGAACTGATAAAAGGAGATTAACAGTCTGCTGGATTGAACTGAGATGCTCACAGAATCTGAACACCCTGTAAAACCATCTTCCCCCTTATCCTATTTCTGCTACCGTTTTGTTTAGCTCTCTCTCTCTCTCTCTCTCTCTCTCTCTCTCTCTCTCTCTCTCTCTCTCTCTCTTTCTCTCTCTCTCTCTCAACATGACAAAAAACAAAAAGTTAAAAGTCTGTCCCTTGCCAAAACTAAGAAAACCAGTAACAAAGAAACTGAAGATCCAGCCTCAACCCAAGAGCTGACTACACACATCGTGTTTCTCTATTTTAATTAATTTTTTGCATCTAAACCTGTTAGCGATCTGGATGGATTGTAAAGTGTGTGGCAGGGTTTCTGAGATTTAATTTGGGCTTTAACGAACAGTGAAAGCAAATGAGGCATTCATCTCAAAGTAATGTCTCAACCGGAATTATTGTTCTTCGTGTGTTGACAAGAAAAAGAAAGGGCCCACTGGAGAAAGGAAGTACCCATTCCAAAGTCTCATGCAGAATCCGAAGAAGACACAAAATGGAACATACTTTTTAATTCCCAGACACTGGCTCATGGCTATTTATCTTTACTAGGCAGCAAAATTACCTAGTACTTATGTGTCTGTGTATCCACGTATGTGCAAGCATACACATGTGTACATATGTAAAAGCCAGAGGACAACTTGGGGTAGCAACCTAGGAAATGCCAGGATCTTTATCTTCCCAGTGCTGAGATTGCAAGAGCATACTACCATGCCTGGCGTTTTTACATAGGTTCTGGGAATCGAACTCAGGTCCTTGTGCTCACTGGCAAGTGCTTACCCACTGAACCATCTCCCAGTCCAAGCATCCTCATTACAGATGCAGATTCATGGACCACAACCCAGACATGCTGAATCAGATCCTTCCGGGTATTCTAAGGGGCTTCTTAGCTAATTCCTGCAAATGCCCATTCTGAGCACCACTGGTCCAGTGGTTCCGAGGCTACACTATACTAGCCTCTTCAAATTGTTCTACTCTGTTTGGCCTAGCGCTGGCATTGTATGAAAGTCTAAAGCAAGGCAGAGAGTAGGCACCACAGGAAGCCCCAATACCCTAACACTGTCCCTTCCTTCCACATCGGAGGACTTTAGTGGGACAACTCCGTACTTCCAATTCTTCCTGTAAGTTCATTGGGGTTTTTTTTTTTTTTTTTGGTTCTTTTTTTTTATTCTCTGTACAATTAATTAGCTAATAATTTTTGCTTTTGATCCATTCCTCATTAAAAAGCTGAATCCCCAAGTTGAAGCTGTTGGAACAAAGGTAGGAAAATTTATGTCTTAATTTTGGTTCATTATGGCAGCAAGCCTCTTGCTCCCATCACTGTCTCTCCTCAGCCCCCTCCCCTCCAACTTTGACGGCTCTGTGACCCTAAATGCCTCCCGCTCACAGCCACTATGGAGACACTGTCTCTGCCCTTTATCTTCTCCTGCCTCATTAAGAGAAACGAACCTGAGCCGAGAAAGACGACACAAGGGAAATAAAAATGGAATCCCTTGGTGCCACCTATAATGAATTGTTATGAACACCATGGAAATATCTGTCTGTGGATATTGTCCTCTGATTTGAAGTCAGTGTTGTAAGCGGTAATTTTTGTCATTAAAGTGTTAATCTGCTCAGCACTCCTCGTAAGTTTTTATGAAGAAAAACAGCCCCATTGCCTTGCCGCTGCTCATTGTGGGGTACTTCGGAGGCCAACACACATGCAGAGCACCGTGGAATAATTAGCTTTAATTATGGTTGATTCTCCTGTCTATTGAAAGTGGAAGGACTTCAAGCTGTTACGGCTGAAGCTGGGGCCTGCTCTGTCTTGAAGTTGTTAGAGGGAGAGATGCCTATAACTTCCGCTGGGCCCCTGACCCATGGCCAAACACCAACACCTTACAAACACCAGCACCATGCACTCACCAATGCATGCCAGTTTCTAGCACCAGCAGCAGCCCAGTCAAAGAAGCTGGACTTGAAACAACCGCATTCATACAAGCACAAATATGCACATCCATTCCTAGATACACATACTAAGCATGCACACATCCCTCGACGTCTCCACTTAGTAGTCAATCATCATAGTCAAATTCAACCATGGCAAACCTATACCAAATCATCCAAGATTCACAGATGCCGCTGGCTACATATAAGCTAGCATTGTCTGGGATGAGGAGCCTCAATTGAGAAAATGCTTGTAAGAAAGCCTACAGGGAATTTTTTTTTTTTAATTATCGATTGATGTCAAAGGACCTAGTCCATTGGGGGTGATGTTAGCCATGAGCAGTGGTCTCGGGTTGTATTTAAAAAAAAAAAAAAAAAAAAGGGCAAGATGAACAAGTCACAAGGAGCAAGCTAGGAAGCAGTGAATCTCTGTGTCCCCATTTCAGTTCCTGTCTCCAGGTACTGCTTTGAGTGCTTGCCCTGAATTCCCACCATGATGGACTATAAGTCAAAATAAATCCTTTCCTCCTCAAGTTGACTTTGGTGTCTTATCACAGTAATAGAAAGCAAACTAAAACAAAAACATATATAATCGTCATACACACCAAGCAATGATAAGATATGAACCAGATATGCTAATCTTGGTTGGCCACCTGACTGCATCTGGAACCAGCTAAAACACAAGCTGATGAGCACTCCTGGGGAGGATTTTCTTGATCAGATTATCTAACAAAGTAAGAGCCAACCCTAAATGTGGGTAGCATGACCACCCAGATAAAAGGTTGTAGAAGAAGGTAATGTTGCTTTTTGCCTACTTGCCTTCACTTTTTGCTGGCATGTTCATCTACTCGATTGCAGCAGCATATTTTACTAAAATTAAAACCAACATTTATAAAGGAAAGCATTTAACTGGGGCTGGCTTACAGTTCATAGGTTTAGTCCATTATTAACATGGTGGGAAGCATGGCACTGTGCAGGCAGACATGGTGCTGGAGAGGTAGCCGAGAGTTCTACATTTGTATTGGCAGGCAGCAAGAAGAGAGCCCCTAGGCCTGGCTTGAACACTTGAAACCTCAAAGCCCACCCCTAGTGACACATTTTCTCCAAAAAGACCACACCTTCTAATAGTGCCATTCCCTATGAGCCTATGGGGGCATTTTTATTCAAACCACCACAGCGTTCCAAAGTAAAATTAAGACTGCCTGTTCTCCATGAATCCTTTAGGCCTTCAGTTCCTGGCTGGGACAGCAGAGACATCTAGCATCTTGGACTTAACAATTGTAGTTGCTCCAGTGAAAGATCACCACTGATAGACTACCCAGACCACATTCTCAAAGCCAATCCAACAAATTGTTTTTGGTTTTTTAATTGAAATTAACTTTTTTCATACAATATATTCTGATTATGGTTTCCCTCCCCCTACTTCTCTCAGAGATCCTCTCCATCTCACCACCCATCCAAATTCATACTCTTTTTGTTCTTCCTAATCAGAAAACAGGTGTCTAAAAGGAGAAAAAAAAGAAAGAAAATAATAAGGTAAAATAAAGGCCTTTCCTGAACAAAATCTTTTTTTAATGATTTGTTTTTATTTTATGTGCATGTTTGGCCCGCACATGTGCTGTGTACAACATGCATGCAGTACACACAGAGACCAGAAGAGGGCATTGGATCCCTCAGATCTGAAGTTGGATCTTAGTTCTGGGGACTAAACCTGGGTCCTTTGCAAGAACAGCAAGTACTCTTAGCTACTAAGCAACCTCTCCAATTCCTTAACAAATCCCTTCAATATATAGTTATATATGTATATAAATATAGCATACATAATGTAATATATACATTCATATTTTATATAATATGTATTTTGAGAAGCCAAGTCAACCATCTTTCATGTGTGAAAGACCTAGTAATAAGATCCAGAGGAGTAAATGTTGACTTGAAAGAATTATTACATGGTCAGAAATAAGAGTCAAGGCAGAAACTAAGAACCAAAAATTCATTTAGCATTTTTTTGTTTCAGTTTTTGTTTTGGTTTTGGGGGTTTTTGTTGTTGTTGTTGTTGTTGTTGTTGTTGTTTTGGTTTTTTTGATACAGGGTTATTCTGTGTATCCTTGGCTGTCCTGGAACTCACTCTGTAGACCAGTCCGGCCTCAAACTCAGAGCTCCACCTGCCTCTGCCTCCCGAGTGCTGGGATTAAAGGTGGGTACTACAACTTCCTGGCTCATTTAACATTTATTGTTGACCTGAATGATTGCTAAACACAGGAACAGTCACTATGGGGTCTTCACAGATAAATAATACATCATGATGCCTGTGTGAGCAGTGTGAGCAGACAGAGAACTTGTGGCATGTGCTGAGGGTGCTATCTGCAAAGCTCTTTACAGGAATCACTCGAGGGATCGTATCATGTACAGATAGCAATTTAGCCCAAGGTAACCCCACACACAAAGTGGTTATTTATGTCCAATGACTGAATCCTGTGTGCATGTAAAACGCTAATCATTTCAGAAAACATACAACATCTCCAACTGGTCACCACTCCCTTCATGGGTAAAGCATTTCATACGGTTTATGGCTTAGGGCAATGTCTCCCTCCCAACCCACTTATTATTACACTTATTCATGTATTTTATGATAGTGGAGTTGATGTAAACATGTGTAGGTCAGAGGACAACTTGCAAGTGATGGTCTTCACCTTCTACTACATGGATTCCAGGGATCATATTGAAAATATCAGGCTTGGTAGCAAGTACATTTATACACTGAGTGTCTTAGGGGTGAAGAAACACCATGACAACATTTAATTGTGGCTACCTTACAATTTCAGAGGTTTAGGCCATTATCATCATGGCCAGAAGCATGCAACATAGAGGTAGACATGGAGAGTTCTACATCTTGATCCACAGGCAGCAGAGGAGACTGTGTTTCACACTGGGTGGACCTTTAGCATAAAAGACCTCCAAGTCCACCCCGCCCCCCACGGTGACACGTTTTCTCCAACAAGGCCACACCTCCTAATAATGCCACTCCCCATGGATCAAGCACTCAAATACATCAGTCCATGGGGGCCATAACTATTCAACTGAGGGATCTCACCTGGTCCCCAATGTATTTTTCCCTCTCTCATTTCCAAAGATCCTATATCAAAAGGTATTTCCTAATAAAGACCCTACCCTCTCAAATCCATCTAAAGGTTTGTTTACCAAGAAACACAAAACCAAATCAAGCATCATAGTTGTCACACATCCAATAAGAACATCAGAGAGGAACTCTGAGGGGCCTCCAAAGTGTAGAGAAAGACTAGAATCAAGAGAAAGGGGAGGTAAGCAAGAAATGATTCTGGAATAATAAACCTGAGATAGCTGAGGAACAATAAGGCCTATTTGTAGGGAGATGACTTAGGCAAAAACTCAAAGGGTAGGAAGTACCAAGTATGATGAAGGGAAATTTATGAACTATGTTGGGAAGTGAGAGAGACTGGAATCTGGACAGAGATTGAATTTAAAAACAAGAAAGCAAACAAAAAGATTTGCTTTGCCTGATAAATGAATTAATCTCAACATTTAACACTACAAAACAAACTTAAGGCTTGCTTCACCCAAAAACATGATTAGAACTGTAGGCATGGGAGGAGACATCATTAATAAATTGATATTTAGAAAGGAAGGGGGAATACATATGGCCATAGTTGAAAGGCTGGCAATCACTGCTACAGTGAAAGTAATGGTAAGAGTTCTTATGGTAATAAAAGGCACACATCTAACCTCCTTCCATCCACCCTCATCCACACATCCACTCACGTATTCAGCCCTCAGTCTACTACTCTATCCATCCATCCACCCCCACTCACCCATCCACTATCCATCCATCCACTAACCTATTCATCCATCCATCTACCAATCCATCTATTCATCCATCCACCCCCACTTACCCATCCACTAGCCATCAACACATCAACAACATGATTACCCACTGCATACTCACACATCCATCCACCTACTCATCTATCCAACAATCTACACATCCACCCATCCATCAGTATTTGTTAGACATATTCTGTAGACAAATCTCATTCCAAATAAAAACCTTCACAGAGTATACTTTATGGTTAAACTAAAAAGGGAGCAAAGGTATAGAAATGATTTTGATTTTAGCTGTATGGAAGAAAAATACAGTAGAAAATACAAACTGAACTTCACTGGGGTAGGAAAACAGTGAAAGAAACCTCTGATAAAGTAAAATGATTAATGTTGAATTATCAGTTCTTAGAGGGAGTCCTCAATGATTCTAAAGAATAGGATCTGCCCTCTTTTGAAAGCATGGCAGGAAGCCAGACACAGTATCATCTACTGGTAATTGAAAGCACTTGGGAGGTAGAGGCAAGAAAATATGAAATTCAAAGCCAGTCTCTACTACATAAAAAGTTTCAGGTCAACTTGACTACTTAATACAGTTTCAAAAAATCAGGAAGAGAGAGGTGGTTTACCAGTTAAGAGTGACTTCTACTCTACAAAGGACCTAAAATCAGTTTATAGCACCCACATTGGAGTGGTCACAACTGACTGTAACTGCAGCTTCAGGGATCTAATGCCCTCTTCTGGCCTTGGCAGGCACTGCTTTCATGTGCACAGACACACACATAATGAAAAATAATATTTTTTAAATATCAAAGACATAAGAGAGATAACAGAAGATACGAGAGATACAAAATGATGTGCTACTGTTAAGGCTATTCTTGGTTGTCAGCTTGACTGCGTCTAGAATTTACTAAAACCCAAAAACGGAGGACAAACCTGTGAGGGGTTTTTGCTTAATTTGAAGTAGGAAAATCCACTTCTAATTCAGATCTTTTGTGCTTGAGAAAGACCCATCTTGAGTCTAGATCATTTGAGCTGAGAAAAATCTATCTTTAATCTGAGCCACACTTTCTACTGGAAGACCATATAAGGACCTGGAAGACGAAAGTTTTTGCTCATTGCCTATTTGTCCTTACCTTGCTAGCATAGCCGTTCCTCCACTGGCATTAGGGCTACTCCTTCAGGATTTCAGTGGCTATGAAGACCAGCTAAGACATCCAGACTCGTGGATTAAGCAACTCCTGGATTCTTGGACTTTGCATTCATATCCAGCCATTGTTGGACTAGCTGAACCATAGTCTAGGAGCAATCCTAATAGAGCCCCTTTCTACATATATAGAAAGATTCATTCTATAAGTTCTGTTACTCTAGAGAACCCCAATTAAAACACGTATGAAAGACAGTTGTTGCCTTCTTCACAACTCTTCCAAGGGAAAATGCCTTCAAAGACAAAGTAACTACTGGCACTTGCTTGAAAGCAATGACGGAGCAATTAGAGATGGAAAGCCTAAATATGCCTGTACTATGTCCTCCTCCTTCAAATAACAAATACTAGCTTATATTGATTCATTGCATCTTGGTCAACAGAGCTTCATAGCCTGCTTAAGTCCTCGGATATCGATAGGATAAAGTCCTTCAAGGGACTGCAAAACCAACAGAAGAAGGTAAAGTTGCCCTGACGTTTCTAGAACTCAGCCATCCTAGCTGGAGTGTTTCTGCCCGCCTTTATGAGTGACTGTGTGTGAATGAGCATCTGTCTCCAGCAGATTGAATTTTGTGACATTTGAAGTTCTTGGTTTGTTCCATTTCAACAGTCTTTAAGAATATATAGTATGGGCACTTCTTCTGAGCAAATATCCTAGGGAATTTTAAAGAAAAGAAAGGACTTTTTCTTTGATTTTTTTTTCATATTTTATGAAAAAATAATATTTGGACTTGGTTTGAAAGTTCAAACAATTAGCATTTATTTTCCGGTGGTTCAATTAATCAATTCAACTAAAGTTCCTGTAGTTGGCCTAACCCAGCAGAATCTACACAAGAAAAGCATTGTGGTTGCTTAAGATTGAACCCAACTTCCCAGCTGCCTCCAAGGCCTGGTTTTATGAGTCCAAGGAGAATAGGAAAGTGGCTCCAGTTTGAACATCTGAGAACTGACATGTCCACTGACAACAATAAAGAAATCAAACTACAAATTCTTGTTTTTTCCAGGAATCAAAAGAAGCTTTCTTAATGTGACTTTAAATATACGCTGGACACAAGCAATACATACACATAATGGTGAGACACTCAAGATGCTTCCCATAGAATCAGGAACAAGCAGAGATGCTACTGTCACTACTGACATGAAGCCTTCTTATGAAGGTCCTAACAATGCAGTAGGAAAAGAAAATGAAATTCTGAATACATACTGCAGAGTCAGGTGTGGTGGTACACATACGCAACCCCAGCTACTTGGGAGGCAAAAGCAGAAGAATCAAGGAATCAAGACATCAAGCTCAGGTTATGCAACACTGAAAGGCCCTATCTCATAGATAGATAGATAGATAGATAGATAGATAGATAGATAGATACATACATACATACATACATACATACATAGATGATAGATACATAGATAATATAGATACATAAATAGATAAATATAGAAACATAGGTGGATAATAAATACTTATAGATATATACATATATACATACATATGTACATACATATACATATATGCATACATAGGTACATATATACATATATAGGTGATAGATGATAGATATATACAAACATATATAGATACATGGATAAATACATACATACATACACATATACACATATATATGTATAAATACATACATACATGGATGGATTGATGGATGTAATCAGACAAAACTACTATTAATAATTGTCATGATTATTTTCCTTGGAAATTACCTTTAAAACTATTTGAACTATTAAGGGATTTATAGATTGTTATTAGATGAATCTGATGAAATTAAAAGCTTTCCTATATCCCAGCTAAAGTAATATAGAAAACATCATGTTATAAGGCTATCTCGTTTTAAAATACAAATGAGAGATGAAGACTGACTTAACAAGAGGTTGAAGAGAGAGCTCAGTCAATGAAGTTCTTGCCTTGTGAGCATGGGGACCCAGTTTGCTCTCCACAGCCCATCATAAAATAAAAGGCTAAACATGAGAGAGCTCACTTGTAATTGCAGTGCTGGGAAGATGGAAATGGGTAGATCTCTGGGCCCTGCTGGCTAGCCTAAGTTGACAAGTTCCAGACCAAGTGAGAGACCCTGTCAAAATCAAGATGGAGAACACTGAAGAATGACACCCAAAGTTGACCTATGACCTTTACATGTATACATACACACACACCACACACACACACACGAAGAAGTAGAAAAAAAAAAAAAAAAAAAAATCAGACAGGGGCTAGAGAGATGGCTCAGTGGTTAAGAACATAGTCTGCTCTTACAGAGTTCTTACCTAGGTTCTACTCCCAGAATCTACACGATGGCTCACAACCCTCTGTAACTGTCACAGGGGAACGGATGTCCTCACTTGTCTCTTTGGTCATGTCACAGACAAATAGTTGAACGAAATATTTTTTTAAAAAATCAAACAAAATTAATGGTAAGCCACAGAGGTTTCGTGATCCCAGGCAAGTCTATCGATAACAGAGTGTGCCTGCACACCACACATTCCCCAGGGTTGGTAGCATAGTGATCCCAGGCAAGTCTATCGATAGCAGAGTGTGCCTGCACACCACACATTCCCCAGGGTTGGTAGCATAGTGATCCCAGGCAAGTCTATCGATAGCAGAGTGTGCCTGCACACCACACATTCCCCAGGGTTGGTAGCATTATATCATCGGTGTCATTATAATCATCAGCACGATTTGCCTGTACACTTGAAAAGGGGAAGTTCACAGTTTTGCATAAGACAGCACAGCTATAAAATAGAGGAACAGGGACTCTAACTTAGATGGCTTTTTTCTAAATCCCACATTCTCTCCATCACTCCCCACAGTAATTATCCCCACTGTTGGGATGAAACCCATGCAAACCATCAAATACTACAAAATCCTTTCTCATTTTACTTTGGGTAGAAAAAAAATCACCTTGCACCTTCAAATTCCCAGCTTTGTTTTCAATGATCTTTTGAAGCTGCCACTGAAATGAGTTTGCATTATTTGTCTTTACCTCTAACCCCATCCTGAGAACAAAGAGAATTAGCACCAAACCAAATTGACACACACTGTCAAGATGGCAGGATATTATAACAAACAACACATGAGCAGGAATTGACCTTCTGTTCTTTTATGTCCTTCAAGAAGAAGGACTATATACATTCAAATTGCTCTCCTACCTAGGCATCTGATCCAAACTCACTGGGTCCTAGGATGCAGGTACCTAACTATTTTCCCCACTCGTCTGTTCACTTGGTCCCTCCACTAACATCATTTCCTGAGTAGAGTCACTCAATCAGTCCCAAACCAACTCATTTAGCCAATGGTTAGCAGCTACTTTCTTTCCCACAGACACAGACCCTTGTAGATAAGAGGGAAACTTCTGTTGGAAAGGAGTATAATCTTCTTTCAATGTCCCCATCCATATTTTGGTAAGTGGATATACTTACCAAAATAAGAGAACATACCTCCTTGTAATAGGAATATTGTTGCTATATATTATATCTCTTAAAACTAGTTTCTATAGCAACAGAAAAGAAGTTTAAGTGAATTTCTACTTTAATGATGCATGGATATGGCACTCAATAACTTTTAATCTCTGTGGGAGAGTTTATTTTTCTCATTCTATCCTTCTGACCAGGCCTGTGTAATAAGAAAGAATCATTCAGATGTAAGCTCTGCACTCATCAACCTCTTATTCCTACTAATGTCCGCCTGTAATAACAAGAAAGTAGGCTGTACCTTCAGAGCTTTCCATGTCTCGGGTTTTAGTTAGAACTCAATAATCCTCTTTAATAATTTTTAGCTATTTTTATACTTAACTCTGTGTATGGCCAATCATTTCCATTTACACACAGATATGATGACAGTTAATCTCAACTGTCAATCTGATGGCATCAAGAATCATCCGGGAGACAAACCTCCTGGCTTACCTGAGAGGGATCACTTAGATTAATTGAGGTGCAAGAGTCACCTTAAGTGTAGGTGGCACTGTTCCATAGGCTGGGACCCTGGGATGAATGAGAAAGAGGAAGAAAGCAAGCTGAGTTTGCACCTGTGTCTCTCTGCTCCCTGACCTGGCCCAAGATGACCTGCTGCTCCCTGCTACCGGGGACTTGTCCCATTGAGACATAAGTCAAAATGAACCTTTCCTTCCTTAAGTTGTTTCTGTCCAGTGTGCTGTCATAGCAGCAAGACAGGTCATCCAGACAGATGCCAGATATCCTACTGAAACAAGTTAAATGGAGATGACCCCAACTTATGATGTTTCCCCACTTTGCCAGAGAGCAAAAGCTATAGTATGCATTCAGTTAAAAATAATCAAACTTCAATTTTTGAATTTTTATCTTTTCCCAGGCTAACTGTCATGATACTCAGCACGATGGTAACTCTGCCCAGGTGTTCAAAGGGACACCGCTGGCACCATGCAGTGCTGTCTTTATTAGGCTAGGATGCTTGGTGGGATGTAGTGACTACAATATTTTCAGCTCATGCTGGGTTTGTCAGGGTACAACCTCACTGTAAGCCAGAAAGCACATGCATTCTACAATTAGCCAGGTTCAAAGATAGATATTAAGTAAAAGGTGGCTCGGTGGTAAAGGCACTTGCTGCCAAGCCTGCACTACATCCTTGTGACCCACACAGTGAAAAGAGGGAAGCAAATGACTCCTGAAAGCAATCCTCTCTCTTCCATATAGGAGGCACCACGGAATGCTCACGTGTGTGCATGTGCACACACCTGAATATCTTTTAAAGATGGTTCTTGAATATGCCCCCGATGTATGAAGACAACTGTGTTTATAGTGTCCACTAAAAAAATTAAAAGTATGACTTGTGATTCTTAGACATACCCAAAACATGAAGCTGAGATTATTGATGAGTAACTTCCTCCCCCAAAATGTAAAGCGATGACTCACAGATATATAAAGACACATACCAAAGGGCTTACAGCTTATGATGTGTATTACTTAAGTACAGAGTAAGCAGGAGAAAGAACCAGTTCAGAGAAGAAGGCAAAGATGTCTCATTTACATAGAGTTAAAGAATATTGAAATGAATGTGGAAATAGATCCAGCACAAATTTCCTTCACAGAGGAAAATACTTGCTCCCTCAAAAGACAGAATTCATTTCCATGTCTAGAGGCAAGAATTATTTTGCCTTTCTGCCTATTATTCATAATGCTGAAGGGTACTAAAATAGTTCAAGGGCAGTGAAAGTCTAGAATCAAACAACTTTGGAAGGTATGCTCTGAATGACATACAGATTCCCAGGGGAAGCACAGGTCCAAAGTAAGGCACACGCCTAATCCTAAACAAGGAGCACTGAAGAAATAGAATGAATGCAGTTAGCATAGCGAATCAGCATGGTCCTGAGGATCTGTAAGCCTGGGCACATAGTTCCCTGCATCCCATTCAGATGTAAATTATGGAAGCACTAAGATGCTCTCCGGGGGTAAATCAACAATAAAATTCACAGATTCACAATGCCTATGTCTCAGATACATTTATTAATTTTAAAAAAATGGCATCTGGGCATGATGATGCCTTTAATCCCAACACTCCAGAGGCAGAGGCAGAAGGATCTCTTAAATTCTAGTTCAACCTGGCCTGGTCTACAAAGTGAGTTCCAAGACAGTCAGTCTACACAGAGAAACCCTGTCTCAAAAGGGGGGGGTTGCATTGGAAAGGGTACTTCTCATTTAAGCCTGAAATTTGCTTGCTTACTAATCTTCTCTGACAAGAAGATAGGAAGCTGCTTCTATTGAGCAAGACCAGAAGTGTGGCCAATAGGCCAGGAACTAGAGAGCCCCATATATACATACATACACACACACACACACACACACACACACACACACACACCGTGGCTTTGTTAGAAGAGTGTCCTCCGCTGTGATCACATTGTAATTAGGACTTTGCTGAAATCCAATAGATAGTCTTAATTTATCATCACCATTATTGCTATCATTAATAACTGGAGGAGTCCCAGCATCCGTTGGCCCCATCTCACATCATTAACTTCCTTCTCCCTGGGCCAGTGGCAGGTCCCACTTTGGCTTAAAAGTTCCTATACCATGGGAGACATTAGCATGGCTATTTTAAAAAGTAATTTGATATGAGAATTTCACAGATACACAGTTCAATTTCTATAGCCCCTTCAGAGTTTTTCAGACCAATGCTTTGAGAAAGCTGGATTAACAAAACTACATTAAGTTTGATCCATCCCTTCCTCCAGTGAGAAGAGATTGGGAAACAGGCAGAAGCTGCTGGACATCTCACCAGGAGCAGACCCCAGGGTGAAATAAACACTATGTTTTCCCTATTAACAAAACTACATTCTGTGTGTGTGTGTGTGTGTGTGTGTGTGTGTGTGTGTGTGTATGTGTATGTGTGTGTGTAGGATGAAGTGAACACTGTTTTCCCTACTAGCATAACTACACTGTGTGTGTGTGTGTGTGTGTGTGTGTGTGTGTGTGTGTGTGTGTGTGTGTGCCTTCTTTCCAAACCCAAGATTGAAAATAAAAGGTTAACTCTGCTGATGGATGGGCAGCCATGCCACTAACTGGAAGCATCCACATTTTTTGCGCCTCAATGCTCTGGTCTGTTATAATAATGATAATAACAGAATCACAGAAGCAACAACCAAAGGCCCAGCAGACCTCAGTGTTGCCTATTGCTGCGGCTGCTGCGGCTGCTGCAGCTGCAATGGCCCTGCCCAACTGCACTTGCTACTGAAGTGAGCACAAAGTGCAGATTTCTCTTTTCATCTTCTCAGCCGGCATCTCTCCTTTGCCCAGCTGTATTACTTTCCTTTATAAAAACTGAATTATACAAGTGGATGAACATTTGCACTCCCAGGTAGACAGAATATACTTCAAACTAACAGGACTCTTTCCAATACCTGGGGGTCAGGTGGGAGGATTTTACCTAGTGTTTACAGTGCCACTGGCTTGTCCTTGAACCAAGCACGGTTATATATTTCAGAAAAGAAACCAAAATGCAAATCACATGAGTACATGACAGACAGCTAAAAGAAATACACAGAGGAGGAGGAAAGGAAGGAGGAAGAAGTGGGGAAGAGGAGGAATTAGTCATTGCCATTCCATATCCATTATCATCAGCCTCATACTTCTTTATTATAAACCATGGGAAAGTTAGTAAAAGATCCTGGATCTAGCCAGACAGTAGTGGCTCACTCCTTTAATATCAGCACTTGGGGGACAGAGATAGCTGGGTCTCTGAGAGTTCACGGACAGCCTGGTCTACAGAGCGAGTTCCAGGACAGCCAGGTTACACAGAGAAACCCCGTCTCAGAAAAATACAAAGATCCTGGATCTAGGTGGGCTCTGCAGGGTTGGGGTTCTCAAAGTCTGGAAAGGTCCTGAAGCCCTCCAGTGTCTGACTGAAGTTGGGGCAATTTTTCTGAAGAAAATGCTTACATGAAATAGCTACATTCAAGAAACCATTATAAAACTCTTGAGGGACACAGAGAAACAGCAGACATACGGACCTGTTTGAAACTTAGCACCACTGAGATGTTTCATGTGCCTCAGGTTTATTATAAACCAAGGTCTTGTGTCTACACTCTAGTCCCCACAGGCCTCAGACAGAGCTGCCACTATGGCTGCCTCCACCTCCTTCTCCTCTTCCTCTACTGCCTATGTTTCTGGCCATTGTTTATCATGTACTTGTGCATTTTGCATTTCAGTTTCTTTTCTCAAAATAGAAACTTAAGATTTGTTGGATAATTGACAGATAAGTGGGGTTAAATAGCTCACATTTAGAGTTCATTTGGGTCAAAATATTCCAAACGATAAAACCAAGACAGCCTCCAAAACAGCAGGCCACACTATGCAGCCATCATTTATTTGCTTTACAACATGAGCTGGCAGAACACCAGTAAAATGTCAGGTAAAGAGCACTAAACTCAAGAGTCTGGTATAGGAAAGAGGATGGGGGAGGGGAAGAAAGAGCAAATGTATACGCATATGGGAGAAACAAAGCAACAGAGCAGAGAGCGTCTAGGCAGGGACTACATTCAGAGAGGTTTCCTGTAGATGTGACACAGGAGGTAAGCCAACCACACTGACAGATGTGAGTGAGGAGTACCTCTTGTGCAAATACTCACAACACACCCTTTCTCACATGAAGGCAGTTTCCAACGATGAGAAGAAAGGAAAGTCCAAAAAAAAGAATGCACACATTACAAAGAGAACAGAAGAGGTGGCTACAGGGAAGTCATAAGAGAGAGAAAGAGAGAGAGAGACAGAGAGAGACAGAGAGAGAGAGATTAGGCAAGTAACATTCAAAAAGCCACACCCACACCACGTTACACTTTGAATAGGCAGAATCTTCTCACCTGCAAAGGATCAGCATTTGACTCAAAGTAGCTACTGTGGTCAGGACGTAGTTTATCCCTTAAGATTCTCATCATGGGAAGATGGACCTCAGTGTAACAGGTGGAGATGGTGGGACCTTTAAGGAGCCTAGGGAGAGGTCCTTAGGTCATTAGAGGATGTTCTTTGTGAAGACTTCAGAGTTAGTTCTCAAAGGAGAATTGTCACGATAATGTACAGTCGACCTGGCTCCCTGCATGGGTCTGTGGCCTATCTTTCTATCATATCTGTCACATACTACTTACCGTGAAAATGGAACCTTTCCCAGAGCCAAGCTGGTGCCACTCTGTTCCCATTAGCCTCCAGAACAATGAACCAATTAAATCAATTCTACTTTTACCATCACCCTGCCTCTCATGTTCTGTTATAAGAGAAATGAACTAACGCACTGGCTTAAGCAATAAAGAATTCATTGGTGATGCAACTGGGGATCTTTCTACTCTCAGCTGGGTCCCTCCTCATACCATGAAGGTACAGCTGATGATTAATAAAGAAATCACTGCTAGAGAGGTATAGAAATAGACCCAGGTGTCCATTTCGACACATGAGCAGCATCTATTCCTTCCAGACTTGTCCCACTCTGATCCAGAAACAGCTTTCTGGCTTTGTTCACTTGGGTTCTTCTACCCAAGCTCCTCGAGACCACTGCTTTGGGTTCCATGATAGAAGAGAGAAATGTCGATGGACAATGGGGATGTTCTATCCTGGGAACCTTGTAAAATGTAGAAAAGAAGAAGCTACCATAGATAAAGGTCTTCATGATTGGATGATGAGTGTTGTTTAAAGAAATCCTGGCATTTGTAGCCCTCTATGAACATTTATCTCTTCAATGCATGCTACCAAGAAAACCCTGGATATCCACATATAAAAAACAAGCACACATTAAATTAAACACCATATACAAAAATAAACTTAGTATGGATTCACGATTTAAATATGAGATTTGGAAATGAAAATATCCTACAAGGAAGCCCAGGAAAAGCACTTGCACATCGGGCTAGGCTGTGGTTGTGTAAATGTGACATCGAAAGTATAGACAGCAAAAGCAGAGATCAACAAATGGGAGCAAACTAGAGAGACTTCTGCCCAGCAAAGGGAAGATCTGGAAGATGAGTTTACAAACCACCAAGCTAAGAAGAAGCTAATATTCAAAGTATATAAGGAACCCACACTGCACAACAACAAAAAATGAAAAAAAAAATTAAGAAGCTGACAATTTTAAAAGAGGGACAAAGAGGCTGGAGAGATAGCTTAGCAGTTAAAATCACTTGTTGCTCTTGCAGAAGACTTAGGCTTGGCTCCCAGCACACAGGAGGCAGCTCACAAGCTGACAGTAACTTCAGCTCTAGAGAATCCTGTAGGCACAAAAGCTTTTTGCAGCCTACTTTTAATAAGGGTTCAATTTCTCCTCTAGCCCACCATCCAGCAGAGGTAATGGAAGAGAAAAGTTATTAGGATATGAGGGACGTGGACCTGTTTAGTAATAGTTCTTTGGGAGTAAGCTTGATCTTCTTTGGTCCCAGTTAAGTTCTGTAGCAAACACCAAATATGACTCAGCAGCTGCAGACCAGTCCTTTAGGAAGGCAGACACCAGGCACAAACCAGCAGCGATGGTTCGGTCCTTTCAGCAAGCAGACACCAGGCAGCTGTAGTTCAATCCTAAAGAAACTGCCAGGCTTGCCAACCAGCCTGAGACAAGGCCATGGAGGCAGCAAGCTTTTGAAGAAACCTCACAAGCAGTTCTTGGTTGAGTTTCTCTCTCAATGGCACTGTTACAAGTTGAGCTCAACAACACTATGTAAGGCAAAACCAATACATGCTTATTGTTAGCAAAGAATAAACAGTGAGGCAGAGCAAACCAAACCAAAGCTCAGTGCTCGTCTCCCACTGTCTGTAGGGTCATATTTATAATCCTTCATCCTGGGTCCTTTCACGAGTTTCCTCTAGCAAAACATTCTTTCACCTGTGTTTGTTTCAGGAAAGCATTTTCATGTGTTTTCTTTAGCAATACATCTTTTTACCTGTGTGCCCCAGCAAACCATCATTTGACATAGAACTAAGTTGCCAAAGAATTTAGAAGTTCCCACTTCAGAATCTAATGCCCTCTTCTGGTGTCTGCAGGAACTGCATGCACAGGGTACACAGACAGGTAAGCAAAGCACAGTCATGCATAAAATAAAACCTTTTTTAAGGCAGAAAGAACCTGAATAGAAATCTTCCCAAAGCAGACATACAAATGTGCGGGAAGCCTAGTAAATATGCTCAAACTAATCCGCCATCAGAGAATGCAGATGGAAAACAATGTCACTTGTCACTTCGCACCAGTTAAAAGTTAGTTTTGAGATGATCAGTATTAGTGAGGATGTGAAGAAAGGGAGAACGCTGAGCATTTCTGTATGGCGTGTAACAGAGAATCTTTAGGTAAAGCAGCATTGGTGATTCCTCATAGAATCAAAAACAGCTCCATCCTAGGATCCAGCAAAGCTGCTTCTTAGTTACATGGGCAAAGCCAATCAAGGTCTCAGAGATGTCTTGATTCCCATGACTGCTGCAGCATTACTCACAGTGGTCCTGATGCAGCAACAGTCTAAATAGCTACTGAGAACAGAAATGACAAATTAGGATGTGTAACATACAATCTACAACATGTTATACATAGAACATTTATTCCCTTATAGAACTGATGGGATATCATTTGGCCATAAAAAGGAGACCCAGCACTTAATAACAATAGGAATGAAGCTGAAGAATATGCTAAGTGAACCAAACAAGGTAAGGAAAAACAACTGCTATGTGACTTCATTATACATGGGATCCAGAGAAGTCGAATTCATAGAAATAGGGAGTATCAGAGTGGTCACATGGGAAGGAGAGGGGCTGTGGAGAGAGTGATGGAGAAGGAGACGTATGTAAGATGAGCAAGCTCTCCTGACTTGCTACACCGCATAGTGCCTGTAGCTGACTGTCACTAAAAGTGTTGCTACTAGCACAGATATTATTCTAAATTTTCTTGCCACAAAAACAATTTGGGGGTGCTGGGAAACAACAAAGCAAAGATGGCTGGATGTGATGCCTAATTGTGACGGTTCCATGGAGACATACTTACACACAACTCATTAAGCTATGCAAATCAAATATGTACAGCTTTAGAAAATCAAGTTGAGTTGGGGCTTTTAGAATTGTCTTAAAGAATAAAGAGCTTGGGCCATTCTTTATTGCCGTGCTTGTTTTTAAGCCAAGTTCTCTGGTTGCAGCACAGCTCTGAGTCTATATGGACTCTGGCTTCAAATAGATTCCATGTTCCACCCCACACCCAGATACATAGCAAAAGCTTAACAACACCTGTTCTCATATTCCTTGGGGACAAGAGCATCACAGTCTGCTCCAACTCTGGCCTTGTCTACTCAAGTCATAAAGAAAAGAACTTGGATGTTGGAAAGCCGCTGTTTAAAGGTTGTTGATGTCTGGTTTAAATACAGTTCAAACTATGCCCTGCATACTGTGAATTATAGTTTTAAACAGCCTGGGTATAGCGGGAAGGCCTTGGATTTGTGAGTCGGAGACACACCTGCATTGGCTGTTCTGTACCTCATTTGCACTTTCCTGGACATCCCTTTGACACCTGTAGATGGGCACATAGTGCTTACCTGGCAAGATCATTGCAGAACCAGAACTGCTCACAGATCTTGAGCTTCTTATATGCCGTCTGTGGTTTTGCATGAGAATGGCCTCATAATCTCATATATAAATGTTGGTCTGCAGCAGGTAGAACTGTTTGAGAAGGATTAGGAGATGTGACCTCATTAGAAGAGGCGTGTCCCTGGGAGCAAGCTTTGGGGTTTCAAAAACTACACAGTTCCAAGTTAGTGCTCTCTTTCTCTGCCTCATGCCTTGCAGATTGGGATGTAAGTTCTCACCTACTGTTCCAACACCATCCTGTTTGACTACTGCCATGTCCCCACTATGACAATCATGGACTACCCCTTTGAAACTGTTAGCAAACCTCCAATTAAATATTTTCTTTTATTGCCTTGGTTGTGGTGTTTTGTCATGATTATAGAAGAGAACCCAAAGACACCATCCACTCCTTATTCCCTCACAAAACTTAAGGTATGTTTTCCCAACACAACAAAGATCACCCCGCTGCCGCTATGAGGATGTATCGCTGGAAAACAAAAACTAGCAGTTCATTCCTAGTATATAAGTTAAAAAAAAAAATAAGAGTAAACTCAAAGTTGGGTGGGTAGGTAGATGATTATGATCAAAATACATTGTGTGAAATTCTCAAGGAGTAAAAGTATTAAATGCATACATAAAGTCTTCTGGACTCCAAGTCAACACATCATAGAGATATTGTGTGACTTAGGTTTTTACTGCTGTGAACAGACACCATGACCAAGGCAACTCTTATAAGGACAACATTTAATTGGAGCTGGTTTATAGGTTCAAAGGTTCAGTCCATTATCATCAAGGCAGGAACATGGCAGCATCCAGGCAGGCATCTGAAAGCTGTTGGCAGAATATTGGCTTCCAGGCAGCTAGGATGAGGGTCTTAAAGCGCACACCCACAGTAACACACCTACTCCAACAGGGCCACACCTTCTAATAGTGCCACTTCCTGGGCCAAGGATATACAACCTACACACTGTGTTTACTGAATCCCTATTCACATTCACAATAACTAAACTATGGAACCAACCTAAGTATCAAACACAGAGGAATGGGTAGAGAAAAGGAGGTATAGATGAACAGTGGGATTCTTTCCAGCTTTAAGGAAGAATGAAGTTACATCATTTGCAAAAAAATAGATACAACTGGACACACTCACATTAAATAAATCAATCCATTTGACAATCAAACCAGAAAGACAAATATCCTGTGTTTTCTCCCACTGTGATTTCTTGAATTTTATAGAGATACAAAAGTCATATGTGTGTGTACGAGATATGAAATCAGAGGAAAACTATCTAGGAGGACACAGAGGAGACAAACAGAAGAGATGAGGTAAAAATTAAAAGACATAGGTATGGACAGGAATCTTCCCAAAGTACAATACATAGTCATATGAACATTTTTAATAATAAAAAAATAAAAGAACTTAAAACATACAATCTGGGCTCAGAGGATAAGAGTACTGACTTCTCTTCCAGAGGTCCTGAGTTCAATTCCCAGCAACTACAGGGTGGTTCACAACCATCTGTAATGGGATCTGATACCCTCTTCTGGTGTGTCTGAAGACAGCTACAGTGTAATCATGCACGTAAAAAAAATAATTCTAAAAAAAAAAAAACCATACAATCTTTAAGGGGCTAGAGAGATGGCTTAGTGGTTTAAACCACTGACTGCTCTTCCACAGAACCCAAGATCAATTCCCAGCACCCACATGATAGCATCTGCAACACAAGTCCTAAGGGACCTTATACTCTGTCTTCTGTTCCCTGCAAGTACTACACACATGTATGTACACATATATACAAGCAGGCAAAGCACACCTCCATGTCAAATAAGAATAATGAAATCTTAAAAAAAAAAAAAAAAAAAAAAAACACTTTTAAATACAATCCTGAAAGCAATGCCATATTCCTAAAGATGTGATTATTTTCTGTAGAGATGCCGAGTGCCTGGCAGACCCAAGTGAAGAGGCTAGACATAGTTCTGCATCAATGAACTGGCCAGTCAGCTTCTGACGGATGACCTCAGTGTTTGATGTGGACACGGGCTCAGAGAGAGATGAAGACAGCGGAGGGATATGAGAAAGAATGACTACATCTTATTGCAAAGTATCTCTTTCCCAAAAATAACTAAGATGAATGACTTTAACTGTGACACAGGACAAAGAATTTCAGTGTAACTGACTTGACCATGGAGAGAGGCGAGGGGGAATGCAGCCAACACAGCAAATCACTGTGGGGAAAATCAGAAAGGAAGCAGTCCAGAACGAGGGCCCTGGAGATAAAAATCACCTCTCAGAGATATTCTGGTGGATTAAAAAAAAAAAATCTCCTCAAGAATATCAGGCAATAATTTATGATAGGAAAAAGCCATTATGAGCCAAATGACCTTCCATCACCACAGCAAAGCACATATTTAACATGGGCTCGTTATACTTCATTTCTATCCGTTCTAGCCAGCTCTTCACTTGTTGCCAAGGTTTGGCCCCAAGAGTATTATCTGTGAGGCCAGGCCATTCTTCTCAAGGTTATAAATGTCCTGCCTGCAAAAGGGGTTAAGAAATAAAAACAGACTTCTCCACCCACTCCTGCCCTGGGATTCCTTTCCAGACTTATCAATGGCAGGCATTCATTACTCGAGTTTCTCAGATGCTCAACCTGCCTGCCAATCATTCTGGAAACAGAATGCAGGAACAACATTGGTTCCAGTGTTGTTGGAACCCAGTGCCAGATGAGGACAGCCGAGGGATATGAGAAAGAATGGCTACATCTTATTGCATAGTATCTCTTTCCCTCAAAATAACCAAGATGAATGACTTGTGACACAGTCAGTCATTCTGTGACACAGGACAAAGAATTTCAGTGTAACTGAGTTGACTGTGGCGGGTAAAACTGTTAGGCAGCTGTAAGATTGTGATCAAAAAATTAACTAATCAGGGGCTGGAGAGACAGCTTGAAGGTTTCAGAGTAGGTTCTGCTCTTCGGAGGATCCAAGTTGGTGTTTAGCACCCACATCAGGCAATTCACAGCTGACTGTCATTCCAGCTCCAAGGGGTCAGACACCCGTATTTGACCACTGAGGGCACTGTATAAACATACAGAAACTCATGCATACACATACTTAAGAATAGAAGTAAATCTTTTTTATGAAACGCTAATAATCATGGGAGGTGGTGATGCTTAATGTCTGAGCCATCCAAGACCCAAAAAGGGCTTCAGGTAAGTCAAAGTCTGATGGGCAAATTATAAAACATTGATCAGGCACCTAGAGGAGACTCTGGGGGGAAGGTTACAGAATGCTCCAAGAGAGGAAACTTCTGTGCTCACTGAAAAACTCAGAGTCTAAAGTGAAGCAGAGATGTATCAGGCCAAAAAAATAAAAAATTAAAAAAAAAAAAAATCTGCAAGAAGGAAAGTTCCAGAAAGAGAGCCAAAGATAAATAGCACACTAAAAGAAAATCAGTTGAAATGAAGACTCCAGACCAAAATCTACTTTATTCATATGCAAAGACCTATTATAAATCAATGAGAAAAATCCATCTACATGGATAGGAGAGGTAGCTCAATGGCTAAGAGCACTGACTGCTCTTCCAGAGGTCCTGAGTTCAATTCCCAGCAACCACATGATGGCTCACAACCGTCTGTAATGGAATAAAATGCCCTCTTCTGGTGTGTCTGAAGCCAGTGACAGTGTACTCATATGCATAAAATAAATAAATAATTTTTTAAAAAATCCAACTACACAAGGGGGAGTGGATAGGGGAATAGACCCCCCTCACAAGTAGCTAGGACTGCTTACAGAAAAGCTATATTTAATCTGCTTAGAAGAGAAACAAACATTTAAAACCATATAGAAATTTTGCCTTTTACTTGTTAGACTGGCAAGATTTTTAAAAAAAAAAAAAAAAAAATCTTTGTATCATCTTGTATTAAGGTAGAAAAAAGACTTGCATGGTTTATTAATGGGAATTTGGATTGGTTTGACCTCTGAGAAAAGCAAGTTGACATTGCTTAGCAAAATTAAAGTGCACAGTTCATTTAGCTCAGTAACTAAAGCTTTAGTGGTCTACGCTGAAAGGAACCTGCATGTGTGTACGACAGCCAGCACTGTTATCATTCACTGTTTACTGAAGGACAAAACTACAGTGGCCTGCATATCCATCAACAGAGATTTGGTTCAACAATTGTGGTAAGTTCTGTGATAGAATGTAGCATGAAGTTTCTAATATTGTCATGGTTTGAATATGCTTGGCCCAGGGAGTGGCACTATTTAGAGGTGTGCCTTGTTGGAGTAGGTGTGTCACTGTGGCCATGGGTTAAGACACCCTAGCTGCCTGGAAGTCAGTATTCTGCTAGCAGCCTTCAGATGAAGATGTAGAACTCTCAGCTCTGCCTGTACCATGCCTGCCTGGATGCTGCCATGCTCCCGCCTTGATGGTAATGGACTGAATCTCTGAACCTGTAAGCCAGACCCAGTTAAATATTGTTTTTTATAAGGCTTGCATTTGTCAAGATGTCGGTTCACAGCAGTTAAAACCCTAACTAAGACAAACATCAAGGATGTTTCACTGTATGACTGGGTAATTAAAACTCAAAACACACATATGAATCCTCCATATTAGCACAAGGGTATACACATAGTATGGTCATATATGATCATGGATTCACAGAATATTACTGCCAAGGGTATTCTACAATGGTGATTGTCTCAGAGGAAAAGAAGTAGGCTACTGGGAATTAAGAGAAAGAGAGATTGAAATGTTTATTTTATTTTATCAGCTAGTCACTCATTCTTTATTTGGGTGCTAGAGGACAACTTGCAATTGTCAGTCCTCTCCTTCTACCATATGGGTCCTGAGGATGGGACTCTGGCATTCAGGCTAGCAGCCAGCAGGCTTACCCACTGAGCCATCTCAAAGTTCCTAAAACTTCAACAAAGTATAAAACTCACACTTAAGAGTAGGCAATGGAGACAGCCATGGTGCCTTTGAATGGGAGCTGAATTCCTTCTTGGTTAAGAGTCATTACAGGGAGATGGGATGAGGGCCAGTGAGAATCCCCAGCTTCACGAAAATCAAAGAAATGCCTATTGGCTGTTTGAAGAAAACTCATGGAGAAAAAGGACTGAGAACAGAGCTGAGAGCCTGGAGGTACGGAGAGCCATCTGCAGTGCTAAATTTAAAGCCCAATGGGAATCCAAAATAGTAGATCCCGAACAGCCTTCTAAAATCACACAGATGAGCTTTCCTTTGTTGAGGGTCTGTGCCGTCCCCAAGGCCCCCCTTTTTTTTCTTGTAAACTTTGCACATTTTCTCAGGAGCCTGAGAGATTCAAGAACATATTTGAATCATGTTTTCATGTAATTTTAAAAGAAAAAAATGAATTCTAGCAGCCAAAAGAACAAACATCCTTCGTGATAGCAATCTGCGGTGGAAAGTACTGTTAAGGAGGACAGGATTCCCTTCTTTGCAACCGAGAGAAACATGTTCCTTTCAAACTGGTGTGTGCATGACATAATCTAACAAAGCTATGGTTTCAAGCGTTATCTTCTCAAAAAGCAGGGTAAGATATGAACGGTGCCTTCATCTCCAGTAATGTCTTAGCACTGGTAACACTCACACACAAACACAGGAAGCAGAGTCTTAGCTATCAATTGACCAGATGTGTATACTTTGTAAGAAGCCAGTAGCATCACCATGAAGCTGAGCTGCACACACTAAGACCCCTCCAACCTACTCACAGCCAGTACATTCTAGCTGTCACAGGGCTTACCAGCATCCCAATAGCCCAGGATGTAGAACCCGTCTCTTTATAAACCTCACCACTCTTTGCCTTTTAAGCCCCTTGCACCATCTCTTAAACCTCACATAGTATGTTACATCACTCAGATCAGAGTGAGGATCAGAGACTCCATCACCACAAACTGAACTTGCTCGTCATTCACCACCCAGTATTGTCCCTGTCTTTTCAAACAGGCTATGGAAGTGCTATATGTAAACTCTAGAAAAATGGCAATGCATAATAACCCCTATCATTGTCATCTTCTACAAAGGTACTGATAAGCATATTCTCTCTTTTGATTCAAACTCTATATAGTTAGGTAAACTAAAGAGAAATAATCATAGACTTCTATCTTCTGTGTTTAAATCCACTAACTGAATTTATGGCTCCTTAAGGGACAATTCATTGTCCCTTGTTCCATGATTCATTTTGGAGACTGTAGTTACCTGCATTTAGCAGTAGTTCAAATATAATAAATTGGAAATTCCATAAATAAGCTGTAGTTTTAAAATTATAGGCCACTGAGATGCTTCAACAGGTAGAGGTGCCCTCCACCAAATGTGATAACCTGAGTTCAAAACCCAGGACACATGGTGAAAGTAGAGGACCAACTTCAACAAGTTGTCATTTGACCTCTGTACTAGTGCAAGCACACATACACAATAGATAGATAAATAAATAAACAAACAAGGAAATAAATGTGAAATCATGTGCCAATTGGAGTAGTATAATGAAATCTTACACTGTTGTATTTTGTCCTGCTTGGGCTATGACTTGCCTCTGTGCCAAGTGTATGCATGCTGTAGATGCTACCCTCCCGTTAGTCATTTAGTTGTTATGTGGGTTATTAAAGAGGCTGCCTGTATTAAAATAACCCCAAAGCAAGAGATGAGTGATGTTTGCAATACACCAATGTCAGAAAGTTGTGGAGTTCTTCCTTCCCTTGAGAAAGTTCAAGTACAATAAAATGTTTTGTTTAGAAAGAGAGCATATTTGCACTTTCTAGTCTAAATTGGTGTTAGAGGTGTTTTCATTGTTTTCAATCCCTTACTCTGCCTTGTTTATAATTAAGTGCCATGTTAGCTATCTGAGTATAGGAAAAACAGGCAAACACACACAGTTCAATACTATCTACAGTTTCAAACACTCCCTACAAATCTGAGAATGAATCCCCAATAGACAGAGGGTCTACTGTAAGCTCTAGTCTTTCCTGCTCCATGATGGTATGGGGGGGGTCATATGATTTTTCTTAAAATTATTCTTTAAAACTTGCCCTTTTTTCTTTGTAATGCTATGTATGTGTTTTGTGTGTGTGTGTGTGTGTGTGTGTGTGTGTGGCATATGCCTGTGGAGCCCAGAGGTTGATGCTAGACATCTCTCTCATTACTCTCTACTTTATTTTTTTGAGACAGGGTCTCTCACTAAACCCGTAGCTCATAAACTCTGGGCCCAGAATTCTTCTTGTGTCTACCTTCCCAGTTCTGTGGTTTTAAATTGAGATCTTTGTGTTCTCAGCAATGTTTTACCAACTAAGTCATCTTCCAAACATTTTCTCCTTTATTATTTTTTTACATTTATTTATTTATTGATTGATTGATTGATTGATTGATTGTCATATGCTATGGTGAACATTAGGGGTCAGAAAACTTGCAGATGTTAATTCTCTACTTCATCCGTGTAAGTTCTAAGGATCAGACTCACTTCTCTGGGCTTGGTGGTGAGAGCCTTTACCCACTGACCCATCACACTAGCCCTCTCTTTTTATAAAAATCTATTTTAGCATTAATTTTCAAAGGCTTAGTTCCTTAAACTATGAGTTGTGGCCCCACTGTGAAATAATTGGTAGCCGGGCTGGTAAGATGGCTCAGTGGGTAGAGGCACTTGCTGGCAAGCCTGACAACCTGGGTTCAATCCCTAGGATCCAGATGGTGGAAGGAGAAAATAGATTTCTTCCCATCGTTCTCTGTCTTCCACACAGGCACCCCTTGGCCCAACACACACCACATGCAAAATAAATTGTTGAAATTTTTTTAATTGGTAAAAAAGTTTCCAAGTGCCGTGATCAAAAACAATTAATTTAAAATCAAATGTGTTACGAATCCTGGGTGTTTTCCACAGTGCACCTCCATGTTGTGTCATGAGACATCTCTGCTGTATTGGCTCTAAACACATAGTATGCACACTGTGTGCTGCACACACACTCTGTGCTGTTTACACTCTCTCACCACAATGCCAATGAAATCTGCCTAAAACCCAGATGTGAAACAATGAAACATTACAAAGTGCTGTGTTTTTACTGTGTACATGCTTTTCTTGTACTTGTAGAAATATAATTGTTTATTACAGAAAACAAAGATGCCATAGTTTGCTCCTGGCATTCCTCGGCATGTAAGTATCAAATTAGTGTATCTTTGAATTGTGTTAGAAGGCTTAATTTTTAAAATTGCTGTTTGATTTTGTTATTGTTTGATGAAAATGTCCCCCATAAGCTTGTGTATTTGAATATTTGACTTTCGTTTGGTGACACTATTGGGGAGGTTTAGGAGACAAGGCTTTGTTGGAGGAGATAATCACTGGGGGCAGGGAAGCCTTTGAGAGTTTAAAGACTCATGCCACCTCCAGTTTACTGTCTGTTTTGTTCTTCTAGTATAAGATGTGAGCTGGGAGCATGCTGCTCCAGCCACCATGCCTGCCTGCTGTCTCCACCCTGCCATTATAGACTCTAACCCTCTGGAATCACAAGTAAATAAACTCTTTCTTCCGTAAATTGCCTTGATATGGTAGTTTCTTATTTCAGTTCACAGAAAAGTAACGAATGTAGCAATGCAGACTTGAATCTTGTAAGTACTTGTTAAGTGAATTGGGGTTTGGATTAGGGCAGATTTTCCATCCATTTCTGCCATTTTGGACTGTGTATTTATCAAAGGAGCATTTTGGCACTGGTTATTATAAAATTAAAATATCAATTGGCTCTTTAAAAATGGTGAAAATGCCCTAGGTCCTGTAGTATCAAATACTGAGCCAAGATTTAATTCTCTATGTAATTTAATTCTCTAGAGAGACAGCTCAGAGGTGAGGGTGTATATTCTGCTTTTATAGAGGATGCAAGTTCAGTTCCCAGTACCCACATCAGGCTGCTCACTGAGTAAAACTCCTGGAAATCCAGCGCCTCTGATCTCTATAGCCCTGTACTCAATGCTTGCACACATGTGTGCATGCACACACATACACACACACACACTTAAAAATAAATATTTAAAAATTCATAAAAATCATGAATAATAAAAAGTCCTATTCATCTCATTGGCATGCAAATTTGCTTTCGACTTTAGCAGGGAAATTGTGTAGTAAATAAATGCTTTAAGACAAATTTCTTCATGAGTTGTTATCAGTCAGTGTTTGACTCATAGACCTATGTCTTATACCTGGAGTTCTATTAAAATGTCTTGAGCAAAAAGGGGAGCTGCAAGCTGACCGAGATTGGGAAGCATCCTGAAGAAGTAAGTACACTTTGGTCTTGCCTTTCCACCATGTATCCAAGCTGGAATTTCAGAGTTACTTTGTGCCAGGTGGGCATCTGGTGAATATTTGCTAATGAATGAATTCTACTACACCCCTCCACACTAAGTTTCAACTTCGTACTGACATTATCTATTTTTCTCATTAAGAAGCTACCCCAGCTCCTTAGCACCCAACACAGAGTAGGCTTTGGTGAAATACTGAATAAATGAATCTGTGTCTACACTCTCCGCCCCCACTCTATGGAAAACATCTATTTTCCTAGTTTGGTTTCTATTGTTGTGATAAGCACCGTGACCACAAACAAAAGCAAAGAATTTGTTTCCACTCATGGATCCCAGGCCAGAGTCCACAGAAGACAGGACAGGAACTCAAGACAAGAATGTGAAGACAGCAACTGAAGCAGAGCCCACGGAGGAACATCGACTACTTGCTTGCTTTCCATGGCTTACTAGACCTGCTTCCTTATACAACCCAAGACCATGAACCCAGGGGTGTCGCCACCCACAATGAGCTGGGCCCTGCCACACCAATCATGAATCAAGAAAATGTGCTATATAGACTTGCCATAGTCGATCTAATAATGAGACCCTTTTGTGTCAAGTTAACAGCAACAAAAGTCAACCAGGATATCCATGAAGCCCACAACAACGGTCTCTAAAATCGGCTTTCTAGGCTGGAGAGATGGATCGTCATTTAAAGGTGAGGACTTGCAAAAGGTCCCAGATCAGCTCTCGGCAGCCAGGTCAGGTGGCTCACAACCACCTGTAACTGCAGCTCCCAGGGAGTTGCCGTCACTAGCCTCTTCCGGAACCTGTCCTCACATGTGTCACACACACACAATTTAATTAAAAATAAAATATTATTCTTAAATCTACCTTCTATCACCCCACACATACCCTCCAAAACTAGGACAATGAACCCAAACTAGAGTAAGCAAGAAAACCAACTGCTCCCCGGTTGCACATTGGCTGCAGATGCCGCTATTCTCTCCCTTTACGCTCTATTCAGGCAGCTATTTCAGGTGACACCATTATCATCGATGGAAATTCAATAAAGCGACCTGCTCCCCCTCCCACCCCCACCTTTAGTTTCTACAATCCGTCTTACAGCGGGAGACCATTATCCAGTCAAACAACGTTCAATTTCATCTGCATTACCGCTTCAAGAAAGCGCGCAAAGGGCTCGCACAAATGGGCGTGGAGTAAATTTAGTCTTTTAATAGGTTCATTCTTTATTAGGTATTTATTTCGGGAGGCGAAGTCCTAATTAGATCAAGTGGAAGAGCTAAAAAGCTGTGGGAACCCACAGAGATTCTAGAATTCGATGGGTTTGGTGTAGGTCTCGGGTTCTCTTTTTATTTTCTCTCTTCAGTTGGCTGGAGAAAGGCACGCAGCAATTTCCAGGCCCTCAGATGAGAATTGAAGGGAAAAAAAAACAAAACAAAAACCTAAGGACCATTTGTGCGAGGAAATAGCATTTGTCTTTCTTCTAAGGCAACGTTATCGTGGGCCTGGAATCCAGGGGAAAGTAGCTCCGGAGCCAAGGGTGAGCACAATTTACTGCGGCAGAGGAATCTAACAAAGGCGGTGGTCTAGATGTTTGGCCTGAAGGCACAATTCAATTTTCAGCTGTTTCAAAGCTATTATGTCAAAGGCTGTTTGCATAAACATAATGTTGCCTGGGTAATATCAGCCAGGCAAGAGTGGAAACATCTGCCCTCTACTGCCCAAAGTAGAAACCGCAGCCTGACTCTCTCACCACCTCAAATTGCTGATGTATATTAAGTATAAAAATATACAAGTAGTCCCCAAATGATGAGCCATCGCCGGAACTTTCTGAAATTTGTCCCCCCAACCCCGGGTTTCAGACCGGAAATGGTTCTTTGGTTTTGTTTCAGTGGACTGAGGATGTGAGGAGCTGAATGATGGTGTGGGAATCTGTAAGAAAGCTATTTCCCTTCTGAGAGTTTGTAAAAACAATCCCCTTGCGCTCTCATCTACCCACCCACACACACACACATATGTATTTTTTTATCATCACGTTGATATTTAATATGTTTTTACCATAGGAAGGAGAAAAAGGCAGTGACTCACAGAGGGGGGAAAAATCAATACATTTCAGAATAGGCTAAAAATGTCACCATTTAAAAAGAAGTTTAATGTTTATGAGGGCCAGAACGGAAAAAGGATGCCTTCTCTGTTTCACACAAGAAATGTCCATGTTTCCTCAGGCTTCATCTCTCTTTGTCCTCTCCTGGGGGTTGGGGGGAAACCTTGGCTAAGTGGTACAGTCAACATTTTACACTCTTAAAGGACCCATGTGTAATGCTTGGATGTTTGTCCTAAACACAGATGGGGCTCGGTGAGACATGACAAGGCCATTCTGGTCAAGAGTTTTCTGGGATCCTGCTGGAGGAGTGTGGACGCAAACCAAGAAGGTCAGGCACAAGCAGGAGGAAGAGGTGTTGAGAGAACACTCATGTGAGGCTGACAGGTCAGATCAGTCTAGAAACAGATGTGGAAGAGAAGAACACATAACCAATGACATTAATCCCAATAGCCAAGAGCCAAATTCCCAGGTGGACCCTAATTTCTATATCCAGAGGTGTGTCTAAAGGCTTTATCCCAAAACGTCCAAACGTGGTTCACTATTGGACACAAGTTATACCCTGGTATCCAGTAAAACTGAACAGCTGGGGCTAGAGAGGTGTAGTCAGTCAGTAAAGTACTTACTGTGCAAACATGAGGACCAGAGTTTGGATCTCCAGCACCCATAGGAAAACCTGAGTACAGCAGCACACACCTTAACCCAAGCAATAGGGAGGTAGAGACAGGCAGAGGTCTGAAATTCACTGGATTCAGTTGCCTAGGCAACTCAGTGAGCTTCGGGTTCAAAGTAAGAACCTGTCCCAAAAAATAAGGTGGAGAACAATTGAAGAAAACACGCACACACATACACATATGCACCATGCACACACGTACACACAGACACCCACCCCTGAATATATACCCTGGAGTTTACAGGCAGAATTTACAACATAATGGGTCAGTCGTGAAAGAGACCAGCATTCATCAGATAAGGCAATCCAGTTAACTTAAAAAACAGATTCCTTTCAAATGTTAGGGCTGAAGAGGTTACATTAGGTAGAGGTCATATACTTTTATGTTTTACAAGCAGAGGAAGAGGTAAGCATCCATTAACAATATATGACTTGCCGGTGACGGCTTGGATCCTTAGTAGATCACATGTTTACTTTCTGGGACTAAGTAAGTTGGGTTCAAATCTTGGGATTTCCAGTGGCCACCTGTGTGACACTGTGGCAAGGTTCTTCAGCTTGCTGTGCTTTGACATCTACCCTGTGGGGTCACTTCAAAGGATTAGGCAATAAAACCCAGTATATCTGAGACACTTTGAACTGTGCCTGGAGTCAAATGAGTGACCTATAAGTACTGAATGAATCCACACTGAGTACCCACAACAGAAAGAAAGGGCTCTGGTGACTCCATCCGTATCATCCATCATAGCTTTAAGATGAACCACGCACCTATCTCCTAGATGTTTGTGACCAGAGCATTTCTCAGAGGCTCTAGTCTAGCCAAAGAGTAAGCTAATTCTGTACATCTACTGGCGTTTATTAGCAAAGCCTTGGTATCAGGACTCTTCAGAACTGCACTGTGTGGGAAAAGATAAATAGATTACAGAAGGCAAGAGCTTCTCTGGTTTCTTCCCACATTCCCAGTGGTTTGGCTCACCCACCCACACAGGAACAGAAATCCAGGGCTTTGGTGACCTCACGTCTTCTCAGTTAGTATATTAAAGGATAGGAAGGAAGAATGGAATGGTAATTAAGTAGATGACATTTGGAGTCAGGAAAAATTGGACTTAAATTCCACCTCCACCCTTTCCTTACATATGATACTGGCTGGGAAGGTTTAGACTTTCTAGTCTTTTTTTTTTTTTTTTTTTTGTAAATGGACTGTATGATACTGTTTTCCTATCATTTCCTATGTTGGAAGAATAAAATAAGATAATAAAAATAAAAATGTTCATAATGTAATAGAACTACAAGGACTAGAGAAGTAATTCAGTGGTACACAGTGTTTGTGTCATGTGCATGGCCTTGTGTCCAATGCCCAAAACCAATAAATACAGAAACAGATGAATAAATCCTAGTGCTTAGTGAATGTGCAGACTGTGTAGAGATCCTGCTATAGAATACTTGTGCTTCATAACAACCTAGCCCAATATTCCATTAGTCCCATTGAACAGATGATGTTTGGAATAACTGAGTAATTTGCTGATGTCACACAATTTCAGATCATAGCTGACTGGGGATGGGACACAGTGTCCTGCTATTGCTTTTGTGTCATAGAATCCTCAATGATTCAGACTGTTCTGTATTTTTTTTTTTGGCCTGCTTAATTTGTGAGTAAAACTAAGCAGAATGGGGGCAGTGTTCTCACCTTCATGGAGCATTTAGTTTTATTGTTTAGACAAGATGTGGGCACTCGGTGAGTTATTGCTCTCATCTCCACAGTAGTCAACTTTGTCTCTCACATCTGACTTCCAAAAGCCCTGTTTCCACTATTCAATGTTAACATTATTTGTCATCAAAACACTACTTAGGAACTAACTCCAAAGAGAATCCAACCTGGTTGGAGTTGGGAAATTATACACTGTCCAGTCAAGTAAGCGCTTGACATTAGACACTTGGTGCTTTCTGCCTGACATCCAGACACCCTTCTGTACTTATCAGCGTTACAGCTTTACTCTGGAGCCTCCAACTCTCAGTCAATTCGCTTTAAAGAGAATTGACTCCACTCCAGGCTGTGACTCCACATGGCGAGCAAGTGAGGAGGTGTCCATCCTAGCAAGTATCTAATTGAATGACTATCATAAGTCGACAGGTAGGTGTTCTGAAGCAAAACTATGAACAATCACAAACCGTCTGAAAGTACATCTGAAAAAAATCAGACTTATCTTGACTGGCTGTTGTTAGGGGATAGCTACGGAGTAACTCTGAGGTATAGGCCAAGGACAAGCTGTAGTGTCCTTCCTGGTACTTGGGTGTAGCTTGGGTTAACTGCAGGTCAAGTTTTCAGACACTTTTTCTTTTAAGATGGAGTCTGGTCCCAAGACGGAGTAGGTTTGACCTCTCAATACATACATACATGCAGATCTTCAAACAAACAGACATATACATATTCACACATTGAATGACTGGAGCAAAGCTCCAGCAAGCAGGCTCCAAGCATGTTGTGTGTGTGTGTGTGTGTGTGTGTGTGTGTGTGTTCGTACATACATACATACGTACATACATACATACATCATACATGCATACATACATACAGTTGGTGAGTGGAAGGAGCAATGTCCCAACAACTTTATTTTTTTCTATTTTTCCCCTATAGTTTATATATCCCAGCAAAATCTTACAAGCAGTATAAAATTACAATGTGATTATGTTTTAGTTTTCTTCTAGTGAATAACTATGAAAAGCAATATATTCTTCAATACCTTTATAAGAAATAACATCACATAGTATGAGTAAAGGAAAAATTAGTCCCAAGAACCCACGTACATTCATAACTAAGCAACTTGTTATAGATTAACAAAGTGTAAGCAAGCAAGGTAGTTTTCTCAGCCAGTTTCTCTTCCAGACAGGCAGTAATTTTTAGTTACAAAGAAAGGATTAATTATTTTACTATTTATCTTTAAAAGTAATCTTGTATGAATCTTAAAAGAATCACAAATCTAAACTTTTATATAAATATCAGTTATATCTACTTTAAATCCTCAGAATGAATACTCTACTCATCAGCAATTCTTAACAAATCATATCAGGAAGCTGAGGGAAAAACTGGGTATAGGAAATCAAACATCACCAGTCCAGCCTCAGTGAGAGTCACATCAGCCAGTGCTGCCACTGTTCTTGTTCCCAGACCTTTAAAAGCTCCCTAGCTTAACTAAGAGTGTGCCTTTCTGTACTTCAAATTGTTCCCTAACATTTCCTACATCAGAGCCAGTAGCAAAAGCATCTTGACTTAGCTTCACTAATAATTTTATTTTTCCAAGTGCTTTCTAAGGGTGGAGATCATAGCTGACAAGCTAGTCTCTAAGTTCTTTCCAAGGGTAGTGATTGAATCATTAATCTGCTCCAGCAGCCATGCTGAGAGAGATCAAATATTATTATTGGGAGTGTCAGAGATACTGTCCAGTGAGGGGCTGGAAGCCCCCTTAGAGTTTTCATACAATTCTTAGGTTAATAGGGATGTGAGGTCCTCAGGGACATGCCACATTGAGTCAGACCCATCGTGGCTGTGCTAACCTGTGGACTGCATTCCATGAGTTCTAAAGTCATTTGTCGTTCCTCTTGCACAGCCCTCAGCAAGGAAGGAGTTTCCAGGACGCTCTAATTTCCTTTCTGTTGCAGTGAAAATACACTCTAGCCAAAAGCAGTTTGGGGGAAGGAAAGATCTATATGGCTTACACCTTCAGGGTGCAGTCCATCATTGAGGAAAGTCAGGGCAGAGGCTCAATCAAAAGCTTGAAGGACAAACTGTGGAGGAACATTGCTTGCTCACTCTCTGACTTGCTCACAGGCACATGTTTAGCTAGCTTTCTTACTCAGCCCAGGACTACCTGCCTAGTAATGGTGCCACCCACAATGGGCTAGGTGCCCTGCATCAAAATAACAGTCAAGACAATCTCCTCCTTCCAACAGACATGCCTAGAGACCCATGTGATAGACAGTTACTCAACTGAAATGCCTCTCTGTTGATTTTAGCATGCATCAAGTTGACAATGATAAGTAGGACCCAAGTCATCATAAGGATCCTGGGAATAAAGCCAGTATGACAAGGGGCAAATAAATGCAAAGAAACCAAGACTTTGTGACATTTGTTTAGCCAGTGGTCACAACACTCATGAAGCTTATGATGGGAGAAAGAAGAATGTTCACTGTTCCATGCAAGTCCCTTCTTTGTTCAATCTGGTCTTCATTAGAGATGTGTCCTTTTCAGCCAAATCCAGTTCTTGAATGATTACCAGCATTTACCAACTATATTTGGTCTTCTCCATTTCTCATACCTGAGAAACATCTTCCCCAGAGTTGATAGTGTTCTCCTAAGAGAAGAATGAACAAAAGCTTACAGCAAAATCTGGGAATGAACGAACAAACCCCACAAACTTAACTCCAACCACTAAGGCATAATGTTGACCTCAGAACCAGTAGGCATAAATCCCTTCTCTGTCCATTCTATGACATCACTCAGGAAACCAGACTTGATGAGCAAGTTGAATCAAAAGTAAGCTAATTTGTTAGTCCATAGCAGCTAAGTTGAGAAAAGCAAATGCTAAAGCATCTTCCTCTGTGGGACAGAAAGACCCTGGAGAAATTCACTTCATGTTTTTCCTACTAGTCTTTTTTTTTTTTCTTTCCTTTCCCTCGAATGTATTCAGATACCAAGCTCTGTGTTTTCTTGCCCAAGTGACTGTAGAATTAATTCTTCTCTGGACTTTGTCTTTAAACACCTACACTGGTAATGGAAACTGTTAGCAAGCATGTGGCTATTTCATTTTGGACTCACCAGAATCATTTTAAATATTTGAACCAGCGATTTGACCCATGGGAGGTTACTCATAAAAATCTGGAATTTTTTTTTTTTTGAAAAATTAGAAGATCCAACAACACAAAGCAGCATGGGTGCATAACCCAGAAGTGGTCTGCCCCTCTCGTCAGACCAAATGTCCTCTGGTACCCTGAGCACTTATGTAACGTCATGACTCACACCTCCCTGACCTCCACAGCCATCTGAGTTTGCCATGGTGGGCCTTACCCTATGAAGCACAGTATGTCAGAATCCTGAAGAGATAAGCGTAGATAGTAAAATTGCTCTAATAGAAGCAAGAAGAAAAAGTCTCAAAAGACTAAGAACATCTTGGAGATAGAATATAAGAGGCCTTTGGAGCCAATGAGAACAGAAGCCCAAGCAGAATGGCAGAGATGGTACGACTTGAGCCAAGAATAGCTCTGGAGATCTCTGCTTTGACAGTGATTTTCTTCTTTCCACTGTGGCTCAAAATGCAGGGAAGCAGGAAATGTACCATGCAATCTGACATTTCAGTAGTTAAGGCACACCAATGGTCTCTGTCCCAGGACCCTCCCAAGTCCCATGACTCCACTGTAGATCCTCTAATCCTTCTGGGGTACAGAGAGATACTTCCAAGGACTAAGCAGCATTTGACCCATGGAACATGAGGCCCTGAGTTGTTTTGAAAGGAAAAACACACCGTTTCTTAGATACATGAGACTAAAAGCTGCTGCTACATTAGAATGCTCTAGAAAGTCACAATACTTAGACACACACATACACACACACATACCTTTTTTTCCCTGTTTGTATTTTTGTTTGTTTTGTTTCTGGACTCCTGGGTGGGTGTGTTATCTGATGGTAATTCCTGTTTGCATTGTTCCTATGCCTACCATAACCTTGACCTAGAAAGGTCTACATTTTATGGTGTCTTCAGACTCAGGATGTTTGGCCATTCCTGTTTCTCTGATGGGGACACTGTGATCCAGCGATGGAGCAGGAGTCAACACATTCCTTGAATACCAAAAGAAGTCCAGATGATAACTTCTTAGCTGACAATAAGAGTTCAGCTGAGGCAAATGTGCAGAATGGGTGGGAAAGTGGGAGCTCTGCAGGGCACAAGTGTAACCTCTGGTGACTCAGAAGTGACATCTCCACCTGGTCATCAAGAGCTTTCATGCAGAATGGAGAAAGTGCAAACCAAGGCTCTGCCCCTACCAGTTTCTTACTTAAGAAGCCTCAGTACCTACGTCTCAGCTTTATCAGAGAGATTCCAGGAGATAAAGCATAAAAAGTGTCTATGCTTATTCACAGTAAGAACCTAACTGGAGATTAGCCTTTAAAATAAAAATTCTTGTTTTTAATGGGAAACAGCCTGGCTGCCCTGAGAATTCAGAACCTGAATAATGAAGCCAGCTAAATCAACATCTGTCCAGTGATTTCATCTACACAACATACGTTTTAAAAAAGAACACCAGACCCAGTGCCAGCGTGTGGCCATTCCAGACTTGGCTCAATCCAAAGTAAATACAGACTTGCCCTTCTCTGCCCCAAAAGCCATAAGTTTCTTGTGCTCAAGGAAAACGGAGACCACTATTCTCTAGGTTTGCATATGAAAAGAACTGCACAAGGACAACTAACAGTTGTTACAAAGAATAAGAAGGGCCAAGCAAAATTACTCAAGTCAAGTCTTCCAGTGGAAGCAAAGAGGTAGACCAGAGCCAGCAGAGTCAACCATGGAGGCCAAGGTCCCCCTCAGCACTTTGCTAATCTCTTTGTTGATTTTTAGAGTATATCCTCCTGGCTGGACACCTAAGATTTCATGCTGCCCTTTTGATGCCCATGGTCTCAAAGTAAGCTGTGTTCTATCTCAAGGAACTTTAGACCAGTGGTTCTCAACCTCGCTAATGCTATACCACTTTAATACAGTTCCTCATATAGTGGTGACCTTCAACCATAATAAAATGATTTCCATTGCTACCTTATACCTGTAATCTTGCTACTGTTATGAATCATAAGGTAAATGTGTAATATGCAGGATATCTGATATGCAAGCTCCATGGGGGTCACAACCTACAGGTTGAAAACCATTGCTTTAGGCCTTTTGAACCTTTAAGTAACTCTCCTGCTCTCAGTTTAAACCTGCCTAATGTTCCCTTCGCTTGAGACTTTGCCTTCTTCTCCCTAATCTGGAAGTTTAATTTCTTCAAAAGTATTTCAAGTAGTGAAGGAGGTTGTTTCTTCATTCGAATCTACATTTTAAATAGGCTCTTCATACTCCTATGAGTATGACAGTAGGCCTGCCTCAAGCATGACGAAAATAATGATGCTAAGTGTTTATACCTGGAGTTGTGGTTCAGTTGTCAACTGGAAGATTTAAATGCAAAGCATAACCTTCCCCAGTACAGGAGTCAGTCACATGCCAGGACACCATGTCTTGCAGTTCTGTCCAAGCACGTCAGCTAGGCCAAGTCCCAGACAGAGCAACTATAGAGAAAGCCAAGGAGAGAGGTCATGGACCTTGGAAAACACCACTGGTAAAATCACCTGGCCTTTGGTCTTGTCCCATGCAAACAACTATGAGCTACCAGAGAATTTCCTTCACATTAACATCTAAGATCCCCTAAATGCATTTATTCATTTATTTATTTATTTATTTATTTATTTATTTATTTATAACATCATCTGGGATTTCTTAAGCCTCTGTAATCTAAGTAGGATTACATCAAAATTCCAACTCTTGCATTGTGGGGAAAGCTAGCCTACATCTGGAAATTCCTGTGGTTTCCTAGAGTTTGGCCTTATCTTCCTATTGGCTCCCAAGTCCATGGCACCAACTCAACTAAAGGAATCCAGACAAGAAGTTCAACCCCTCCTCTGGTTGAATCTCCTTAGAAAGTGCCTGATAGGCGATGATATTTCATTGAGGGTTTGAGAGGAAAAAAAATAATACATACCCTCTAGCAAGCCAATTTCGATCCATAGTCAATAGCCTCTGATGATAGACCCTCTGGGTTCAGCATTGCTACGCATGCTACCTATTGCCCTACACACAACTGACTGACTTCTCAGCACTGCTATCCCCAGCCTGGAGTGTGACCATTGCACAGCTAGTATGATTGTGACACTTAGTTCACTCCACACAGGAAACAGAACAGAAGTATAAAAAGGATGACAGCAAAACACTTCTGACACTCTCTTATCTAGCTAAGTTCAGTGCTTAGCACAAACTCAATAAAAGTACACTTAAAGAGAAATGTCTGTTAAGTTTGATCTTGATCTTGGTGAAGGAGATTAGAATTAAAGGCATGATGATGGTAATGTGTAAGTCACCTATTGCTCTCTAATTGGATTTAAACCAAGTTTGACATGAGAAATACATAGTTGGTACTTTAAATCTGGCGAAGACCCATAGCTGTTGAGCTCAGGAGCCTCAGGGGTGAATCTGATACTAACATTCTGCTGAATGCACAGAGCATCCAACTGCCCTCTAAATCTGTATCTGTCTACAGTAAGATGAGCTCTCAGGTCTCATCAGAAAAGTTTCTTTGGTCAGTGGATGGTGGTTAAAGTAGACACAAGGTATAGAGACAGTGTCAGCCACAAATGGGACATCATCATACCCCACACCCCAGGGCTCCTCAGGGACCATAGTAGAAGAAAAGGAAGAAAGACTTTAAGACTCAGAAGTCAAGAAGGATGACAGCAAAACACTTCTAACATGATTGCTGCACTCATATGGCAAATATGACTTCCTACACATGCTCAAGCCAGCAAACATTCTAGCACAGAGTGCAAAGAGGTTCAGAAGCCCCACTACTAACAGAGGAGCTAGGACACTGGGGCTTCAGAAGGATGGAGGAGTCAGCTTTATTTAAGGACGTGGCTCCCAGTAGGTTGACCATGATTCAGTGGATGGCTCCACACCCAGGAGTACATAGGCTATACAAATTGGATTCCATGGGTAATTTTTTTTAAGAGAACAAGAAATTGAAGGGGGTAAAGAGGTAGGAGTGGATCTGGGACGAATTGGGGTGGATTTAGAGTGAATATGGTCAAAATACATTGCATGAGATTCTAATTTAAAAAATTACAAGTAAATGGATTGCAGTAAACCTCTGGAAGGAATCTGGATTCCTGAGTTTCATTTAAATGGACATTGTAATTAAAAAGAATAAAATAAAAACTCATTGTCACAGATCACGGAGTGCATGCCCTTGGAAAGACCTTGAGCAGACATCAGATGATGAAGAAATGAACCCATACTTTATGTGACTTGGGTCAGAATACAATGTATAAATGCGTTTTTTATGGTGCCCTGATATAGTCATTTTTTTCATCAACTATGCAACTGGCCTTGTCATGTCCGATTAGAAGCACTCTAAATCTTAACAATTCAAACTTGATGGACCCAGATGGTTTCTCAGAGCCCATATACTTAACCAGGAATTTATAGACAGGCTAAAAAAGATCCGAGAAATCTCTTCAGATGAATTCAAACCATTGCATTCGCGTGAGAATATACAGCGTCTGAGTTTCCACTTCTAGGCTGCTGCCTTCAGATGGGCGTGACTGTCCCAGTTTAGCCTGACAGTCCTACATTGTACAGATGCCCAAAAATCCCATTTAGCTGGGTAGTTGATTATAGTAACGTAAGGTTAGTAGATAAAATGTGAAATGCAGAAATGAATTTGAACTTCATACAGTGAGTGACCTTTAGTACAAGTATGCCCTGATCCAAGATCCAAACTGGTGTAATCCCAGAACTCAGGAGGAAGAAGGGTCATCACGAATTGGAGGCTAGCTTGGCATACACATTGAGTTCTAGGCTAGCCAAGGCTGCTTAGTAAAACCCTGACTAAATCAATAAAACTATTATTTGTCTAAAATTCATATTTAAGGGCTGAAGAGATGGTTCAGCAGTCAATAGCACTTGTTGCTCTTACAGAGGACTGAGGTTAGATTCCAAGAAACCACATGGCAGCACATAACTGTCCCTAACTCTAGTCTCAGGGGATCTGAGGCCCTCTTCTGACTTCTGCAGGCACTGCAGTGCCCAGACAGTCATGCAAGCAAAACACATAAAATAATAAAATAAATAAATCTAAACCAGGGTAAGTCACATTTGATTTAGCATCTTGTACTTTTATTTCAATAATCTAACAACCCTACCCTAATGCAGTAACAAACACTAATAGGAATAGTATATGAATAACAGGAGCAAGCTCAGTCACCAGCAGTTACTGAATGTTTCCTTTGTGTCAAGCATTTCTTAATCCTAACTCTGTCACAGCAACCTTGAATTACCACTGTTCCCCCTTTGTTTATGTAGTAAATAAGAAGTAAAATAGATCGTCTAATTTCACATAGTCAATGGCGAAGGTCAGGTGAAAATCTACAAATAGTCATACCAAAGGAGAATATTGGGGCTAGAGATGGCTTACCAGGTAAAGACCTCCCCAGCCAAGCCTAATGACCTGAGTTCGATCCTCAGGACTCACAGAGTGGAAAGAGAGACCCAATTCCACAGTTACTTTCTGCTCTTTACAGGCAGAGTAGCATGCACATGGTACCCCCTGCCACCACATATGTGTGTAGGTGCAGGCGTGCACACACACACACACATACACACACACAGACACTAAACAAGTGACAAACAGAGGAAAGGTTATATCTCAAAATGTCAAATGTGGCTGTTTGCCATCTAAACATCCCTTATTCCCATTCTTGAACCCAGAAACTCATCCTGAGCCTCCGAGCATCCCTTCCGGGTGGCTCCAGGAGACAGCTTACACACACAATGCACAGCCTCATGGCTTGACAGGCATCCTGTTTCCCCATCTCTGCTCTCACTCCCCCACTTTTCTCACAGCCCTTATCAGTCTTGCCCTGAAGACTCAAAGCCCACTGAGCTGACAGCAGCTCCAACACCAGCTGAAATCCATTTACCTCCCAGAGCAGCTTCCTGTTCCCCACAATCTGTTACCACTGTGACCAAACATCCTGTCCCTTGTACTGGGACTCACATGGAAATGACTGCCTGGATCTAAGGAAGTGCAAGGCTGCAGAAGGGAGAGTGCAAACGGGGAAAAAAAATCTCTGGAAGAGCAGAAGAGCTGATCTTCTGCGCTCCAGCAGACCAAGGTGCACTTTTTAGAAAAATATGAGAGGGAAGCTGAAGAGAAGGCTCAGTAGTTAAGAGAACTAACTGCTCTTCCAGAGGACCTAAAGTTGATTCCCAACACCCATATGGTGGCTCACAATTGTCTCTAACTCCAGTTCCAGGGGATCTGATGCTGATTTTTTTACCTCAGGAAGCCAGGCACACAAGTGGTATATGCAGACAAAGCACCTGTACACATAAAAGGTGTGTACATGCGCATGTGTTCAGAAAACAAAGGAAGATGCCAGTTGTCTTCCTGAAGGACACTGTTTTAGCTAGGCTGCATGGTCAGCAAAATTCCAAAAACTGTCCATCTCTGCCCTCAAATGCTAGGTATACAAGTAAATGCAGCAGTTCCCTACTTTCTGTGTAGATACTGAAGTTCCAAAGTCAAGTTATGCTGGTACAGCAAACTTTCTTACCCACTGCACTATCCTCCCAGCCCCAACACAACTCTTTGGTGAATATTTTCTAATCTAATTTCTAATTAGAAAAACCTGGGACACAGCCCATTTTATAGTCATGGGAAACCAAACCACAGGAATGCCCAGTAATTGCCCAAATTGTACTGTTGTGAGCCAGGGAGCTGAGTCTTCTTCTAAAGCAAGCTGAGCAGTATTTGGTGTCCAGGGCTCTTGTGGTGCTTTGAATGAGAATGACCCCATAAGCTCATGTATTTGAATGTTTGGCCCTCGGTAGATGGAACTGTTTGGAAAGGATTAAGAGGTGTGGCCTTGTTGGAGGAAGTATCTCTCTGGGAGTGGGCTTTGAAGTATCAAAAGCTCATGCCATTCCCTGTGTGCTCTCGCTGCCTCCTGGTTGTCTCAAGGAGCTCTCAGCTACTGCTCCAGTACAATGTTTATCTGCCTACTGCCATGCTTCCCACCGTGATGGTCAGTTACTAAAACCTTCTGAAACTGTAAGCTCCAAACTAAACCCTTGCTTCTGTAGGTTGTCTTGATTGTGACATCTTACCACAGCAATAAAAAAAAACAACTAAGATCACTCCGGAAGTCGGATGACATGACTTGGGACCTGAGGCTGACCCCAGGTCTTTTCATCAAGCCTTCCTAGCATGCTAATTTCTCTGTCCATAAAAAATAAAGGCGCTATTAATGGCTCAGCAATCAAGACCAAGTACTGCTCTTCCAGAGGACCTGAGTTCAATTCTAAGCAACCATATAAGACCACAACCACCTACAACTCCAGTTGCATGCTGACACCTCCAGCTTTTCCTGGCACCTGCACTGTCACGCTCATACCCTCACATAAACACATGACAAAACTAATAAAAAGAAACGTTGAGGCCATGCATTTAAACCATGCATCATAGAACTGGCCCTTAGTAAGGATTCACTAGTAGAGACATCACTACATCCTATTGTTCAAACTGTTGATGTGAAACAGGTCTCTGCTCCAACATCAGCCCTAAATATTTACAAATATTCCCTGAATGTTTGTAAAAGACCCATTTTAAGGAATCACAAATCGTTGTAAAACTGTAGAACTTTTAAGTGAAAACAGAAAAGCACCATTTGCAGTCAGGTATAGTGGTGCACGTCTGGAATCCCATCACTCAAGAGGCAAAGGCAAGGAGATTACAGCAACTCAGAGGCCAGCCTCCACTACACAGTGAGTTCAAAGCTAGCCTAAGCTATATGACAAGACCTGTCTCAAAAAGAGAAGAAAGCAAAAGCTTTCTTTCCATTTTCATCTTTGATTCTCTTGAGTAGCACAGTCTTCTGATTCTGACCTGTGCCCACTTGGGCTTCCTCCCTTCAGCTGATGTTTACCTACCTGGGTCTTTCTTAAGTTGTACAGGTGAGCCAGGGTTTTCAAAAGAGACTCCCCTGACTCCACCCCACTGACTGCTGCAGTGGGCACAGAGGCTGGATCTATTTCATTCATTCACACTGGCATTCTCTTTGGTATCCACCTAACACAGATGCTTTCAAATATGCTCAATGTATTGAATGATCAATTCTACCCTTTCTTGTTGCTTCATTATCTGACATAAACCACCTCATGCCCTTTGTATGACATTCTGGGTCTTTTAATACCTGTATAACAGCCCTAATTTCCAAAGTCTGCAGAAGATTCAGCAGCTCATATTCAGAGAGGGAAGTGTCCTGAATAAAGAGAAATCAAGGAATTCTAGAAAGGGAGGGAACATCAGATCAGAAGTCAGCAGACCCAGATACCAGATACCAGATCTATTAGCTGTTCTTCCTTGGAGAAAGAACAGCCATGGGGTATAGTGGGATATTTTTCCTGCAAGTTGGGAGGAGCTAAGGTGGGAGGAGTAAGGAGAGGAAAAGGAGGAGTAAGGGAGGAAGACGAGAAGGAAGAGGAGGAGTGAGAGGAGGGACAAACAGAGATGTAGGAGGATGGAAAACCATGTTTGTATCGGGAGCTGTCCTGGGTAACAACTTATATCTAGGTTAGTTAATTGGGAAACACCTCTAATTGTGTGAGCGTCTTATTTATTGAGCATTACCAAACATATAAAGCCTTTGGTTAATCATTAAGCATTAGAGTCTAATTCATACCAGGTACCGAGGGATGGTCTGGGCTCAGCCCAGCCTTGCAGAGACAGCATGAAAAATTGGTAGAGCTATCTCCTACAATGGCGTCTCATGGGTGCCAGGGCCGGTGTTTCTGACTGGCCATTTCTAGCTGTGGTGTGTGTGTGTGTGTGTGTGGGGTGTGTGTGGCGCGCGCGCGTGTGTGGACTCTGGCCGACTCCAGCTGCGGAGAGCTTGGCTTCAGGCCGTGGAGCATGGTGGCCTGAGCTAAGCAGAGCCCCTGCCACATAGATAGTCAGATCGTCCAGCGGCCTTCTTTAAAAATCTAACTCAACAATGGGGCATTTGAATAGCCCATTTCTACTAGCAAATTTTGTATTAAACTCTCCCTGCAGATTATTTTAAAATGAAATTTCTTTCCCAAGAAGTTATTTCCACCCAAGTTCTCAAAAATGAATACTCAGAGACCTTGGACACTTGACCCACAAATACCTACTAGAAAAGCTAAGACCCATGTCTGTCATCCAGAAAACACAGATTTGTTTCTTTTTTTCCTATCAGCACCAACTCTTCTCTTGTAGTATGAGAGGATGATATTTAAAATCCTGGGGACCTCAGGCATGTCTCAGTGGACGAAGCACCTGTCTCACAAGTCTGCTCATAAACAAAGCACTTACCCTGAAACCATGAGAACCAGACTGAAGATTCCCCAACACCCACTCAAATGCCAAGAACACTGCAACCACCAATAATCCTAGCACTTAGAAGACAAAACCAGTGGCTTCCAGGAGCAAGCTAAATGGCTAGACTGGCCAAATTGGCTAGTTCTGGGTTCAGATGAGAAACCTTGCCTCAACACATATGCTGGAAGGCAATCAAGGAAGACACCAACATGAACACATACATGTACATATATACCCACACACGTGTGTACATCCACACATGGGAATACACGCGCACACTCACCATACATGCAAAAAAAATTGTTTTTGTTTTTTCAAGACAGGGTTTCTCTGTATGGCCCTGGAACTCACTCTGTAGACCATGCTAGCCTTGAACTCAGAGATCGATCTACCTCCACCTCCCATGTGCTGGGATTACAGGCGTGCATCACACCCTGTGGCTCAAAAAATATGTTTAATAACTGTCCTCTGAGAGGCTCTACCCAGCAGCTGAGTGAAACAGATGCAGATGCCCACAGCCAAACATTGGATGGAGGTCGAGAACCTTTATGGAAGAGTTGGGGGAAGGACTGAAGGCCCTAAAGGGGATGGGAACCCCACAGGAAGACCAACCAACAGAGACAACTGAGCTGGATGCCTGGAAGCTCTCAGAGTTTGAACCACCAACTAAATAGCATACAGGGGCTGCTCCAAGCCCCTGCCCCGACTCATGTAGGAGACATGGAGCTCAGCCTCCATGTGGGTCCCCCAGTAACTGGAGCGGGACTCTCCCTAAAGCTGTAGCTTGACTGTGGTATCCGTTCCCCAACAAGGCTGCCTTGTCTGGCCTCAGTGGGAAAGGGTGCACCTAATTCTGCAGAGACTTGATCCACCAGGGTAGAGGGATACCCAGGGAGGCCCCACCCTCTCAGAGGAGAAGAGGAGTGGGGGAAGGGACTCTGTAAAGGGGGACCATGAGAGGAGAGCATTTGGGATGTAAATTAAGAAAATAAGTATTTTCTAAATGGAACCACTGAGCCTCACCTGAATCAGATTGTACCATCAGTCAGAGCTCTAGTTTCCCTTCGGAGGAATGAGGAGGTCAAAGAGACATCCTTTTACAATGTCCGTCCTGTAACTTGGTGTCAGTGTGCTGAGGTTCGCTAGAGAAAAAGAAGCTATTCATTGGTGCCCTCCAAAACAAAGAAGCCAGCATGCCCAAGCAGCCGCCCTCACAGCATTATCAGTCTGCCACATTAATATGCTAATTGTGAGGGAAGGTATGTGGAACTAATTCCATGTATCTATCGAGTAAAGGCATCCAGGTGATGCCAAGATACTAAGAAGGCATTGAAAGCAGTGTTACGGTGTGAGTTTGAGGGTGTTGATGCAGGGCACCAGCGGAAAAGCATCTTCCATTCTGACTCCTTCATGGGTCATTCATTCCAGACAGTCTGCTAGAAAGCAAGGTCCTTTCCCCTCTTCTTGCTGGTGTTGGCATACTCCATGCATGGACCACACCAGTGGCCTTCTCCTTCCCCTAGGGAACCCATCAGGAATAAATAACCTTGAGGGTAGGTAGATATGTAGCTCTCACCATCATCATCTGGCTTTGAAGGATTGGCTGGCTTGAATACACTAAGCAGAAAGAATCTTGACTAATTGAATCATCTGGTGGAGGACAACAAAAGCTGTTATCCCGCATGACAATCTTAAAGAAGACCAGTCTGTGTGGGATAGAAAAGATGGGTAGCTTGTTGGTGATCACTTCAGGGGACCCAAGCACATCTGCCAGAGTAGGACTTAAAGTAGAACTGCCTGACTGTCAACTTGTCCTTTGCAATCCAGACCCATGAGCAGTCTGTAAAACAAAATATAGGCATACAGTTAATGCGAGTTTATGTGTGCACATGGGGGATGGAGGACAGAGTACAGCCTCAGATGTCAGTCTTCACATTCTATCAACTTAAAAAAAAAAAGTATGTCTCATTGGTGGTGAGCCCTGGAGATTCCTCTTGTCTCTGCATCCCACACAGCTAAGTCATTTCCCCAGCCCCAGGGCTGCTTGCTTGCTTGCTTCTTCTTCTCTCTCTTTTCTCTTTCTTCTTCTTTCTTTCTTTCTTTCTTTCTTTCTTCTTCTTCCCCTCACATAAGGGCATTATTACTTCCTCCTTTTGTGTGATTTCTTTACCAGGAATAAGCCTCTTATTAACAAAATAATAAATGACCAGCATGATTTAAATTCAGGGTCCTCCAAAGTCCTCCTGTCTGATGCCCCAAAAAAACTATACAACAACAACAACAAAAAATGTATGAAACACTAGCATTGGTATGCTGCTGTTCACATTATGTCTATCTTGAAATGGCAGGTAGCTCTCTAATATGGGAAACATAGTATGTTAGGCATGTTAGCAGAGAGACAGAAGTAGAGCTAGGGAGGAAACTTACAGAGTAAGGGATTTGTTAAGGAACCATCCCCAGGAGAAACTAGTAAGGCAGATGCAGGAAGAGAGAAAAAGGAAGTCAGAGCCTGGTTTCTGGCAAAGCCCCATCAATTCGAGAGCTAATTACTCAGGGAACCTAGAGTGTAAGCTACAGACTCCCAAAATTCTCTCCACTGCAGGCCTTCTAAATTCCTGTCAAGTCATCTCATTGCTTGCAAAAAGCTGCCCCTGGTGAATAAAGTCTGTATGTTTTGGGCAACACTACTCATTCTAGCAGCCAAACAGTGTCCTTCAAAAGATAGATGGAGCAGGTTGTCATAGAGACAAAAGCAACCAGAAGATGGGGCAGGAAATAGATTCAGAGGGATCTGAAAGGAGCCTCACAGAGTTTGCCACAAACTGGAAGGTGCAAAGAGACACCTGTATGGGGTATCTTAGTTTCTTTTCCTGTGGCTGTGATAACACACACCGACAAAGGCAACTGAGGAGGGAAGAAGGTTTCCTTTTTGATCATCATTAAAGGGGCAGCCCATCCTGGCAGAGACTCAACCAGGAGCCTGAAGCAGCTGTCACATTGCTCCCACAGTCAGGAAGAGAGAGCAGTGAACACATTGCGGCTCAGCTCTTCTCTCCACATATACAGTCTAGCCAGGGAATGGGGCTGCCCACAGTGGGTGGGTCTTCCCACATTAAGTAACACAATCAAGCTAATCGCCACAGTCATGTCCATCTCTCAAGAGACTCCAGATTCTGTGGAATTGACAATTAACACTAACCAACACCTTTTTAGGGTTCACCTAAAAGAACCAGGCTAACCTTACAAGAGAGCAGACATAAGAAGGTGACAGACTTATCTTTGAGAGCAAAGACATGGATGTAAAGTCACCATTGCCCTGGAGAATCGGGCAAGCAGAGTTTGATGCCAAAACTACAATGAGTTCAAGCAGGGAGACTCATCTCATATTATTTATGCAACTAACTTTTCCTGAGACTTCATGCCAGATATTGGAGGGAGGAGAACCTAATGAAACAGACATTGAAGATACCAATTCTTAAAAAAGCTTCCTATGTGGGGGAAATGGGGAAATTTAGTAAACCAAACAAGATAAGGTCCAGCACTGTCAAATGCTGGGGCAGTGATACAAAGGCGTGACAGAATTAAGAGTGATGGGATGGAGTGGGGACTGCTGTTCAAAGGAAATCCTTTCCTAGATGTCATGGAAAAGACTTGAAGTGTGGAAGATGCTCATACAAAAATCTGTGTTGTGTCTGAAAGCACCGATGGAAGTTTTTACATGGAAGATAAACTGTTGATTGTCAGTTATGGAAAAAGGTTTCTCAGAAGGCTTTCCCAAAAGCCAAGAGATGATGCTCAGGCCCCAGACTTTAGTAATAGCAATGGAGATAATGAGAAGATGTCAGAGACACTGGAGCCAAAACAGAAGGGTATCATCCAGAGATAGCATTTTGGAGAGAAGGTTATAGGCTCCAAATGCTGCTTTAGAGTATGGCCACCCTCATCCCTTAACTTGCCATCTGTACACTTCAGAAAAGAACCAGGCTCATCAGCCTCAAATCCATACTCAAATGCATCAACAACAAAGGAACCTGGAACTTAGGGATAGATGGGAAGATATCTCAGTCAGTAAAGCAATTGCCACACAAATATTAAAGACCTGAGTTCAGATTTCCAGCACCCATGTAGAAAGCCAAACACACACACACACACACACAGAGAGAGAGAGAGAGAGAGAGAGAGAGAGAGAGAGAGAGAGAGAGAGAGAGAGAGAGAGAGAAACTCTTCTAGCCCCAGTGACATATTATTTCCAGTTCAGTTTTATCTAAACCAGAGGTTCTCAACCTCCCTAATGCTGTGACCCTTTAATACAGTTCCTCATGTTCTGGTGACCCCCAACCATAAAATTATTTTTGTTGCTACTTCATAACTGTGATTTTGCTACTGTTATGAATTATAATGTAAATGTCTGTTTTCTAATGGTCTTAAGTGACCACTGTGAAATGATCATTTGACTCCCAAGGGGGTTGCAACTCACAGGTTAACACTATCTGAGAACAAGGATCATTAGAACCTCTTGCTTTGAAGGACCATTTGGAAAGTATTGTTGGCTTCGTTAGCCATATGGTGTCTGTCACAAAACTCAAATGCCAATATGGCAGTACTCCACATGTAAAGAAATGATGGTTGTATCCACATCACATTTTTATGGACAACAAAGTTTGGACTTCACACAGTTTCTCATTCTACAAAATATTATTTTTTTAAAGCCATATCTTGCTAGCAGATCTACAAAAACAAGCAGTGGGCTGGATTTAGATTAAAAGCTAAAGTAAACAGAGTCAGGCTCTAGAAGAATGATGACTGACACCGTCCCTCCCTTGACAATTGCTTATGTTAGTGTCACTCCGTGGACCCAATACAAATCATACTGCACATCTTACACATGGACACCACCACCACCACCCCCTTTTTCCTTATCCTTTCCATGGAACTCTCCTGAGAGCCCTGGGGTCTAATGGTGAGTACATTTTGCCAACTATCCCCACTTTCCATAATGGAATTTAATTATTTGGCCTGAAAAGCATTTAAGCCTTGCCATACAGAGAGCCAAATAAATAAATAATAAAGGGGCACATTTTGATTGCACCTGCCGCAAGATCTTGCAGGCATGGCCTCGCCTTCTTAAATATTTTATGGTGTAGAAATGTGACTGTTACCAGGTCATGAAAATATACTGCGTTTTATACTGGGTCAAAAATCTAGGGCCAGGAGTTCTGTTTTGTGGCAGGACACAAAGGGCCAGACAGGAGAGAGGATGGAGGTATCTTTTGTGAAATCTGACGGGAGCTATTTGTGGATGACAGAGCAGATTAATGTTTATTCAGTGATTTTCTTTTTTATTGTTTGTTGTTGGTTTTTTTTTTCCCCTTTCCTTCTGCCCCTCAATGTAGAGTGCGCAAGCAGCTGGTGCGACATTCATTATTTACTAGTGGAAAGCCAAGACTCCTAGCCTTTGACCTTCAATTATTGCTTAGGCATTTTCTGGGAAGGCTCAAGAGGCAGGCAAGTGCCTCCTGGAGCCAATAACAGGCATCTTTTGCTACAGACATTCAAAATGTTGGGCTTGAAAGTAAACTGCAACACCACCCAGGCACCTCCATGTCCCAGAAGCAAGATCTCTGCAGTATCACCTATGATCCCACAGAGCCATCCCTCAGCAGCAGCCTTTGTTCTCGATGGATTCTCACTTGCTCCTTTCACTTTGTGAGCTCCCAGTATAAAAACACTCACAGGTGAAAGTGTGAAGGTCAGTGAGAAGCCCCACATCCTCAGAGTGCCTGTTCAGACTGTATAGATGTTCTCTGAGGCTTTGGGTCTGGTTAGCTTTGGTGTGTTGTTGGGGAGAGGGAGTTGTTGGTTTATCGCTATTGTTTTAATGTTCCTTAAACTCTGGTTGTAGGAACTATGGTAGTTTCCATTTGACAAATGAGGAAAGTGAAGTTAGACATCATACCTCCAAAGTGACTCAGCTGGCCAAAAGCAGAACCCCAGATTTTCCTGCATCCTTTGGGGAATATAAGCAACCCTTTGATCACCGGATCACCTCCCCTACCACTCACAAGGCTCAAGTGTAAGGTGTGAGCTGCCCTGGTTCCCACTCAATGAAAATGACCCTTTCTAAGACTGGGGTTGGGGGTGTGGGGGAGGCTGGGTACTAACAAAGCTAATAACTAGTACACACAGGCACACATGCAGAGAAAGGTGCTACTCTGCTACTAAGAGATTAATTGATACTAGAATGTCATGGCATTCCAATGGAATTATACTTGTTCTGGACCCTGGCATAACAAAGGGATGTGATTAATGCCTTGAATAGCAAGGGACTTCAGAGTGATTTACCTCTGAGTACTCAAGGGAGCTGCCAGATGGCTTCAGAGCACTGCACCTGACCCAGGGCCTGGCTATCTACAATGCAGTCAGCTGAGTTTGTTCATTTGACATCTTTCCTCTTCCCTCTCTCTCTCCTCTTCACCATCATCGGAGAGACAGCTGCTCTCTGTGTCTCTGTGTCTTTCTGTGTCTCTGTCTCTCTCTGTCTCTCTGTCCTCTGTCTCTCTGTCTCTCTCTGTCTTCTCTCATGTGTGTAAGGCATACTATAACTTATGGGAGTTCTCTCTCTCTCCCCATCCCCCCACTTCCATCTAATGCCAATAAAGCCTTTGGGGTGGAGGGTGGATAGAGCCTGGGATTGCCAACAAACCCAGAGCGGTACCTAGAGCCTTTCACAGGGACCACAGCAGTGGGCGACTCCTGTAAAACCAGTCCACACAAGAGGACCAGCCACGTGTACCCTCTAGCTCTAAGGCACTTCTTCATTTAACTTTACTTTTTCTTTTTTTGTAAAAGAAAAACAATGAAAAGCCTCCCTTCTAGTGAGTCATTTGCAGCTGTAGGTGTTTGAAGCATTTCTATGAGGAAAAAGACAGATTGACTCCCTGAGAACAGCCTGCCTGCTCTGGTCCAAGGAGAGGTCAGGAGAATGACAGTAACACTGAAGCAGAAGACGACAGAATCGGCGCCAATGTGCATTTAAGCAGAGACAGGAGTCCAGAATTCCTGGACGTCATAAAGGATCTATTTCCATTGTGGTCACTGTCAGCAAGACTGATTTTATTACCATCTGTCTTCATCTACCACTGCTTGAATAAATATCAAGTATGGAGCCTTTCCTGGACTCAAGTCACCCAGACTGAGAGGGAGGCAGTTATGTAACTGTGTGATGCCTCACCCAGCACGCCCAGGCGAGAGGAGAGCAGATGAGAGGAGGGGGTTGGGGGGACGCGCTAGGGAGAGAGAGACAGCGAAGTGAGGTAACATCATTAGCTCCACCAACTCGAAAATAAAGAGTTCTCAGTTGAGTAATAATTCTCTTTTCAAGGTGGGCAATATTTAAGCAATCATCTCTTGGAAATTGGTCATTACCACCAGCTAATAACAGACATGTTGGTTAATAGCCCAAGGTGAAGCCAAGGGCAGGCAGCTCTTATACTAGCACACCAATCTTCAGTGGCAGGATTCAGATTCCAAGAGTGTGATTGCTATGATGAACCCTGCTCCCTGATTTATAACAACGCCAATATCTGTTGTTCTTTTAAGTGCCTACAGTGTCCAGGAACACTTCATCACCGCGGGGCTCTGAAATCCAACAACCGGCTACCATCCAGTGTCTAAAAGAAGCACTCTCTGGTCCTGTTGTGATTAAGCTAGGCTGGCCCTGAGTACCATGGACTGGGTGAAATTAGAGAATCCAGGAAAAATCATTCAGAGGGGTGTACGCATATTCTGATTGGGTCTCTATAGCATTCGTTTTCTTTTTCAAATTGTGTATTGTGCATCTATGATGTGGAAGAGTGTACACATGAGTGTAGTACCTAAAGAGGCCAGAAGAGGGCGTCAGATCCTTTGACGCTAGAGTTACTGGTGTTTGTGTAGATGACTTCCTAGGCTTTGGGGTCTGGTTAGCTTTCGTGTGTTGTTGGTTTGTTGTTATTGTTTTAATGTTCCTTACACTCTGGTTGTAGGAACGGCAGTAGTTTCCATTTGACCAATGAGAAAAAGTGAAGTTAGATGACCCGACATGGATGCTGGAAACCAAATTCCAATCCTCTGCAAGAGCAACAAACATTCTTAACTAAGTCATCTCTACAGGCCCTAGTGGGTGTGGTGTGTGGGTGTGTGTGGGTGTGTGTGGGTGTGTGTGGGTGTGTGTGGGTGTATGTGTGGGTGTGTGTGTGTTTTGAGCCTTCCATTTCGAAGTCTGGAAGGATAAACAAGGAGGGTGGATAGAACATGGGGTTGGGGGGAAGACTGGTTTCCTACATTCCCTTCTGTTGTTGTTGTTGTTTTGATTGGCTGGTTTGGTTTGGTTTGGATTTTTGAAATTTTAATAATGCTTAAGGTTTGGGTGTTCTGTTGTTTTTTTGTTTTGTTTTGTTTTGTTTTGTTTTGTTTTGTTTTTAACCTGGGAGCTGTCCATTGGGGAATCCTAAGACTCAAACTGCATTATCTTATTTGACCCTTACAACAGCAAAGGAGTTAGGTGCATATGTCATAATTTTCTGTGTTCATAAGATAATTGATACTAAGAGTAGGTTTTTTCTTTCCCTGATCAACATCCCTCAGGAAATATTAGTCCAGAACTCAACTCCAGATCTCCTGACTTCTGATCCTATCATCCCCTCTCCTCCTGTCACACGGCCCTCTGACAGAGATGTCCTACACATCCCTCCTTCTGAGAAGAGCCATTTCCTTCAAGAGAATGAACTGAACCAAGAACGTAATAATTTGATGGTGGTACTTGAATTATGGCATCACAGTCTTCAGTGGTTCCTACCACAGAGGCAACATGAACGCACACTATATTATCTGAACAGGAGAACAGCCCGCTCTACCATGGGTGCCCATAGGAAAGTATCAATCAGACTTGATGCTGACCCATAAGCAGTGAACAGGTAGTAAGCTCAAGGTTGTATTTCAGAGATAGGGAGCACCAAGCACGCTCTCCAGTGTGCTCAGCCATGGTACGTGTCCTTTTTGTTAATACATATCTAGTCCAATCAATATCTAGTCAACTTTATACAAGGCAGTGTCTGTTGATAGCTGGCATTTATTATCTATCACAAATTCCTATTGTGGCGAGCCAAGCTGATTATGAACTCATGAATAAAGATCATGTCTCTCTTCATATGCAACGTGTGATGGACAGCATTTTGAGATGAGTAATGGCTAGAACCTGACAAATATCTCTGATGGCAAGAGAAATTCTACTGAAAGGTTAATATTAAACAATATAACTCATCATACTGTGAAGTGAACTGACCCCATTATGTTGAGTTGTCTGCTTTACTCTATATAATGTTACCCATGCTTCAACCAAAGCTGCTTAATTAAAAGTATTTTCAAAACGGGTTCTCCATGTTTGTGTAAATAGTGTCCTTTTTTTGCCTCATTTTCTTCTGTTTGTTTTGTCCTGTTTTGGTTTGGTTTTATTTTATTTTATTTATTATTATTTTTCAGATGCCTATTGAGAAGAATGTGAGTTTGGATGGGAGGGGAGGGTGGGAGAGGATCTGGGAGGATATGAGAGAGGGATAACCATAATCAAAATATATTTTATGGAAAAAAGATATATTTTCAAAGTTCAGAATACTAACCATCACACTATAGATCTGAAAAAATATTTTCAATAAGAGAAGAAAATATTAGACGCAAAAATCTAGTCCTAAAATCTTAAATCCTAGGAATAAGAGAGGAGATAGTTGGTTAAATATTCTGTGTTTATATACGGTGCGTCTATGTGAATTTTAATGATGGTACACTTTAGACATTTCCACCAAGTCATTTTCAAGAAAACTAGCCTCTAACTCTGAATTGCTATCTCAAGAAAAACAGAACCATTTTCAGAACTCAGTTATCTAATAAGGCATATGTTTCTCTTCCTCCATCTTGTGGGATAAACAGACGTAGTTAGGAGAAACCATATTTGGCAATGATATTACTGAACGCTATGAATCCTTTTGGTATTGCCTTTCGCCATACAAACTCCCACTGATTTATACCTCAAGGCTGTGAGTCGATAGAGTAGAACAGAGAAAGTATTTTAGCACATAAAAAGTTTGATGGTCAGAAACAGCCAGGAAAAAGAAGCCTATTCATTGTCATTTATCACCCTAGGTACAGGGATAAAAACAGTAGCCTCTCTGTTCTTTATTTTCAGCAGAAATACTTGCCCATTATCTCCCTTGGTCCCAGAACCAAGGCCATGTCCCTGGACATAAAAACCTACTTACCTGGACAAAGCACACTTGGCAATCAGAAGCAAGCTCCTGTGTGAGTAAATGCCTATTACGCATATATCTGCCAAGATGTTGAGTGTGCTTCTGACTGCCTGACAGATGAACAGGTAACATAGGAAACAATTTACCCACCTGACCGTGAGGGCTGTTCGTCATCTCATCAGCCTGGTGTCATCCATGACTTTACATGTATTTATCACCTTGATCTAGAAACACAAGTGGCAAGAAACATTAACTTCTTGAGAAGACCAGAACAATGTCCAAGGCTAAAGAATAAGAGCTGCCCCCTAACCATCTGTACAGAAAGAGTATACAGTACTAAAGACCTTTATTTGAACTGAATAAATAAATAAACAAACAAACAAACAAACTGTTCACTTTCTGCTAAACATGTCACCATAGATAATTGGCTGTACAAAACTGGCAAAGTGTGTAGAAAACTACAGGACATAGCTGTGAACTTTATTTGAAATGCTCAATCCATACAGAGTCTTATTTGGTGGAAGGGTTGGGGAACGGGAGGTTCCTGAGCTTAGACTCTAACTCGACTTTGCACAAACCCATTAACAAATTTAAGTGAATGGCTGAAACTCTAATAACATTTATTGCCTCCATGTTCAAATAATGAAGAAACTATGAATCACCTATTGTAGTCATCCGCTGAGTTTTTAAAAACATAATAGGCTATTGCTACAAAATAAAAGCTTCAATCTCTTCCACTCTGTAAAACTCTTGCCTCTGTAACATAGACTCACCCCCCACACACACAATATGATGATCCCATCATAACTCTGTAACTCTCCAAAAATACCTAGTGCCTTCCACTGCACAAAATAAAAATTCAGGATCTATTATAGGGCCATCAAGATGGTTCAACCAGTAAAGGGGCTTGTCACTAACTCCCATGATTTACTGAAACAGTGGCCTTTAATCCAAGATGGCAGAGCTGAATCTTGCATTTGGCTTTCTTCTAAGCAAGGTGGTCCTAGGCACAAGGATGCCTAAAGGTTTCTCAGAGTTTGGCCCTGTGTATATCAATTGCAAACAATTTAACTGAAAACAATGTGTGAGGTAAACAGTTCAGATCAGAAGAAATTGAGGAAATTTAAAAATTCCTAGAATCACATGAAAATGGATTCACAGAATATCAGGTTCTGTGGGTGAAGCAAAGGCAATTTGCTAAGAAAAAAAGAGTTGGGTGTTTCCATATAAAGCTGGGCGAGATTTCAAATGACTAATTACTCACGTTGAACTCTTGCAAAAACAAGCACAAACCAAACCTGGGGGGAAAGGGAAAAAATAACAAATATCTGAACTAAAATTAATTAAATGAAGCCTAAATAATGACAAAGGGATCACTAAACAAAGAAGGTTCTTTGGAAAGGTAAACAAGATCAACAAACTATTAAGTAATTTTAGGGCCAAAGCCTGGGCCCTGGTGGTCCTAACAAGCTAGGCTTGGCCATTGGTCTTCAATATATCAATTAAACATATAAATAATAGTGTAATAAGAGGAAGGGTCTCTATTCGATGTGGCCACTTCAGAAAATGTCTAGTACCCCCATCCAAGTATATCTTCAGGAAACCAACATGAGGTTTGAGTTTGAATTGAAGACAAGAGGTAACTAGGCAGTACTGGTCATAGTGTGGTCCTGCCCATCACTGGCCCACCATTGTATCAGATATGGTTTGTCATGCAAGGTGGTCTGGTAAGTTGTCTATATCATATGAAGTCTCTTCTTGAGAGACAAGTTTCTCTTCTAGCAGACATCTAGCCTTTTTTTTAAAAAAATATTTTCTTTTTATTATTTTATTTGGAGATCTGCTAAATCCTTAAATCATTGACTCAGTAATCAACTTTCAAGGCAAAATAAAATATTTGGGATCTTTATTTTTGTATACATATATAGTGGCACATGTTAGTATGGTATTTGTGTGTTTCTGTGTATGAGGGTGGGGTTGCTTGCCTGTATAGCACATGGGAAGGCCAGAAGTCAATGCTGGGTATCTTCATCAGTCACTCTACACTTTATTTTGGGGGTCAGGACCTCCAAACCACCACCAAGTTGGGTAGATTGCCTGCTCAACAAGACCCCAGGATCCAACCATCTTCATTCCCCAGCACTGCAGTTCCAGGTACATCCCAGCCTTCCTGTGGGTACTGGTGATCCAACCTTAGGTCCTCGTGCTTGGTCAAAATCACCCACTGAGCCATCTCTCCAGCCATGTATTTCTATATTTTGCTTAAGTCTTTCTTCCTGAGTAAGTACCTTGTTTTGAAGACATAGTCTTGCTATGATCCTCATGCTGTAAATGCTGAGCTCAAGGAATCCTCTGGCTTCAGACTTTTAAGTGCTAAGACTACAGTTTAGAGCTACCATGTCTGGCCAGATGAATAATTTATCATCATCATCATAATTACTATTACTATCATTATGATTCCTCTCTCTTGTTCTTTAAGAAATTCATACAGTGTGTTTTGATCCTATTAACCCCATCCTTAGCAGGACAGCATTGGCGCACACCTTTAATCCCAGCACTTAGGAGGCAGAGGCAGGCAGATTTCTGAGTTCGAGACCAGCCTGGTCTACAGAGTGAGTTCCAGGACAGCCAGGGCTACACAAAGAAACCCTGTCTCGAAAAACCAAAAAAAAAAAATCCTTGGTTTCTCCAAGATACACTGCCCCGTCTTACTTACCAGACTTCCTCTTTTTTTTTTTTTTTTTTAAATTTATGAAGCACATTTTGTGCAGCATGTATGTCCTTGGTACACTGAAGAGTGATCAAATTACAAGGCACTACACTATTCAAGGAAACTGATGCTCCCTCTCCCAGTCACTATTAATTGCCAATAGCTCCTTAGCTAGGGTGGAACTCTATGCCCACCTCCCTTATCTATGCTGGAATGTCATCTGTTTTATGGATCCTGTCACAATTACTATGAGTTCATGTCCCTTCTCCCAGGGAAATTTCAATTCCTTAGAGTCCATTTTCTCAATAGTCTGGTAGTGAAAAGGAGGAGCATGAGTGTCCCTCTTCACAGTATCTTTGGTCTTGTCAAGACAATTTTAAAAAATCAGCTAAAAAGAGAGAGGACAGAAGACTCAAGGTAACAAAATTACAAATGGAGGGCTATTTAAGCAAAAAAAACTACTAAAATCCAGGAGTTGGTTAGGGATTACTTTGCAAATGTATACTTTAGTAAATTAGAAAATTTAGAATTGGCAAATTTCTAGTCTTATATAGTCTGCCAAAATTGAACCAAGAGAACCTAAAATTCCTAAACAAGTTTGCAAGAAGTAGGGTACAGTCATGAGTCTCCCAGCAGACAGAAAGAAGTCCAGGGCTGCACAGGTTCATTGCTGAGTTTTACTAAAGCAGAAGGAAGTCAGTACCAATGTTCCTAAAACTATTCTATAAAATAGGGACAGAATGCTTCCAAATTCAAAGGAAGAAAATATTATCTCGATAACCAAATCAGGTAAGGAAAAGAGAAGAAGAGATGGAGAAAGAGAAAGCAGAGCAGGAAAAAGAAAAGGAGAAAAGAGAAGAGGAGGGGAGGAGAGAGGGAGGAGGGAGGAAAGAAAGGGGAGGGGGAGAAAGAGCTAAAACTACAGACAATATCTGATGAACCAAGATTCCAGATCTTCAACAAAATACATGCAAATTGGATCAATATGTCAAAATGCCAGGCATTGTGGCCCTCGTGTGCAGTTTTAGTTCCTGGGAAGCATAAGCAAAAGAAAAGTACATTGGGCTAGAGACCAGCCTGGGCTATAGAGTGGGCATTGTCTACAAATTAAAAAAAATAAAATTTAACATAAAAATGAAAAAAGTAAAAATCATGTATCATGAAATCAAATTGATTTTGGTTGCACTCCAAGAATGCAAAGATGGCTCAAAGTATATAAATCAATAAATATCATGTAACACCTAAACAAAAGCAAAGACAAACGTCACATAACTATTCAATAGATACCCAGAAAAAAAAAAAAAAACTTTTAACAAAATTCAGCTTCCCTATAAAATAAAACCCTGAGGATGTTAGGAAGAGAGGATCATGACATGTCCTAATTTAATTTCTGGTTTCTGACTAAACCAGCTAAAGAAGAAAAGGCTTTATTAGCTATAGACTTCCAGGTCTCAGTTCATCACTGAGGCAAGTCAGGGCAGATATTTGGACAAGGGAACTGAAGCAGAGGCCATGGAAGTGCGCCCTGCTTTCTGACATGCTCCTTGCCCAAGATCAGCTATCCTCCTTATAAAGCCCAGGTGCATCACGTCAGGGGTGGCCCCACCCACAGTGACCAATTAGCCCTTAGCAATTAAGAAAATGCTACCATAAACATGCCCACGGGCCAACCCAGTGGAGGTAACTTCTCAGTTGAGATTCCCTCTTCCCAGGTGTCAAGTTAACAACTAACACTAATTTTGACATGTCATTTCAAAATAATAAAGACTCTCAAAGCAAACATATAGCCAAATTGTACTAAATGAAAAAAATCTAGCAAGTGTTCATCTAAAACCAGGAATGAAATATACGCAACTAAAGACAATGGACCAGGAACCTAAACTGTTATCCTGAATAAAAAACAAGTGGGCATATTTTCTGTAGCATGCACCATTGGTCCTTTCAAAACTGCCCTACTGTCCTCTCTGTCCCCTCTCCCATAACTACCACCAGTGTTTTGTGGTAACACAATTTCATCATGTCAAAGTTAGGAATTAGCTAAAGAGGTTAGGGTATCTTTCTGGTTCTAAGATATTATCCCTTTAAAAATTAACCAGTGATTTCAAAACAGCCTTCCAAAAAGTAGCGATGAAACATCAGATCAAGTGCATACATTGCATCCTAATGGAGTGTTTCCTAAGTGGTAAAATGTGGTTGGCAGGGAGAGGGAATACATCTCAGAATGAAAGAAATATCCTAATGCCTATGAAGATGCTAACTCAATTAAAGCATGATTTCTCCATATTTGAAACGAAATAAAATACTTTTGTGAAACAGAAGGGTGATAGATCTTCAATGATGGCAGTACAGGCCTGGTACAACAAAAGAGCTGTGTGTGTTGTTTGCTCCAGCGCAGCTTCCCAGAACCTATCATGTGTTCGCAGACCATGCCCTAGCCGTGCTTTTTTCCTGGCTGGACCCCTCATTTTGCAAGAGTTACAAGGGAAGGACATGCTCAACGAAGCCTGGGGAGACATGAGTGAGAGTAGCCACTTCACAGTTCTAGCCAGCAGCTGCAGACGGTTCAACAAAGGGCTGGAAGAGGGCCCACCCAAGCGCTGAAGAACTGTGCAGTACAGTTTCTTTGAAAATCAATAGTCTTCAAGAAAAAGCTTCTTAGAAGAGAGGGAGAATCCCATCCTGCCTATAACAAATGCCCTACTATAGACTCTTAGCCTGCTGCAAGGTGATTAAACAGAGTGAAGGCCGCTGCGATGCATTACTGCTTTGCTAACAACTGATGTCTTCATTTCCTTGACCCTGAGTAAAAAAAAAATCTCAATGGATTTGAGCCTGCCCAGTATGAAAATATCTACACAGAAAACTACAACAGAAGAAGCACAAAGTTCCAACCAAATGGGGTCATGAGAGACTTTCACAGTGAGCTCGGTGAAAGCGGGAGCCACCTTTCAATAGCTCCTCAACTCTCAGTGTCATTGTCCACGATTTCAATTAGTCCGTCAACCGTAGTATCAAATATTAGGCAGAAAGTTCTAGAATAAGCAGTTCATAAGTTTAAACTGTGTGCCATTCAGAATAACATGATGGCATCTTAGGTCATCCTGTTCTGTACTGCATGGGACATGAATCACCCTTTTGTCCAAGATATCCTCATTGTGTATGCTATCCATTCATTACTATGCATAGTACAACACTGATAGAGAGAGAGAGAGAGAGAGAGAGAGAGAGAGAGAGAGAGAGAGAGAATATGATATATCCATATAACTTTTATTATGGAATATTATAATTGTTATATGCTATTGTTCTTAGCCCTTTACTATGCTCAGCTATAATTTAATTTAATTTTATTGTTCTTATTCCATTACTATGCCTAACTACAATCTAATTTTATTTTAGATATCTATCTCAAGGAGGAAAGTAGATATAGGATTCAGTACCATCCAGTGTCTCAAACAGTTGGGCTCTTGGATATGGGTCCTATAGGTAAGAGGCCACTGGCGGGGGAAGGGGGGGTTCAATGGAACACAGTATAAAGCAATTTTGCAGAGATCTTTCTGGAGGAAATTTTAACTGTATTCACCATTTATGAATTAATTGCAACTATAAATCAGAATCACAAGTGCTCTACCACAATGTTCCATATTCCCAGCCCCAAAAATTTTTAACTCAAAAGAGCTAAAAATAAAAAATTTGCATTGGTCTCAGTGAATGGTAACGCATAACAGAAAAAGTTCACAGAGTCACCTAAGTCAGTTCATCTAAGATCATTTTAATTTTTAAAATATACTCACAGTTTACATTTTTAGTTTACTTGGCGGGGAGGGAGAGTGGTGGTGCACATGTGTGTAGGACAGACAGTTACCCAGAGTCAATTATTTTCTTCTGTGGGTCTCAGGATCAAAACAGGGCATCAGAATCAGGCCATCAGCCTTGGCAGCCAGCATCTTTACCCATGGAATCACCTCATGGGCCCTCAACTGTAAAAACTAGTACATAATTTAACAATTTTAACTTCCAGCATGTATATGCATGCTTTTCCATTCATTAATACATTCTTGGGGTGTGTTCATGAAAAGTGGTCATTTTCTTTGTAATGATGTAATGATGTGTCCAGCTTAGATTTCCTTGAAGTTCATTGGGACTTTAAGGATACTGGTGAAACACTCAGGGTGGATACAAAAACCTCAGGTTTTACAGGGTCATTATACCAAGCCTTTGGACTCAATTTCACACTCCTAATTTTACCCATTTTTTTGTGATCACCTTCATGGCCTTCAAAAGTAGTCAACATAATTCTTTCACATAAGCTAACTTTATACTAAAATTACATAAACGGAGATCACTGTATGCCTCGGTGGTAGCCACATGTCCTCTCTGCATTTCGTAAAGTACAAGGCAGTGTGTTATAACAGAAAGACAGCAGAATTCTCAATTCAAATACCTTTTCCACGTCTTTCTATCGGCATGTACTGGCTTCTACATGTGCATAACACACACACGTGCAAATTCATGCACACACACAATCATACACATGCACACTCACAATCATGCACACGCACACACATACACATGCACACACACAAAGGAAGGGCAGGGACAGGTAGCCACACATAGGAGGATTAAGACCCACAGCCCAACAAAGATCACCGGAAGCCTGCTGCCTTCAGAAGTTCAAAAGTTTTCACAATAAATAATGCTGTAATCTAAAGAGGTTTGATGTATTTAACTGGTTTTTAATGTGAGTGAATACACACAGCCATCTAAGCTGCTCCCATCGCAGACCCACAGCCGGATAAAAATGCTCCATCACTGGTACTCACAACAATTTAATGGCTTAGGTAAATTATATTCCTTGGAGGCCAAAGGCAGCTGCAATGCAAGGCTCAAGTTCCCAAAGTTCAGATACTTTTAGAACATTAAAAATATTTCCCACAGGAAGAATTAATTTCTCTCAGGCAAAAAAAAAAAAAAAAAAGGAGAATTTCTTCAATTAGTCCCACATTTTGGACAGAAACAATAGAAATTCTCAGTCCCATAGGTGACTTCTGCAGAAAGGCTTAAACCAACACTTTCCCAAGAGGCCATATCCAGGTCTGTTAGAAGTGTGTGAACATGAATATATGTAGGCAATTTACATATTCAATGCACACAGTTTACATAGACTGACAATGGCCAGACAGTCTATTCCCACACTCTTTTCAAGTCTACAATTTATTCCTGCTGCCTATAAGTTGGATGATTTGAACATTCGTCCATCTCTGTTTCTTCTTATTCAGATACTGTTACTGCTCTGGGTCCCCAGAGAGACGCACGATGCTTAATTCATAGAATCATACACAGAACTATGGTATATGAGAGTGGAAAGGGTTCTGTTTTCCACCCCTCTGACATGCAGAATTAGGGAAATACTGACAAAGTCACTCAAAATATTTCCACATCCCTTCAAAGGTGGTTGGGAAATGTCACCCTAAGGGAGGACAATGCATAGAACCTCCCCTCCTCTGCAGGGCTGTACAGTGCCTAGGCTTTGGAATTATGGCGTAATTGGACCTTGTCCCAGCTCTGCTGCCACTAATTAAAATTGTGCCAGTGACTGAGACTTTCAGTGGCTTTACATTCTCATCTGAGAAGTAGGAGTCAAAGACTCTCACAGGGTTGGAAAATGAGTGGAGAGGCCTCTAATGCATTCACTGCAATGTCCGGACTCCGTTCACCTTTGTTTCCGAATACTAACTGTCCTTTCCTGTGTGGCTTTGGGATTCCATAACATCCAAAGAATTCCCATAGGTGATTGTTCCTGAGGAAATGTAATATAATCATTCCCCTGTTCCATGTCAGCATAAAAACTAAGGAAATTCACAGGGTGGGATTCATTCATATATATGTTCATTCAGTTAAAGTTATTAATCCAGTGGTCACATCGCCAACCTCCCATTACAGTTTTTCTGCTTAAGTCACCTTGTCCTCCTGTGCCACCCTAGATATTGTCTTGGTCATCAGCCCTTTGAGTACTCACTTTTCAAAACAACTATATGGAGCCAGATTTGGTGGTGTGTTGCTGTACGCCTTCCATCACAACATTCAGGAGGCAGGGGCATGTGGATCTATGAGTTTTAGGCCAGCCTAGACTACACAGTGAGTTCCAAGCCAGCCATGGCTACATAGTGAGACCTTGTCTCAAAACAAAGGAAGGAAGGAAGGAAGGAAGGAAGGAAGGAAGGAAGGAAGGAAGGAAAGAGGAAGGAAGGGAAGGAAGTCAGGGAAGGACCACGAGGAAGATGGGGAGATGGCTCCGTAGGTTACTTGCTTATCATGCAAGCTTGAGAATCACAGTTTGGAACTCCAGCACCCGTGTTAATGCCTGGGTAGGGACAGAACCTGTCTCTGTAACGTCAGTGCTCAGAAAGTGAATTCAAAGGATCCCTGGAGCCAGCTGCCTAGACAGAATAGCTCTGAATACCTTATCACAATGTAAAAGGTAACATAATCAAGGAGGAAATCTCACATCCTAGCTTTGATAAGCACAGGCATGGGTGTATCCTTAGGTACATGTGCATGCTCTCTTGTACACACACACACACATACTCAAGCACACACATTCACTTACACAGGTGTGAGTTCACATCATACGTGCAAACACCACACATACGTACACATGCAAGAAAAGTAAAAAGACAGAAAGAACCACGTGGTTGTAAGCTCCTTCAGAAACAAAAGTACAATTGAACATTATGTTTTCCCACTTTCAGCTCTTCCAAGTATTAAAAAGGGTTCAAGAACCAAAACTCCATGGTAGGAGAGAGAATGCTCAGTCCAGCCCTTGGCTGCTTTTCATCTGAGGCCCTTCAGTTTGGTTGTTTCTCAGAGTCACTGAGGCTAATGGTGCAATGTGATTGTGCCTAGATGGATTTCCCATGACGAACGACATTGGCTCATCGCTTGTGGTCCTGCCGGGGTGCCAGTGTTTTTCTTTCTCCCAAGCTTTCGGGGTTGGGGGATGGCATGGAGTACTTTTGCTTCTTGGACATTTGTTTCCAATTTTGCAAACACTGTGAATGTGGTTATTTTTGTAGCTCTGTTAGGAGAGTGCCTGGCATTTGGGTTTTCTGGTTGGAGTTAATTATAAATCATTAGGGTTCCAGTGACCACAACAAAGTACCTGGACCTTGAAACTCAGTTGTTGGCGATTGCCAGAGTTCTACCCAAAGTCCCTGCCTCTTGCTAAATCACTCCGCTTCTCATTATGGAGGAGGGGGAGGGGTGTTATTTTAAGATGTTTTCTTTGGCTTTTAAATGGAAAGCTTAAGTTCCAAGATCCCCTTTTTTTTTCCCAGAGCAAGATAAACTTCAGGGGCTGTAAATCATGAGGCTTGCATGTCATTTGAAAGGCCTTATGTTTTAAAGTCAGTCCAGTCACCTCACTGATGACTTAGGGAAGTGAAGAGACTTGCCACGCATAGGAAAAGGGGCCCTTTCAGTAGCACTGGGCCTATGCCCAGATCTGTTGCTTTGGGATGATAAATCATGTCCACTTCCACCCACATACACACAGCCACCCCACATTTATAGAAATAGCACGATGACCTGACCAGTAACTTCAGGGCCAGCCATGATCAAAACTAGCAGGTCTGAGATGACAAGCCCTCCCTATCTAAAATCAGTCCTATTTCCTGCTGATAGTCAGAGACCCACACAGTCTTGCACTCCAAAAGCCTGCAGCTCTAGTGGCTCGTGCATGCATCCTCCAGGACAACAGCCATCGTCCCAAGTTTCTGCCATTAAAATGTCTCTGCTCCCACAGATCTCTGACTCCAACTAAAGAGCAACTGATTGATCAAATTTTAAAATTAAAGACATTCGTTTGAACATTGATTGGTGGTAGCTGGACAGTAACATAAGTGAGAGACATGTTTTCTAATGTCTGGTTTTATTTTGACCTCCAAATTCTCCTTTCTCCAAACCCTTCCTTGGATGAAGCCAAGCAGGTGGCTGACACACTTCTGCCTAGCTTGGCTGGAATGCCATGCCAAGAACAGTGCTTGGTACCCAACAGGCTACAAGACTCAGTTGTAAATCAATGAAGGCTGTGATGGTTTGTGTCTGCTTGGCCCAGGGAGTGGCACTATTAGAAGGTGTGGCCCTGTTCGAGTAGGTGTGGCCTTTTTTGGAGTAGGTGTGTCACTGTGGCTTTAAGACCCTCATCCTAGCTGCCTGGAAGCCAGTATTCTGTCAACAGCCTTCAGATGAAGATGTAGAACTCTCAGCTTCTACTGCACCACGCCTGCCTGATGCCGGTGATAATGGACTGAACCTCTGAACCTGTAAACCAGGCCTAATAAGATGTTGTCCGTATCAGAGTCGCCTTGGTCTTGGTATCTGTCCATAACAGGAAAACCCTAAGACAAAGGCCAATTCCACTTCCCCTTCCTTCTGCCCCTGACAGATCTTAAGGAAGGATGTAAGCCCAGAGCTTGCATCTCATGGAACGGGTGAAAGCTATTCCAGGTATCCTGGAATTCAGAAGCACAATATCACTTCCCTACCAGAGGGCTAAAGACAAACTCCCCACGCAGGACTGCATGGACTCCAAGCCAGGGCTCAACCCCCTGGGAACCCCTGGGCTTCCCAGTGCTGATCATTTCTTGTCACAGACTCCACCTAGGAAAAAACAAAAACACAAAACAAACAGAAACAAAAATCAAAAAGACCTTAGTCACGTGACCTTTAGTGTTTGTTAATGAAGATCATTCATACTCCTCTTTCTCACTTCCAAATCTGGAATTACAAGTCTCATATCACCCAAAGACAACTCAGCTAGATGAAAAGGAAAATGAGGGATATCGTTTCCCTTCACTTGACTTCTTTTTGACATCAGTATTACGTTCTGTAGACAGACAATAAGAGGTGGAAAGGGATGAACTGATACTTGGTGCCAGAGAAACCACTGAAAGCAGCCTCATGCCCACCCTCTGTCAAATGGTATTGACCTTGGCCTCCAACTGCCTTGGGAGGCCAGCTCAAACCTGTTCTCATGCCCCTCCCTTTGATGATACCAGTGATATTTACATTTACCATCCTCCTTCTCCCATGGACTCCAGGAATCCAGCTCCTAGCATAGAAGATCATCAGTAGAGTTCTCTACGTTGTCACCAAGCCATGTATTTAAGGTAGCTTGATTATGGGTGGATTGTGTGATTGGGTGAGACTTGTTTCTGTCTGGTTTCCCTTGATCACTGGGCTGTTGCAGTGGATAGAAGCTGATGCTGTGTCTCAAAGCAGGATCAGCTGGGGAAAAACTCCAGGTGAGAGGGTCCCATCAAGTTTCATTAAAGCAAATTTGCTAATGCTTCCTCCCCTCTAACCTCCTTACTGTCAAGACCCATTTATGAAACAGAAGGCTTAAGACTATAAAAGATTAATCAGGTTTTCTCTTTTCTTGAGAGGGTAAAAACAAGGCTTCCTTCCAGAGTGTGCTGCATGATGCTATCGGTGCCTATTCTGGGAAAGAGGAGCCTCTTCTACTAAATGAATGAACATTTTCTCTGAGTTTTGTCTTCCTGGAGTCTTTCATAGCAGCAGGCAGAGGAAGGAGATTGGCAAATCAGCGTCTCCCAACATGGTGGAAGAAGAAGGAAGGGAGAATGAAATCTAAGACAATGGTTTTCAACTCGTGGGTCTCGACCCCTCTGAGTGCTGCATATCAGATATTTACACTGTGACTCACAACAGGATCAAAATTACAGTTAAGAAGTGGCAAGGAAATAATGTAATGGTTGGTGGTCACCACAACATGAAATACTGTATTAAAGGGTTGTAGGCTTAGGAAGGTTCAAAACCACTGTTCTAAGAGGCCCATCTGCAAGTCTAAGGACAGAGGCTGCAAATGAATAGTAGCCCTTGCCTATTAGTCAAGTAATGGGGAAGGGTGTTGTTGTAAAGATTAGAAATGCCTTGTGAAAAAGCAAGGAACTTTGAAGCAGGCTTTAGAAAAGGAACTAGACAAGGTAACTCTGGAGCTAGGCATGGTAGTAACTTATGCTTGCAATGGCACAGAAATGTTCATGTAGATCCAGGGAGTAGATCAGAGGACCCAGATGGAAAGCCCCCACAGCTGCTGCCATCCAATTCCCCCATGAAAGTATCAATAGCATCTTCAAATGGTGCTGGGAAAGCAAATGTTCACATGTAGAATGAAACTCAATCGCTATCTCTCACAATGTACAAAAATCAATTTTAATCAAATAGCTTAATGTATGGCATTAGTCTTGGCAAGAAAAGGAAGACATGGGGGGGCACTCAAGATATGGGGATGGGAATGACCTTCTGAGAAGGATTCCAGTAGCTCAGGAAATACTAAGCACTAGCTAATAGGCAGCATCCAATTGAAAGATTCTGCACAGAAGAGGCAATTGAGTGGAGACGTACACAACAGGGTGTGAGAAAATCTTTCCAGCCACTCACCCAGCAGAGGGTCAATATTCACACTATACAATGAACTTGAAATCCTGGCTTAGAAAGTAAAGTGCTTGAAGTACAAGCATGAAGTTTCAGCCCCAGACTTCATAAAGCTGGGCTTGCTGGTACTCACTGGTAATCCCCGTGATACAGAGATGGATGGTCCTTAGCTAGTCCACCCAGCCCAGCCTACTTGGAGAGTCCTCCTACATCCCAGCCAGTTAGAAACCTTGTCTAAAAAAGTACAGTGACAACTCTTAAGGAACACATGACATTGGTGGTTGACCCTCTGCCTACATGCTCACACACACGCACACATGAACATGCACACACACACACACACATACACACACACACACTTTTTCCTTGAATATAGTCATCCTATATTGTTCTTTTTTTTTTTTTTTTTTTTTTTTTTTGTTTTTTTCGAGACAGGGTTTCTCTGTGTAGTCCGGGCTGTCCTGGAACTCGCTCGGTAGACCAGGCTGGCCTCGAACTCAGAAATCCGCCTGCCTCTGCCTCCCAAGTTCTGGGATTAAAGGCGTGCGCCACCACCGCCCGGCTATATTGTTCTTTTTTACATCTTAACATTTTAATTCTAACTTGAACTGGTAACTGGCAATGGTCTGTTTGTCAAATCCCTATCTCCAAGTGAGGAATCTGACCTGGCCTGCTCATTTGAATTGAAACCAATTCCAGTAACCAATCATAGATCATTGACAAGCCCATAGACTTCTTAATAAATACGGCCATCAGTATGGTGGGAATGAAATGGCACAGCACAGTAACATGCTCAAGTGAGGATAAAGACAGCATCTCCAACAAAGGCATTAAGGTAAAAGGGTGAACTTTTAATGTCCCCAAATGGTTCCCACAAGATCTAACTGTGGTTAACTGTGATTAAGGATGTAGGAATGTTCATTTTTTTTTAAGATAGTTGTCCTTTGTTCCTGGGCAAATCGACCACGTCCCTGCACAGCAGGACCCACACTCTCCCTGTGGCTTCTTGTTCACATAGGCATAATATAGGACTCTCGATCAAGATAAGGCACAGATGCGTGAGAGATGACGACACTAGGGACACTCTTCAGTGCAAATGGGAACAATGGAATGCCCTCAAAGGCTTTACCCAAGGGAATGACCACTCATATGTTTCTGAGCTCTTCTAAGAAGATTGAGCTGGTTTTCAGAAGGTTAGTCACTCAGCAACACACACATACACAGTGGCCACCTTCTCTTCCAGTCTCCCTTCCTTCTTTCCTTCTTTTTCAGTGCCTACAATTCGGATTCACAAATCCTCATTCAGACTGTTCAGACTGCTCCCTAGAAATGCAACCTTAAAAACAACAACAACAACAACAACACAAAAAAAAAAAAAAAAAACCTCCAGATTCACCAGTACAAACCAGTGGTTTCTCCAGATCTTGTCCCTTCTGTGTCATGATGCTGTTGCCCCTGTTCTGTGACACAATCCCCTGCATGACATGACCACATAGAAGGAAAAAGGCAAAATCGACAAGCCCAACCTTTGCTCCTTTGAATTGCATTTGAACCATGAACATCATTGAACAAGTCTTTAGCTTCTAAATCTTGTGAACTTGGCAGGGAGTGGGGGGGGGGGGGAGTTCCATCTGAGCAACAAAAACAACTGCTGAAAACAGTCAAGAAATGAACAGCCTCAGAAATATGTCACTGTCAGAAAAATGCAGTCAGACACCGAAGTCAGACGCAAATTTCTCAAAGGAAGGGACCGTGGTTGTGCTTAAAAACTCAACAGCATCTGGGTGGCGTTGGTGGCGCACGCCTTTAATCCAGCACTTGGGTGTCAGAGGGAGGCGGATCTCTGAGTTCGAGGTCAACCTGGTCTACAGAGTGAGTCCAGGACAGGCAGGGCTACACAAAAAAATCCTGTGTAAAAACAAAAAACAAAAAAATCTCAATAGCAACACCATGAAGATGGCAAGTCTGCCAAGGTAATATAAAAATGCAATTAAAATAAAAATAAGTAATAATACTTTTAAATATTTCTTATGGAATTAGATGAATAAATCTAGATTTTATGTTATGAAAAATTTGTGTTAAAATAATAACAGTGATGAGGGTAAATTAGCCCTGACATATGTAAAAATATAAAATTACGTTAATTAAAGCAATATAATACAGGACCATAAATACACATGCCAGTGGAACCTAAAAATATATTGAAACATAATATATACTAAAGAAGTATTATTTCTAAAATGTCATACACACAATGGGTAGCCATTTAAAGGGGAAAAATCAAATCCACTCCTTAACCATAAGGCAAAATAAATCACAGATGAAACAAATATTTAGATGTAAAATATGAGAATCACAAACTCTTCTAGAAAACAATAAAAGAGATTCTTGTCCAGTCTTAGAGTTGAGCAGAAAAGGCCTCCTAACTAGGACATGTGAGTCAGAAGTCAATGAAGAAAAACCACTTTTGGTTTGGTTTGAGATAGAATATACATAGCACAGGCTAGAATGGAACTGGCTATCCTCCTGTCTCTGTTTCCAAAGCACTAGGACTATAAGTATGCACCAAAACACCCAGGTATAAAACACTACTCTTAAATTTGAATACACACACACGTGAGAAAAATTAAATCTTTCACATTAAAGACTTGAGATTACATGATAGGCAAATTTGAGATTACATGAGAGGTAAAACAAGAATCTACTTCCTTGAACATAGAAAGCGCCACCACAAATATAATGGACACAAACATACAGTCCACAAAACAGCAAGCTAAAGGGCTTTAAAACTTCTGTTGGGTGTGCTGGCCATCTTCCTTAATCCCAGCACCAGGGAGGCAAAAGCAGGCAGATCTCTGAGTTCTAGTCTCTAGAGAAAGTTCCAGGACACCCAGGCTTACACAGAAAAACCCTGACTCAAAACACCAAGCCAAACAAACAAAATATTACCAGTTTCATTTATAAGAAAATCTCAATCTTTTTCCCCCTCTGTGTAGCCTTGGCTATCCTAGAACTCACTATGTAGACCAGGCTGGCCTCAAACTCAGAGATCTGCCTGTCTCTGCCTTCTGAGTGCTAGGATTAAGGGTATGGGCCACCACTACCCAGTCAAGAGCTCAATCTTAATATAAGTGCAGTTAAGGCTATAATGAAATGTCATTTTTCATCTATCAAACTGTGCACACATAAAAGCTTCATTTGTCTCTTTGTCTGAGACAAAGTCTTACTCTGCCAGATTCACCTCCAACTCTGCATCCTCCTGCCTCAGCTTCAAGGGTTCTGGGACTACAGGTGTGTGCCACCACATCATGATCCACCCACATGAGTTCTATATTCTGTGTTGCTGACAATGCTTGGCAGCAGGTAATCTCTCACACATCGCTAGCATAAAGACAGAAGGCAATACTGACTGAAGTTCTATGTGCATGTACTTCTGTGAGCAGTTCAGAAGCCTTGGTGTTACAAAAATCCGCAAACTTTTCCTATAAAGGTCCAAGAAATAAATCCTTCACAATCTGGAGTCAATTATGGTCTCTGTCGCAACATTCTGCTGTCACTGTAGTGTGAAGTTAGCCTCCAATGACAGATGTATGTACGAGCATGCTTTTGTTCTAGTAAAACTGTTTCTAATACAGACTGTAGATGGGTTTGGCCTAAGGGTCCTAGTTTATCAACTGTGCTCTAGGATGCAGTAGGTACAAGGCTAGGCACTCCCTCACTAGGACACAGACCACAGGCTCTCTCCAAACTCCATTACGTTCCCATAGTAAAGCACTAATAGCTAGAAAATGGATGCAAGCACTGAACTTGGGAGTCGAGGGTTACATTTTGAAGCCCTCTTTGATGTTCATTAGCCACTTGGCTAGTCTCTTCCTGGTCTGTAGTACAAACTGTAGGCCCAACTTTTCATTCGTGTGCTGAAGAAATCTCTGCTGCTGCTATTCTGGTCTTTCCACCATCATCACTGATTAACGACAGTGGCCGGGATAAAGTTAAAGTCACACATGCTGTACACATAATGGTGGAGCTGCCATCAACCAAGGTCCCCCTGAATGACCTGGGTAGGACAGAGTGACTGAGTCCTACACATACTAAGAGTGTTTCAAATCTGACCAGAGGGGAGAATGGTTTATTTTTGCTTAATAACCTCCTGAGAAGTTAGCATTCCTGATAGAATGCTTAAGCAATTTTCTGTGAACTTTAACAGATTAAGGTTTGCTCTGGGAAGCCAATTACCCACATGTCCAATTACCCCACACACAATTGCCAACTGTCAGTCAAGGTTCTACTGACCCTTAGCCAGACTTTCCTTTCTGCATCTGACAGTGATCATCTATCCACAGTCTCCCTACCCCATAAAATGTCCCTGCCAAATGTGAATCTGGGGAGTGGCCGTCCCAGGTCATTTTGTTTGTACTCGTAATTCTGATACAACTTTGGTACGTGCTCCTAAAGTTTTCTTCATTTTTTGAAACTCCTAGTACACAATCAGAAATAAATTCATTTCTCTTTGAGTCATTGATTTTTTTTTTTAATCTATTGCCTCAGCTAAATAAATCTACCACGCTAGATTGACACTTTAGAAACTTGCTTGATCTTACTGCTCACGAGGTGCCAAAGCCTACACTAAACACTTTCCAGAGATTAGCTGACAGACACTACCACTTCTCCCCTACAGTGAAGATCCCATAACTGGGGCTGGTTACCCAAGCAGGAAGTGGCCCCACTTATGAGAGAGGTCATACCAGCAATGACAATACAAGATAGGATTTCCAGGATATTCACAGTATGCCAAGCACCAGAATTAAACTCTTTAAACATTACTATTGTAACCTCACAAAGATTCTCTTTAAAAAAAAGTTTAACCACTAGCGGTAAATTAATCTCTGATAGTTAATACACTCCATTTAGAAAAGAAAAGAAAACCAAATGCTTTTCCTAAGACAAATTTCTAATAATAAAGCTCAACCCAATTCTCTTGCTTAGGGACACAGAGAGAAAATGAAGCTACTCTTAAAGGGGCCATGATTTCCCAGGGGCACACCAGCACCACTGGATCAGAACTGGTGGGAGGATTTTTATACACACTTTCCAAAAAGGAATATTATTCTTAAAGACTGAGAAATACATGTATGCATACATGCATACACACACACACACACACTCGCGTGCGCACGCACATGTACACAGTCACGCGCATGCACACATGCTGGCTAGAGCCCTCTCAGGGATCCTTCAGGAGACAAAGCTTTGAATGTTCACTTTAAGATGTAATGCTCCCGATCTTTGAACAAAGAAATCATCTCATATTGCCCCCAAAGACTTGGCTTGGTTTAAACTAACCTCAGATTATAGACATAGGAGGGAGAATTAGATTTTGATTTAAGGAACAGAACAGGCTGAATTGGAATGTTTTTATAATCTTTCTCTAAGGAGATTTGAAGGTCTTGTATATGCCTATTGGACCTCAGTGTGGCTGGACAGGTATTTTTGCTGTTTCTCGTCTTGTTTTGTTTTGACTTGATTTATAGTAGAGGCTGACCTGGAACTTACTATATATCTCAAGCTGACCACGAACTCCCCCCTGAATATTAGAACTGCAATCTGGAATTACAGGGGTGCACTGCCATTACTGACTTCCTCTGGTTTTCAGGGGGTGGGATTGGTTCTGTCTCAGGGAACTTTGGAGGCAGAGGACAGACAGAGACGGGGTCTCAAATGGGACATCTGTATGGCTACACGTCATAAAATAAGTGAATCAACATTGGAGAATTCTAAAGGCAGGGAATTTAGTAACCTAGAGGCTCTGAGTCCCTTGCTACCAGAAGGAAGAATCAATCCTTCAACACTGTAGTGCTGTCTGAGGGCATACACCTGTTTGCAGAGCGCTCCTCAAAAGAGTGCTCTGAGAGTAACTGTGGTGTGATTAGGGACATACACTCTAAAGACATGCAGAGTCTTATGTTACCCCTCACAAGCCTTGAAAATGTGGCTTTGAATACACCCGGATATTTTTCTCTTCTCTATGGCAAATGTAATGAGAATAACTAATATAGGATCTGTTGAATGACTGGATGTATATGTTGTACCTAACATGACATACACAGCATTATATCTGTGTATGCCAGCACCACTTAGTAGTTCTATTTATCCAGAGCATCTTCAGCCATGTCACACTATAGCTGGGGTAGACAACAATTCTTGGGAGTCCCTGAAACTGTCTTCTTGAAAGAAAGCTCTCTATAAAAGGAAGGTCGAAACCCTGTGTATGAGAGTGCACAGAGCTGGTACCAGCCTTCCAGCAGGCTCCTGGGTAGGCTTATACCCCAGGATGTAGCAGAGTCCAGAGACACAGAGACATGCTCAGATCTGCAGTCTTGGCACCCAGAGCTCTGAACATCCCTGATCTGAGGTCCCTAGAGGACCACCCTAGCTTTCGCAGAGATAGAAACAGCTCCTCTTTGGCACAGACTCCCAGATATAGGAGCCTCATTGGGCTAAGCCAGAATACAGCTTCAACAGCGACACCCTCTGGCAGCAAGAAGTAAAAGGAGGATGTAAAACAAGAAAAAAAGTTATCCCACAGTTTCCCTGACTGCCCTGGCCTCAAATACCTCTGAATTCACAAATAACTCTCGGGTCAGAAGTCTCAAGAGAAAGGTGTTTTCAGCCCTGATAGGTGAAGAAAGGGTTAAGTAAATGTTGGAAAACTAAATTGTTTATCTATCTATTGATCTGCCTATTTCACAAATAATTGTGTGTGTGTGTGTGTGTGTGTGTGTGTGTGTGTGTGTGTGTGTTTAAGTACGTTTGTGTTTGTGTTCACGGACCTTAGGGAATAGTACAAGCACCAGCCCCATCAGGGGAGGCATGCAGCATCTGGGTTTCAGTTATTCAATGTTTAAAGAGCTACTCTTTGGCTTTGGCTGGGTTCTTAGGTTGGTTGGTTTTGGTTTTGTTTGTTTGTTTGTTTGTTTGTTGGGATTTTGTTTTTGTTTTCAAAATAGGGTTTCTCTGTGTAGCCCTGGCTATTTTGGAACTCACTCACTCTGTAGACCAGGCTGGTCTTGAACTCAGAGATCCACCTGCTTCTGCCTCCCAAGTGCTGGACTTAAAAGCACGCACCACACTGCCTAGCTGGGTGTTTGGTTTGGTTTGGTTTGGTTTGGTTTGGTTTGGTTTGGTTTGGTTTGGTTTGGTTTGGTTTGGTTTGATTTTTTTTTTTTAATGTAATAAAAGGTTTTGATGTCCAAGGATTTTGTGGAACAATAATGAATCTCCATTCTATATTCAAACGTTGGGCCCTTGCCAGCTGGAAATGAAAACCATAAGTTCTTATTTACAATAAGGATGTGACTATACCTGGCAAGTCTAGAGAACACCACCAATGTCACCTCCACCAGTGAAGAGAAGATCGAAAGAATCTGGCTGAGATACACGTGCAAACCACAGAGTCTGGAATCCTGAGCTTCCTAACAGGATACTCCATGGACCCCAGCCCTCAGCAGGCTGCAGAGGCAGCATCAGGTGGCACTACTCCTCTCTACCTTTCAAATTCTGGGCCATCAATCAGGCCAAGTGAAGTTTCAAACTCAGCAGTTAAAAAAAAAAAAAAAAAAAGCAGAGTGTTCTCAAAGAATCCCTGCAAGACCCTTTCTCACCAAAAGCACTGGTAACATAGTTCAACCAAAGAATACTCACGATGAGTTGAACACGGTTTCTTGGAAAAGAATCCAACTCATAAAGACACAGTCTCACAGATTCAATAAGCATTCACATCCTCGTTACATTATAACTTCGACATGATTTGACGCCCTTAAGAGCTCCACTCTTGGTCCAAGATGGACTGCCAGCAACTGCCACTCACTTACACTGAAGGGCTAATGGGCGAAGGCGGCATGCAATATGGTTCTGTGGCTTTTATTTTCCACAAACATGCTTATGATTTGGCCAGTCAATTATCCCCCTGACTCCTATTTCCATTTACAGTAATTCCGATTGAAAGGGGTTCCACCTCTTGCACTAATGGCAGCCTCAATGATTAGCTCAAGGTCCCTCACTACTATCTTTAACTACTCGGTGTTAGACCTCCAGGACCTCGCTCAGTGCCACAGGAAAAAATAGATCCTTGAGGAGCTTTAATTGCTGCCATTACTCCTCCCACATCCACCTCAGCGGCAGACAGAAATCAACATGGGTGACAGCCAGCAAGCGAATGTTGGGAACAATGGCTACTGTTGCCTTTGTCTGGCATGATGCATGTGCTGCACACAATGGAATTTTGTTCAGCAGCCAGCCTGTCCTAATTATATTGTTCCCTATTAATATTTTTCACACTGATTTAAATCATTTCATCCATGCTACTGTCCCAGACTACAAACCAGACGTGGCCACTACAAACTACATTATAATAGATGATTAAATCATCACATGGGAGGGATTCTTTGTGTCACCTTCTTTCAGTGGGATAATCCCAATTCATGAGAGTTAGAGGAAGAACATTCAACAAGGATGAAAGAAGATCCTAATATATATATATATATATATATATATATATATATATATATATATATATAAATATATATATATATATTATATAAGAAGATCCTAAAATATAAGATATATATATGTATCATATACAAGATAGAAGGGGGAAAATATGGAATTATACCAGAGCTTAATGCACAGGATATGGCTAATGGTGGGCACCCTCTCCAGTAATCCTGACTTCCAAAACCTAAAAGCAGGGTGGGGGGGAGAAGAGAAGGGGAATTAAAAGCAGAATTCCCTCCTTGATGCTCAAAGTGTAGCCCACAGACAGCAGCAATGGTGTTACCTAAGAGTGTGTTAGAAACACAGAATCTCGGGTCACATTCAGATCCAGAATCAAAGTCAAAGCCACATCTGCTAGAAATGAAATGCAGATTAATAAAGGAAGCTGACATGAGATTACCTACTTATAAGTAGGTAGGTATTCAGGGAAATACATTAAAATTATCTCACAAGAAGTAATTTTTCAAAATTAGACATCACTTTCAAACATGGCTGCTTCCTTTTACAAACTAAGTTTTAGAGCTTAAAGATGTGTACTAAGGATGTGTCTGTATTCCAGTCAGATCACACAGACCTAGAAGATCTTTGGATATGACCAAAGCAGTCATGTTACTGGATTAAAATTCCTGTACACTTGAGTATAAAAATATTTGTATGTTGAGGGGTTGGGGAGATGTCTCAATGGGTAAAAGCACTTGTGCAAATTCAAGGACAGAAGTTCAGATCCCAGTACCCAGCTACAGCAGACATAGCTATACACACACCTGCAAACCCCAGCATCATAGAAAGGTGGAGCCAGGATGAGCACTGGGGTTTTCCGGCCATGAGTCTAGCAGAAATGGCAAAGTTCAAGTTTAGTGAAAGATCTTTTCTCAAGACAATAGGATGAAGACTAATAATGACACTTGGTAGCCTTGGGTATACATACCCACACACACACACATGCACACCTACACATGCACACACACATGCACATACACATGCACTCACACATGCACACACACATATGCACACCCACACATACACACATATGCACACACATACACACAGTGAAAATGTATTTAACACAATTAAATGTTTAAAAAATAATAAAGATGTATGTAAAGATTTTTTTATGAGTCCCTGGCTTTTTCTAAACTATTTCAATGACACAACTCTTGCATCTAAAATAAATAAAAATTCAACGTCCTAAGCATAGTTTGTAGATTTAGACATAATTCACTCAAGTATACTAAAAGACCACTTTGGAGTCTGCCAACCAACAACTTAGCAACTTTAGTACATTCTCATTATTAATAATAAAAATTTATGTTTTGCAGAAGGCATTTTCAAGAAGCTTTTGAAGGGCTCCCTAGAGAACCACTACAAGACAGCAACTGATGTGCCGAAGAAAACCCACCGTTCACCACAGGACATCATCATTGGCACAGCCATGGAGGCCCTTTCCAGAAGTTCCTTAGGGACTACCATTCTAGGACGGAAGACGTCTCTCTCTTGGTCTCCTCCTGAGGCCTGTCTTTCTGACGTGGGAGCTAGTAACGGACAAATGAGCACTGCAGGTCTGTCGTGCTGAGTGAGATGATGTGGAGTGTCACCTAGGAAAAGTACACTATTGACATTTAATAATTGAGGGGAAATAAACCTCAAAGACATTGGGCCCTCTGAAAACAAATGCTTGTTGAAAGCCTGTAGGGTGGGACAGTGGTGTCTGTGAAGAGGGAAGTGGTGCCTGGGTGAGAGAGATTTCTGACTTGTGAATTCCAAGGATTAAAAGAAGCTTCACCTACTTAGGAGCAGAAAAGCAAGCAAGAACCACCAAGGCATATAAGGTTCAGACTTGGACACACAGATACATATGCACACACTCAAGCAGTTCAGAGCAGTGTATTGGCAGCTTTTGACTCCAGGACACAATCGTACACACTGCATCATGACCCAGCACAGACAAGTGTGTTTGTGTATGCACAGATAAATCAGAGTTTCATAAAATCACAACCTTTACCACATGATACACTACAGCTACTCTGATGCAGTAATATAACTATCCAATAAAATTAGGAAGGAAAAAAATTTCAAATAGGGGCACATAATTATGGCAAATTTCAAGCTTCAGAATCAGAGATTTATAGTCTGACTATCACTTACCTATGTATAGCTTGGCAAAGATGTTTTGCATTTTACAAGCCTCGGTTTCCCCATCTGCAAAACAAGAATAATAGCTAGTGTATATTATAAAGTAAACCTTCAAAGGGTGGAGAGCACCACCCCCATCAAGAGGATGATGAATGCATGGGGCTGCAGCTCAGCCAGTGGAGAGCTTGCTGAGCAGTCACAGGGCCCTGGGTTGATCCCATACACTGAATAAATCGGTCACAGTGGCACACACCTGTAATCCTTGACCTTGGGAGATGGAGGCAGGAGGATCAGTAACTCAAAATCACCTTCTGCTATAAAGCAAGTCTGAGGCCAGCCTAGACTACATGAGATCCTGTCTCAGAAAATATGATGACTGCTAGGTGCAAGTCCACACATGCCTATGATCCCAGCTCTCATCAGACAGAGGCAGGAGGATGGTGAGTTCAAGGCCCACGTGAGTGACATAATGTCTCCAAATAAATGATGACAATGAGGATGTTCTCACCAGAAAATGTCCCATAAACAGGAGCCCAGCCCAGGAAATGGAAGTATCTTTTCCATAAGTAGCTTTCCACTTATGAAGAGCACAGTCAACCAAATAAAAGGATTGTTCTATCCTTTTTAAAGATGTATTTATTTTTATGTGTATGACTGTTTTGCCTGCCTGTATAGTTGTATCTTGTGTGCTTGCCTGGTACCCACAGAAACCAGAATAGGGGTCAGAACCCCTAAAACTGGAGTTGTAGATGATTATAAGCCATCATGTATGTGCTTGGAATTGAACTCAGGTCCTCTGCAAGAACAGCAAGTGCTCTTAACCACTGAGCCCTCCCTCTCTAGCCCCATGTTTTCTACTTTTAAAGGTCATTGTTTATAAAATAATGCTAAGGTCTGGGAGAATCGTAGTTCAGTGGTACAGAACTTGCCTAGCCTGGCATGTACAAAAACCTTGATTCAAAACTAATTCGATTAAATATTATTATATTAATATTCGATTAAATATATATTATATATATAAATGTTCATGGCTGCACTATTCATAACAGCTAAAAAATGAAAGCATCACAAATGTCCATCAATAGATGACTACATAAACAAACACACACTGGATTGTTATACATTTGTAAAAAGGAGTGAGTTATAGACATGTGTAATACCATAGATGAGACTTCAAGGCATACACTAAGCCAAAGCAGGACATGGAAAGCACACGTTCTGTGAGTTCACACACGAGATCTCGAAAATAGATAAATCCACAGTGACAGAACGAAGATTGCTGGGTATCGGTGACTATACTGGGCTGGAAATGGGAGAAAAGTGTTGAATAGGTAGAACACATTACCATGGCACCAGAGGACAAAAGGACTTGGACAATCCTTTCATGCATACAGTGCAACTGTCCGCTTTCATATGTCTCAATTCATGCCCTATGGTTTCCATCTGAGAAAGATGTTTAGTAATGTCTAGGACATTGGTAATGATGCCATCTGCAGTCTCCAACCATACAACTATAATCTTAGGATGTCGTTGTTTGCAGATTCAAGTGCTCAGAAAGCACAGGCCTCCTTTAATAGCACTGTGACTAAGGAGACCCAAAGCCTCCTCAACACACAGAAAGAGGGCACAGGAGACATCACAGAAGAGAGACAAAAGCAATGCAGGAACCAGAGGCTAGCTAGAGTACTGTGAAACACCGTTCCCTGGACACGGCCAAAGCACTTGTCAATTACTGCAACTGGGATCACCCAGGCAAAAGCACTGGTCAGCATTTCATTGTACATGGGAAAGGGACTCAAGAGGCTCTACTTCTCACTGAGGGCAGGGGATGTCAGCCTGGCATGGTGGCACGAGCCTTTAATCCTAACACTTAGGAAATAGAAGCAAGAGGATTTCTGTGAGTTTAAGGTCAGCCTGGTCTACATAGCAAGTTCTAGGCCAGCCTGGACTGCAAAGTGAGCCCTTGTCTGTCTATCTATCTATCTGTCTGTCTGTCTGTCTGTCTGTCTGTCTATCTATCTATCTATCACACATACTCACACATCATCACCATCATCATCATCATCATCACCATCATCATCATCATCATCATCATCATCATCAAGCCCTCATGCAACCTAAAGGAATCAACCCACAAGGGCCAAGCCATTTTTTTGTATTTGTAGAAGACAAAATTCCTAATTACATCCACAAGAAACAGTTCTTTCACAGAAACAAGGCTATTTCATCAAGCTGGAGAAAAATGAGGGAGTGTTAGGGGCTGGGGGTAAGTAACAGGAGCAATGTGACACCCTACGGTTAAAGACGGGTATTAAATGAGGCAAGTATGCTTTAGAAGCTACACATTAAATAGAAAAAAAGAGATGTGGCATTTAGTTAAATAACCCTTTACAGCAGCAACAACTATTTATCTCATTGATAGAACTTCAACATCCATACCCAGGGAAAGGACAACTATTAGTAACTCTACCCACAACCACATTTTAAGACAGACATAAATCCACCAGAACATAGTCCAAAACCTTACAAAAGTTGGCAGGGGGGTAAGCAAAACATTCCAAGAAACCCATGGAAGAGAAAATACCTAAGACAGAGAGAAAGAAAGAAAGAGAGAGAGAGAGAGAGAGAGAGAGAGAGAGAGAGAGAGAGAGAGAGAGAACAAGAGAAAGAAAGAAAGAAAGAAAGAAAGAAAGAAAGAAAGAAAGAAAGAAAGACAGACAGACAGACAGAAAGAAAGAAAGAAAGAAAGAAAGAAAATTCAAAGATGAGGGTTATACCCTAATAATCACCAAAGAAATAATTTGCACACAACCAAAATAATCGGGAAAAATTCAGGAAAGTGCCTGTAGAACGCACATGCAGATCCACATAGGAAATCCTATGTGATCACAGGGTGGAAAACCACAGAGGGGCAAACAAAGAGAAAAGGAATCTATGCCAAGCTAATGGCCTTCCAATCCTCAGGGTAATTCCCAGTCACCCTAAAAGGGAATTGGGGGTCTTACTTTCCACTATAACAGAGTTACCACAAACTGAATAGCAGAAAATCACTTTAGTTTATTCTACCACCACTGTGGATGCTACAAGTCTGAAATCAGGATGCCAGTGGGGGCCACACTCTGAGACTTCAGGTACGTTCCACTGCCTTGTCCTATCATCTAGTTCCCTAGGTCATTGGAGAGGCTCCCTTTGCATCTCCTTCAAGTGGCAATATCCTTTTCTTTAAGAGATACTAGCAATATTAGGGTATTTTTACAAAAGTTTCATCTCAACTTGTTTATATCTGCAAAGAGCCTATTTTGTTTTATATGCTTGTGGGGACAGTGTTCATTAACAATATGTGCATATAGGAGCCAAAGAACAGCCTCAGATCTCGTTCCTTGAGTGCTACCCACCTGTTTTTATTGCTTGTTTTTTGTTTCTTGAGACAGGATTTCTCACGGACCTGGAGCTCAAAATGAGCAGGCTAGACTGACTGGCCAGAATCCCTCAGGTCCAACTGTCTCCAGCTCACCAACGCTGATCACACACATACACCCCACACCAAACAGTTTATGTGGGGTCTGGAGACTCAAGTCAGGCCATCATCCTTACACAGCAAGCCTTTCACCAGCCTGGCTATTGCCCCAACCCGAAGATCCCATCTTCTTAAGCTTCTAGCATCAAAGAAAATCATCAGGAATAAGATGAGAAAATAAAAGCTTTGCTAACTACGTGCTAGGCAAGAGATTAATATGCAAGATAACAAATTCATGAAGTTGGATGAAGGGAATTGGGATCATCTATGTACAGTGTTTACAAATTTGAAAGGATTTCAAAGAAATCATACAAAAAGCTAATCTATAGAGAAAGAAAGCGGAGGACAGGGATGAAGCAATACTCTGAGATGATTATTGTTGAATCTGTGTGGAGGACACTATACTGGTCTGCCTAGTTTCTGTATATATACTTTTTTAATTTTATTTTTAACTTTGTATATGTGTATGTGTTTATATACATGTTTGTGTGGGTGTATGTATACATGAGTGCAGGTGCCCTTGGAGAACAAAGAAGGTGATGAATACCCAAAAACTGGAGTTACAGGCAGTTGTGAGTTGCCCTTATATGGTATAGGAACCCAATTTGGATCCTCTGTAAGAGCAGTGTGCACTCTAACTATTGAGCCATCTCTCCAGCCCTTTTTGTATACAGTTTTGTTGTTGGGGGGGAGGTTGCTTGTTTTATTTGAGACAGGGTCTTTCTATGTAGCCATGGCTGTCCTGGAACTCTATATAGACTAGGATGGCCTCAAACTCACCGAAATCCTCCAGCTTCTGCCTCCCAAGTGCTAGAATTAAAGGAATGTGCCATCAAGTCCAGCCCTTTGTAGCTACTTTTTAAGTAAGCCATAAAGCACTGTGAATAAAGTTATTTTTGTAAACTTTATAACTGTGCATGTGGCATGTGTGTATCTATATGATCGTGTGGTGTGGTGTGTGTGTGTGTGTGTGTGTGTGTGTGTGTGTGCATGCGTGCATTCTGCAGTTATCAATATGAAAAGATTTTGAGATGATTTTGCCACTCTGGGACTTCAACTCAGGGTCTGGTACACAGCTAGGAAAGCACTCAATCACTGAGCCACAGTGCCCCAACCATATGAGAGGACAGTGAATAGTAGATGGAGAAAACCAGTTCCCCAGCCAGGCTGCACTCTGAAGGCAAGAGTGGAGAGTGAGGACGATGATAAGCTACAGAGCACTTGAGTTCAAGTGCAGCCTCCCCTGTGGTTCTTGGGTGGAGCTGGCGTTTGCTCCACAGAGAAACTTCCTTCCTTCTGCCTGGTCAGCTTCTTCATCAGTATGATGTGCTGACGATGGAAATTCTCCCTAGGGTTGTCAACAAAGCTTCAGCTTGCCAGTGTCTGTAAAGTGTGAAGAGTTTTGAGTCATGTTGACCACCACTGTTAGGTGATCACATCACGGATAAGTCTTACACTCTTGTTTGTGGTCCCAAATTCGGCAATGATTTTATAATCTGAAAGCGTCTTTATCTTAGCAAAGTAAAGGAGAAGGGTGGGCAGGCAGGCACAAAGGAAAAAGGAGAAAATCTACACTTGTGCTAATTCCAATTTCCTCTTGCCTCTTCAGCTGAACTGATTCTTTACAGAGTCATTCTTTAAGATGTTTTATTATTCATGTATGTGGCTGTTTTGCCTACATTTATGTCTGTGCACCTCATGCGTGCCTCATGCCCACAGAAACCAGAAGAGGGTATGGATCCCTTGGAAAGAGAGTTACAAAAAGTCATGAGCTGTCATGTGGGTGCTAGGAACTAAGCCTGAGTCCTTTGGAAGAGCAGCAAGCACTCTTAACTGCTGAGCCATCCCCCTCTAGGCCCTTCTTGGATCATTTTAATTATTGTTATTGTTTTATATTGCTCCTTTCTCTTGAGATAAGAGTCTACCATGTTGCCCAGGCAGACCTCCAACTCCAGAGTCCAAATAATTCTCTTATCCCAACTTTCCCAGTAGCTGGGGCTATACCCCTATTACTTAAGGAAGACTCCAGGGAATTATTTTTTAAAGAAAATGAATACTTTCTTTGGAAGTGAGTGGTTTTATCTGATGTTCACCCTATGATTCAAGAATTGAAAGTTTGTTTTAGGTCAGATAAACATGAAGTACCCACTAGATATCGGTAACCATTTGCCTTTTGGTAACTTTTCATTTTGGTTATTCTTAAACATAGGAATGTCGAAAGAATTTAAACAAAGAGCGTCCCACTAGGCCACCACAGAATTCTAGCAGCAGTTAGAGTGTCTGCGGCATTTGCTTCCTCCCTCCTCTCATGCACACGTACAAGACACACACTTTTTCTCTGAGTCGAATTGTAAGCCTCATTCTCCCTTTAGCAGAACAAGAAAAGGCGTTCTCCTAAACGGTTAACCAGTATCAGGGGATGGAGACTACATCCCCATATGAGTGAACACTGCCAAGTAACTGCTTATGAGTTCCACCAATGTTTACTGAGGACTTGTTCTCAATTAGTGAGTGAAAGAGATGAGTTTGGCAAACATGCTTCCTGCCTTCATGGGTGGAGTCTGGCATTTCAAAACAGTCCCTTGGACTCCTCGGTAATTTTAAATGTGCTGAGTGTCAGACATTGTACCACAGTATGTGTGTTTCACAGTTAGTTTTGATTTGCTAGTTATAAAATAGTCATAGCTAACCTGATTGTCACCGCAACTGCTTTCACAGGTACAAGGGACAGAACTCCAGTGTGATAAGCCTAAGAGGAAAAGGTGCATTGGCTTGATCCAGGCACTGCCAGGAAATGCAGCTTAATGAAAGCTCCAGAGACCTTTGTCGCTGCCGTTGATTTCAATCTCAGGCAGCCTATCTCTCCATGTGACCAAAGAGACAGAGACCTTATAACTCTAGCTGCCAGGAACAGAGAGAGTCTTAGCCTCCCATCGTCCCCAGGCTCGATATCGGCTTCTTTCTGAATACTGGTCAAGCTGAGTTCTGTGGCCGCTTGAAATGCTGGGGAAAGGACAATTGCTTCCAGCTGCTCTAAAGAATGATTCTTTTACTCCTATAAGAAAGGTTTAGTGGTCAAAATCCACCTGATCACTTCAGGGCAGTCTCTGAAATTCTGACTCCCCCTTCAAATCCTAGAAATCTGAGGAACAGCAGATTTATGGCTACAAGGCTTGCTCCAAGTCAAAGCAGAAGGAAGCACTTGGTCTGTATGTGTTAACAAGCCAGTTCCACTAGAGGTCAGAGCAGTGCACAAAGCAGGAACTGGAGGGCTGGCTCTTCACTCCGGCAGCTACTCTTCCAGGGAAAGACAAGAGGCTACAAGAACCACATACAAAACCCAGGCTGCTAAGCAAGCCACACCTCTCAGACAACAGACTCTCTTAGCTAGGAAGAGATGACATCTGATTCCAGTCAGACTTCACTCTCTCTCTGTTCACATGCAGGCACTACAGAGGAGACCATTGTCTATGGCAGCAGTTCTCACAACGGTCACATATCAGATACCCTGCATGCCAGCTAGTTACATTACGATTCACAACAGTAGCCAAATTACAGTCATGAAGCTGCAACGAAATAACTTTGTGGTCCAGGGACACACAACATGGGGAACTGTATTCCTTGTGTAATTGACTTACATGACTCGTTAAAAGAGTCACAGCATTAGGAAGGTTGAGAACCTCTGCTCTACAGGATTAAAATCAGCAAAAGCCAACAGCACCCTGAATTCCTCACACAGTGAGGAGTCACAGTGGAAGCTCATGAATTAAACAGACTTACAAGTCATAACCAGTCACAGTGCAGCAGCCTCACTTGGCTTCTGACTCAAGCACACGGTATGAAAGAGATGAAACAATTTCAGAATGTAAGAGACATTAAAATTTTTTCAACTTCCTCTTTCAGAATGATATCATTGTTAATTTTGCTTATAGGAAGTCATGTTGCTTTTTATAGGCACAAGCTGTAGTAGGAATACAATTTTTAAAGGAAATGTAAAAGGTAAGTTTAAAATCCCCACATTTGGAGGCTGGAGAGATGGCTCGGCGGTAATAGTATTGACTGCTCTTCCAAAGGTCCGGAGTTCAATTCCCAGCAACCACATGGTAGCTCACAACCGTCTGTAATGGGGATCTGTTGCCCTCTTCTGGTGTGTCTGAAGACAGCTACAGTGTACTCAGACATAAAATAAATAATTAAGCCTTTTTTTAAAAAAAATCCCCACATTTGTAGAGCTTTCCAAACTAGGTATAACAAGGGGCTGAGTAAAAACACGGTGTACAGATATAATTTCTATATATGTGTCAACACAGAAAGCTTATGAGTCAACAGAAGTTGCTATGTTAGGATTCTTCTGTGTGCGTGTGCATGATCTGTGAGCTGGTTTATGCATGTTTTCCTCAGTCATTCACTAAGTCAGGATCTCTCAGAGAAAACCAGAGATTGCCACTTTAGCTGGTATAACCAGCCAGCTTGCCTTGGAGATCCTGATAGTCACAACTTGGGTTCTAGGAATCTGAATGCCAGTCCTCACACTTACACAGCCAATGCTAGTTATATCCACTGAGCCATCTCTCAGCCCCAAATTTAGGATTCCCGATAACTTTAATAAGAAAGTGTTGTCGGGACTGGAGAGATGGCTCAATGGTTAACAGCACTGGCTGCTCTTCCAGAGTGTCCTGAGTTCAATTCCCAGCAACCACACGGTGGCTCTCAATCAGATCTGTAATGAGATCTGATGCCCTCTTCTGGTGTGTCTGAAGAGAGTGACAGTGTACTCACATGCATTAAATAAACAATTACATAAATAAGCAAATCTGAAAAGAAAGAAAGTATTGTTGAGACTAAACCAGGAGTAATGCAGCATGGTTTATCACTTGCAATGACAGTCCCTCCTTCTTGCTCTGACCTGATGAGGGACCACAGTTAAAAGAATTCCTACCCTTTGTTCATGTCCCCCAGCTTGATGGATTCAAGGCCAACCTATACTACATATGTCGTGCCTGTTGAGCATTCCCAAACCCCAAAAGACCACCAGGAAGCCGATCCCCAATGCCCACTGCACTAGGATCTTGATTTACAAGCTTGAGCCTAGCCCACACTGTCATCTCTGACAGAGTAGGAGGAGAGGGTGAAGCCCCCAGCCCAGTTTCAAGCAAGCATTTATAGCAAACAAGTAAACAAGCAAAGGAGGTTCTAACCTGGCACACACCTGATTGGGGGGCGATAATGGAATTTTGTTACCCTTTAAAATAATTGACTGGTGCTGGGAGCCAAACCATAAACTTAACTTTTGCTTTCCTCCTGGACTGGTGGTCGTTAGGAAGTGAATTGCCAGGGGCAGGCTTATAACTTGGAGAAGCGGGTTTGTTGGGAAGTAACCTGGAAACTGGTGTTAAAGAGTTCAACATTAGGTCAGGTTCTCTTCTGAGGTGGAGTCTGAAGCCAAGATCTGGTCTCTCACATGAGACCCTATCTCAAAAAAAAAAAAAAAAAAGTAAAGTAAAAATAAAAAGCTAGTGAGAACAAGCCACACCTACTACTGTTCTATGTGAAATATGGAGCTCTCTGTCTCCAGGGAACCCACGGAGATGATGCCTGAATTTGAATTGAGGAAGAGTCTTAACCTGAACAGCTGTCAGCACAGGCTGAGCCGGAGATGTGCTGCTGTGCACACGTGGTACCCAGGGCCAGCGCTCCATGCTGCCAACAGCAAAGGGATGCAACTCCTACTCTGCTCTCTCCAAGCAGCTCAGTGAAAACACATGCTTTGCATCTCCACAGCCTTCCAAAGCAGCCCTTTCAAAAACAGGGACAAAGATTATTTTACCCAAACTCAACCCAGGCTCCCCAGACATTTTTTCTCAAAGGCCTGACTTTCGTAATTTCATGATTACACACGTATTGTCAAGTTTCTGCAAGAATCATCTCCACCTCAGTATCTGAGCACCCATGGTATCTAATCAGGTTCCTCATTCTCTACCATCTCCTAAGTGATATTGATTATCTTAGCATGCCTTCAGCAACATCCCTAGCTCAGGTTAGCCTGAGCCTCTCTCACCTTGACATTTTCTCTTACTTAATGGTCTCCATCCACTGGCCCTACCTCAGGCAGCTCTCTGCTATGAATTCTCACTTGTCTATGCTATTTGAAATTCTAAATGGAGGTCTCTTTTCTCCTATTACCACACTCCTGGGTCAAATCTGTTTCCACTCCTTGCTCCCTGTCTCTGCTTGTTTTATTTATTTATTTTGTATTTCTTTTACTGTTTTTTTTTTTTTTACAATAACCAGAGAACTTTATTAAAAGGCTGCCAGAGACCTGGAGGTACAGCTCAGTGGTACAGCATTGGCCTGGCATGATCCAGATGCTGGGTTCAATCCCCAGTACTGTTTTTTAAAAGTAAAGAAGCAAAGCAAAAGGCTTCCAGGAGCCACCTGAGAGGCAAGAAGACAGGGCAACTAGTTCCATCTCCTAAGAGCCATTCAGCTCCTTTCTACACTACAGATGCCACATGGTCTGTTTTCCATGGGGCACTTCCCCTTCCCTGCCCGTCTGCCCTTGTTTTATTAAAGGGGAGAGGTGATTCTGTAAAATAAGACAAAATGACTCAAAACATCTTCCCTTCCTTTCCTACTCTTTCCTTGTTCTCTCTTCCTCCCCGACCCTACCCTGAATGGCACTACTTGAGAAGGATTAGAAGGTGTGATTCTGTTGGAGTGGGTGTGTCAAGGTTAGAGGAAGTACGTCACTGAGGGTGGGCCTTGAGGTTTCAAAAGCCCAAGCTAGGCCCAGCATCTCTCTTCTACTGCCTGCAGATCAGGATGTAGAACTCTCGGTTACTTCTCCAACTCATGTCTACCTGTGTGCTGCCATGATGATAACGAACTAAATCTCTGACACTGTAAGCAAGCCTCAAGTAAATATTTTCCTCTATAAGAGTTGCCATGGTCATGGTGTCTCTTCACAGCAATAGTATATGTGACCAAGACACATGTCTTCCTTGTATTTTTGGCCAACATTATAAAAGTCTGGTTACATATCAGAAAGAAACTAAACATACAGATAATCATAAAACCATGTCTGCTGTTGTGGAAAGAGTTATAAATATAGGGGGAAATGACATGAGTTATTCATGTGTGTTCATACTTCTTTGTACATAAATAAGGAGAAAAAGAAATAAATATACATGTGTGTTTCCGTCTCCACTCTATCCACTGATAGACAATTAAGCCTGATTTCATAAGAGTCAGTGTGCCTGGCACCCAAACACCGTTTTCCATTCTCTACTTAACAACAATCAAGATGCTTCAGAAAGAAGAGGCTGACTCTAAAACTAAGCAGAGCTCAATCTAGAATGTATTTATCTGTAGAAAGTTGGGAAGAGCTCATTGAACCTTGAGGATTTAACAGCAAGCGGACATGCTAACAAATGACCTAAATCAAACGTCATTCTATGTGAGAGATACTAGAAACATCCATCCCTTGTAAAAATCAGGCACAGGGTAGGACCCCAGTGCTATTTCTGTGCATATTGTGGTGGTCAGCGCCAATGCAACTCCTGAAAAGAAACTGAAGCCGTAAAACTGGAAGAGAAAACAGTGTCTCTAGTTAGTTGCATAATTAAGACTAATTTAAAAGATTACTTGAAAAGAATATCTACACAAAATAGTATATTGGGCTGGAGAGATGGCTCCACAGTTAAAAAGATATATTACTCTTGCAGAAGACCTCTTGTAACTACTGCTACAGAAGGGATCTGATGCCTCTAATCTCTGCAAGCACCTACACACACACACACACACACACACACAGAGAGAGAGAGAGAGAGAGAGAGAGAGAGAGAGAGAGAGAGAGAGAGAGAATTAAATAATAAAAGATCTTTTTTGAAAGAGTACAGACTGCTCCTGTAGAAGACCAACGTTTGGTTCCTAGCATCCTTGCTGGGAAGCTCACAACTGCCTGAAACCCCCAGCTCCAGTTTTTGGACTCCATAAACAGAAACAAACATATACATTACTTAAAAGTTATAATTAAATTTTATTTAAAAAAAAAAATAACAAGATCCAGACTCTTGTCACCTTTGCATTGAGAATGACGTTTTTAACACATTTAAGTCTTCAAAATGACACAGGTGGCATCTTGCATCAGTAGAAAAAACTATCACTTCAATAAATGGAGAACTAGAGCCAAAGGGATAGCTTGCGGGCTAAGAGCACTGGCTGCTCTCCAGAGGACCCAATTCCCAGCACCCACACGGCAGCTCACAACTCTCTGCAACTCCAGTTCCAGATGATCTGATTTGACTTCCATGGGAATCAGGAATGCACATGGTGTACAGACATACGTGTGGGCCAGACAACCATAGACATGGAACGAAATGACATTTAAAAATAAAAACAAACAAATGGAGCAATAAAGAAATGTACTTGTAGCAAGGAAGAATTGAATTTCTTCCTTACATCATCTCCCAAACCCAACTACAGATGCATTAAGGACATAAATGTCAAAACAAAACTTTTGTTTTGAATAAGAAAATTTAAGTAGCTATTTTTTAACCTTGTAGTAGCAGATGATTTGTTTTAAAAGACATGAAAAGCACTAACTATGAAACAAGGATTTATTCAGTTGGCTATTTAAAAAATTAGCAAAGTATTCATCAAAAGAGAACTGAAAAGAGACATGACAGACTGTGAGCAAATGCTCTCCGTGCATATGACTGGCCAAGAGTTAGCGTCAAGAAGTCCCTCATGACAATTAGAGACATAGAAGCAAGTCACCAGAGGGACTGAGACACTTGTAATTTTTAATTTCGTATTATTATTGAAGTGAATGTGTGTGTGTGCATGTGTGTGTATGTGTGTGTTGTATGTGTGTGTGTGCTCACACACTCATGTGCCACAGCATACATGTTGAGGCAAGAGGACAATTTTATGGAGTTACTCTCTCCTTCCCCTTAAGTGGATTCTGAAGTGGAAGTTTCTGGTTGTGTCATGTGATGCAGACTCTTGTGTTTTGCTGATATAGGCTCACATGGTGTTTTGCTGAGGCAAGACCCGTGGGAGGACACATGATGTTTAGAGAGAGTATAAATAGGACTCAATGGATAGTGACATGGCACTTGCATAGCTAGCCTTGCACATTTCATTGGTCTCAAGTCTTTGCTGATCTTTACTTCATTGAAAGAGGCATGGCAGAGAACTTCTCCTGGCATCCCAACTGGTTCTAGTCGCTCCCACTGACTCATGACAATTCAGTGGAGGCCTGGCTGTTTCTGCTGGATCATGCCACCACTGCTGATGACTGCTGGTATCCTGACAAATGGATATTGGAATCGCCCCAAAGGACTTCTTCTAAATAGGTCCACATCCTCTTGTCCTATTTACTATCTTTTCTCCCCTGTCTTTGGATGGTGGGCTAGAAGGGGGTATCAAAGCATTTGAGAACCCTTATTAAAAGGAGGTTTTAAAAACTCTAGGCGTGGAACATGGACCTCTCACTTGTGAGCCCAGCGCTTTACACGCTGACCACCTCACTGCCTGCTCCACACTTTTTCAAATGGCCAGATAGTAAGGAGTTCAATCTGTGAGGGACAGATGACCTTCACCACCAATACTCAGTCATTTCACAAAGGCACACAGAAAATACAGAAGGAATCAACCATGTTCCACAGACTTGCTTAGAAACATGGAACAACCAAGCTAAAGACCTTAATTTGGCCTAGAAAAACAAAAGCATGTTTGATACAGTCTGATTCAGTTCATCATCATAGAACAAAATAAAACTTAGTGGCACCAAGCTGTGCACATATATCAGTCTGTGGGTCACTCCCAGTCTGGCCACCTAGGAGTCTCTGCAAATGGGGTCATCCAGGCTGACTGTACTCACCCTCCCTGGGGCTTGTTAGAAACGTTGATCTAGAGTTGCCATTCTCAACCTCCGAGTGACCGTTTCCGATGTTTACATTATGATTCATAACTGTAGCAACATTACAGTTATGAAGTAGCAATGAAAATAATTTTATGGTTGGGGGTCACCACAACATGAGGAACTGGTCGAGAACCACTAGTCTAGGACCTCATCCAGGCATGCTCAGCTTGGCTTCACAAAGCTCCTCATGTGTAACACTAAACCTAACATGTGCACTCTAAACCTTTGCATAGAGTGACAAAGCGGGTAGTGGCAACAGGAAGAGACAGCTGGCAGGCAGAGACTCTCTCTCTCTCTCTCTCTCTCTCTCTCTCTCTCTCTCTCTCTGCTCTCTTAACTTCTTTTAGCAAAGCAGGTCACATGACCAAGTGTGCACTCAGGGGTGCAGAACTGACTCTATTTCTTTTCCTCTTTGGGTGCTACTTTTGAGATAGAGTCCTGTGTAGCCCAGGCAGGCCTCTAGTTCACTGTGTAGCCTCCTGATCCTCTTGTCTCTGTCTCCTAAGTGTTGGGATTACAGACATCTGCAAACCTAGCCAGATTGCATTTCTTCTTCTTTTCAAGATGTATGTGTCTATTGTGTGTTTCATTCCTGTGTGTCTGTGTCTGTATCTGTGTGGCTGTATTGGATATGTGTACCAGTGTACAGGTGATCAGAGAGGCCAGAAAGGGGGCATTAAATGCCTTGTAGCTAGAGTTAAAAGCATTTGTGAGCCACACAATATGGATACTGAGAGCCGAACTCCAGTTTACTGATGAAGCAGTAAGTCCTTTTAGCCCCTGAACCATCTCTCCAGCCCCAGGCTTCATTTATTAAAGGAAAAAGAAGCAAATTCAAGTGATGAAGGGCAATGCAATCTAGGATGGGGCAGATCTCCCATTTTACAGTCTACCAAACACTAGTGTGAATTCATAAGCAACATAAGAGCTCAATGGCTCTAAACACCTAACTTAGAATCACTAACCTATCCTAAGAGCCTCTGCCTCTTGACTCCTAAAGGAAAGCATTCATGCCAGTAAGAACTTTATAAACAACCCACAACTGTATTTTGCATCCAGATCTCTGCTCCAAATGAGTCATCTGAGACATTTCTATACAAATTCTATTTATTTATAATGGTGATTCCCAATAAAATAAGCCAGCATTCCTTCCTAGCCCCAAGAGATTTTTCAGAATTGGGGTAGGGATGGGGAGAAATTTTCAATTTTAAAACCTTTGCTTAAATACACCATACAATTTTTAGTAAGAAGATAGATAACACACACACACACCACCAGTTCAATCATGTAAATTACAAAAGGCTATACATTTATGCAATGAGATCTTGTCTAGTGATGAACACCTGCAGTCCTGGGATTTGGGGGGTAGAGGCAAGGGCTTGTGTAGCCCAGGAAAGTTCAAGGTTATCCGGTGTTACACGAAGACCAGCCTGCTCACAAGGAACCCTGTTGCTAAATTAATTAAAATAAAATAGAGGCAAGCTTTTTGAAAACTGAGTGATACCAGCCAGATGGCCCCGGATTCCAGTTTCCAAATATTACTTCAGTAGAAGCCATTTCTCTCCAAACAGGCCCTGTGCAACCTGGGGCAGCCACAGCACAATTCCCACTGCCCCAGACCTGGCTGCTAGCAGTTGGCACCCTGACAAGTATTTTGCATTCAAAATGTCAAGCACTCACCACTTCTGTCCACAGATGCAGTTCAGGGAGCCTTTCCCTCATGCCCGGATGCCCAGGCCTCGCATCTGTGCCCTGCCAATGGCATCCTGACAGCTGCAGGAAAGGGACGCAGGTTCCCAGCTTTACCACTGATGTCAATGTCCCAGTTCACTCCAGGGAGCTTGCCTTTCCCTGGCTTTATTTCAGCCTGCCCATAAGTAAATAAATAAATGGTTATATGTTTCTACTTTTTTGACATCTTTAAAACACTGTCCCTTTCATACCCCTTCTTCAATTTTCTCTAATAAGAGAAATGATCACAAGTTTCCCTTTGCAAAAAGAAATAATCCAGCGGCTTAGAAAGACCATGAAACTGAGTGTGAAGAGAAAAACAAGGCCGGCGTGACTGAGCCAAAAGAGTGCTTGCCTATTTTACACCAGGCTTTAAGTTCAATAGCAGCACTACAGAAAACCAGATGTGGTGGTGAACACCTGCAATCCCAGAGTTCAGGAAGTTAGCAGTTAGTCCAAGATCATCTGGGCTACATAGTGAAACTGAAGCCAGCCTGGGCTACAGGATCCCCTATCCTAATTTACTCAACCAATCAGCCAATAAATGAATAAATATACAAGTTTGTGAATGAATGAATTAATTAATTTAAAGTTCTGGGGTCTGAAGAGCTGGCTCAGCGGCTAAAAGTGCTTGTTGGTTTTGCAGAGAACCAAAATTTCAGTTCCCAGAACCCATGTCAGGCAGTTCACAACCATTTGATAACCCTCTTTTGGCCTCCATGAACTCACAAGCATAAAAACATACCCATATGCATAGCATAAAATAAAATAAATCATAAAATAAAAGGTTCTAGAGTTCACCTCTTGCCCATAACCAACTATGGATGGGAAATGTTGACATATATTTTTTACAACCTACTTTAATAAGAGTTCAACTTCCCCTCTAGCCTACCACGCACCAGAGGTAGTGGAAAAGAAAGACTATTAGGATATGGGGAAGCAGACTTGTTTAGAAATAATTCTTTGGGGCAATTTCAATCTTCACTGTTCTCAGTCCAGTCCACTAGCAAACACCAAACATGATTCAGCAGCTGTAGACCAGTCCACTCAGCAGACACCACACACGAACCACCAGCTGCAGTCCAATCCATTTGGTGAACACCACACACGAATCAGCAAGGACAGTTCAATCCAGAAGAAGCTGTGAGGCTCACCAACTGGCCCAAGTCAGTGGAATCAACAAGAAGCTGCAGAAACATCACGAGACATTCTTTGGCAAGTTTCTCTCTATGAAGTCACCACAACCAAAGCTTAGCAATACACTCTAAGGCAAACCGATACATGCATGTCATCAGCAAAGAATAGCAAGGCAGAGCAAAGCAAACCAACACTCAAGCTCCCACTGTCTGTGGGCTCATATTTATATTCTTTCTAAACATCATGTGTCCCTTCACATGTCTGGTATAGCAACCATCCTTTCACCTGTGTCTGCTTCAGCAAAATATTCTTTCATGTGTCTGCTTTAGCAAAACATCCTTTCACCTATGTGCCCCAGCAAAGTACTATTTGACATAACTGGCTTTCTAAAGAAACCAGAAATTTCCGTTTCAGGGAAGACTACATTAAATGTCTTTCTCAATCAGTTACCCTACTTATAAAACAGGAAACTTTACTATCATAAGAAATCTGTTCTTCTGTTTAGAAATAGTTCTATGGGATGATTCCAATCTTCATTGTCCTCAGTCCAGTCCACTAGCAAACACCAAACATAAATCAGCAGCTGCAGACTAGTCCACTCGGCAGACATCACACACGAACCAGCAGCTGTAGTTCAGTCCACTCAGAAGACCTCTGTTCTTGTTTGGAAGAACGAAGTACAATAATCTATGCAGAATGTCTGGGAAGTGAGGAGAGCATAGAAAGTCATCGGTACTATTTTATAGCAATAATCACTCCTGGTGTTTTTGTTGTCCTCACATAACTGCTGCATAGCAAATAGAAGACAGGGACTTCATCCAGGGACACAAAGCTATGCTTTCTGTCTCCATTTCTCACCCAAGAGAGGGCTTGTCTGCTCTCCTAAGAGAAAATAAGCTCTCTCAGGAGTTGTATTCCAGAGTTCCCCCGTTAGACGCATCTTACGAGAATACTCTTGTTTTACAGGTTCCTAAAACTTCACAAAAGAACTTCTAATTTCCAGGCCCTGTGCACTTGTAGAAACCTTCAAACATCATGTTTTACCCTAAAGTGTGTTTATCTTCTAAATACTATTAGCCTTTACTCTAACTCAAGTAAATCATATTAAGTAAAAATTACAAGAGGCCATTTTGTTAAACTCCAACAATGATTTAAAAAGAAATCAAACTGGAGTAATTCTGGCTCACATCCTATAATCCCAACACTTGGGAGGCTGAGATAGGAGAATCACTGTGAGTATGAGACCAGCCTGGACTACACAGTGAGTTCCTGACCAACCTGGGCTAGAGTGAGACCCTAACTCATAAGGAAGGAGCTTGCTGTGTAGGCATGACAACCTGCATTCAATCCCTGCATCCCTCCCCCATAGTAATAAAACGATAACAATAAAATACATAAAAGTAATCAAATTATTTATACTGAGTCTTCATGTTCCACATGGTCCAGTCAAAGCTATGCTTCTTCTCTGGGAGATCAGCAAAATGTCCTAAATGAACCAGTTTTAATTAGTATGATAATGAAGTGCCTACCCTTTAATACTCCCACCATAGAGGTGGTGTGAAGTCACCTGATATGAACCAATCAGGCTGTTTCCTAATGCTCTGACACCATATGAGCAATGTCACTTTGAAATGTCCAATCCATCTTTTGGTTGTTTCCCATTCCTTTATTCCCAATTGGTCTATCACACCAGTTTCTTCTGTTTGACTTTTAAAATCCTTATTCTTGGCCTGCGAGATGCTCAGAAGGGACAAGTGCCTGATGACCTGACTTCAGTCTCCAGATCAAAAGTAGAAGGAGGGAACCAATTGCACACAGCTGCCTGTCCTCTGACCTCCACAAGCGGGTTGTGGCACACATGTATCCACACTCAAACATAGCATACACACACAATCATAATAAATAAAATTATTTTCCAAAAACTAATATGATCAGTTAAAACTTTTAAAATACAAAGACTTTTTGTACTCTGGCCCTCAGTTCTCTGACGGCCAGCTCTGCTGATAATTGTAGTTGGGTCTTACTGCTCCAGGTTTCAAATCATTCCCTCACCACTTGTTCATCAAATTTTTCTCAATGTTTAGCAACTTTTAAGAATTCAAGTTGCATTTTCTCTTTTTGTGGATCAGTGTCTCAATGACATATCTTGAGGGAAGGTTATGAGATTGCTATGGGAGAAAACACCACCACCAAGGCACAGTGACCCAGTCATCGGGTTGCCAACCATTGAAATGAGGTGAGATTGACTGGCCTCTCCAGAAAGAGAACACAAAAATGTTACACAGTGCAAAAAATAAAAGCATGCGAGATGAAAATAAATAAACTCCAAATACAACATTGACTACCCCAGGGCGGAGAAAAATAAATGAAAAGAGAAGAGGGCTGGCAAAAATGTTCAGCCAATAAGGCACAAGTTGGAGACCAGTACTGACGAACTGAGTTCAATTCCCAGGACCTACACTGTGAAATGACTCAAGCCCACACACGGGTTATCTTCTGCCTCTAGACATGCACCATGGCATGTGTGCATACTTACAAATCCACAGACAAACACATGTAATTTTAAAAATTTGTCATTAAAAAGGAGAGCATCACAATCCCCAAAATACACACTCAACCATGGCTGTGAAAGACAAAATATATGAAGAGAAAAATCTGCCCAGAAATCCTTCACTGTGTGGCATATAACCAATGTATGCAACAAGCCTCCCACTACCATTAAATTAGAGGTAAACTCCTTTGTTCTAATTAATACATGCAGAGCCAAAGGTGACTATGGCAGTCTTTAAAAAAAAAATGTATTAGATGCTACTGAAATATACCAACCAGATGAAAGATGATCAACAGTCTCTAATCACTGCCTAGAAAATAAAGGCCTCACTCTATGAGAGGTATATGTACAGGTCATTTGAATTTCAGCTACCCTCACAAGGTTCTATTACCATACACAGTCAATGAATCCATAATGTGGAGCCAGCTAGGCCAACCATTTCCAGAATATTCTGTTACATTATCTTCACTTCTTAGACAAAAGCATGCCCTGATATTAACATAGCATGAGAAACCCTTGACTTTGTTCATATCAAATTGTCTCCAGTTCTAGACTGAGTACTATAAAACTTCTGAGCCTGGGAATTAGGAAATCTGGCCAGTCCCGTTTTCTGGAACCTAACTCTTGGAACCTATGAGAAACTAAAACAACATAGAGAATATATGTGGAAGAGTTGAGAGTGGGCCATCCTTAAGTTCCCTGTCAACAGCTAATAGAAATTGCCTGCCATGCCAAATGACCCCCTCAACTTATCCCCCAATCAAATCCCACCATCACAGGAAGCAAAATTGCATAGTTAACCCAAAGAACTGGTATCTTGATCAGTAAAAGTGGCAAGTGATTTAATGACAATAAATAATCAAAACATACTACCTTAAGATAAAGAATTTGTTTTCTAATGACTATCAATTTGCACAGGCAATATAGACATCGTCCAAGGAACTTTTCTAAGAATGCAAAATAATCTTGTATCTTGAATTTCCTCTCCTTCTACTGTGACATTTGTTCTCCCTAAAGTCCCAACAAATTTTTTTCAGACTGACTTTTGCTTCTGTTTCCAGTAACACATAGAACTGATCATTTCTGAGCTCTGCTGAACCATAAGCCTGACCTTAAGTGTAGTAAAAGAATCTACCATGTCACACCAGAGTAGAAAAACACTAGTTTGCTAGTTGAGTTCAGTGCAAGAGAGCAGCAGGGACAGGCATGGCAGAATAGCCCATCTGGAGATGCTGAACCGTGTGACTTTATATGGCATCTGCCCTCTTTTTGATCCTTACCATACAAAGGACTGAATCATGTTAGTTTTGATTGGCTGATACTTGATTCTGGACAGAAACTGTGTTTGTATGATAGCAACTCTAAAGTCTAGCTCATTTTGGTTGGTTGTTTCATGTGGTAAACAATCCAAAAATCATTTAATGCTGGTCCCTGCATGAAAAACAGTTGAACGGATTCTGAAAGAGCAAAGGCTGAGTTGTTTGCCACTAGGACAGTCTCCAGTTCTGGCTTGTACATCCACACCTCTTCCAACCTGCTCTAGGGCTTGCTGGATCCCCTACACTAGCTATAATAGCTTTCCACTTGTTAACTATTATAGCATCTTTATGAGCCAGGTCTTGGTTGGTTCTGTCCTTCATATTGGAAAACTGGGGCTAAGAGGTCAACAGCTTAGTGTACTATCCTAGAGCTGACAGGCAGCAGAGATGTAAACAGTGGGACAACCCAATCCAACCTCATGTTCATGCCCTTTACCGCTCCTCTCTATACTATCCTTGACCTCACAAAGAGACGCTCTCATCACCTCTGTTTAGAGAAAAAGGAGCCTGTGGTTTATGGACCTTGGCCAAAGCTTATACAATTAATTAAAGAACGAGCTAGAAGGAAAATGTCTAACATATTCCTTTTGAATTTGCATGCACATGAACACAGCCACAAGAAGACGATGTCAGGTACTTCATTCTACCATTCTCACCTTTATTCCCTTGAGACAGGGCCTTTCATTGAATGTGGAGCTAGGCTAGTGGCCAACACACACCAGCAATCCTGTCTCCGCCATTGATAAGCTACAGGTATGAACTTCACCGCGCTCCTGGCTTTTTACATGGGGATTTCAATTCAAAACTTTGTGCTTAAACAGAAAGTAAAGTAATCTTACCCTCTCGGACACCTCCCCAGCTCCAGTTCAATTCAACAGAGCCCTACACAGCACCACCACACTTGGAGGGTGTACAGATGACATCAGGGCTTAGTCTAGTCACATCACCTGAACTAACAAAGAATGACAGAGTCCTGAGAGCCTCTTAGAGATGACCAGGACTCAGAAACACCAGACATGATTGCTTCACCAACAGCTGACCCACTTTCAGGGACTCAGAAGAAACTCTTCATAGTTACAAGTTCAACAAAGAAGAAACAAACAACAACAAAAAAGCCAGCGAACTCACAGATCTGCAAAACGTTTCCTCCTCCTATACTAAAACCAATTAAGAAAAAAAAAAAATCTCATTTGCACTCTCCTTGCTTTTAAAGTGTGAACATCTTCTTTGCCGAGGAAATATGCTTTTGCATCCGTGAAACATGTCCTACATTCACTGTGAAAATAAAAGCAAGCAACTTTCTCACTCAACTGTTTCGGTTGCTCCTCCTTGTGGGTTTTGTTTAGCAGCAAAGGGTATTTTACATGCGCAGCATGAATATTTATTGACTGTGTCATGTAGCAAGATAATCTACTCATCTATTTGTATTTATCTAGGAAGGAATGAGTAGTATTTATTCCCTCCCAGCAAGTCTTTGTGTCGAGGCCATAAAGCAAAGCTTCCAGAAAGGAGGAAGAGAAACCTTGCTTGTTTACACACATTCCCACATTCCTGAATGAATTACCCTAGAGGTCAGACCTGGAGGAGAGATGGGCTCCATCTAGATAGAACCATAAATGCTCCGCTAGCTGCCCAGAGGACATCTGGGCAGAATATTCTAATACTTGCAATTAGCTAGACGGTACAGAAAGGAGAGGACTAGCCTCTTGGCACTTTGGTCTTTAAAGGTCATTGGAAGCAAGCTGATGGTTGGAAGACTGGAAGGCTGTGTTACCAGCCTTGCCAACTGAGAGCCTGGGCTGCAGTCAGATAGTTTCTGAATAATGTAAAACATGTACCTTTTAGGAAAAGCTTTCTACGACTACACACACACACACACACACACACACACACAAAACAGTTGAACCCAAGCCTTCATTTCTTCAATATTAACCTTTTCTCCCTCACAAAGGAAAGACTTTCCCTGTATTTCTAAGGGTTTAGTAACTGAGTCTGTAAAATTAAAACTAGACAGAAGAAAACTAGTAGAAGAAAATGTATACAAATATGTTATAAATATCATGTGAAAGAAAAAAATTATTTGGTTTGTGTGTGTGTGTGTGTGTGTGTGTGAGAGAGAGAGAGAGAGAGAGAGAGAGAGAGAGAGAGAGAGAGAGAGAGATCTGGAATCTTACATGCTCTGTTCATAGGGTACAGGAAAGAGAAATGCAAGCAGTTAGGGATATGCTAATGGCTTGGTCTCTGGCCTTATACTACTATTGGGAGAGGATAGAACCATTCAGAGATATAGACTCTGTCTCTTTCTGTATTCTGTCTCTGTCTCTCTCTGTGTATGTCTGTCTCTTCCTGTCTCTCTGTATATGTCTGTCTCATTCTGTCTTACTCTCTGTCACTCTCTTTCTGTCTCTGTGTATCTCTTTCAATCTACTCTCACTCTCTCTGTTTCTCTGTCTCTATCTCTGTCTCTCTCTGTCTCTGTGTCTCTATCCATCTATCATCTCTATCTATCTATCTATCTATCTATCTATCTATCTATCTATCTATCTATCTTCCCTTTGCCCTCTTTGCTTCCTGGCCAAAACAAGATGGGTAGATTTGAGTTGAGTCACCACTTTTCCTTCACCAGGAAGCCCTGCCTAGTACAGGCACAAGGCAAAAAGAACAAACAGCCACAGAGTGAAATGAAATGAGTCAAAGGAAACATCTTTCTTCTTTAAAGGCTCTGAGTTACTTTGGCATAGCAAAGAAACACTTACATAAGGAAAGTAAGAGATTTGAGGAAACCGTGAGTGGACTCTCAGGAGGACAAAGGATCCCCTGTCCCCTGTGACAGTCAGCCAAGGGATGGTGCTCTTCAGTCTTCCCTCACATACCAGAATCTATTCCTTCCTACTGGACATGAGCTCTAGGGAGGAGATTTGTGACTGTTGGTTTTTTTTTTTTTTAAGAAGATTGTCTTTAGGCAGACATAGGAAGTCAGAGCAAACCTCCCCTACACTTGTTTCCACTAGGTCCCTGAGTCTCAAGTCCAGGATGGCATAGTTTAGGTGCCATCTCAGAGTCCTTCCTCCTCTTTACTCTTTCAGTGTATGCTGTTTTTCCTACCACATGCACTATATGCCTGCATCTCTTGTCTCTTCTATCCCTTGTCTGTTTGACTCTGCCTCCTCTTTCAGCATCTTTATTTCCATTACAAGCACTTTTCTTCCCTTGGGTCCACAATGATAGGCTGCCTGCTAACTTCTGAACACTAGTTGGCACGCTAAGACTCAAGGACCCAACATTGCCCACCACCCATATCTGTACATAATGCTTCACTGGAAGACACATCACCTTCCACCCATGAATTATTGACTGTGGCTGGCTGTTTGTTTCTGTGTTCACTGTGCATGTTTGGTTATGATGTGCATGTATGGGCCATGGTACATGTGTGGAGTTCAGAAGCCAACTTTGTGGAGTTGGTTCTCCCTATCACTCTTTGTGTGAATTCTAGGGTTCCAACTCAAGATTCCCAGGCTTTTACAGAATATATCTTTACCTGCTGAGCCATCTCAGCAGCTCCTGTGGCTATTTTGGAGCTAAAGCACATAGACCAACACTATAAAACTGTTTACTGTTTTAGAAAAAAAATTCTTTAGTTCCTAGTCTGGCAAGAACAAAACAAAAATCACACACATTGCACTATAAATTATTAACCTATGATTTATCTTAATAGAGATTAGATCAATGTGTCACAAGAAACCAGAGACTTCTTAAAAACTCCCATATCCATGGTTGATAGGCCACATCTTCACTGGACTTCATACTGTAAGTCACGGCTACCAAGTTATGTATGAGAATGCTAAGAATTTTTAATAATATGATACTTTACTTCAATGTCATCATAATTCCATCAGATAAAAGTCAGTTCTGGGTGGTTCCATGGTAGAATTCTCCGTTGCTAGCAAGCAAGCTTTCTCAGCAACATGGGATTCCATACTTATTGACTGTATTATAGAATTTATACTACCTTGGAAGACACTGGAGAAGAGAGGATCATGGGAAAAGTTATCATAAGATCTGTTCCAGAGAAGACAGAATGAAGTGACAGCCAATGAGGATCCGATGAAAGTGTATCTGACAGTAGAACATCTGCTGACTTCAAAGGCTGACCTTTCTATTTAAGAGACATCCCTGCCTCCATCCAACAAACAAAAGTAGACCCACCGACATTGCCATTCGCAGGAGTTGCACTGTGATAGGAAGGACCTTTTGACACCATGCCTCTTTAGTCCTCTAAGGAGGAACGTCACATCCTGGGTTTACTTAGTCACACAAATTTTTATCTGGTTCAAAACCAGGGTTGAAGTCTGAACTTTATTTTAGATTTTGATCAGATTTTGTTCAAAACTTCCAAGATGGTGATAACATCAACAGGGGTATTCAAAACATGTTTACAAGGTTGACAATATCTTGCCACAAAAAATAAAAGATTTTTAAAGATTTTGTCCTGGCCTTACTCTCTCCATGGACAGAATTCAGTTGTAGGATAATCCTGAGACTTACGAGGCTGGGTTATAAAATTCAATACAAATTCTATATGATTTTTCCTCTTAGGAAAGAACACTGGAGCTCTGGGCTGTCACATTAAAAAAAAAAAATCCAACTTATCCTGAGGCCAATGTGCTCAAGAGGCAACTAGAAGAGTACATACAGCTAGGAAGAGACATCTAAGGCCAGTTGACCTGGCCCACAGTGCCAGAGATCCTAGGATAGGTATAGGTCTCAGATAATTCCATCTTGATCGTTCGGTTTCCAAACTGCCCATCATTACCAACAAGAGCAAACATGGGGTCACCAAGGTGACTCAGCAGACAAAGGTGCTTGCTGACAAGCCTGATGCCCTGAGTTTGAACCCCGGGACACACATAGAGTAAGGAGAAAATTGATTCCTATAAGCTGGTCTCTGATCTCCAAATGTGGGCCATAGCACACATGCACGAGCACATACTTATACACAGCACACTCGGTTTTGAGGTAGTTTATCCCACCTCCATAGTAACTGAACCGCAGTGTGAAGCAAGGTCTCAGACAAACTACAGAGTCCTAACTCAGAACAGAGTCAGGCTGAGTGCAGAAAACAAACCTTGAATATATATCACTACAGAACCGGATTCATCCACGTCAATCAATTGTCAAATGAACAACATGCCTCTTGTGTATGCTGAGAATTCAGAAGCAAAGACAGAAATCATCTCCGCCTTGAAGAGCTTGCAGGCTATTATGGGTTAGAGAGATATACAAAGAGCAATTTATGGCTATTACAAAGAGGGAGAGCCCAAGCTGCTTTGAATCCTTGACAGATCAGCCACATTTTTTTTTCTGGAAATTTCTTAAAGATATATTCCCCGTAATTAAGAGCATCATTTGTCTTCTGGCAACCGTTCCAGATACACAGAGCAAAAGAAAAGATATCAATTTACAATTTTCAGCCGATGCGGGCTGGCTAGGTTACACCAGTCTGCAGTGGCTGCTTTCAACTGCGACAATCCACTGCCCTTTCTCTGGATCAAACATACACAGACAAAACACTAATTGTATTGCTTTATCCTGCACCCACTTTGAATTATTTACAAATGACAAAACTGTAAGACTATCTCATCTCAGAAACACTTCCGTGTGGCATGGCCTTAGCCTCCTCGCAGAGAGAAATTACTCGCCAGATCCATAGTACACGCATAAAGCTTTCTCATCAAGCTGCCGATAATGAAGTTTGCTAACCACTCTGGTGAGTAAAGTAGAATTATGAAAACTGATTCAGTCTAATTATCAAAGGGCCAGGGTTTTTCTGCTCCTCTCCAAATGTAGCCAATGAAGCAGCTTGCAAACTCGTTGTCCAGAATTTAAATTACCTATTGTCAAGGCTCACTGACTGCTCCGGGAAAGAACGAGAGTGCTTAAATTCTCCGGACTGTTTGATTACAGGTACCTGTCTGCCGTTAGCTCGGTCATGTACAACTGTGCAATTAAAACAAATGGTGGGGTAGAAAAGGCTGACTGAGGTAAATTTGGCCTGCGGGCAAAGTGCCAGTCTGTTAGAAAGAAGTACTAAGCACGGTAGAACACAAATGAACAAAAAAAGACATAGCCCCATCACCATCGCCGCCACCATGTGAGGCTCTTCTCAAATTTATGCTCTGATAAAGGAAAGAGGTAGGAAGTGACCACAATATGGCAGCCTGGCAGGGGAACACTCGGAGTAAGGTGTCAAGGAAAATCAATCCAAGGATGTCACCTCTAAGCTGAGGTTGAGTAGAAAGTCAGAAAACAAAGGTGAAAGACAAGGGAAAATGAAACAGGCTTCAGAAGGAGACCAGTCTGGGCTAAGAGGCTGTAGCGTCTCTGAAAGTTAGAGGGAGTGAAAACTTTGAGTTGGCTTGAAGATCAGGAGCTAGAATGCAGAGAGGTGAGGTTAGACAGAAAGAGGAAATGTCAGCCAGGTCCTGGAGGGCCTTGTCTGCTGTTTCAAAGACAGTTTTTATTCCTTATATTTCATTTCTACCACAAAGCAGACATGTTCAATGTCTTCACAGGAGGGGAGAAGGGAAGATGGGATGGAGAGATGGGGCAGGGGGTGGGGGCTGCACTCGATGAATAGGAATGATTCTTACTATGTATAGTGGCATTTGGGCCTGTAATTCCAACACTCAAGAAATGGAGGCAATAAGACTGAAGTTCAAGGCTAATCTGGAATTCACAGAAATTAGAAGTTCGGGCTGGAGAGACAGCTCAGTCGTTAAGAGTGTTTGCTGCTCTCATAGAAGACCCAGGCTTAATTTCCAATGAAGAGTGGTTTACAACTCTGTGTAACCCCAGGTCCAGGAAACTGGATTCGGTGTTTTCTTCTGACCTCCATTGACACCAAGCACACATGTGGTACACCTATATACACATTCAGGCAAAATACTTACCCACATGAAGTAAAAATGATTCTTTAAATAATTAGAATGCATAATGCATCATGTTCATAAATCAAAATGATTTCATTCCTTTTTGTTTATTTCGGACTTTTCGAGACAGGGTCTCATGTAGCCTGGGCTGGTCCTGAGCTCACTGTACACCCAAACTGCTATTTGGCTCCTGCCTCCACCTCCCAAGTGCTAGGACTACAGGCAAGTCCTACTGTACTCAGCGTATAGAGCTTTTAAAGTTACACAAATCCATATGAGATCAGTTAAGCAAGCAGATGTCTACTTGGGCTTTTGGTTGGTTTGTTTTGCTTAAGTGTTTATATCCCGATTTGTCTACATCACAACTTAAAATTTAGACATCATTCTCTCCATTTCAGCCACACAGATTACAAACCTGGATACAACACTCCTATCCACGTGGTGCTGAAACACGGTTGGCTCATAGAGGGAACCAGACAGATTGAGCAGGCATTGCACATACCCAACAGTCATATGTGAATGAATTTTCTCCTCTGCAGTTCCTTCTGTAAACTCTGGACATCTTAGCCTTCTGTGTTTGGAAGCTGTAGGGGAGGAGCTGCTACTAGAATCTGGTTCCCTAATTGGTTCTTGATTTGGTGAATAAAGAAGGAAGAAGTCAATTGCTGGGTGAAGGGTAAAGGTGGGAGTTCCGGGTCCCAGGAAGAAAAAAGGTAAGAGAGCAAAGAGAAAGGCTTTTTGTGGCCATGCATTGGAAGGAGAAGGAAGCAACGGTCATGTGAGGCCTCGGGGCACCTAGTGCCTGCAGCCTCCGCCAGGGTCAGGGCCAGTGAGGTTGGCCGGAGCTAACTGATAGCTGATAAGATTAGAACTAGAGATTATGTGCCCAGCAATTGTGCTAGTAAGCAAATTCTAAAATAATAAGGCTGAGTGTGTGTTTTTTATCCATAGATTCAAAGGTCTCTGGTAGGCTGGCTGGTAACGCAGCTCCTGGGCAAAGCAGTAGCTGGTGTCTTGGCGAAGCTAGCCGGGAGAAGCAAAAGAGAAGCAGAAGGGAGCTGGTGAAGAATGGACAGCACCTTCCAGCTTTCCTCAGTTGGGGGATGGTTGCAATTGATCAAGTTGGAACAAAGGGAACCATGAGCAGTGCTTTTAAAATTACATACAAAAAGAACCTTCCCATTGCTATCACAAAATATTCAATAATAGCACTTTGTGAAGAGCAGAGATTTCTTTTGCTCGTGGTTTCAGAGGTGTCAGTCAAGGGTTACTCATCCCTGTGATGAGGCTAGACATCGTTCTGAGGGAGTTGTCGGGGGGTGGGGGGGTTATAAGAAGATCCTTGTCTACCTTATAGCAGCTAGGCAGGAAACAAAGAGGGGAGGAGGCAAACTCTCAGTGTCTCCTTTAAGGAAATATTCCCAATGACTTACTGGTCTATCTTTCCAGTAGACACCACCTCCCAAGTCCTTTTGGAGTCATTTAAGATCCAAAACCTAAGCCAGGCACGGTGACACATGCCTTTCATCACAGCACTCAAGAGGCAGAGGCAAGGGAATCTCCGTGAGTATATCACATGCATATGTATATCAGCCTAGATAGAATACATACTTATCTCGAGGACAGCCAAGTTACGTAATAGAGACCCTGTCTTGAAAGGAAGGGGAAGGGACAGAGGAGGGAGGGGAGGGGAGGGGAATGGAGGGGAGGGAAGCCAAACCTAATGGCCTCAGAATGAATGGGTCAGCACTTACCCCAAATAACAGCTAATCTCTTCTATGGGCTTATTGTTGGTGCTAATCTGTAATTAGAAAAGTTCAGTTGTGTGGAGTTCAATTAGAAATCCCAAATAACGTACCCTGTTTCAGCAGACACCAGTACCTTCTGAACACCTAGCTAATTACATCCTCCAAATCCCCAGCCTAGCTCTCAGCATCAGCTCTGGAAGACTAGAGAAAAGTTGGATCACTCCGCTGACTACTGCCTTAGCTCGTGGGAGCCTCATAACAACGTAAGTAGAAAGGCTTCACTCTCTATTACCTTACATGTATCCCACTAAAGGATGGAGCAGAATCCGAAGCCTTGATCTTTGCTATTCAAAATTCACAACATGTCAAGCACATCACCTACTCCACAGCCTTCAGGAAAAACACTAGCCAGTGTGTATCTTCAGTAGTGTGCCATTCTGAACAAAACCTCCTCCTCTCAGGAACCATTTAGCTTGTGCTTTGGAGAGTCCAGCTATCTCCTCCTGCCTCCTAAGAAAGATAATGTTGACTAAAACACACTTTTATGTCAACTACAGCTAAACTCTGCCAGAGACTTACTATCTCGTATGTCTCGTCTGCAGTATGATGTCTAAGTCTTTTCTTAGACATGATTGGTACAAGTTCTGAGAAGACATTGGCAAAATCCAAGTCTCAGTTCCAGAATATGAGACTGAATTCTGGGTCCTTCTATTATGCCACGGTGCCTTTAGGGCCACAATTTACCATCCAAGCATCTTCGCTACCACAGTAAATGATAGTGAGTGGGGAACAATATTGACTTTGTTGTATAAACAAAGCATAAGGAGCGGTGATAGCACATGAACAAAGAGGCTTCAGACAAGGAATGAAAGGGGTTTTCGATAAACAAAGCTTCTTTACATTTTGCTTTCAAAGAATTTCTTCATAGCCGCAAAGGCTCTGAACCAAATTTGTGTTGGAAAGCATAAGAATGAATCAACAAAGCCAGCCTTGGTGATGTATGCTTGTAATCTCAGCACTCAAGAGACCAAGGCAGGGGGATAATGGGATTCAATGCAGCCTAGGCTATAAAAGTGATACCCAGGCTTGTCTGGACTACATAGTAAGAGTAAGTCCCTGTCTGAGAACCAGACCAAAAAAAAAAAAAAAAAAAGTAACAGTATTTCTTCATGTTTCTATGCCTTGGTTCAACAGAGCTTAATAGCAAGTTCCTCCTGGTTTCAAAGTGAACTCTGGCCCTGTAAAACAGACATGGAAAGGTGGCCCAGGTTATGTCCTCACAGCATTCTAAAGTCATTTAAATCTGCTACACCATGAGACACGTCAGAAAACTCAAGAGATTCCTAAAAGGATTTCTCACAGGCAGTCATGACTTTTTGAATGAGTCTGAAGTAAAATTCCTGACTCAAGATCTCCAGGCAGAGAGGTTAATTCAAGAGTGGTCCTCTGCAAAGTCTAGGAGGGTTACAGCATGCAAGGAAGAGGAGCGCTTTATAGATACTCAGATCGGGGGACAATAGAAATTTCAAGCAGTTGCTGGCTCAGTTTGTAAAGCACTTGTCAGTCAAGCCTGAGGGCCTGAGTTTGATCTCCTACACATAAACAAAAAGCCCTACTTGGCAGAGTGTGTATAATCCAGCAATGGAAAGTCAGAGATAATCCAGCAATGGGGAGTCAGAGACAGAAGCACCCCTGGGGTGTGCTGGCCAACCAACCTAGCCAAACCAGTGCAGTCTGGTTCAGTGAGACACCCTGTCTCACTCATCATCATCATAATCTGGAGAACAATTGAGGAAGACATTGAACATTAACCTCTGGCCTTCACATGCATGACACATGTGCTCGCATGACATACATAAATACACACAAAAAGAAATAAAATTCAAGATGGGTTAAGGGGGTTTCATTAATTTTCCATTCTTGTTCCCTTATCCAATCAAATCATCTACAAAAGACTCCTGAGTATATATAGACAAGCAAACAGGTTTGAAGAAAGTCTAAGTTCTTGTTAGTTTTGTGGGGGGAAAATTAGTATTTATTTATTTATTTATTAAATTTCATGTGTTTGGGTGTTTTGGCTACATGTTTGCCTGTCCATCACATACATAGAGGGCCTGAGGGGGCCAGAAAAGGGCATCTGGTACTCTGGATTTGGCATTACAGACAGTTAGTAGCTACCATGTGGGTGCTGGGGATTCAACCTCCAATCCTCTGAAAGAGTAGCCAATGGTCTTAACCACTGAGCCATCTCTTTAGTCACATCCCCTTCCAAAAATTCCTAATGTAAGTTTAAGCAGAAAAGCATACTAGTGCCACAACATTTCTAGTGAACAGCCATGAGAGATATTGACTGGGTTAAGTTATCATGACTGAGACATGGTGTTTCCATAATGTGGGAAAATAAGTAGCCATCCCATAACTCAGAACAATGGAGGAAAGTTTCCATGCATGAAATGGATACACAGAGAATCAAACTATGGGTAACATATATATTTCAAGGAAGCTAGTGCCTGAGTCTGGGGAGAACCATAGTCTAGTGCAACAAAGAGCTTTGTGGTAAAGCTAAGTGCCTGGCAATATGGTCTTTAGAGCTACTGCTTTTGCTAGTAAAAGTTAAACAGTGGAAGAGTTTAATCTCCAAGAGAGCTCATTTTGTTGGTTACAATCTCTGAAAACCCACAAGCCAAGTGGTCCCAGCAGATGTGTGACATAGATATCTCCTCATTTGAGTGATGTGGGCTAGGGTGAAATCACTAAGTCAGTCTGTTCTGTGGTCTGATTGGAAAATTTAAAACCTGACTATCCCAGTTGGGCACTGCTACCAACTCCAAAACAAAAGACTGCCCAGGCACCTACATACACAATGATGGCTGTGCCGGGCAGTGGTGGCACATGCCTTTAATCCCAGCACTTGGGAGGCAGAGGTAGGCAGATTTCTGAGTTCGAGGCCAGCCTGGTCTACAGAGTGAGTTCCAGGACAGCCGGGACTACACAGAGAAACCCTGTCTTGAAAAAACAGAAACAAAAAAACAAAAAACAACGATGACTGTATCTTTACCTAGTTTAAAACACACAAAGTTAAGAGCATAACGAATCTGTCTTCTTTCAGCAGGACGGAAGCTTGTGAGCAGAGATGAGAGCCCTTGCCCAAAATGAATGAGCAGGAAGAGAGATTTGTCTCGATGTGAACCTAACCCCTAATCTGACTCCATATTTACATTCTCCTTACTATACTCCTTGGTCTCTCTGAAGCTGGACCTTTCTGAAATGGGAGAAACAGGTAATCTTTGAATGTGAAAGTGACAAGTGATGTTTTTCTCAGGTATGCATAAACTGGATGGAGTTAGTATGCCAGAGACTCATGGTCACACAGGTAACAGTTTTTTTTTTTGGTTTTTAATCTCACAATCTGAAGAGCAAAATTCACAGAGACAAATACGATGCATTTTTAAAAGATTTGAGGTTATTGTTGTTTTATATTTTTTTCATGCCTTTTACACGTATAAGTGCTTTGTCTGCACATAGTTTTGTGGACCTGGTGCTGTCAGAAATCAGGAGAGAGAGTGAGATCCCCTGGAACTGGATTTAAGATGGTTGTAAGCACCATGTGGGTGCTGGGAATTGAACCCAGGTCTTTTGCAAGAGCAACAAGGTCTCTTGACTACTTACTCATCTCTCAAGGCCCTAAAAAGGAGCTTTTATTATAGAGAGAAGGCTTAACATAGGATTTGAGGGTGACAGAAAACAAGCAGAGCTCTAGAGGGAACCAAGGAAGGATTGTGAGAAAAGTAGTAAATCTCCTTGGATACATGGGGAGAAGAGGGCGCGGAGGAGGGGAAAACGCAAATGGATTCCTCTAGGCTTCTTTGTGTAAGGATTTTATGCAACTTACAATAGAAAAATGAACAAAGACTGGGGTGATTTCTATTGACACTGGATAATTCTCTGAGCACCTTGAATATTGGGCCAATGGAAAGCCAACAAACTCAAGACCTGTACCCTTGCCCCAACCAGGGACATGATCATGTCCTCCACAGATGCTGCTTCTGTGATTAGGAGAATGGTCATGCCTTGATGTCTTCCATCCCTCTCTGACTTGCTTTGACAACTATTGACTGACTGTGTTCTGGCGATTAGACATGACCAGCCCCATCACTCAATGACCATGAAGTACTGCCGGCCATAGGTTTTGTCAGGGTCTCTTAGCCCTTAGCTAACTCAACCATGTCCTCTCTGTTCTCATGTTGGCATAACCAGCTTGCGATTTTACTTCTACTGAGAACTGACTCTTACCATAGTTGCCAAGATGTAGCTGCAGTCTTTCTTGATTGCATCATAAGTAGCCCCCTCTCTACCTATCTATGGAGTGGCCTGGAAGACCCTAGTTAGATGTCATCTTACTTAGAGCTTACACTTAGCTGAATAAGAAACAAGATACGCGTAAGGGCAAAAAGAAGGACACATAAAGTCATGGGAGTCAGCCAGACAGAGCCTGCAGACACTGACTTTGCCTTCCCAGAACCCAGCTTATCCTCTCTCTTATCTGGTCAGCTTGACAGTCTCATCCCCAGCTGCAAGTCTTACTTCCTTCCGCACTGTTATTGACTTCACCCTTTAGCCCTCACCCACATCTGGTCTCACAGTTCTTCAGACCTCCACAGCCAAGCTGTCTGCTCAGCTCAATGCCTTCAGGCAGTGACCTACTTTCAAGTTCTTTGTATGTTTAGAAATTCATAATAAAAATCCAGCTGGGTGGTAGAAGGGAACACAGTTGATAAAGTGCTTGTCATGAGTTTGGTCCCCCAGACCCCACATTATTGTTGTGTTGTTGTTGTTGTGTTGTTTGTTGTTGTGTTGTTGATGATGATGTCGCTGTTTAAAGCTAGCTGTAATGGTCTCCATCTGTTTTCTCTTCTTTCTCTCTCTCTCTCTCTTTCTCTCTCTCTCTCTCTCTCTCTCTCTCTTGTGTGTGTGTGTGTGTGTGTGTGTGTGTGTGTGTGTGTGTGTCGTTGTGCACTTGCAGGTTTTTGTAATGGGGTGTGCACAAGTCACAATACATGTGGAAGCCAGAGAACAACCTCATTCCCTGGTCCTTGCCTTCCACCTTGAGACAGGGTCTCTTTTTTGTTTACTGTGGCTTAAGCCAGGCTAGATGGCCAGCAAGCTTTCAGGAATTCTCCTGTTTCTATCTCCCACTTTTCCATAGGAGTATCGGGATTACAGACGTACGTGTACCACCACACCCAGCTTTACGTAGGAGTTAAAAATCAGGTCCTGAAGCTCACTGGGCAATTGTTCCCCTCCCTAAGCCATCTTCCACACCTAACTGGCAAGTCTGAACCAGTGAGAGACCCTTGTCCCAAAAAAAACAAACAAAAAAGGGGGTAAGGTGTCTAAGGAATGACACCTGAAGTCTCTTCTAGCCTACACACACACACACGAGAGGAGAGAGTGAGACACAGAGAGAGAGAGAGACAGAGAGAAAGAGAGAGAAGAGAGAGAAGAGAGAGAGAGAAAAACTGATATACTGACATTAGGGAAAGTTTAAGAACTTGAAAACACAAAGAAACAAGACTCCCCCAAACACAATGAAAACTGTCCAAGGATAAACTACCCAGTAACCACTCTCATCTTTCTTCCTGCTATGTCTTTCTGCTATGAAATGACATTAGCAGTATTTTCCAGCTCATCAAATATTCTTCAAAAATAATGCGTTGCAGGGCTAGAGAGACAGCTCAGCAATTAAGAGTACATACTGCTCATGCAGAGGACCAGAGTTCAAGTCCCAGGACCCATAGCACATACCAGGGTTATTTACTGCCCTCATCTGGCATCTGCAGGCACTGCATTCATATGTACAACCCCACTCAGACACACATAATAGTTCCTTTAAACAGTGTTGCTATGTTTATTTGGAGTTATTTTTCACTGTTATAAGTAGTGCTAATGAACACACACAAGTAAATGTATTTTCCTAGAACTTTATAGCCTTTAACAAAAACAAGTAATTTTCCACGTGGGCTAAAGGCATGTACACACCACCACCACTTCCTGCTCTGTTAACTCAGATCTATTTCCTCCTCTGCTCTGATTACGGAACAAGATATAGTACACAAGAAGTTCCTGACACATAACCAACACCCAATTTTATAGAAGCTAATATTCCATTCCCTAGTTGAGGTATTATACACAACACCTAACTAAAGGCATCTCTGGCAAAAAAAATTCGCTTGAAAAATGAACTAAATACATGAGAGGGTGAATGTATCGTAAGGGCACAGTCTCCTGACTTTAATTCATCCAGGCACAAACCAGTGTCAACTACCCTTATAAACATGGCCCATTCTGTTCTTCTTAATGAATGAAAGGCTGAGTACACCTCTCCTTTGTTTGGTTAATTGGCTGATCCACCTCAATTAAGAAACCAGAGCTCGACACAATGGTTCAATCACTGGCTGGCAGCATTTGCCAGACAAAAGTACTCTTCTACTCTACTAAGACTGCCACAGTCTCCAGTGTGGAAAGATGACAGAGCAGGTCATTGTTCCCCTGCTCAGATGAGGAAACTGACATTGAGGAACTGTACGAATTTGTCCCAATTCTCTAGAAGAGCTTGCAGGGAACAAATGACCTCCACAGCTTCTTTGGCTCTAAGGCTCTCGGTCTGCAATCTCTTCTCCTATGACCCTCAAGGTATCAATAGGTCTCGTTGCTATGGTTACCGTTAATCATCCATAGGTGATTGTCTCTTGTGATCACTCTCCTCCCAGATCCCCTGCTGGCTCTGCTGAACTGAACCTTGGAATTCTGACAGCAGAGGGGGCTGCTGAGCCAAACCCAAACTCTGCTGACGTGCCTGGCTCCTTCCCATCCTGAGTTCTGAGAAGTTCCTCAGGTCTCTGAGGCCAAACAGAACAAAAAAACGCTGGAGATCTGTAACATGAAATATAATCCCGACCAGCGTGTGCTGTGGCCCTTTGCCAGTAACAACTTGTCTCCCCAGGAAAGTCCCTGCCAGGAAATGTTTTTTTATTTAAGAAAAAAAATCTAGCAGGGGTTCTCAAACCTGGCTGTACACCAGAAACCACTGAGCTGTTTGGTTTTGTTCATTTGTTTGACTTTCTTTTTTTTTTTTTTTTTTTGAGACAGGGTCTCATATAACCTATGCTGGCCTTGAACTTGCTGTGTAACCAATGGATGGCTTTTAAACTCTTGATCACCCTGCCTATACCCAGCCACTAAAACCAGATTGTATGTTTTAATATTATTGATTTATTTATCTACTTATTTATTCATCCACATATTAGATTAGTGTTATACCGCTGATCTATACTACCGGGCTGCCGATTAAAAATACATAGTCCAGAGCCTAGAGAGATAGCTCAGCGGTTAAGGGTGCTTGTACCTCTTGCAGAGGACTACAGGTTACTGTTCCAGCACCTATGAAGTAGCTGGAACCTGCCATGTATAACTCCTGTTCCAGGGGATCCAACAACCTCTTTCTGGACTCCTAGAGTAAAGTACACACATGATATACATATGCATAAAATAACTACATCTTTTAAAAAGTAAATATCAATTTCGAAAGATATTTTTAAAAACACACAGTCCAGGGCCAGGGCCATGTACGGTGGTACACGCCTGCGATCCTAAGCACTTTAATCCTAAACAGAACTGTGAGTTCAAACCAGCCTGGTCCATATACTGAGTTCCAGACTAATCAAGAGCTGCTTAATGAGTCCTTATTTCAAAACTAAGCAAATAGATATAAATAAATAAATAATAGAATGACAGCTAGTCCAAGGTTTCACCGAGACCTATGAAACCAGCACCTCCAAAATGCAGAACCTGGAAGTCTGTAAAAATAATAATAATGTATGATTCTAGTTGTTCCTAAAGCATAGGTATGTTTATAAACCAATAAGCTAGGTAAACTGAAAGGTTCTATAGTTGGTTGTTGATGTTGTTGTCTTGGAAGAGTTTGGGTTTGTTGTTGTTGTTGTTGTTGTTGTTGTTGTTTAGTGGTGGTGGTGGTTTTGGTTTTTTTGTTTTGTTTTTGCTAGTTTTCCCCCAGTACACACTTTAAGATGTAACAGCCAAAATGTATAGACCCTCTTCCCACTCCTGGGTAATACTACTATATTCTACTGCTTATACTTCTTAAGAAGTATTTGAAAAGTACACCCATCACTTGCAAAAACATAACAGGAGCCGCAAATGGAAACTTATGTTTCCTAGTACCTTCTTCCACAAAAGCTAAAAAGCAGGCAAATGTCATCTTAGTAACATTTTAATTTACCTAAAACATTTCAACTGCTAAACAACATCACAAAATTATTATATTCTTTGCTCGTATGTTCTTCTTATACAGTTCTTCAATGTGGTGCGTCTGCTGTACGAGCGGAACCCCTGAATTCAGACCGGCCCCATTTTGAATACTTAGCAGCCACAGCAGACACTGGATAACACTTAGTCAGCTCCTGTAGTAAGAAATGGTCAATAATACCCAGTGCCCATGATAAGCAGAACATTAGAGTGGAGCTGTGTGTCACACAGGCATCGTCCTGTGAGGATACCAAGCTACCCCATTTCTATTTCTCTAGTGATCAGGCAAAAAGATAAAGTTCAAAAGCTGTCTCATCCTGGGATTTATTCACGTAGAGAAGATGGAAAATCTACCCTAGTAGGCAGTGGTTAAGACCACACAACTTCATAAGAAAACGCTTAGAAGAAAAGACTTAGGACTTTTGAGATAGCTCAGTGGAAAAAGGTACCTCCTGCCAAAGCCAGATAATGTGGATTCCATCCCTCGGACCCACAAGATAGGAGAAGAGAACTGACTTCTGAACATTGTACACCCACACCCACACCACGCACACGCACACGCACAGCACACGCACACAAAATAAACAGAAAAAGTAAAATAAGCATAAGATCATTTTAAAACTTTTTCAAAAGAAAAGATTTAGCCGGAAAAAGGATTTCCCCAGAACTACTGACAACATGAGGCCTACTATTAACTCTTAAAAGTACAGAGTTCAGGGTTGGGGCCATGTCTCATTCATGTATGCTTGCAATCCAAGCACTGGGGAGGCAGAGCCTAGAATCCCTGGGGCTCACTCACCATGCAAGCCCAGAATGTGAACTCCCAAGCAATGACAGAGCATATTAAAAAAAAAAAAAAAAAGTCAACAGCACCTGAGGAACAGAACCCAAGATTGTTCTCTGACCTTCTCTTCACACACACACACACACACACACACACACACACACACGTGCATGACACACACAGTATAGGTTGTGTTCATACTCCAAAAATAATCTCCCTCACTGGAGATCAAAATACTGAGTCAGTGTGGTTGAACCTCTACCACAAGATAGAGCCAGCTGATTCACAGCGAAAGAGGAATATGTCAACCATTAAATACTGTCATCAGGCCACACTAGATTATATTTATAGAGCATGATTTTATTAAGCACATTATTTTTCCCTTCCCATTTGCTCCTCATAACAGTCCTGTGAAGCATGCAAATGAGATGCCAGCCCGGTCTTAGACTAAGGAACTAAGGCTCAAGACTTCTCTATGTTTGCTTAAGCTTCATAGACAGTTAACGAGTGGTTTCTCCCCGCAAAGCTCTCTGGTCCATATGATAATTCATTTCAACCTTGGCCTCATTATCTGCAAGCGCTTGCCAGCTACTCACCTGATGCCGCGATAAATATTGTTAATTCACCTTTCAAAGGCCTTTCGTCTTCTAATAGATTAAGTTCCAGTTAGCCTGCTATGCACCCCCTCTACCGAGCCTGCTTTCTCTAATCATGTAACTCCCTCGAAGGTGTAAATGCCTTTGCCTCGGGCAAAGACGCCTTTTCTCCAGCTCTCCACACATAGCAAGCTCGCCACAGTTTTGAATTGGGAACCACACTTTTCTGCTGTCTGCATGGGGATAATTTGCAAAGTCACTCATAGAGACGTGGAGGGGCGGGAGGGGGGTGGTGTTCTGAGCAGGAATGTGAAATGCCTGTGATGAGAGGGTGCATGGGGCAGGTGAAGCAGAAAGGATCCAAAATTAAAAAGAAGGGCTGATGAGAGGGCTCAGTAGGTTAGAAGCGCTTGCTGTGCAAGTCTGGTTCAAGTCCTGAAATCCTCGTAAAGACTGAAGGCAAGAACTGACTTCCTGGGCTGGAGAGATGGCTCAGCCGTTAAAGGCTAGGCTCACAACCAAAATATAAGAACTGACTTCCTCACAGTAATTCTCTGACTTCCTCACAGTAATTCTGACTTCCTCACAGTATTTCTGACGCCTCATGTGCACCTTCCCCACCACATGCACACATAACGATAAAAAAAAAAAGTTGTAAAAATTAAGTTAAAAACAATAAACAACACAGCAATGGTCAGCTCAGTATCTGCTTTTCTTGTAGCTCAGCGCACACTGACTGTAGCCACGACTTAGCTTTCAAATCACCACCCCTTAATTTCTGCGTAGCGTCTATCACTCAAGTGTCTTTATTTACCTGTCCCCACCCTGAATGTCGGCTCTATAAACTCACAAACCCTGTCTGTCTAGTTTACTTTTCTGCCCACAGCCATTAAGCCCTCCCCTGGGTCCTCCCCCGCTCCGCCCCGCTGCACTAAACAATAAATATCAGTTTCATGAATGAGCTTTTACTCTGTGCTGGGGACCAAGCCAAGTACTTAACAAAGCTTAGGGTTGTCTTTGCTGAATCCAACCCCTAGATTGAGTTTTTATACTGTGCATTTTATAGGTTCCCACAATCCTTGTGTGAGGCACTGAGTTAAAACCGTATCATCAACAAAAGGCTAAAATGTCAGATTCCAAAGAAACCCGACACAAGTCTCACTCAGTAGCTGCGGGCTTCCCCGCAGCACTTCTCAGCCCGCCCACGTCCTTAAACCTCTCCAGCCCAGGGGCTGGGCTTCACTTCCCTTTCCCCCGGCTTCTGATCCTCATATAATGTCAGCCATTTTGGCTACACACTCTCTTGGCTCCTGGCTGGCTCGCTCTTGGCCTTCTTGCCCTCTCCTCTTTTTCCTTCCTCTTCTTCTCTTGCTCTCTCTCTCTCCCCTCTCATAGCCTGGTCCATTCTGTTGGCCATGTTCGGTCTAGACTCTTCCAAATGCCTCTGGCTGTGCTTTCCCTCATCTCTACAATAAAACCCTTCTCAACCATTCCTAGGAGCCATCATGTCCTCATTTTCATTTAGCGAGGTCACTGGTAATTCCATTAGCCTGAAATTCAAAACCCTTTTCTAGAGAAACCTTTTTTCATTCGTTCCAAGTCCAAGTCAATATTGGAGACTGTTTATCATTACTTTCTGGGGGGGAAAAATGCAGGCAGGACTTGTGCTCATTGCTCTAATCAAACCCCTGATGTAAGTGAAGCAAGGTAAGGAAGAAGAAGAGTTTATTGAGGTTCATAGTTCCAGAGGATACAGCCCATCCTGGATGGGAAGGTGACTGGCCACATAGCATCCGCTCTCAGAAAGCATGGAGTGGTTAAGTGCTACTGTTGATCTCATTTTTTCTCCTTATTCAATCCAGCTCTTCAGCCTATGGAATGGTGCCGCCCAGAGTGGAGGTGTATCTTCCCACTTCAGTTAACTCAGTGTACGTGATTCCTCAAAAGCATGCCCAAAGGTTAGCCTTATCTAGGCAATCCCTCACGAGTGTGCCTTGAGGCTTGCTCCTAAGTGAGTATAGATCCTGTAAATTTTATCATCAATATTAGCCCTCACTTGGTTTTTCAATAAAAGCTTGTTGGGCACCAACTATGTGTCAGGTTGATGGCAGAACGCACAGTCAGGCAGAACCCCAAAAGGGGCTCAATATACCAGGCCTGGTTTTCTCATCAATAATTCTTTTCAGCTTCCTCTATTGGCTTGCTGCCATTTTCCTTCACTCCCCCAAACGGAAGTGTTTTTCAGGTCCAGCTGTAGGTATCTCTGTTGATTTCCACCTGGAAGGCTTCGTATGCCTTCTGACACATGAGGCATGTCTTACATGAGGATGTCCTGTTAACCTATGAGGTTGATGCTGGCCTTTTCCCAAGTGCCCAACCTGTAGCTCTTTCCACCAGAGCATCCTATCTCAAGTCAGCATAAGGATTCTCACCAGGCAACTCAAGCGTCTGATCATGACAACACGGTTCCCTTTGTGGCAGGAAAGGGAAAATTAATTCATTTAGCAGTACTATTAATTTTTTTCAAGTGGCAGAGAGCTCAGGAGACAGTTCAGTGAGTTAGGTACTTGCCATGCAAGCATGAGGACTCGGGTTCAAATCTCCAAAACTCACATAAATCAGAGCATGGTTGCACAGATAAATTATCTCAATGCTCTTACCGCAATATGGATGTTGGAGACAGAAAGACAGGATCATCAGAAATTCAAGAGCCACTAGCTTACTAGACATAGCTGCAAATAACTAAGAGACCCTATCTAGGTAGAAACTGGGGACTGATAACCTGAAAGTATGACAGGTTTATGTGAAATATCTTTGCTATCCCCAGTTGCCTGTCAATTCTTTTTATTTTATCTTTTGTTGTTGTTGTTGTTGTTTGTTTTTGTTTTTCAAGAGAGGGTTTCTCTGTGTAGCCATGGCTGTCCTGGAACTCACTCTGTAGACCAGGCTGGCCTCAAACTCAGAAATCCGCCTGCCACTGCCTCCCCAAGTGCTGGGATTAAAGGCGTGAGCCACCACCGCCCGGCTCAATTCTTAAATACTATCTACCAACCAGAGACAGTAACATCCCCATTGGGGTGTGTGTGTGTGTGTGTGTGTGTGTGTGTGTGTGTGTGTGTGTACTATGCAAAAATATGAGTTAATTTAGAACAAACCAATTCTGTCTGAATGGAGCTAAGGAGCTGCTGCTTTTGATGCTATGTTGCTGAGATTGGAGGCAGTCTGAGGTGATTGGCTGCCAAGGAACACCAGAATGCATCCTTTGTCAGCATGAAGCATTTAGCCAGAAATAAATGTGCACTATTCTGTTGTATAAAGACCAAATCAAAATGAAGTGAACTTCCAATAGAAAGATGTCAGTGTTCACCAGGAGTAGGGGTATATGTCTACAGTCCTAGCATTTAGAAGGCTAAGTCAGGAGGATTGCTAGAAGTTCAAGGCCAATCTTGTCTATATAGTTAAGCTCCTGTCTCAAAACAAAATTTCTCTCTCAGATTCCTCCATGGGATTAGCATAAGCCCTTGGAACATCTAGAATTCTTTATAGAAATTGATATGTTAATGTTACACTGTGTATAGAACTGCAAAGGGTACATGACATTGCTTTAAAAAAGAAAAAAACAGAACCACGGTTGGGTATATGGCTCAGGGGTAGAGCACTTGCCAACCAGGCACAAGGTCTTGGGTCCAATCTCTAGAACTACCAAAAAAAATGTATTTTTTAAAGAAAATTTAAGGGATTCACATGCTTTTTTTTTTTTTTTTATTTTCGAGAACAGGGTTTTGTGAAGCCGGGCTGTCCTGACCACTCTGTAGACCTAGTGGCCTCGAACTCAGAAATCCGACTGCCTTGCTCCAAGGCTGATTAAAGCGTGCCACCACGCCGCTACATTGCCTTTATCAGTAGGGTATAAACTACATCAACAAGAGAATATTATGGTGAAGGCCACCATTATCAACAAAGGAACAAAGTAGGAGGTTCCAAAACCAAATTCACATACATACTCAGTCACTTAAAATGAAGCTTCTGAGGCAGATCAGGGGAAAGGATAATCCTTCCCACAAATGGTAGAGAAAAAACTTCATCCCAAGTTTATACCATATTTTTAAAAAGAAGAAGAAGAAGAATTAGAAGAAGAAGAAGAAAAAGAAGAAGAAGAAGAAGAAGAAGAAGAAGAAGAAGAAGAAAAGGAACTCAAAATTAAGCCCAGTGAGGTGGAACTGTGATCCCAGCACTCAAGACAAGGAGCTCTGTCTGTAAACAAACAAACAAACAAACAGAGAAATAGGAAACTTATTCTCTATAAGAAAACTAACCAAGCAGGGGTGGCACATGCCTTTGATCCCAGCACTTGGGAAGCAGAGACACAGAGACAGGCGGATCTCTCTGATTTAGAGGCCAGCCTAGTCTACACAGCTAGTTCCAGGACAATCCTGGCTACACAGGGAAACAATGTCTCAAAAAAGAAAAAAGAAATACAACTAAGTCTAATTATAAAACATGCAAAATAGGGGCTAGGGAGCTGGCTCAGTCAGTGACATGAGGACCCATCCCAGCATCCACAGAATAGCTGTTATCATGATCATGATACAAACCTATGATCCTAGTGCTGAGGAGACAAAGATGAGGGGACACCTGAAGTTATTGCGAGCTCCAAGCTAAGCAAGAAGCCTTGTCTCAAATAGACAGACGGATGGATATGGATGGTGATGGATGGATGGATGGATGGATGGATGGATGGGTGGATGGGTGGATGGGGAGATAGATAGATAGATGTAGATAGATAGATAGATAGATAGATAGATAGATAGATAGATAGATAGATTAAATGGTTAAATAAAATATCACACTTGTACCACACTCATATACCACACACAAAATATAATACTTTTTAAAAATAAAGATATTTCATTAAAAAAAAAAAAAGACAGCAAATAAGCCCATGAAAGTGTGCTGCAGAGTCACAAAAGAAGAGTAGTCAGGCCGTTCTCACCAGACCCCCAGAACAGCCAGATACCAGGGTGGCAATGCCAAGTGCTGGTGAGCATGTGTAGCACCCAAAAGCTTACATTCACACACAGTCTTGTATACAATGCTCACAGTAGATCTCCTTGGACTATCTCAGCACTGGAAATAATCCTACTTGCCATCAACAGATAGACCAACTGGAAGCCCATCTAATTGACAGCTGCTCAATAATGAAAAGAAACCACTACCCATGCACACTATATGAGTGAACCTGGAAATAACCACAATGAGGAAAAGAAGCCACACAGAGCTGCATGGTTCCATTTGGATGAAACCCTTTATTCTCTTTGACTTTACAAATTCATCTCCTGAGCAACTTTTAGGTAAACATTAACAAGCATTTTCACATGCCTTCAACTTTCCGTTTAACTTGGTTTATAATATTTGTTTGGTTTTAATTGCTTTTTATTATGCCATTCCGCTTTGTAATAAAAAATTAATGTATATTATTACAACGTAAGGCCTTAGAAGTAATGTCAATCCATGAGCATAAGAGTTCCTTATATGTGCCATATGCCTACAATCACAGCACTCAGGAGGCAGGAGGAAGAAAAAAGAAAAGAAAAGGAGAGGGAAGGAAGGGAAGGGAAGGGGAGGGAAGGAGGGAAGGGAAGGGAAGGGAAGGGGAAGGGAAGGGAAGGGAAGGGAAGGGAAGGGAAGGGAAGGGAAAGGGAAGGGAAGGGAAGGGAAGGAGGAAGGAGGGAAGGGAAGAGGAAGGGAAAAGGGAAGGGAAGGGAAGGGAAGGGAGGGAAGGGAAGGGAAGGGAAGGGAAGGGAAGGGAAGGAGAAGGGAAGGAAGGGAGGAAGGAAGGAAGTGGAAGGAAGGAAGGAAGGAAGGAAGGAAGAAGGAAGGAGAGGAAGGAAGGAAGAAGAAACATTCAAGTCATCCTTGACTATACAGTGAGTTGGAAGCCAGCCTGGGGGATATGTGACGCCCTGTCTCAAAAAATAATTTTTATAAAAGGAGGGACTCAGAGCTGGAGAGATGGCTCAGTGGTTATGAGCACTGACTGCTCTCCCAGAGGTCCTGAGTTCAATTCCCAGCAACCACGTGGTAGCTCACAATCATCTGTAATAGAATCTGATGCCCTCTTCGGGTGTGTCTGAAAATAGTGACCATGTACTCACATGCATTAAATAAATAAATAAATAAATAAATTGTTTTTTTTTTTTTAAATAAAAAAGCAATTGAGATAGGATCAGTCTATGTATCCCAGGCTAGCTTAGAACTCAGGCTTCTCCTGCATCAGCCTCCACAGTGCTGAGACTTGGGGCATGCATTCAGCATACTAGGCCCTGTCATGTCATCTTTAAGGTGTTCGTCTTGCTATTGGATCCCTAGATCAGAGGCCTAATTCTGTAGGTTCAACAGTGGACCAGGCTCAGTTAGTCACTGCAACTCAGCTGACAAATAATAAACCTGCCCCAGTGAAGCAAAGACTGTGTTCAGTGCAGTCATACTTGGGAGGAACGGAGAGTTCCCTGCTGCAGTCTTCTGAGCACTGATAAGAAGTCAGGCTTCTGTACAGGGGAACAGCTTCTGTACAGAGGTCAGGAAAGCACACACAGTCAAACAATCTTTCAAACTGTGGGCTGGTTCAGCCTTATCTCAGGATGGTTCTGCAGAGTCTCAGCAGCAATCAGCCAGCAGCTACTGCCTGGGGACAGTTTCCTCCTCGTCACAAGATGTGTACTGATGAGACCTGTTTTTCCTGGAGTCCAAGATTACTACAGGGTTGAATGACTCAGAGAAGGGACAAGTCAGACCAGCAAGAAGTCAGACCCAGCAAGATGGAGTCAGTTAGGCCTTCATAAGGTAACTTAATCTTCAGATTAAGGTTAAATTAAGGCTGACAACTTCTAGGCACCATCCAGGTAATCTGGAAGAAGGCTTAAATACTGAAGGTTGATAATTTGCTAAGTCAGCCTTAGGCTGGACTTGGAGGCAGAGGTATTGTCACTTTTAGATCAAATACACACTAGTGATGAGTCAAGAAGGACTCTAACCTAAAGTTCAAGCCAACCAAGGGCACAGATGCAAAATAAAGACAGAGAGGCCCAGCTTTTAGTTACCCATTAGACACCTATGGGACCAAATAAAGACTCAGCACTTTTTGGCAAAAGCAGCGTAAGTCCCTGTTTCAGTCCAATTAACCTGTTTGCAGAATGGAGTGTAATTAATTGTTGGGAATGTTCCTTTTGTTCTTATTATTTTTTTTTTTGTTTCTGGCTTTGTTTTTGTTTTTCCAAGACAGGGTTTCTCTGTGTAGCCCTGGCTGTCCTGGAACTCACTCTGTAGCTCAGGCTGGCTTCAAACTCAGAGATGAACCTGCCTCTGCCTCCCAAGTGCTGGGATTGAAGGTGTGCACCACCACTGGCCCAGCTGCAAGCTTCTTTCCTGTCTTTTCCTCCTAAGCATGCTCCACGTCTCAAACAGACAGTAAAATATGGCAGGACTGTGGATGGAAGGAGTCACCACACCACCACAGTGCTCTGAACACCCAGTTATTAATCTTCCACCAGCCCTCACTGGCTACAACCAGCCCAACCTCCACCCAAACTCTACCCTTCCTTCCAACCAACTACCATCCTGTTACAAAGGCTTTCAGCCTTTCATTCTGTCCGTGGTCACTTGGTTCTCGTTTGTTCCTGGACAGCCCCTGGGTATATGCCACCTGTTATCAGCAAGCATTTTTTATGGAGGTACAACATGCTTCTGACAGTCACAGGATGGAGTTCTTTCCTTATTACTGTGCCAGCCCCTGGCTGCCACAGCCACCACCCAGAAATATGTGCTAATCAACTGGCAAGATGAGGACCTCATGGTAACTTCTGGGCTTGACATTGCGTGGAGATCTTGGAGGAACACAGAGTTTCTCCAATGTCTATCTGACTCAGTTCTTCATCATGTGTGGAAGGACATTACTTGCATAGACATCATCCTGAGTTGCCTTGCCTGGTTTTGGTGTGTGACCAAGTCTCACTTTATCTATTGTCTTATACTTTAAGTGGTTCTACTCCTCTTGTGCCTAAGACCAGCAATGCCCGTTGGTAAGTACCATGAGGTCTGACAAAGGGATGTACTTGCATTGGAAAGTACATGAGGACTTGAAGAGCCAAGAGTGGAGCAAAATCACAAACAGGAAGTGATTAATAATATGAGATCACTGCTACATGCAAATTTTTATCTAGAAGAACCCTTAAGAAACATGGGGTGAGGGGATTTTGCACACACTTCATCCCAGTAGACTGTCTGAATCTGTAGAGTCCATCCAGCTGAATTTATACTTGTAAAACTTGTTTGCTGTTTCCCTGGTTAAATTCTATTTTAACTAGGTATCTTCTATTTGTATTTGCTAAATTGGCAATCTTATCCCTAAGAGACATGTGACAATCTCTGGAGAGGTATTTCACCATTGAAAATTAACTAGTGTCTAATAAATAAAGGCCAGAGACACACAAGGCAGAGTCAGCCCAGAGTAATCTGGCCTCAAATATTTATAATGCCACCATTAAGGGAGCCTGATTTAAGTGAGGTGCTAGTACTGATCTGTAACCCCAGCATTCAGGAAAGTAAGGCAGCAGGGTAAGGACATAGTTCAGGGTTAGGGTGCTTGTTGTACATGTGTGAGATCCTGGGTTCTAACCTCAGTAGTGCAAACACACAATACCCCCAATTAGATCATAAAAGAAATTCATTATATTGAAGATGGGTGTGGTAACATATGCCTGTAATCTCAACATTGCATGGCGGGAGAGAAGGGCCTGGAGTCTGAAACAGTAATATGAACATCTAAAGAAAATGTTTACAGAGAGAAGGAAGCCTTTCCCCACCCCGGGGGGTCGCAGGAGAAACAGAGCATGCTCCGGACCACTATGGCGGAAGACTGGAAGCCCTTCCAAACCTCGGCTTCCTCCGATGAACAGAGCATGCCTGAGAAAAGCCCTTGCTGTACAGACAGAAAGGGCAGAGCATAGAAATGCTCTGTAATAGGCTCTGCACTTCGCCCTGTTGTGGTTTTTTTTCTCCCCACTCACGAGCCCGCTTCTGTTCTGGGCAGTGGTTTCCCTTTCTTAATAAATTATATTTCTGTCTCTAACCACATGTCCTCAACCGGATCATTCTGGTGCCCTGGACCACAAGAGCCCAGAAATAAGATGGCCTCTAAACTTGGATCTGCAGCCCTGCGCCAAGCATGTTTCTTCTTTTATCTCCATCAGAGTGCGCTTGCCCTAGAGCTCGGTGCTTCCTCGCTGCTCCTCTGAAGGCCCCGCTCCATCTACCATACAGTTTTATACAGCCCTCCCTCCATCGCTGAACATGCCCCCTATCTCAGACCCTAACTCAAAAAGGCGCGACTTTCTCTGCTCCTCTTGTCTCTCTCCTTCCTCTCTGCAGCTGCTGACATTTACACTAGACTAGCCAGTCACTTTTCTCCCAACCTCAAATTGGGTTTTTCAACCTTTGTATGAGTGAGACTGAGAACTTGAAGGAAAGCCAAAATTCCCCTCACATTTGGGAGATAGAGGAAGGAAGATCAGCAACTCCGGGTCATCCTTGACTACAGAGCAAGCTGAGGCCAGCCTGTACTACATTAGACCCTGTTCAAAAAAAGAAGGAGGAAGAGAGAAGGAAGGGTAGTTGGGAGGAAGAACCGCAATGAGGGAGCAGGAAGGTTTGAAGAGAGCCTGGGCTACATAGCAAGATACCGTCTCCTAGAAAGACAATATCACTGCAAAGTATCCAGTATCCGGCTAGGCATGTAACTCAGCAATTGGACACTTGCCCCAACCCCTACCAACAAAAATGTAGTGTCATTAAAATACCACAGTAGGATAACACCCCCTTAAATACCTATAGGTCTCTTAATCACACCACCCCCATCTCCTTTGAAAACATGTTTACAAAGTTTATTGTGAATCTATAAATTACTAAAGCCTAGAGCTTTCTGGGGGGGACTTTGCAAGGGCCATTCTTTTGTACTTGTTATTTGTTTGTTTTTGCAGTGGGGGGGTGGTGGAACACAGGGGCCTTGCCTGTACAGCATTAAACTGCCCCATTGAGTTCTAGGCCCCCTTTGAAACGAGTATTTTTAACATAAACAAACACCCCTGCTTCCCGCATAGGGAGAGCTATGACAAAATCCTACTACATTTGGTAGAGGGAACTCAGAAATATTACTGGATATTCCGGGCTCTCACAGAGCCCTACGAAGGCTAAACTGCTAAACTGAACTGCTAAACCAAACCAGTGCACTTCCAGCAAAGCCACCTTCCCCTTTTCAACTCTCGTAAAATGGCCCATTGCAAATGTGTGTGTGTGTGTGTGTGTGTGTGTGTTTTCCAGAGAAGATCAAAAGTTTTCACAGCTGATAAGCATCCAGAAAGAAACAGCCTGGTTTAACCTTGAGATGCAAATAGTCAAAGATTGTCAAGGGATCTAAAGGGCTGGCGAACTGGATGGAAGATCAAATTCCCGACATTTCTAGGGCAATTAGTTTCACATGCAAAGTCACCAGAATGGGCTGCCGACTCTCCAGCCGCTGTAAAGCCCTGATAAGACTGGGGAGGTTTACAGACTTCAGACTAATTGGCCTGCACCCACCCAGCCGGAGTTCACTATCCTTATCCCCAGCTCATAGAACAGAGAAAGTTAACAGGATTTTTTTTCTCTGCCTCTAAAGAACCCGCCTCTTAAATATCTCTCTGCTTCAGATCACTCTACTTAAACTCCAGGTACCTCGGGTAGGTATTGTGCTGCTAACTATTCACAGTACTGGAAAGAAAAAGGTCTACAATAAAGTCAAGTCTTTTTGCAGGCTTCTCTTAACAGTCTACCTGAAACGGAAGTCTTAGCCTCAAAAAAGGCTTAATGGCTCAGAACTATCATTTGACCGTTACAGAAACCAGGGAGGAAGTTGCTGTCAGTTCCAGCCCAGGACTTTGGAGCATGAACTAAATGGATTTTGAAAGCTTTGATTGCTAAGCTACTTTCCTCATGCCTATACCCCATAGCTGATTTCTCCCGATGTGCAATGCTGTCTGTGGTAGACAGGTTCCAGCCATGTGGCCAAGGGCACAGGGTGACTGGAAAGTAGTCCATTGTCAGGATAAATTTTTCTACTCAGATATCTGGTTCTACATGCCCTGTGTCACTGCCTTGGCTCTCTGAGGGGCCGCCCATCGGCATCCTCTGGAGCCATTTGATGGCTAGAGGTCTTCAGTAGGGAGGTTCTGCAAGCCTGACAGGTATATGATCACCCTGGATGCTACTCTCAAGGGCATTTCCACTCTCTTACACTGATGAGGTTGTACCATATTAGAGCTGGCAGCCTGCTCTCTCGGATTAGCCAGAGGACACGTGTGAAGACCTCCCCTAAGGGAATATGGCCAGCAGGAGATGCTGGTGACTGGTGGGACCACAGCCCAACAGCACACGGATTGCCACTGGCACCTCCACCGTTCTGGCGTTCTTCTCATGTTTCATGAAGAAAGTGGCGTCTCAGGGGATGGAGACTAGAGAGATGGACAACAAAATTCACAACTAAAGAAGCCATCTGGCTGAAAGCCTGCAAACCCTTCCCTACCCAGGCTACATACTTGCAAGAAAAGAAAAGAAAAAGCTTGTAAGATACAAATGTGGAAGCAGAGGAGCAGATTCTATGTAAATGACCTATGAAGTGTCATGAGCCTCCCTGACCCAGTGATTGGGGGCCTTTTCCCGGCTCGTTAGCTTACTCGAATTCTCTGGAATGCTTTCCTCTTCTTAATATGCCATCTCTGTGTCTATTTCTACCTTGATATCCCAGGGTGTCTACCTGAGATTCCTTTTCAAGACACAGAATGCCTGGGGGTGTCAGCAGGTGTCCTCCAAACTCCCTGCTCTGCACTCAGTAACAGTGGGACAGAACAGGTCCTTCATGGGCGTCTTGGCACCCGCTAAGCTTCCTGGAGCTCAACAGTCAGGTGTGGCCGTTAGGAACAAGGCTCTTATCTTTGTCACTTTGCTAACTTGGTGACCTAGAAAGTTATTTTTTAAACTGTGGTTTCCTTGTGGATTTGTGTGAGATAATATGTTTTGAGCTGAAGTGGACATAAATGAACCACTAATGCATGGTGAGCCCCCAGTCAGTGCGACCTTGGGAGTGCTGGTAGCAACGTGAGCCAAACTCATCCTTTGCTCCTATTTCGAGACATTCACAAAATGAGTAGCAAAACCCAGTGACGTCTCAATCTCTTGCTGGCCTTTTCTTCCATTTCTAAAACCATCATCTTGGCCTACTCCCTCCTGTCCCACTTTCATTTTTAATTGTTATTAAACTTCTTATTTTTGGCTTAGGGATGTTTTTGCTTGCATGTATGTCTCTGCACCATCGATCTGCAGTGCCACAGAGGCAGCAAGAGGGTGGATGGTGGATGGATCCTCTAGAATTGTAGTTACAACAGTCAGTTGCCTTGTGGGTGCTGGGAACAGAACCCGGGTCCTCTTCTGCAAGAACATGGTGCTTTAAACTGCTGGTCCACCTCTCTGGTCCTATTTCTTAATTTTTGCTCTTGGACAGTTTTGTACATATAATGAATTTCAGTCATTGGCCCCCTGGGTTATCCTCTCCCATGTCCCCCTCCTTCTCCTGCTAAAATCCTCCCTCCCAAATCTCCTTCCTACTTTCATGGTTTTTAGGGTTGAGCTAAGATGTTCCACCATAGAGGTTATTTACTAGATCAATGGTTACTTATGAGTAGCTTCAACGGTAAAAAGTGACAGCCCTTCCCTGGCCACCATCGTGAACTTTCAGTAGTCCCACAGGGAGGACTGGTCTCTCATGGGCCCTTCCCCTTTCCATGATGGAGTGTTGAGTGGCCCAGTCTTGAGCATGCTTGTGCAGTTAACCACAACTACCATGAGTTAATAGTGCAATGGACAATGTCCTGTCCAGATGTTCTTTTGGCAACACACATCTCCGTTCTCTAGCTCTTTTCTAGTCTTTCCACTCCTTCTCGACTTTGCTCTCTGAGCTTTTTAAAATTTTTTAAACAAACAAAAAAGATTTAAAAAAAAAAATCAGGATCTTGTATAATCCTTGCTGGCTTGACCTTGCTTTGTAGTCAAGCATGACCTTAAACTCCTGATACTCTTGATTCATCTACCACCCAAATGCTTGGAGTTCCAGCCTGTGCCAACACAACCAAATTTAACACGACCAACTTTCTTCCTGTTTTGTTATCAGAAAGCCACCCCACCCCACCAACCTTTACTCCTGTGGCTGCTCTCCAGCCTGTACTGTTAGCATCCCACCTCCCACGACAAGGGAACTCCCACTGAATTTGGTTGCTCTGCTCTCTTCTCCATGACACCACCCATGGTGGACCAGCCCTGGGCATTGACAGATCACAGCAGGATGGCATCCAAGGCGTTCACTGCACTGCTCTGCTGCAGAGCCTGTCTTTTGTCCTTATCAGTCCAAAGCCTCCAATTTAGGCAACATTGTCCATCCACAGGCTGTTTGAAAGGTGGCCATTTATGACAGGACAAAAGAAAATAAAATTCCCACCACTTCCTTTTCTAGGCATTTCAGTAATGCCACCAGTGTACAAAACTCATCAGATCGGCACACTAAAGAAAGTAGAGAGAGATCAAGGGCCTTCCAGTGGGGAAATTGTGTTTCTTTTGAGACAAGGTCCTGTGTATTCCCAAACTATGTATCCCAGGCTAGCCCTAAACTCACAGAATACCTGATTTTGAATGTTACTTCTCTTGCCTTCACATCCCAAACGCTGAGATTATAAAGTACTGGGGATGGAACCCAAGGCTTCACGCGTACCTGGCAAGCACTCTGTTCTTGAGCAACATCTGGAATAGAAACATTTGGATGGGACCATAGGGAGAAAACATGTCACTACATGAAAAACCAGCAGCTCTGAGAGTCATAGGTCCCTGGCAACAACTGAGGGCTCAACAGCTAGGAACCGAGAAGGTGAACCTGCCAGGGGTATAGGGCAGACACAGATGGTGGGTCAGCTTCTCCCACTTGTCCCCATGCAGCCTGGGACCTGCCTCCCTGAAGCAGCCAGGGGCAGCTGTTCGCCTGAATATGCATACTGATGGCCTGCTCCGCGGCAGACAGAGGCATGAAACTTTTAAGTCTGCATTTTTCTGTACCTGTCAGGAGCTCGAAATCTTTGGCAATAGAATTATAGAAGGCAGTAAGTGTATCTGAATCTGAGGTGAGAACACTCACGTTCTTCAACTTTAAGAAGAAACTTTTTCTTCTGCAGGGACTGCCAAGTAAGTGAAATCAGCGACAAAGGACAAAGAACAAGGTTCTCCCCTGAGGTGGGTCACTTTCCATAGAAGAAGAACCCACAGGCTACAAGTGAGCAGTAGTAAATGTACACAAAACCACCACAGGCACATTCAGCCAGTGATTCAGGGAGACGTACCTTCCACCTTAGACCATGGCCAAGTTCATCCATAACTTTGGCGGAGAAGACTCGGGCACTGGTGACTGCTGCCATGACTTATTTGAAGCCACTTTTTGGCATTACGCCAAGATTGAGCTGGTTCCCCCAACCCTTGATGAAATCCCTGTAGCTATTCAGAGAATGAAGAATAAAAATAATTCAAAGTGCTAAAACTGGTAGCTTCAAACACCTTACAGTTAAGGAAGCTGTGCTGAATGGTCTGGTGGCCACTGAGGTGTGTGAATGTGGCTTTATATCCGAGAGATCCTAGGCAAACATGCCATTGTTGGCTATGAGATTTGAAGACCAAACTTCCGATTTGAGTTCTTATTTGAATGTTCTTGGGCCATGTGTAATGAGATTGCTGTCTGAATAAAATACTTGCTGTCGGGGGAGGGGGAACACCACAGGCTTCTACAGTCATGACTCTCTGTTACCTAAAACATTGGAAGTATCTAAGTGTAATTTTCCACATTGGGGGAGCTGGGGGTGGGTGTGTTGTACACATACATGCACACTTGGGTGCATGGGAAGGCCAGAGGACAACCCCAGCTGCCGTCTTTTCTCTTTTAAGATGGGTCTCTCAGGGACCTAGGAGATGGCTCAGTGGTTGAAGGAACTACCACACAAGCCCGACAATGGAGGTCAGTCCCTGGAGCACCCACAAACAACTGGATGAGGTAGCACACATCTATAATCCCAGCTCTCCTCTAGTAAGATGAGAGATGAGACAGGAAAAGCATTTGGAAACTCATCAGGTCCAGGAGCAGCAGAAACAAGAGAATCTAATGCTTAGGTAGAAGGCAAGATTCTCAATAGATAAGGGGCTGGAGAGGTGTCTCAGAGGTTCAGAGTATTGGCTGCTCTTGCATATGACCAGAGCTCAGTTCCCAGCACTCACACAGAGAGAGGTGACTCACAACCCCCTGGAACTTGGGTTCCAGGGGAATCCATTACCCTCTTCTGGCTTCAGAAGATACTGTACTCACAAGCACAAACCCACACAGACAAAATAGAGATGATTAGAAGTAAACATAAAATCTTAAAGTGTTTTCTTTAAAGTGAGACTGTCTCTCACTGATCTGGGGATTTACCTAATTGGCTACATTTCTGACCAGCAAGCCCCAGGATTACACCTGCCTCAGTTCCCCTAATACCGCTGGAGTGACTTATTTACCAATACATCAGCTTTTTTTTTTTTCCTTTCTCTTTTAACATGAACTTGGGAGCTAAAACTCAGATCCTTCTTTTTGAAAGGTAAACATCATGCTAACTGAGCCATTTCACCACCTCCTTAGGTGTAATTTGTATTGGTATCCATGCATTACCCTATACCTCCCCAATGCTTCCAGGGAGGAGGAAGAGGATAAAGAGGAAGAAGATGAGGATGAGGAGGAAGAGGAAGAAGAGGAGGAGAGTAAGTCAGGAAAGTATTTTTGGATAACCCTTCCAGAAAAATCTCAGTGGCTTCAGAGAAAAAGGCCTTTCCTTCATTGATGATCAAATCCAATGCAGGCCTTGTTACTCAGGTGCCAGGATCCATCCTGTGCATTCCCTATGGGGAACCCATCATTAGACAGGAAGGATTTGCACAGCGGGGTTCTGTGCACCTCACCAGAGGGGATTCATTCAACTTCTGCTTACATTGCATCGGTGTGAACTGGTCTCTGGCACAAATTCAATGGTATGGGGCTGGAAAACTACAATCCAGCTCCATGAGCATGCCCAGGGTGGGGAGGGGAAACAGATTAGTAAGCACCTGGTCTCTACTACAGCAAGCACCATTAAGGCTGGCATCTAGTCAGCGCCAGCCACATTTGGCTTTGCCCTTCATTGGCACAACGTGTAATGCAGACATGGCTGGGTTGAGCAAGATTGATTGATAGCCATGGGAGGCAGAGCAATCATCTTTCCCTAGATTGGTCCATTTCTGGCAGGTCAGCTGTCATCTCCCATTTCCTGATCATGGCAGACATCGCTAATTAATCATGACATTCCTTCTCTGTAACTCCAGTCACAACCGGGCAGTCTTCATCAGGAAAGAACTGCAAACATTCAGAGCCAGTGGATTGTTGGAGTGGCACACAAAACAACACTTATCTGCATCCCAGAAACCCATCCATCCCACACATTCTATCTGTGGGAAAGCTGAAACCTAGAGAAAGAATAACTTAGTCCATCCATACATCCTTCCATTGACAAAGGTGCATTGTGTTCTTACTATTCTCTAACTACTTTGCTAGCCTCAGACAATGAGTGTTACCTACAACAAAATCCAGGCCTGTCTTTCAAATCCACATGGAGGAATAGAAGGTGAACTGAATAAACCAGTGATTACTACTCAGTGGAACAATTGTCTAGCAAAGACGGGTTGTTAAGAAGAACGTGACCGTGCAAAAGAAAAACTAAGTCATAGATAGGTGCTTCACACCTGCAGTAGTGACACTTGAGAGTTGGAGGCAGGAGGATCATGAGCTCAAGGTCAGTCTTAGCTACATGGCAAGTCAAGACCAGCCAAGGCTAATAAGACCCTGCCAGAGAAGAGAAAAGAAGGACTGAGAGATGACTCTGGGTTAAAAGCACTTGTTACTCTTGGCAGAGGTTCTGGGTTTGGTTCCAATGACCCACATGGTGGCTCACAACCATCTGTAACTCCAATTCCAGGGGATCTGATGCTCCTCTGACCTCCGTGGGCACTAGGCACGCACATAAAGCATACAGAAAAAAATCATACATATAAAATAAAACAAACCTAACCCTTTTCATTAAAAGGAAGAGGGAGAGAAGGAAAGGGACGGGAAGCAAAGGGGAATGAGAGAAGGAAGGAGGAAGAGAGGGATTTATTCTGACACTTGCTACTGTACAGGCTTTTGCAATAGGCAAGAGAGATTGGGCACAGCTCCAAAGACAGTAAGGAAGACAGGAGGTTTAGAGTGGAGAAAGAGTGCAGGTACCAGGAGATGACTAAGCATTCAGAATACGTCTGGCTGAGCTGACTTATCTGCTTGCTTAAAGCAGATGAGGGTGATCTCCAAGTTGGGAATTTTTTTCTAACCTAATTTAACAGTAGTTCTTACTAAATTTGGGAGGGGCAGGTCCAACCAGAACATATGCTGAAAGTCCAGGTCTAGGGCACTTAGAAGCATTTGGCCAGAGTAAGGTCAAGAAGTTTTTGTCAATAGTGACAGCTAATCTTGCCTGTGAGGGTTAAAGAAAACCTATTGAGACAAAAGTCATTTATACCAAGACTTAAAATATGAATATTCTTAAGACAGGAGCCTCTCAGGTAGAGGAACTAACCTCGGCTCACATAGGATTACTAAAACAAAAGTTGAGAATAAAGATGACATGTAACAGCAAGTGTGGATGTATCAACTAGCTATTGCTGTGTAACAAACTGCACTTAAAGTCATAAAAGCAGTAGCTGGGGAGATGAAAGTGCTTGCTGCCCAGGCTGAGGACCTGAGTTTGGGTCCTGAAACCCATGTAAAAAGCAGAGTATGGAAGCACACATCGGTAATCTGTGAAGTGATTGGAGGCAGAGGATCTGTGGAGCTCACTGGCCGGCTAGTGTATCTGAAGTGGTGCGCTCAGAGTTTAATGAAGGACCCTGCCTCAAAAAGCAAGCTTGAAGAGCCTAGCAAGAGGCTCAGCCTGCTGGGAGGTCCAGGTCTCATAGAAGAGCCTGCTGGCAAACCTGATGACTTGAGCTTGATTCCCAGGACATACATGGCAGAAGGAGAGAACAACTCCCAAAAGTTGTCCTCCAATCTCCACACATCCACTATGGCCTGCATGTATGAGTATGTACACACACACACACAACACACACACACACACACTAAATAGGAAAACAAAAGGTCAAGAGCAATTGAGAAAGACACCCTTAAATCCACACACCTGGGCACACTCGTGAGTATACACACACACATATATACATACACACATACATACACATATACATATATATATTTTATATACACATAACACACAATACACATAATCATATACATATACTAGGCACATACTGTCTTAACAGCATTATTTTTGCTCATGAATCTAGGATCAAATGAACTGTTCTGGTCTGGACTAAGCTAATCTAAGCACTGACAGTCAGCAGACGTTTCACAGATAGCTCTCTCTTCTTGAAGGTCTGGGCATTAGCTAGACAGAGATTGGCCTAAGGCAGCCTTGGATGTAATAACCAATCTGTCTTCCAAATAGGTCTCTATCACCTGGCAGGTTAGCCTGGCCCTGTATACACAGCAGTGACAGGTTCCAAGAGCCAGCAGACATACTCCATTTCTCTAAATCTAGGCTCAGAATCAGTACAATACCATGTCAAGTATTCTTAATGAATGAAACAAGTCATAAGGCCATCCCATAGTCAAGGGTCAAAAAAACAGAATCAACCCCCTAATGGGAGAGGCTACACAATCTTTTTGTAGGGCATACAAACACACAAAGAGAAGCTTATGTTTTCTCTTGCTGGCTCACTCCCTTGCACTTGATGCATGTGTTCTTGCCATCAGACAGACAATCAGGAAGCAAGGAGGAAGAAGGGAGAGAAGTAAAGTCCAATCATGAAGTCTTGTTTGTAATATGCTCAGATCCTAGAAGCCTAAACATGCTATAGCAGGATGGCGGCTGGAGAGATGGCTTAGTGATTGAGAGTACTCACTACTCTATCAGAGGACCAGTGTTCAGATCCCAGCATCAACACTGAGCAGCTCACAAACACCTGTAACTCCACTCAAAGGGATCTGACATCTCTTTGGCATCTGTGGGTACACACACACACACACACACACACACACCACACACCAATAAAATGTCATTAGAAATGAGAAGTGATGGGATCTAAATGAACTTTAGAAAAACTGTATCTTTACCCTAACTGACCATTGATAAATCCAATCTAAGAGCAGGACGGATGAAGCACAGTGGCTAGATTCAAGAGACAACCAGGCAGCTCTTCCCTATTGTGGGGGAGAAGTGTGAGAAGGTCCATTGCTGGGATGGAGAAAGCAAGGTTGATTCCAGTGTGGTGTCATTTCCGCTCTTGCCTTAAACACAGCGGAGCTCTGAGATTGTTTTTCCTTCCTATCCTGCTGTTACTGAGTCATCAGAGTCAGAGCCCTAACATAGTAAGAACCTTGTTAAAGCTAGGCTCCGCAGCCCATCCCTAATAGGCCAACTGAATGAATACATTAACAGTGAGAAAGGACATTTATTCCATGTGGCCACATCAGAAAGAACCAAAAGAGGTCTAGTGACCACCTCCACTCTCCACCCACTTCCATCTTCCAGGAACTGACATGAGGTTTAAGTAGAAGGCAATAGGTATATGTAAGTAAGCAGACTTGATAGGTGTACCACCCATCACTGACCTATCAATGTCTAGGACCCAGTCGGCCCTGACATGTTGTCTGGTAAGCTCCTCCCTGCCTGGCACCAGGCTTCAGCCTCTCCCTTCTCCCAGCATGAGATCCCAGTATCTTGGGGACCATTGTTTCGGTAATCTGGTGGGCAAACAGAGGGGCGCAGGTTCTCTTTTGAATACCTTCTTCCAGCCAGTATAGATAACTGCCAGCCATGATGCTTCCTTGGCTGTATTTCTGAAGGCATCCACAGGAAACAAGAACACCAAGGTCATTCTGAGAGACAAACCTCCTGGAAAGACAAAGTCCAGTACATCACACACACATACACACTGTCAGAGAACTTAAGCCTTTAGAGATTGGGAAATAGCCATAGACACTAATGGCTAATATGTCTACTTGGTACAGTCTGGAGAATCATTAACCATTGTTAGATTACTAAACCATGGCTGTTGCCAGTGCAGATGGCAAGACACTTAGCAGCATGTCAACATCTGCCGTTAGGAAGCCTTCATCCCTTTGGCTTTCTTTGTATTTTTTTTACAGACACTTGTGCTCCTCTGTTTGTCTATCAGATTATTGCAACGATGATCCCAAGCCACTAGGCTCTCATACTGGGAGAAGGGAAACCTGGTCCCTAATAGGGAGGAACTTGTCTCCTAGGGAAGAGGTCTTCTGTAGTATATGTATGTTACATATGTGTGGGTACCTATGCCAGCTAGTTCTAGGTCAACCTAACACCAACCATAGTCATTTTGGGAGATGGAACATTAGTTAAGAAGATTCCTCCCACTAGATTGGCTCATAGGCAAGCCTGTGGTACATTTTATCAATTGATTATAGATATGGTAGTGCCATCCCTGAGCTGGTGGTCCTGGGTTCTATAAAAAAAGTAGGCTGAGTAAGCCATGATGAGCAAGCCAGTAAGCAGCACCCCTCTATGGCCTCTGCCTCAGCTCCTGCCTTCAGGTCCCTGCCTTGAGTCCCTGATTTCCATCTTCAACCTACTGTAATTTGGAACAGTAAACCCTTTCCTCCCCAAGTTGCTTTTGGTCATGTTGTTTTATCGCATCAATAGAGTAACTAAGGCAGTGCCCAAAGAAGCCAGCAGAATGTGTCAGATCCCTGAAGCTGGAGTTACAGATGTTGTAAGCCACCATCATGGGTGCTGGAAACCAAACTGAGGTCCTCTACAAGAGTAGCCAGTGCTCTTAACTTCTGAACCATCTGTCTCCAGTTCCGTATTTATGAATTTCATGAAAGATCTGGAAGAATAGCAAATATTCTTAAGTGACAAGCCATCTCTCTATCTCCTACCCCAACCCCTACATGCCTTCTAAATCTGCGTGCGTGAGTGTGTGCGTGCGTGCGTGCGCACACGCCTGCTTTGCTGCCAGTCTTCTGCTTCCTCCTTGTTTGAGACAGTCTGTTCCTTTGCTGCTGTGTATGTAGAGCTAGCTGTGAGCTTCTGTGGATGCTCTGGTCTCCATCTTCCTTTTAGCCAAGAAGCACTGAGATTACAACAGCTGTCCATAGGTTCTGGGAACTGGAACTCAGGTCCTCATGCTTGCCAGCAAGCATGTTCCCCACTGACCCACGAATCCAGAACCTTTGAACCAGGAGTTCATAACTGAAACCAGTTTGTTTTCTCCATCCTTTGCACACCCTCCCAGCCAGCAGTCAATGGGCCACTGTTAATAGTAAATTACTTCTCTTGAGCTTTTCTCAGTGAGTCACATGCACGCCAAATAGGTTTTGTCTGTACTGGGTTTGGCCATTGCAACCACACCCTCTGACCGTGAAGAAATGGACGTAGTTCATTTTGTATGTCATACCAGCCAACAGAAACCTCTGCTGTTTATAGTGAAAATTCCACACCTCTGTGTTGACCGTGCACCACAAGGCTCAGACCATTTTGTGCCAGTTAATAATATTCCTTTTAGCTGGGTATAGTAGTGCATGCCTTTAACCCAGGCACTCAGGCTGAAGCAGGAGAATAGAAAGTTTGAAGTCATGCTGGGCTACACAGTGAAGTCCTGTCATTCCGTCAATACACACACACACACACACACACTGGGGATGTTAGATTCCCAGTATCTTACAAACCAAATGAGATCATACATGGCTGTAATCTCAGAACTTGGGAGGTAGAGGAAATGTAATCAGTAATTCAAATAGCAAGTTCAAGGCCAACCTAGGCTACATGAGATCCTGTCTCAAAAAAACATTAAGACAAAATATATATTATTTGTTTGAAACTAGGGACAGGTCAGTTCTCATTATTCCTCTTGATTCATGTCTCCTACTGTAGATCTGAAGGGATAACCTTCATATGCACACAGATGGACTCTACCTCCTCTACTCTGGAATCTGGTTTTATCTTAGCAATTTCTTAAAGCAACAGAATAGAGAGGAAGCAATCCAGGCTAACTCAGTAAGCCCTGTACTTTCCAACATGGCTTTCCTTGAGCTACCACCATGTTAATTAGTGAGGCCTGCCAGACACCAAGGGCCATCTGTTCCAGCCAGCATGCTGAGAGGTTAAACTCTCTCCCTCTTCCTCTCCTTCCTCTCTCTCTCTCTCTCTCTCTCTCTCTCTCTCTCTCTCTCTCTCTCTCTTTCTCTCTCTGGGTGTGAGCGTGGGTGTGGGTGTGGATGTGGATGTGTGGGTGCGTAGAGTTGATGTTGTTTTCTTCCTGATGTTGCTTTCTTGCCTCGCTTCTACCACAACCAGCTCCTGACTGGAGAGGGATACATTTAACGAATAATGTTTGTATATTTTTTAAGAGCAAGAGGGTAGTTTTTCCCTTTTCCTCCCTCAGAAATGGACTTAGAATCAGCTGGGATGACGGTCAGTTCAAGTGCATCAAATATCTGCTTGTCATCTAAAGGAAGGCAGCAAGGTTCTTCAAAAAGCTCTGCCCCTTACTGGGAGAAAGGGTTCACTCTCAAGCAGGGAGAACAGAGCGGGCTTTGAGCTCTGAATACTAAGTATAGTTCAAAAACTCAACTCATTGGAAAGGAGAAAGGAAAATCACAGGTTTTACAACAAAGTCACTTTTCAGGTTCCCAGAATCACTTAAAAAGACCTATTTTATTTTACTGTTTGCCTGGCAAACTTGAAGGTTTTTTTTTTTTTTTTTTTTTTTTTTCCTGTCTGCTAACCACGCAGGCCTCTATGGGTCATCACTCCTTAAAGGAGTGGGCTGCCTCGGCAGGACAAACCAGTCAAACCAGTGAAGGGCAGTGCAGGTGGCAACCCCGTCCATGGAGACTTTTATGAAGAGAATAGGGTGCAGGTGGGTGGGTGTAAGTGGTGGAGAGGACAGAAAGCCATTTTCTTGCCAACACTCTGGGTGTGAAGGAAACAGTGATAGAAGTCGACCCAAAGCAGAAGCCAGCTGAAACATCCTGACCACCATAAGAAACACAGCCACACAGCTCTGGCAGCCTTTCAGAGGAGGCCATTCAAGATTCAGAGGCATGCTCTTCCGTGCTTGGGGACTGTGCCAATGAACAAGGGACTTTAGCAACTGACAGAAGAGAAGGAAAGGCATTGGAAAGTCAAGAGTGTCCAAAACTGGGCAGTTTAGGCTAGGGCGGTTTGCAACGGAGATGGTTGGTTCTCTGTGGCACACTTCCAGATGAGCTTGTGATTTGGAACCAGACGTCCGTATGGAAGTTGGGTTGGTGAGAGAAATCGTGACTTGGTACTCCAGACTTAAGTCATTTCCCAAGCTTTCGATGCAATTACAGCCGCACACACTGAGATCCATGAGAGGCACCGTAGCTGTCATGTTGGTGCCTCCTGCTCTCAGGATGTGAAGTCTGATACAGTCACTGAAAAATGGAAGTGAGGCTTCTGGCAGGCAGCCCACCACCGTTCCAGTGTTCCTTCTGTTTCTCTGCTCCATCCACTACAGGCAGTAGGTGAGAGCTGCTCCTTCAAATGTTGGTGCTGCCTGTGATCTCCCTCAACCTTCCTTTCCTAAGGTCTCTGGCCTATAAGAAGCCGTTCCCTCTTCCTAAGAGTGCTTGGCAACATAACCAGTCTCTGGGTAAGAACCTGGCATCTTTAAAGTGTATTTACAAGAAACAGCGAGATTTGAGGCACTCTATACACTAATTATCCTATTCCTTTCTTATCTCAACAATGGACACAGATTATTGGTGCCTATTGATCATCAATGTGACAGGACCAGAGTCACTAAAGAGACGAGCCCCTTAGACTACCTCAGAAGGATTTTCTGCATTACATGAGAAGACTCAACCTCAATGTAGGAAGTCCCATTCCACAGGTTGCGGGGAGGGGTAATACCATATCTAAAGAGGAAGTGAGTTGAGCGACAGCAGTCATCTTTCTCTGTTTCCTGATACACGAGCAGGGTAGTCAAGGTCCTACCACCATGATGCCTCCACCATGAGAGAAGACACCACCAAACTAAACCAAAATAGCCCTCCTTTCCTTTGTTGCATTTGTCAGGTGTTTTATTGCAGTGCCAAGGAAAGCAAACTGATAAGATAGATGTCAGTGTGTCTATAGGTCAGAAGAATCCACAGCTCCAGACAGCTTATCTTCTCTGGCTTCTGAATGGAAAAGCTATCTGCTCATTCTTGGGCCCTGTAATGGTTTATGTATAGGCTTGGCCTAGGAATTGGCATTATTAGGAGGTGTGGCCTTGCTGTTTGTTGTAGGTGTGGCCTTGCTGGAATAGGCTTTAAGACCCCTGTCCTGGCTGTCTGGAAGCCATTCTTCTCCTGTTTACCTTTGGAACAAGATGTAGAACTCTTAGCTCCTCCTGAACCATGCCTGCCTGGGTGCTACCATGGCTCTGCCTTGATAATGAATGGAAGGAACCTGTAAGCCAGCCCCAATTAAGTGTTGTCCTTTATAAGTCTTGCCGTAGTCATGGTGTCTGCTCACAGCAGTTAAAGTCTTACTAAGATCCAATTCTACCATAACGAATGGAGCAAAGCCCAAGCCACTATATACAGAACCGGGCCTGTTTCTCCCTTTTCTTTAGTAAATATTTCAGCAAAAATACAGTGTTGAGGAAGTAAGTGTTGTGTTTTATAAAAAGATAAGGGGGAAAGAGAATATGTTTTGTAGCTGTGTAGTCAGGTATGGGGGAAAGGGATGTCTCAGCGGGCCCATGCAAAGGCATCGCTTCCCCTGAGGGTCCAACCACACGATGGTATAATATAGAATAGAGTTTATTCAGGTCATGGGAAGGGGAGTTAAGAGGGTAGTAGAGACAGAGAAAGGCAAAGAGAGAGAGACAGAGAGAGACAGAGAAAGAGAGAAAAGAGGAGTAGAGGCCGGCCATGAGCACATGGAAAGATGGGGGGAGTGGAATGGGAAAAGTGGAGAAGGGACGAGAAGACAGAGCTAGAGCAAGAAGGCAAGAGCAAGAGAGAGCAGAGGGAGCGAGCAACCCCTTTTATAGTGAGTCAAGCATACCAGGCTGTTGCCAGGTAACTGTGGGGTGGAGCTTAGACAAAATGCTAATAGTAAATTTTTCCAAGCCCACACAGACAGTAAATTCCCCAGGAGTTATTACCCAATGCTTACTTTGCAACACACGTCATGCACAGTGAGGTTATCTCTGATGATGATTCCCCATCAGCATTATCACATACTATTATTTATTAGAAGCTTCTTTTGTGGCCAATGTAGGGGCCACCCTTCATGAAGGGTCAACACAGCCAATTCAAAGGATGAGACAGCGAGAAAAATGAATAGAAAGTATTTGGCTTCAGTTCATCATGACACAGAAGTCTTGAGACTGAAGACTCTAAGAGCCAGCGGAAGTTACCTGATTTCTGTTTAGGTTTCATAAAACAAGAACAGCCTTGTTAGAAATGTGATTTGGATAAAACAGGAAGATCTGAAGGAAATAGACAGAGGGGAAAACCCAGCCAGGGCTATATCTGTTCACCTGTCTCAAATCCTCTCTTGCAGCATTCCTTAGCATATGGGTCATATGACCTATTACCACACAAAGTAAGTAGAAGTTCTTCCTTGGTTATTCATTTGTTTGTTTATCTTTCTTTGGAGACAGGTCTCTGTAGCCCAGCCTGGCTTGAACTCACTATTATAGCCAAGGGTGACCCTGAACTCTTGATCCTTCTGCCTTTACTCCTCAACTGCTAGGATTACAAGTGCGCACCACTATGCCTGATGTTTGCAGTACTGGGTTCTTATGTGTCTTAGGCTAACACTTGACCAACTGAGCTGCATCTCTGGCCCAATATGTAAGTTCATGGTGATTAGCTGTTGTTTTTTTAAAAACAAAAACAAAAAACAAAACTTTTCATTTGTTCTTTGTGAATTTCATAACATGTACCCAATCACCCTTATCTTTTTCCTCCCCTCATACCCACTCTCTACCCTTGCAACTTCTACACAACAGAGAGGGGAAACAAAAGTCTCATCACAGAATCTGTAGTGTGTCACAGTGTGTCCCACAGTACACCCTTTGTCCACACTTCTTTGCTTGCAAATGTACACGGCAATGACGTGTTGGTCTGGTATGAGGCCTCTGGCTTCTGCTACTCTCTCAATATTGGCACCTCACTGGGATGTCTCTTGGATATCTTGTTCTTGGCCTGCATCATGGAGATCCTGTAATTTTGGATCTGTAGAAATGACCCCTTTCATGCACTCCAAGATTTCATCGATGGGGTAGATGTTGGCGTGAGTCAATTCAAAGTCCTGGGCTCATCTGTAATCCCCATCCCCTATACCTCCCATCCCCACAACCAGGGTCAGCTCTACCCTGTTGCCCAGGTAGGTGTGGGGCCCACTTCTGCTCTCTAGAGTGTTGCAAGCAGTTAGGGATATGGCCAGTTCTCCCACTCTCATGACCCCAGGGTCAGCTCTCCAACCTGGCATAGATGTCGAGGGATGAGGAAAGGGAGGAGTGCATCTCTCCCTCATCCACAGGAAGGCTAGACAAAAGTCAAAATAGTAATTTTGGCTTTTGTTGATTGAGTTAGGGAAGAGGAGTTTTCCGATTTCTATGAACTGTCTGGGGAAGAGGAATTCCAGTGTCAATGGCTTCCCATGAGAGAGGATGATGGAGGGTGAAACAGGACAGAAGGACAGACAGACACTCTAAGATACCTTCACTTAAGAGGACTCTCTCCTGAGCCTCAACATAAGCAATGTGTCAAGAGCTATGTATGCATTTGTAATCTCACTTCAGTCTCATGACAACCTACTGAAGTCATCATTACATCCCATTCTCCAGATAGAGAAATCACATCCACAGAGATTAAATTGCCCAAGATGACTAATAAGTGAAGGAACAACATCGAAGGACATGGTGGCTCCAAAGCTGAAGCTTTGACCTTCTAGGATATAATCTTCCTCCCACATCTCTCAGCTTCTATCCAAATGTGCCTTACCAGCACCTCCTAAGTTCAGCCCACCAGCCTCTCTAGATTTCTTCAGTGAGTCAATCAGAGAGCATAAACCACCTAGAGACACCCTACTCCTATATGTCTGAGTCTCGTTAGCAGAATTACTCAATACCTGCCTATGCAAATCATTCACCTCACATGAAAGCAATGAACCTTGAGCACTCTTGGGAAACAGTCCTAAATCCTTTCTCCAGACTGGGTTTGTCTCCTCACTGTTATCCCCGAGTACCTCAGGCGTTCTGTGATCACTGGCATAGTGCTAGGACTGTGTTTTCTCTTCATTTGTGTGAGCAAATAGGTTAATTTCCCAAGAGTCCCATTGCTCTATAATCTCCTTGACAGAAACTTTTTTATTGTCTCTAGCACCAAACATCTAACACCTGGCCCACGGCAGGTAGTCCATGAACATTTGTGAGAGGAAGAAAGGGAAGGAAGGAGGAAGGTCTTGTGGTACACAACAGGAATGGATTTAAAGCCAGGATGCTGACCCTCAGTCTTTCCTATGATCTATGACAGTGGCACTAGGTGCTGTAGGTCACTGGGTGTCACAGGGTGATCCTGAGTCAACAGCAGCTAACTTAGGAGAGATGCAGATTCTCAAGCTCCACCCAAACCTACTGAGTCAGACCGTCTGGGGTAGGACCCAGGAATCTGTCCTCTTCTGTCTTCCAGCTCATCAAGATGTATGTCAAAGTCTGACAACACAGTCAGGAGACCTCATTCTCCATGATAATACACCTGAGGGAATAATTTATTTTAGAAACCTAAAGTACATCATTAGACTTTTTTTTGGAATTCAAACATTTATGAGACAAAAAGGATGTGCCTATTCAAAGGATATCAATACAATGATTATGTAATGTCTATTTCAAAATAGTTGCAAGAGGCTGGGTGTCATGGTATGTGTCATTAATCCCAGCACAAAAGAGACAGAGTCATGTTGGATCTCTGTGGGTTCAAGGCCAGCCTATTGACCTAGCAAGTTCCAGAACAGCCAAAGCTACATAGAGAGACCCTGCCCACCCACCACACCCCAAAAAAAAGGAAAGAAAAAAGGGTTACAAGAGGATTTCAAATGTTTTTATGATAAAGAAATAATAAATACTGGATAGCAATTGTATGTCAATCACGTTGATTTGTTTATTCTACAAAGTACATGTCTTATCGTATAATTTTAAAATGATCACATGGTCAGCAAATCATAAAAACAAGCTGGAGTCACATGCCTCAGTTATAGTCAGAAAGGTTAATGGTACCCTACTGTCGCGCCCACCTTGCCAGCAAGGAAGACCACAACAGGACCCTTCTGTTCCACGTTTTATTGAGGCAGTGCAGTTCCCTTTAATTATTATGGCGGAAAGACCCAGAGCCCAGGAATGGAGCTGGTTATATAGTGCTGTGGCTGCGTGGCCATCCCTGATTGGTGCATGTGATTAAATCGTCAGCATGAACGTGTCCAAACATACTGTGCACAGGCTCAGTGGAGATGTTTACCATAAATCATACTTGTTTACTACAAGCTATACTAGGAGCCGGCGCCAGCTTCTAATGGCGGATGCTGGGCGGCGCCCCACACCCTACACAGTGACTCTCTGTTTCAAAAAATAAATCACCCGTAACAGATAAGAATTAATTTTTACAGAGAATTTCATATTTTCCTCCAAGCAGTAAACATGTGCATATACTTTTATGTATGTAAATATATACACAAGTATAAAAGATATTAGTCAATATATTGAAATTTATTTACATGTAAATAATATTCTTACTGTTTTACATTTTAAAATGTATTTATAATTTTGGTATCTTTTGTTTCTTTAAGACACATTGTAGCCCAGACTGTCCTGCAACTCACTATGAGGCCCAGGGGCCTTCAAACTCATGGCCTCCCTCATTCCTCAGATTCCTGAGTGATGGCGTCACAGGCTTAATGCACTGCATCTTGCCTCACTTATAAGTTTTTTAATTGCATATATACTGCTACAACCTAATTCTTTTATATCAGTATTTTCAACCTTCCTAATGCTCAGACCTTTTAATACAGTTCCTCATGTTGTGGTGACCTCCAGCCATAAAATTATTCTCATTGCTACTTCATAAATGTAATTTTGCTATGGTTATGAATTATAATACAAATATTTGTTTTCCAATGGTCTTCAGGGACCCCTGGGAAAGGATAGTTCAGCCCCAAAGGGGCCAAGAGCACAGGCTGAAAACCACTGGTTTATATATAATAATAGAGTGTAAACATAGTTTAATATGAAAATTCTAAAATTATTTTAGGGGCTGTGCTAAAATTATTCTAAATTTCATTATTTTAATCAATTCTGTTCTGTTGTCCAACTAGACCACATTCAATGTTTTCAATTGTAGTTTTCATCCCTGAAACTTGAACAGATATGCTTACTGTCTGCTTTTAATCTCCACACTTACTTTTCTTTATGAGAGAGGTGGTCTCATGTAGCTCAGACTGGCCCTGAACTCTCTGTATGATCATGGTTGACCACTGACTCCTGACCCACTGGCCTGCATACAAGAATTGAACGTAACAGCATGCACCACCATACCCAGCCTCTGATCATTCTTTGCCATGAGTCCACATAATGAAAAGTGACCCTCCCAACAGTACCTGCAGCCTCTAAAACGTCTCACTGTCATACTTCAAGATGTGAAAACCAAATTATACAAGGCTGCCCAGTTTCCACTCTACCTGATGATTTCATGGATCACCTAAAAGCTCTCTAAGAGCTAATTGTATTAGCTTTAAATTAAGAAAACCACTGGTAGTGGGTCACGAGTGACTCAGATGCCGAGCTGGAAAGATGGAGAAGGAGCCCTAGATTGAAATATCTATGAAGAAAAATAAAGCTCTCCCTGAATGTAGCTTTATCCTGGATCCAGATGCTAGACATTACACAGACAGCAAATGAAAGTCTTTCTAGATTCTAGACATTAAACATAGTCAAGGGAGCGAATGAACCTCAAGATCCAGTGAACAGCTAGCTGTGTGAGAAACCAGACGAAAGGGTGGGGGTGTGGGGCTCCTGAAATAAAGCTTTCCAGAAAAAAGCCATTCATTGCATTGTGGTAAACTGCTTGAATAGGATTCTCACACCAATTATAGAGTAAGAAATACAAACAGCCAAGTCTGCACATCATCACCACAATCCCCACAATCCTGGAGCAGCCTTCTTGGGCTTTTGGCATGCCTGGAATGGGCCTGGATGTCTCCCAAATACATTGTCAAGGAACTTGCGGGAAACCAAACTATGTAAGCTACATTAGAGGGGCTTATGATATCTGCTATAAGCTAAACATAACAGGGACTGCGTGTCTGCACTTAACTACAGTAGAAAGGGGAGTGTGACTTGGCAAATCCAGATCAACCCAGAGTCCTTTCAACCGGGAGTCCCTCGGTGTGGGGAGGGGAACTTAGAGGATGGATCATGCAATGATTTCTAAAGTCAGAGTACAAGCAGCACATGAGGCCTTCCATCCTGAGGAAAAAAAACATTAAGCAGGCAACTGGAGAGTAAAATTGTAAAATGGAGGTACACTGCCAGAAGCTAGCAGGCGCTACTGGTGTCAGAATCCGAGGAGATCTTTTCTGTCATAATTATTGCATTTCTGTTCTTGCCAACGCAGGATTTTGGAAGGTGGAGACAGGTTATGCCGGCATAGCTGATCATGGGGATCATGTAATGAAACCCTGCAGCTTGCCAACTGTTGATGCAAACACTTGACAATCAATCCTGAAATGGGGCAAGCAGAAAACCTTAGTCAGCAACAAATCCCAGTCTAGTGTTTCACAGAAGAGGAAATGAAAACCCAAGAAGATGATGTGACTTCTTCAGAGTGGCGAAGCGACCCTCTGGCAGAGCCAGGGTGTGAACGCAGCCTGGCCTTTGCGTTGACATTCACACGGTGAGACCATCCATCCAGTTAACCCTGTCTTCTTGGATGGCCCTGCCAGCTACACATGCCCCATGTCTGTGATGTCATCTGTAGTGAGATCTCCTTAGCAAGGACATCATCAAGAATGTGTTATTTTACTAATTTTGTTTCTTTTGTGTGAGTGCATGAACATGCCTGAATCATGGCTTGCAAGTGGAGGTCAGGGAACAGCTTTTGAGAGTTGGTTCTTCCTCACGGGTCCCAGAATCAAACTCAGATTGTCAGGCTTGGCAGTGGGTGACTTACCCACTGGGGTATTGTATAAACCAGTGTTGCTTACTGCCTGTCCTGGTCTTTGCAGAGCATCCACTTGTAAATGTGTTCCGCATGTCCGTGTCTATTTCTAAACACAGGTAAACAGGTGCTTCATAGAGAACAGGGTAGAGGGAAGCTGGTAAAGACACACATAGGGGATCCCATGGCAAGTGCCACTGAAGGCAACATTACTGTGATAGCAGAAGGGTGTCTGGATATGAAGGACACAGCTCAATACCAGAGCATTCATCTACTATATAGGAAATCCCAGGTACAAGCTGAGCCCCAGAACCACAGCTAGAAGGATTTCAATCAGGGAATAAAATAAGTAGAAAATCCCCAAGCCAATGATTCCATGTCCAGACTCTATTCTGTCTGCCCATTGGCAGCATCTATAAAACCCGGCTAGAAAAGATGGAGCTTTGTACATCTAAACAGTAGAAGGCTAATTAGAGACGATTAAAGTCAGAGGTGCCACCAAGCAGGGACCATGAATGACTGGCAAGCATTGGAAGGGAGGAGCCAAGAAGGCACTGATCCAGCTGTATAGGAAGACACCTATCTGATCATCCCATGAAAAGACCTAAGTAGAGAGAAACAGGTCAACCATATGTTTTAAAAGTACATGGGAACATACACGGGCAACTTCAAAAGAAATGCAAATGACTTCTAAACACACAGTATGTCAATCTTCAGCCATAAATTGTGACACGCAGCTGTAATCCCGGCCCAGAAGAAGATAATGAATTCAAGGCCAGCTTGGATTACCCAGGGAATCTGAGGACAGCCTGAACTTCATGAGATATGAGGGGAGGGGGAAAGGTATAGAAAATGAGAATTACTGGCAAAACAGCCAAAGAACTGACATGTTTTATAAGACTGTGCAGAAATAGATCCTTGCACTCATCAATGGGGAGAAGGCAAATGGTATACTAATGAGGAGAACTGGCTCCTGGTACAGAATTCTCATTGATAGGTTTTCCTTTGACCCTAAAATCTCACTCCAAACATCTATCCCAAACCTGCACACACAAGGATAGGAAAGGTTGTCAGTGCTGTGCCAAGTATGAATAGGAGCTGGTTGGTGTCTCAGTTTGCTTTCTATGGCTGTAGAGAAACATTAACCAAACGCATCTCAGGGAGGAAAGCATTTATTTCACTCAGGCAGAAACTCAAGCAGGAACCTGGAAGCAGGTACTGAGCAGAGTCGAGGGAGAAGTGCTGCTGCCTGGCTTGCTGACTGGCCTGCTGACTGGCCTGCTCAACCTGCTCTCTTATACAACTCAGGACCACCTGCCCAGAGGTAGCCCCACCCACCATGGCTTGGACCCTCCCACACATGTCATTAATCAAGAAAATGCCTCACAGACTTGCCTACAGGCCAAGCAGACAGAAGCACTTTCTCAATTGAGGTTCCCTTTTCTCAGATGACCCTGGCTTGCATCTTGTTGACACAAACAAACAAAGAAAGCACCAAACCAGGACAATTGGAATAGTAAAAGAACAGAAACAGTGGAAATGTTCATTAGTAAGGAGCTGGCTGAATAAATAATAACATACGTATATGTGAAGAATTCTTAGAATGCTTTGAATACCCAAGTCACAAACAGGAAAACCAGACAGAGAACGGTGGTTTCATTCAGGTGGTTCAAACACATTTGAACATACCTATATAGTACGTTCGTTCGTGGACACACGTTGTGTGGCTACATATAATGTGATTATAAATACTTAAAAATAGAATGTTATCTGTTTGTTAGAAGGGAGGGATCAGGGTAGAAGGGATAAGACAAAGAACTAGAATTGTGAATATAATTTGGTTTTTGAGATTTAACTTTCAGCCACATTAACATTTCGCTGTTGTCTTTTATCTTTTGGTGTGTATGTTTATTTGTTTGTTTGTTTGTTTTTCAGGCTGTCCTGGAACTCATCCTGAGTCTCCTGCCTCAGCCTCCCACATGAGAGATTACAAGCATGAGCCACCACACCCAGTTTAATTTTTTGTTTGTTTGTTTTGTTTTTTTGTTTTTTTCGAGACAGGGTTTCTCTGTGTAGTCCTGGCTGTCCTGGAACTCACTCTATAGACCATACTGGCCTCAAACTCAGAAATCGCCTGCCTCTGCCTCCCAAGTGCTAGGATTAAAGGCATGCGCCACCACCACCGGGCAATTTTTTTTTTTTCAAGACAGGGCTTCCCTGTGTAGTCCTGTCTGTCCTGAAACTCACTCTGTAGACCAGGCTGACTTCCAACTCAAGAGATCTACCTGCCTCTGCCTCCTGAGTGCTGGGATTAAAGGCCTGTACTACCACTACCCAGCCCAGTTTAATTTTTTTTTTAAAGACAAAATAATGGAATTCTGGTACCTTTCTAGATCACTTATTTTTGAAATACATATGGAAAATATTTACAGGTACACAATGTGACATAGGTCACTCAGTTGAGGAGATGGTAGTATCTTTGAAACAAGAGCAGGGGTTCACTAGGCTTTATTATGTTTGAAATTTTCCATAAATGAAAGTTAATATGGGACTGTTGAGGTGACTCCGTGGAGAAAGGCGTTGTCAGCTAAGCCTGACCTTAGTTTGAATCCTGGAATACACATGGTGAACTTCTACAAGTTATCCTCTGATCCCCCATACATGTCCCAACATACCACACATACACACACACACACTTGCTCTCTCTACATGAAGGTAAGTTTTGAAAACGAAGTTTATGAATACATGAGTGAATGAAAGAATGAGTGAATGAATAATTAAGCCATGCATCCCAACGACCTAAATTGCAGATGGAGAAGACTAACAGACTAATGGATCACAATGAGAACTAGATTGTTAGAGAATGCTCGCAGCCCTGTGTCGAGTACCCAGGACTGGCACCTGGCAACATTAGCCATCTCTCTTCATTGTCTCACTGAATGGAAAAAAAAAAAAAAAAAAAAAAGAGGACATGACTGCTCGTAGATACGGTGGAAGAGATGGTTTAGTGTAGATATGAGGGAGAGCATAGCCAGACGCAGGGATATCTGGGAAAGTGCGGAGTGGGCATGACCAGCAGTCTGAGCCAGGCCATGTGAGGAGACGGGGAAGGGACAACCAGGAGACCAAGAGGCCATAAAGATAAAAGGGGGTAAAAAGTACCAGTGTGCCTCAAATGACTGGATTGTGTAGTGAATAGCAGTTAAGGGAAGGACAGCTCAGTTTCTGGGCTGTAGAGTTCAAGGTAGGGGGCTAGGGTACAGCAGCCATACTGTGGAGCAGAGAGAGACTAAGGGATGCTGGGAGAACCTGGTGGCCAGAGTCTGCTTTGATTTGTGAATAGGACCTCAGCTCTTTGTCCCTGGTTTGAGACCTAACAGTAACTAAATATCCATTGCCAGTCCATCTTTATACAGTCAGGAGGCAGGGAGGAAATCAAGATGGCCACATTTACAACAAAAGAATCTAATACTTAGTTGCCAAAACCAGCAAGCCGGAAAGGAACTGAGGCAGACAAACCTAGGATCTTGTATGCCCTTTCCCTTACTAAACCCGGCTGTCTGTTGAAAGGCAGGAACTGGTAGAGGAGAGAGTAAATTGAAAGCAGACCCTTAGAGTCAAGGGAGAAAGGCTTCAAGGGCTAGCTAGGGATACAGCTTAGAGGTAGAGAGGTGGCCTAACATGCCTAAATCCTTGGGTTGAACCTCAGCCTCACAGAAAGGGGGAGGGTGAAGAAAAAGGTAAGGAAAGGGGAGGAGACGATGAATGAGAGGCTTACGTAGCCCAAACTAACCTCTAACAAATGTAGCTAAGGGTAACCTGAAATTCTTGATCGTCCTGTGTCCACGGGGCAAGTGTTGGGATTACATGGGTGTGCCACCACAACCTGCTTCAGTTCAGCACTGTTTTTTTTTTAAGATAAAAAGCACTTAACAAGGCCCTCTTCCAATGGAGTGTTTGAGGTCCCATTTGTTCTGAGCACCCTCTCTTCATCACTGAGATGTGCTATAGCAATGGCAGGAAGCTAAAAGAAACAGAGTGAGAAAATAAGTGTATGAGAAGTGTATGTATGTGTGTGTGTGTGGTGTATATTTATGTGTATGCTGTGTGTGCATGTGTATATGCTGTGTGCAGCATGCATGCATGCTGTATATGCTGTGTGTGCATGTGTGTATGCTGTGTGTGCATGTGTGTATGCTGTCTATGCAGCATGTATGCATTTTGTATATGCTCTGTGTGCACATATGTGTGTATGTGTGTATGCTACTATGTGCGCATGGTCATGTGGAGATCAGAAGACAGCCTTAGGTGCTCATCCTCAACTTTATTTAAGGCAGGATCTCTTGGATATGTCCCTCAAGCTGATCTACAAGCTTCTAGGGAAAAGCTCTTGTCCTCACAAACCAACTTACAGAGGAGCTCTGGGACTGCAGACTTGTTACCACTTTGCTTTCCAAAGGGCTCTGGGGATTCTGACTTGGGTCCTTGTGCTTGCCATGGCAGGCCATCTCCCCAGGTCACGTTGTTGTCTTCAGCTCTGACATCCAAGGTCCTCTTCTGCAGCAGAAGGACACTCCTCAGGCAGGACTCGAATGCACACTGCATCTCAGAGTAACACGGCGCTTTGTCTGTAGAGCATGCTTTAGTGCTCTACAGTTTCGTGCTGCTTTAGTTATCACTGATGTTTTTAATAACATAGGCTTGTGCACTCCATTTTAGGATTCCATCACGACACATAAAAAGGCAAGTTTCAGCCATGAGGCTGAAGCCCTTGGTCCCCTGGAACACTCCGAGGTGCTCATTAACCAAGCTACTGGAATGTCACTTGTCTGGCTAGATTTTTTACCTCCCTCTCCAACGTAAGGAAAAGAGCTTGTTCCTTCCAGAAACATCTTGACATTGCCGCTTTGAGCTGTTTATTCTCTGGCAACATCTCACTCTGAAGACCTGGAGGGAGGGAGGTGGAGAGAGGGGTCTGACAAGAGAGACAGCCCTTTTTCCTTCCTTCCTTCCTTCCTTCCTTCTCCTTCCTTCTCCTTCCTTCCTTCCTTCCTTCCTTCCTTCCTTCCTTCCTGCCCAGGACCCATATAGTTAGCCCTCACCACAACTCTAGGTGGTAAAATTATCTCCATTTCACAGGTAAGGAAACTGAGGTACAGCCGATAAGAAGCTGTGTGTGTGCCTACTTTTATTGTTTTCAACAATCAGGGAGAAGCTGGATATGTAGCCCTGACTACCTTGGCTCTTGATATGTGGAACCTACTGGCCTCAAACTGGTGTTGATCCTCTGCCTCAGCTTGCCAAGTGCTGAGACAATGGGCACATGCCATTACATCAGGCTATGTTGACACTTTGCTAAAGGGAGATGCTAAAGGCAATTTCAGAATCTAGGATAAATCCTACAAAACTATATACCAAGAGTGATTCTTTGTAGTTATAAGGGAAAGCACCTAAGAAGAAAACATTCCCAAAGGAAGTAAGTTCCTTTTTGGAAATCTCCAGATCCTAATCTTATTCTATCTATCCTCATTCTTGTGACGTTCTGCCTTCTTTACCACTTTCTGGAAAATTCCATGCTCTGTGCAGTGATTATGCTTGCCCATAGACATTCTTCTTCTTATACCAGGTAAAATGTCTGTGGATTAAAAAAACAAAATCTCAAAGCTTGAGTTACATAAATTAAAATAACACCTGGGCTTGGCAGAGGGGTTATATTCCAGCTGCTTGGCCTCTTTGGTGCCACTGTAACACTTAGCAACAATTAATGAGGGTTCTTTTCCCCCCCATCATGTCCTGTCTATAACCATTAGATCATATTTGTATCTCCCAGAGATTAACATTTTCAGAGTCCAGTGAATCTAAAAGGACCTGTCCAGGTGGAGAGAAACATCGAGAAAAGCTGCATGATGTATGTCTTTCTCGATGAGGCAGCTAGTTCTTCGGGCTGCAACTATTACTCGGCTCACTGCTTCTTCCTACAAATCAAGTTCCCTGGGGCAGACCATTTTTCCTCCCCTTAACTCCACAAGGTGGTAAATGGAGCTGATAAAGGTTTAGGTCCTAAGCTTGTCAGGATGCAAATTAAGGTTATCTAGATTTTTGGTTTGTTTGAGACAGGGTCTTGGGAATTAGGGTTCACCTCAAACACCTCACTATGTAACCAAGAATGACCTTGAACTTCTGATCCTGCTATGTCCACTCCCCAAGTGCTAGGACTATATACATGGACCACCACACCAAGTTTATGTGATGTCAAGGATCAAACCCAGGGCTTCATGCATGTCAGGTAAGCACTCTATCAATTACGCTATTTATCCTGCCCCAGGTCTCTTTTTTTTTTTTTTTTTTTTTTTTTTGTAAAGCACGCTCCCTACACAGTCTAAGCAATCAATAAAAGGCTGCGGTTGAGGTGCTCCTTAGTTACATTCTAATCCAGACACCAAAAGCATTTATTGAGAGTTGCCCAAGGGCTTGGTTGCTATTAAACAATGTATAACTACTTTCTTTGAGCCAAATACCAGGCCTTGGCCTTTGCCCAGATAAGTGGTAAGAAACCTCGTGTTAATGTTTTATTGGGGTAAACATTGCTTGTGGTTGGTCCCCAACAGGGATTAAAATCACTGTAAACGAGTCAAAGACAATTTTTTTTTCTTGAATGAAAGTAACTCACAAATTGTTCACAGTGAATGGAACAACAAGTTTTCTGATGTACATTTACACATAACACACACCCCAGTTTCAATCTAATAATTGTGAACAGTGATTAGAGTTGGCGTCCTTACCTGCGTTCAGCAGACCAGGAAACTGAGAGCCAAGCGACTGGGCAAGGTCATTGAGCCAGTTAATCAAAGAGCCAGGCTTGTGTTTTGGCATCCTAGTCCAAATCTTGCCAGAGCATGAAGTTTGCTTTCTTTATGTTGTAAAATATTTTACAATTGCCCCCATAGTGAATGGTTCAAAAGGCATCTTTTAAACCCTATCCATCCTCATAAACACTCTATGTGTAAATACTTATATTTCCCCACCCAACAGATAAGGGAAATTTGAAGTTATTTACTCACACACCCTATAGAAGCTTACCCTTCTGTTGCTTCAGGGCTTCAGTGAGTTTGGTATAGTATTCCTCAAGATTACAAATCCCAGAACTGTTTCTGAAACAAATGGTCTCAGAATAGGAGAGGGCAAAGGTTTTTAGATAATCTATAAGCTAGCAATCATTTGCGTTATTATCATTGATCCTGGGAACCATTTCAGAGCAGGATCGATTCATTTTCAGCAAGGCACCAAAACAAATCATCAGAGGAAAGAATCATCTATTCAGTAAATGGTGCTGGGACAACTGGCTATCTCTCAGCCAAAGAATAAGAGTTGGAGCCCCTTCTTCTATTGAAATCCAGGAGTAGCAGCACATGCTTATAAACCTTGACCTCTAGAAGTAGAGGCAGGAGGATTGCAAGATTGAGACCAATCTAGACTACATAGCAAGATATTTTCCAAAAGAAAAAAGAAGAGGGAGAGGATAAGGAAAAAGAAAGAAAGAAAAGTCACTGAAATGGACCATCTGAATGTATGAACTAAATGTATGAAACTCTTGAAAGAAAAAGTAGGCCTTAGATAAGATATGTTTGCCTGGTAAGCACAGGTTCTGACTTTGATTCTTAACTCTGCATAAAAGAAGCATGGTGTCACATGCCTATCTATAATGCCAGCTTTCCTAGCGTTCAGAAGGTAGAGGCAGGAGGATAAGACATTCAAGGCCATCCTTGAGAATTGGAGCTAGCCTGGGCTAAAGACTTAGAAGAATCAGTTCTATTCTTCTGTCATAAGGATCTTAAAGATCAAACATAGACTTGGTGATATGGCTTTAACTGCTAAGCCATCTTGCCAGTCCTGTATTAGTTTTTAAAGCAAGAAACATTACAAGGCATGATCTAAAACCTTCTTATGTACAGAGATGTTTGTTTACACCTGTGCAGACAGCATAAAGGGTGGGAAAAATCCAATGAGTTTTAAATGAAATTGCTAAAGAGGAGAGAAAACATTAACTTTTCTTTTATGAGTTTTTGGATCATTCTGATTTTTAAAGCAACAACACTGGTACTTTCCCTTTTAACTCTCCTGTTCCACAATTTGTTCTACCTCACTCCAGGAAACCACAGTGTTAATTTTTCTCACTTCATCTTTTCCTGTTCTAGCATTTCAAAAGAATAGAATCATAACATTTAGTGCCCAAGTGCTTTTGCTCACTGTTAGCACAGGATGTTGCCAATCTTAGTCATTTATTCATTTTTCTTGCTGAGTCAGATTTCACTCAAATGATGCAAGCCAGTCAGCTCATTGCTGCACATTTCAGGTTTCTACTATTATGAATAAAGCTGCTAAGAACATTTTTTTCATAATATTTTTATATAGCTTTTTGATCTTTTGGCTAAATACCTAACAGTTGAACTTTTGGGTTTAAGGATAGATGGAAGATACATGAGTATGTTATATTTACTATTAAGATGATAAATAGACTCTTTGGTAGAGGAAAAAAAAGGTTGAGGGCTCAGGCTGTAGTTTAGTTTGCTAAGTGTTCTCCCAGCAGGCAGGAAGCTCTGAGTTCCGTTCCCAACAGAGCAGAAACTGACTGTCATAGAGCCTGCCTATAAGCATGGCATTCAGGTAATACAGGCAGGGAGATTAAAAGTTCAAGGTCCTCGGCTACATAAACAGTTCTAGGCCAGCCTAGGCTACATGTTACCCTGTCTCAAAAACCTTTTTTTTTTTTTTTAAAGGAAAGAATATCTATTAAGGATGTTGACTATTATAATATGTAATAAAATATTAATATTCCGTCTTTTTTTTCCCCATTTGGTTTTCTCCCATTAGGTATTTGGGTCTCTCAGATCTTCACTTTCCTGGCCAGGTCTATGTATGACCCAACACTCTCTAGGGTGAATCATGGAAAAAAAGACATTCCTAATTGTAAGTCTGCCTGAGAGAAAATAAGTTTCACTACGAGATTCAACTCATGGTTGGAAACACTGCCAACACACTGGAAAAGCAGCTTCGGCATACAGAGACCAAGGCAAGCTAAACAACACACAGGATGCTTAGATTCTATAATCATGGAGTGTCGCCAGAACACACACTTAGCATTAACAAGAACAAAGGAATGGTTCTGGGACCAATGAAATCAACACACTGAGAAGCGGCCTCACCTCTGGGAGGGTCTGCACACAGATCGTGAACCAAGCCTTGGCGGCTTTCCACATCCAAAGTGCTTCAAAACTCCAGCTGATAGCATGAAGACACATTCTCAAGAAGTACCGCATTATGAAAATTCTTAAAAAAATAAGTAGATACATAATCTGAAAAAAAAAGAAGTACTGCATGAAGATAAATACAAATTAGTGAAAGCAAAAGAAAATGGACATCACAGACAACGAGGAAAAAGGACGTGGATGGTGGGTGACAAGCATCAGTGGTACCTATTAAACTGGTGACACACACCATAACCACTTGTCCTGGTGGCCAGCCATGAGTCCTAACCTGGAGCAAAACCACAGAAGCATTTGTCCATCCAGAGGTGGGAACTAGGGAGGAACACCTGAAGGGTTAAGGTTGGACTCTGTCTTGGGAAAGCACTGCAGGTTTTCTGCTGCTAGTAACATGACCCAGTTTACAACCCAAGAAAGGTTCTGGGTTCCCAGATTAAGAGATGCTTGCAAATCCTTCAAAAATCTAGAGAGATGACTGTGGTTAATATATGCATCAGAGAAGAAAAGCCAGACATCTCTCCCTACCCACATCTAGAAGCAGGAGAGGAACACAAGGTTTTCAAGGAGCCTGAAATATGTGGGGTAGGGTGGGGGGCAGAGGGGACTCTTAGAACTGTAGACTAATGAAAGCTATGAAAGGCCTTCTGTAAAGGAATATAGGCTCCATAGCGGTTCCAGAAGTGATGATAGAAGTGTTAATAGAAACAGAGGAGGCTCAGTTGGTAGAATGCTTGCCCGATATGCATGATATTCTGGAGTTTGAACCCCAGCACTGCACAACAGGGCAGGTTGATACATATCTATAATCCTAGCACTTGGGTAGTAGGGTTAGCAGGTTCACAAGTTCGAAGTCTTCTTTGGCTACATACCCATAATTCTAGCATTCAGGAGTCTGAGGCAGGAGGATTTGGGGCTTAGGGCCAGCTGGGACTACAAAAATTGATTAAAGATAGCAAATCCTTAATTTGACATGCAAAGCCCTCTATGCCAGGATAAAGGCAACATGGCTCACTGGGTAAAGTGTGTGCTTGTCAAGTCTGATAACCTGTGTTAAATCCTTGGAACCCATGTAAAGGTTGAAGGAGAGAGCCCACACCACAGAGTTATCCTCTGACTTCTACATGTATGTCATGGCATGTATGCACCCATTCATACACACACAAAAAAATTAAATGCCCTTTAAAAAAAATCTCCAGCACTAGAGATATGGATCAGCAGTTAAGAGTGTGTAGTGTTCTTCCAGAGGACCCAGGTTTAGGTCCTAGCACCCAAGTCAGGCAGCTTACAACTATCTGTAACTTCAGCTCATCTGGCCTCTGTGGGCACCACACTAATGGGCACATACTCACAATTTAACAAAAGAAAGACTTTACAAAAGTACTCCAAGTTGTATTTCGTCTGTCAGTCAGGGTGTGAGCAGAGTTTGGAAGCGCGTGGCTAAAACCCTAACAAGGGCAATTCACAGTAAGGTGGGCAGAGTGAGTGTGGTGGTTTGAATATGCTTGGCCCATAGGGAGTGGCACTATTAGGAGGTGTGGCCTCATTGGAGAAAGTGTGTCACTGTGGGGGTGAGCTTTGGAAAACCCTTCTCCTAGCTGCCTGGAAATCAGTCTTCTCCTGGTTGCCTTCAGAACAGGATGCAGAACTCTCAGCTCCTTCTCCAGCACCATGTCTGCAGGACACTGCCATGCTTTCCACTTTGGTGATAATGGACTGAACCTCTGAAACTGTAGGCCAGCCCCAATTAAACGTTGTCCTTTATAAGAGTTGCTTTGGTCGTAGTGTCTCTTTACAGCAATGGAAATCCTAATTAAGACAGTGAGGAAACCCAGCATTTAGAAAAGCAGTCATAGTTACCATCAGAGTAAAAACATTGTCACCCAAAGCCTGAAGACTCAGGGAAGGAACCTCAGGGAGAGCTAGAACCATAAAGGAGTGCCACCTGTCAGTAGATGTTCCCAAAGCAATTATGGTGCCAAACTACCCCATCTCTCTCCCAATCTTCTGCTGCCCCCACCCCTCCCCAAGATGGCAGAATCTTCTGTAGGTCAGAAGTTGTAATACTGTGGGCCATGAAGTCCATGAAAGTCAGATGGACTTGAAGCACAACTGGATGAGTTGAGCAAGCAATGACCTCTCAAGTTCCCACTCACCTCCCAAGCTCATCTCTGCCTCTCTCTCTCTCTCTCTCTCTCTCTCTCTCTCTCTCTCTCTCTCTCTCTCTCTCCTTCACCCCTCCTCTCAGGTCCCAGCACAAACTAAGCGCTGTCCTACCTGAGGCCTTGACACAGATCGATCTCTTCACCTAGACAGTTCTTTCGTTCTCTCACCTTAAAAATTATCTTTCTACTTCTACTCAAACATCACTCTGCCAGAAAGGCCTTTCCTGGGCCTCTCCCGTAGCCAGTCTACATGAAGCGCCACACTGTATTCTCACTCTGTCCGGTCCTTCATAGCCTTCAACAGAGCTTGTCGAGACAAATTAATCATGGCATTGTTTATTTAGTATGTAAATTCTCCCTGAGACTGAAAACTCCCTGAGAACAGGAAATGGGCCTGGTTTTTTACAGTACATTTCTTTTTCAATGAAGTGCCTAAATAAATATTTATTGCAAGAATTAATGAACCTCCTCCACTACCCTCTCCCACATCAACTGAGATGTCTGTCTGGATACAAGCGATTTAGCAGTAATAGACCTTGTATTTAATGAGACCTTAAGGCATGCCAAGTGCTTTGGTAGAATTTTTTTTTGTTGTTTTAAGATTTTAGGGGTCTCTGTGTGTGCATGTGTGAGTATAGAATCCTAGGAAGGCCAGAAGAGGGCATCAGATTCCTTGTTATAGACAATTGTGAGCTACCTAAATTGAGTTGGGAGCTGGGAACTCAACCTGAGATCTCTGAACTATTCAACCATCTTTTCATCCCTATGGTAGAAATTTAATACATTTCAACCCATCTACTATTCACAACAACCCAGTAAGACTGAGACTCAATTTGACAATGAGGGTGCTTAGACCTGAAGGGTCACTGCTGAGTTCACACAGCTCTGTGGTGACCAGGTTTGACACAGGGTCATGCAGATAACACAGCTGAAGCTTATGTTCTTGGCACACAGCCCTGGCTCATCTATCTCTCTTCAGCTTTTGTTTCTACACCTGTCACCCAGATTAGACAATGTGGAGGCCCAGCAGAACCCCAAAGTTAGCTAACTAATTAAGCTAAAGACATTTGAGATCCACGAGTACAGAGAGAAGCCTTCTGGAAATCCCCTTATCTGACTTCATAACAGAAGATTCTGAGAAAGGAGGACTACCATAAATTCCCTTTTCAGGAAGGCGTCTGCCCCCAAGGACAGAGACCAAGAATAAATTGACCATGAAGGCCCTTCTCTGGCTGGGGTTTTATGACCCTGAAGACAACACTAAGATCAGTCACAGCTGTATAGAAAAGTATCGTCATAAACTTCTCTTCCTTAGCTCTTCTGAAAGTTCACTTATCCTGCCTTTTCTCCCTGCTCTCTTCCCCTACTGAGTTAGGAATACTAGCCCAGGCCAGCGGTGGCGCACCACTGCAGTCGCTGCGCTCTGGAGTCCGAGGTGGCCATCTCTCCCAAGTTCGAATCCCAGCCTGTGCTTGTTCACCGGGGAATAAATAAATAAAGGAATAGGAATACAAGCCCAGATTTCTACCTGCCCCTGTGTTGCTCATTGCCAGTTCTCCTGCGTGGATGTGCTTTACATATATGAACTTTTCCTTTCCAGTCTGTCCTCTCTCTGTCTCATTCACGCATCCCTACGTAGAAAGTTGACACAGTACAGGACAAGGGTTCCCTCCCATACATCGAGTTTTTCAGGTGACATCTAGTACTTAATCCCACTGTGTGTTATAGATGCCCCACAAGCGATAAACGTTGGCTGTCCCAGAAAGATAACACTCCTGGTGCCAATTATTTCTACCACATTTGGTAGAATTCATTCTTTGGTCACATTCATAGTTTACTAAAGACAAGAAGTCCGTCCGTTACAGTGGCACTGAGCTCTTACCCCAGAGTATCATTCTCCAGAGGACCTGAGAGAGTTCAGGAACTGGAGAAACCTCAGTGGGTTTTCTCAAGATACTTGGCCTATATTCAGAAATTCCCTTCTTTAAAAATGAGTTAGCCAGGGCTAGAGAGTTGGTTCCGTAGTTTGAGGACCTGTGTTCAATTCCCAGTACCTACATGACAGCTCACAACTGTACATAACTCTAGTCCCAAGGGATCCAACATCCTCTTCTATCTCCATAGACACCAGGCACGCACACGGCGAACATATATGCATGCAGATATAACACTTATACACATAAAAATGCTAAAATAAATAAATCTAGAAAAGAAAATTAAAAGAGCAAGTCCATGGCTTCTGACAACTACCCAAAGTCTGTGTTTGACTTGGTTGTGTAAAACAAGTTACCACAGCCACGCTGATACCATCCTGGCCTTCTAGAAATAAAGTTTTTGTGAGGCCTAGACTGGTGGTAGCTTGTCCACCCCCCGGCTCTCCTGTTGCAAAAGAAACAGAGAGGCACACAGGCATGGAGAACACTATCCTATTGGTACTCCTACTCAGGCCTGCCCATCTCCAGGACGGCCTGCTTTCTCCCTGTAGCATATCACCAGGCTTTCTGAGGAGCCCATCTGAGCCCCACTGAGTGCCTGCGTGCACCGAAAGGGCCCACAGTTTCAGCAGAACAGACAGTGAGCAAGGGTAAGTCTGGAGAGTCAACTTGCCTGCTGCCTACATGGCAACGGGCAGCAGCCACGGATGTTCACATCTTTCTTGAAGGCTCTTACCTATTATTCCTCCTGCCTTTCTTTTTACATTTTGTTCTCCCTGACCTGATGGTCTTTAGAATTCACACAGCTTGGAAGAATGAAACAGTAAACTTAGTCTAGCCGGCTAGCAGTGGTGCCCTGCTGTAGTCGCCCTCGGGAGTCAGAGGCGGGCCGAGTCCAGTCCAGCCTTTGCTGTGGCACAGTGAGTGCCTCTCACAGACCGGGTTGGGGGGGTGATCCTTGCCGGGCAGTGGGAGCACACGCCTTTAATCCCAGCACTTGGGAGGCAGAGGCAGGCTTAGTCTAGGACATTCTCAGCTCTGGCAAAAAAAAAAAAAAAAAAAATGGTTTTTGGTTTTTGGGTTTTTTTTTGTTGTTGTTTTTTTTTTTTTTTTTTTTTTTTTGCTTGGTCTGAAAATGCAGAGTCCTTAACTTCAACTTAAGTGGTTGCTTTTGTCTGCATCAGAGTTCCCTAGTAGTATGGCTCTATTAGGGTTGCCCCATCCTTAAATTCAGCTGTGAGAAGGAGGTAGGTATATGAGCCAAAACAAAACAATCAGTTATCCCTGGAAATGATTAGTCTTGATGATGGATACTTGGTCTAAATTGACTGGTCAGAATCATCACCCCTAATGTTGGCCTCCTGGATGAGACAAGCTTACCTACTCCCCCGCCAAGTATGGTTAACTGGAAAAAAATGCTAACTATCCCTCACAAGGGGCTAAGCCATTTTCCTCTCAACTATGAGATGCCTATTTATATCCAGGTAAAATAAAAATCAGAGTGAGAATTCTGACAATACTTATTATGTGTCCAAAGCAAGTGTCTCGGTTTCCAATGTTAATAATTTCCTGGTTTTGTCATTCATTCATCCATTCATTTATTCACTTACTCACTCATTTGTGTTACTTTCTTGCCTTGTGCACACTAGGCAAAAGCTCTACCCCTGAGGTATATTTTAAGGTTGCTGAAGGTGGTTTTAAGTGACTATGTCATTAGCAAACAAGCATGTATAGAAGAAACAGAATCAGAAGTCTGAGAGGTAGACTAGAAGACTCTGATATTTTGGAAGCTGTCGATGAATTGCTGTTGGGTAGCTAGGTCTGGGATACTCTGTGAGCCAAACCCCTTGTTTATAAGAATTGTTAAACGCTTGGAGTCATATGAGGGATTTTATAATAATGGGATAGAATTTTTTAAATTTATGTTTATGCACATCTATGTGAGTATATGGCTATATGTGTGTGTAGGTGCCTACAGAAGGCAATTGGCCTTCTGGAACTGCAGTTACAGGTAGTTATGGGTGCTGAGAAGTGATCTTGGATCCTCTGGAAGACAGCAGGTGCTCTTAACTGCTGAGCCGTCTACCCATCCCCATGAGGTAGTATTATTTTTTAAATTTTTATTTTTAATTGTATGTGTGTGTATGTGTGTGTGTGCCACGTGTATGCAGTTGCCTGCAAAAGCCAGAGAGCACAAAATCCCCGGGAGCTGGAGTGTACGTGTGGTGCACAATGGGAGTCCTTGGAACTGAACTTTGAGTGTTCTGGAAGAGCCACAAGTACTCTTAACCACAGAGTTGGCTCTCTAGCTTCATGAAGTAGCATTTAAAGAGCACTGAATCTCTGTAGGACTTGACATGAGGAATTATACAGACCTATGATATACAGCAATTAACCTCAGCTATACCTTGATTACCTGATAAAACTCTTATTAACTTGGTTTTGGTGCTTAGCTTACCTACAATTATATATTTGCCACCCTGTACAGTGTCTGAAACATAGGGACCCACTAAATACTTGGTGGTGGGTGACATTCATGGCTCCATACAATGACTTGTAGCAACATTAGAATGGTAGTACTGTTGCTAACATTTACTGAATATTAATTTTGTGCTATAAGATATTGTCTGGAAAAAATGTCTTCAAGGTATATCTCTATTTCTTAAGAGAAATCTGAGGTGAAGATGCAAAGTAACTTTTCTATAGTAAAATGAGTGGCAAAATGGAGATTCTAATTTTAAATCCAGCCAGTTTGACTCCAAGTCTCAGAGTCTCAGTCAATAACTATTTTATTTTATTTTGTTTTGTTTTTTATTTTATTTTATTTTATTTTATTTTATTTTATTATTATTTTGAGACAGGATCTCTCTATGCAGCCCTGGCAGGCCTAGAGCTTGCTATGCAGACCAGACTGACCCCAAACTCATAGAGATCCACCCAGTTCAACCTCCTGAGTTCTGGGACTGAAGGTGTACCCAGCTATTTAGTTCACAGCCCTTATGCCACACTCTTCAACCGAGTTCTTCCCAGTTGATGTCTAGCCATTCACGATAGTCTATATAAATGGTGCCCCAACGGGTTGCACAATCTATAATCCACCTGGCTTCTTGTGGCAGCCCACACAATCCATTTAGAAAGGAAGTATTCTTCCTTCTAAAGAGGAAGAACACTCAGGTGTGATCAAAACCAAGAGTCAGGATCCAAATACGGAAAGCCAAGGTGTGCAGTTTTACTTTCTGGGTCAGGCTGAGAACTACAGACAAGAAGCTAAGATGGAATTAGTAATGTAGAGGTTTATGAGGTGGGTAGGAAAGAAAATGAGGGATTCAGAGTAGGAACAGGTGGCTAGAGTTTCAAGCCCCAAGGCAGTTCTGCCACCTATGAAGGGAGAGAAGGAAGAGCTAACCAATGGGCACATGAACACTCATTGCAATCAAGCTCAGATTGCCCAGGAGTGGGGGAAGTGGTGCAACACTGGGCAGAAACTGCCTTGATCATGAAAATAATTGGTCCTAGAAGAGAGGCCATTAGAAGGTGTATGTAGTGACAATTCTGGGATTTTGGTTTCTTAAAAAAAAAAAAAAACACACAGAAATATTGTAAGAATGGGCTTTTGTTTTAGTCCCACGTGTGGGATATGGGGCTGCTTCGGACTGTCCACAGCAGCTGACTGATTTTCCTCGTGCTCAAGCAGAGGCATGATTTTGCCAGCTGCATATAGTTTTTTTGTGATTGTGTGACATGTAAATTCTGGGATTTTTTTCACATGGTATATAAATGCTAGGCTCCTAAGAGGTAGGGTTGGTGGTTGTTGGTCATGGGGTATGTGTGTACGTGCGTACGTGGGCGTGTGTGTGTGTGTGTGTGTGTGTGTGTGTGTGTGTGTGTGTCAGGGGGTGGAGATTAGTAATCGTGCTCAAAGAAGAAACAAAGAAATTAGATTCAGGGGTCTCTTTTGCTCTCTCTCTCTCTCTCTCTCTCTCTCTCTCTGTCCCTCTGTCTCTCTGTCTCTCTTTCTCTCTTTGTCTCTCCTCCCCATGTCTTTCTTTCTCTTCCATCTAGTGATAGGCAGTGAAACCAGGGGTGATAAAGAATGGGAAAAAGAAGAACCCACAAAGTAGCAAAGGCCGGCTACAGGTGTCAACCCACCACACTCCTTGTAATTGGGGCCTTTGTATTTTGGGTGGAGGTTGTTATGTGCTTTTTGGTCTGTTTATTTGCTTTGTTTACTTTTTGTTTTCATGTTGAATTACTATACCATCCTTTTTTTCTTTTCTGAGTGTTTTGTCTGCATGTATATCTGTGTGCCTAGTTTCCATGGAAGCCAGAAGATGGCATTTGAACTCAATGAACTGAAATTAGAGTGTTGTGAGCTACCCTGGTCCTGCTGAAAACCCTCCCTCCTTTTTTCCTTTCTGTTTGTTTTTGAGGCAGCATGTCATTCTGTAGCTCAGGTTGTCCTGAACACAGTATGTAGCCATGCTAGTCCCGAACTCATGCTAGTCCTCCTGATTGAGTCTCTAGGTGTAGCATTACAGGTATGAGCCACCATGATCCATCCAACTGGTCCTCTTGGAAGTGCTGAAGCAGGCAAGCATAGTAGAGTCTTGTAACCTGAGGTTTGAGTTATGCACATACCCCTCTTCAGATAATTCACTTGGCTGTCTGTCTCCTTTACCTGCATGTACCACGAACACAAACCCCTCTCTGAACAATGCACCTAGAAACCTTAGGACCCCATCTAATTGCCCACATCCTCCCTTGAACAATGGAGTGAATTTCTCCTCGCTTAACAGCAGTCAAACCCAGACAACTTTCTGTACAACTATCATCCCAATGTACCCAGTATAAAGACCAGAAATGGCAATCTAGCCTGAAGTGAGCTTGGGTACAGGCAAAATTATGTCTTCAAGTGACCTTTGGGGGACAGTCACCTATTTACCATCTTATGCCTATGCATAATTGGGAAGGAACATGTGCAACATAAAAATGATCCTAAGACTTAATCTATCAATCAAAACAGATAACCGCTTCCATTACATCCTTTAGCCACCAAACCCCTCCTTTTAAACCCCCAGAAAGGGAGTGCCAAGCATCAGTCAGGGTCCTTAAGTCCTTCACTCCCATAACCCCCCCCCCACTGCTGCCTTGCAGTGTATTCTAATCTTTTCTATCATTTTGCTTTGAATAAAGTTTTCTTGCTGCTTTGAGAATCAATGTAAGCCCTTATTTCGATTATTTGAATAAGCTATGAACCTGGAAATCCTAGACCCCAACAGTGATCTTTGGTAAAAGAGTTGTCCCCTGGCTGCCATGCTGTACTCTGTGCATAAAACCTCTCCCAAGGAACCACTTGAGAGCCAACCACCTGGGCTAAGCAGTAGATGCCCATTGTTCATGACTGTTCATTGCATGTAACAGACAGAGCTGAGTATGTTGTCTTTCAAAGCATATATTGGTTTAGTCTTACTTCAAAAGCATTGGTTCATTTAGTGAAAAATATATTTTCCTGAGGAGGGATGGGCAGGGTGCCTTCTCATTTATTTTTCTACCTTGGACATTTAAGTTGCTATAAAGAAGTTACTATGGAAACTGCTCCCAAACTTGCATGATAAAAAGGTAAAAATGGAACACTCTGCTGATATGCAAATGATCAGTCTCAGGAGACCACCTTTTAAACAAACTCCTTCTGAGCCCTTTTGTGGGCTCTCTAGAGTGACAAGTGGACTCTAGGAAGGGTTTTAGATGGCCCCAGTGGACTCTAAACATGCCACAGGTGACAACTCAGATGAAGTCTGATTGAGAGTATCAGATGCTCACATTGTGCTTGGTGGCTACATGGTGAGCCCGGCTGTGCACTGCTGTGAAGAGCCCAGGGTATGGACGCTGCTTGTTTTGTGCCAAGTCCATTCTGCAGGTGTCCTCATGACTGGCCTGTTTGAAAGCTAACTCGCTGAGCTCTTATTTATGCAAAGCAGTTTCTTTTATCTGCCCTGGCCCCATTCCATCCCTTGAATGTTGGGCTGGACAATACTTTCAACAGGAAAATTAAACTTTTCTTTGAAAGCTCCATTTCTCTGATTACCTCTGCACCTCTTTGCCTCCCTTCCCAGCCAATGGCTCCAACTTCCCTAGCTCCATCTCCAGGGCCCCTATCTTAAGGAATATGTGAGCCGGCTTTGTCTTGGTTTCTGCTCTCTGTGGTTCTCAGTTTTGTTTGCTTCTTTTTCGGGACCGTTAATGGAGTGCCTTCAAAGCTGCTTCCAATAACCAAGTAAATGCAAACTGATGTTTTGACTAAAGGATCTGGAATAAGAGGGCCAGGGTCTTGGCTACTTAGAGCCACTGTCTTCCCTTCATTGTGAATCTTAGTTGTCTTGTGTTCTCTCCCTCAGTAATTCTTTTCTTGATCTTCTTGCAGACAGATCCTTTGTATTGTTCCAGTTTTAGCTTACACTCAATCTCCTCAAAGAGCCCTAAATATTCTGTTGTTTTTTTCTCTGATGTTATTGTCTGCAACATTATGTTCTTGATTTTGACAAGCACTTATTTTCTCTAATTAAACATTTTCTTGATTGTTATTTTACACCTCCAGTGACCTTTAAGCTCCCAGGGAACTTGAACCCGAGCTGTAGTCTTCACTTGTACCACCCTGAAGATGCTCAGGAAATAATGGCAGATTTTTTTAAAAGTAAATATATATATATAAAATTTTATTTTTATTTAACATTTAAGTAATTTTTGGTTTTATATCTCTATAAGTAGGTTTTAATTATAATTTTAAAAACAAGGTCTTATAGTCTAACCCTGGCTGACCTGGAACTTCCAATGTTAACCAGACTGGCCTCAAACTCATTGAAATTCCCCTGCCTTTGCCTCCCAAGTGCTAGGATTAAAGTAGTCTGCAACCAGGGCAGGTAAAACCTATAAAAAATTAAGGAGTTACCTAAAACAAAATTTAATATTACTTCAAGCTTTGACTGACATAGTAAGTGAAACCTGATCGATCAGTGGCAATTACTTTAGCAGATCTCAAAAGTTATGCAAGCTTTTAGAAACCAAAACCACAAAGTTCTTGGGTATATCACATAAAACACATATAGGTATGCTGTGTATGTGTACTGGTGGCTTTCTGGTTTCCCAACTATTGTGAACTAAGTTTCTGATGCTTGTTACAAAGTATCTAACGAGGGTACCAGGTAGCTGTCTACAGATAAAATCATTGTATCATAGAACTAGAGTGGGAAAGGATTTAGAATAAAATTCTACACTGGTCAGGGCTGGACTCCCGGGTTCAGTGATAAAGACGCCTATATGATTGGAAGCAAATGCAGAAACACGTGTGTAAATGAAGAACACGCACGCCAATCACACTATGTGTAATCATGCCATCAGCGTCGTACATCTGAAGGTGAGCGCGAGTAACTCTTGCAAGTGTCGACGTTTGTGATGGCAATCATCTGGAGGCTGTGACAGAGGTCCCCAAACCGCAGCGACCTCAGTCCGCCCGCGCTCCGGGGGCGCAGGGAGCGGACTACAATTCCCGGCGTGCGGCGCGCGGCGCGGGCGGAAAGCCGGCCACTTCCGCCCCACGCAGCGCCGGTGCGGCCGCGTCTCGACGTGTCACTGGCGGCGCCGTAGCTGTGGCCAGGAGAAGGAGCTCCGGCTAGGGAAGAGTTCGCGGCAGTGGGTGGCGGCGGCGACCCGGACCTGGACCAGCCCGTCGCGGAAGCGTCCCGGGGTCCGTGGAGAGTGGCGGCGGGCGGCGGCGGGCCGGGCCGCGCGGGGCGCGATGCTGAACATGTGGAAGGTGCGGGAGCTGGTGGACAAAGCGTGAGTATCGGGGGGCAGTTGCGGCCGGCGCCGCGGCGGGGACGGGGAGCGTGCGCACGGTGGTCCAGCGCGCGGGGGCACGCGGCACGCCCCCCCGCCCTGCGGCCTGGTGAAGGCGGCGACCGCTGCGGGCCTGGGCCTCGGTGTCTGAGCCTCCCGCGGCGCAAAACCCCCCTCCTTGCTCTGGTCCCTGCTCCCCGGGACGTCCTCACCGCGCCCCTACCCTACGCCCGGTAGGCAGACGCTTTGATCGTACCCAGCATGGAGTTTGGCCTGCTGGACACCAGGCCGGGCTTGGGGGCGAGGGGACGCGGTGCTCCCGTCCCTGGTAACCCCCAGGGTGTAATTCGGAGACACCTTCGGCCTGGCCTGGTATGCCCTTTACCTTGTTAGACACCTTTTAATTTCTAGTGAACCTGCAGTGGAGAGAGTGGGAGGTGTAACAAGTGGTCATTGTGGGCAGGCAGGAGTTGCTCAAGAGGAGACTCGCCCTTCGGGTTCTTCACACTAAGTGAAAGCAGATGACCAGACAACTTTTCGTGATTGTTTTCCTCTAACTTTCCCATTACTCTTCGTTTTGGGGTGGGCCGCTTATTCCATTATTTTTCATTAAGACATTTAAATAAAAATTAAAGAAAAAAAAAAGCCCTGTTGACCTGCTTTTAACTCCTTTCAGACTGAAATAACCCAGTGCTTTTAGTATATTGAGAAATCCTTAACACTTAAGTTAAGCATATCGAAAATAACAGTAGGTCTTTTAGGTCACCAGGAAATAAGAGTTTAAATATTTAACCAGCCCTCTTCCTTTTTGGGTTTTTGTGATTATGCAATAAGTGTGGTAAGAAAACAGTTCTTTTGAACCACCCACCTAACCTGAAACCAGGAAGTGTAGAAGGTCTTTTTGACCCCAGAAAACAACATACTTTAAAGTGACGTGGCTGGTGCTTCTGATGGAACCAGAGGTTGACGGTGCTGTCACATTTGCTTTGCTACCAAGAAATCGGTCAGGTTCTTAAAGAGTAAGGTTTTCAGAACCGAAAGAGCTGGGTTCTTAACTTTGTAGTATTCCTGTCTTCTCCAGTTCAGAATGAAGATAATTGTGGCCCTCTTAGGCTATGACGATGAAGAGCCAGGGGCTTCCATTTCATATGACTCCTTGTAATATAACGTGTTCATGTCTGTGCTTCTGAAAGAGAACAGTTTTTCCGACTTTGAAGTAAGGTAAAACTCACTGAGAAGCTGCAGGTCTGAAAAGATTTTGCTTCAGTGGTTTTATTATTCATTTTTTTTCCATTAACTGTGCAGAAATTTATATAGGACCATTTCTTCCCTTGTAAAAGCTCTGTTTTTGCCGAAGAGAAAAATCATTTCTTTTCCAGATCCATGGGTGTTTTCAGTGTATCATGTGAGAAGTAGAATACCAACTTAGTATAAAAGTTGAAAGAAGTCTCAGCAAAACTGCCACACCTCTGTTTCCAAGTCAGGATAGCTGAAGAAAATTACTAAGAAACCACCCCCTATCAAATGTGCGATACTGCAGTCTAAGTAGACAGTGAAGCAAGTCTCCTGTCTTTCTTGGTTCTATCCAATGTGGATTACAGCCTTGAGCCAATTTATTCAAGGATGTGTAAGAATGTTGCCACCAAGAACTCTCCCAGAGCTCTATTATGTACCTGACACACTGAAATTGATACAGGAGGCAATTTTACTGATGAAGGCTAAGCAGTTTAATTTTCTTCTTTAACTGGCAGGAAGGAAAATTCTTCAAAATGTAATCATGTACAGAACCACATACTGTTAAACTGTATGCTTAGAAAATGACAAGGGGGTGAAACACATTCATAGAGTGGCTGATTGGTTATTTAGAGGGAGCAGTTGTGAGGTAACTGGCAGAGGAAGAAACAGTCAAGATATTAGCATGGGTGCCCTGGTAGCTAGATTACAAGAATATGATAGGATGCCTCTAACCAGCTCTGTGTAATGTGAAGCAGAATGACTCCAAACTTAAGGTTTCTTATTTGTAAAATGATGGATGTGGGCTTCATCCAACTTCAGATTCATTAGTTATTTGACGAAATAAATTTCTATCAAGGCAACAGTAACTACAGCTAGTATTTCACATTGTCAAGCACATTTTGGAAAATTGTGGTCTTCCCAGGGACAGTTTAGTTTGAAAAGAGTATGGTTCTGTTGTTGTTTGTTTGTTTGTTTTTACATGATAATCAAAGAGATCTGGAGAAATAGCTTTTCTATTAAGAATATATATTGCCCTTCTGGAGGACCAGAACATAATTCCCAGTGCCAGCTCACGATCACCTGAAACTCCAGCTCCAAGTAATCCAAAGCCTCTGGCCTCCATGACTGCCCCTCACCACACTCTCCCACACATACAACCAGCAAACAGTGAAATAAGATCTTTTCTTTTCCTTTTTTTTTTTTTTTTCTTAGATGGTGATTGAAGGTTGAGGCTATAACTCAATGGTGGAGCACTGGCTTTTGTGGCATGTATAAGGCCCTGGGTTCAATCCCAGTGCTGAGACAGCAAGTTAATTTTCTTAAAAGCTATGCATGCTGGTACATACCTGTAATACCCGCTCTTGGGAGGCAGAAGCAAGAAGAGTTCAGAGTCACTCTCTTCTGCATAGACCCTTTGAAGTCAGCTAGGCTAAGGAAGACTCTTTCTCAGGGATAAAAATAAAGAATGAGGGATATGGCTTAGTAGTAGAGGGCTTTCCTGGTGTGTCAAAGTCCTGGGTACAGCAAGGTATAACAAAAAGATGGCCAAGGAATGCTATATTTAAATGTTTGAAGCAATCAATAAGTACAGCTCATGACTCAGGAAAACTAAGACATTTAGTGTATATCCACTAGCAAATGTGACTTATTTCAAAAGGTAAATGTCCTCTTTCCAAATGTTTCCTTTCCCCAGAGCTACACTTGAGTTCTGTGTGGTGCTGTGGTCAAAAGTGAGAGATTTCAGATGCTGGCCCTTGGTTGTCTGAAGCCTTCTGGGAAGTAGGGGATAGTGTCCCTCTGTGGTTGCACCTCCTGGTGGTATAAAATGGGTCTAAAACGGAACATTATGAAACAGCAGGACAGCAGATAAAGCCACACAGGCCTCCAGGCTCAGGCACCCATTTCCTCCCATCTTCTTGTCTAGCTGCTCACAAGGCAACTGTGGCAGGAAAGGATAAGTGAAGAAACTTGCAGTTGTAGCTAGCTAGGCATTATCTATGACCAATTCAAACCTATAACAAATTGGATACATTTATAATCCCACGCAAGGTATGAATTAAAAGTCCTGTAACTCTAGCATTTTTCTCTGGGAAAATTATCTAGCAAAAGTGACATGCATGGTTCTGATACCAAGAAGCTGCTGCTGGCTCTGCAAGCCAACTCACCCTTCTCTTTCCTTACAGGGAGTCATGTATTCCACCAGCAGACCTTTCTTAGCGTAATTGGGTAAACAGTCCTGGCTTGTGTAAGGTGAAGGCATCTGCTGGAGACAGTCCGTTTTAAGTGGCTCTTCTCAGTTACAGATTGAGCACCGTACGTTTTCGTTCCCAGATGTTTAGCTAATGTGATAGAGCTGTGTGTACTGCTGTTGCAGTCTGACTGGCTCCATGGGAAAGCTTGACTGTCCAGAGGACAGCATCTTCAGTTGTTGGAACAGACCGCACATTTGTTGTGACTTGGATTACTTCTGTAGAACACACACACAGTGTGACCCACACGTGGCAGAGAACTTTGCTCCATCCACTGCAATGTGAACACTGTTAGTTTTGCTTTCCTTTCATCCCCCTGACTCTTGTTTTTCCTCATCTTGACCGTAAGTCTTTACATAGTTCTTGGAACTTGAAATCAAAGATGAGAAGGTGGTTGTCAGCTCTGATCTTCCGAGAACAACTGCTCCGAACCAATTGTCAAGAATTGTGGATACTTAGACAATGAATTAATTATTCTCCTTTTCTTCTGGTAACAGGACACAAGCAGGTATTAAGAATTTAATTCCAGAGAAAGATGAGTTAGTTTCCCTTCTGCCAGCATTTCATCAGGTAATGTTCAGACGCTTAGGTTAGTGTGTTTAGCGCTGTTGTCTGATTCGTCTTAAAAGCCTTACCTGGCCTGTACGTTATAGTGTGCATTTTAGCTTTAGTTTACAAGTACTTTTTGTGTGTTCACTAATATGTCCACTGAAGGTACTTAGCCATTTTTATTTTAAGCATTGCTTATAGTCATGCTCCTAGTTTTTACAATATGGCTCCACAGTTGTATGTGCATGCAATGAGTGCACATGTTCCTATATTATTTTTCATATTCCTTTTTGATATTAATTCCTTTAAGAAGAAAAATGGTTAAAAATGACAGCTTCATTGCTAAAGTGCTTAGTATTTAGGAAGCCATATTTGAACTTTTGTGTAATAGAAGCTGAAAAAAAGTGCCAGCACCAAGGATCTAGATGTGAAAAGTAAAATAATAAAGCCTCTAGAAGATTTTAGAAGTTCACTTTGCTGTCCGTATTCAAGCATACTGCTTTCTTTTGGGGGTTGAGGATAGGTAGGACACCGTCTCCTGTAGTCTAGGATGGCATTTTAGAGCAAATTTCAGATACTGTATCATGTTATCTATTCTGTAAATGAATTAGTTCCTAAAAGGAATTTAGACACAACTCAAAAGGAGTTGTCTTATTATGTATTTATGTGCATGGTTTTTTAATTTTATGTGTGTGGGGGTGTGTGTTAGTATAGCATGACCAAAAGAGGATGTTGGATCCCTGGAGCTGGAATTACAGTCAGTTGTGAGCCTTACTATGTAGGTACTGAAGGCCGAGTCCTGGTCCTCTGCAAGAGCAGCAGACACTCTTAACCACTGAGCTCCGCCTCTGCAGCCCTGTAATTTGTCTCTAATATTCTGATTAGTAGATTTATCTCTTTATTCTCCAGATATGCCAGTCCTCCTTTAATCTTTTATTCTGTAAGTCAGAGTCCCACTTTAAAAAAAAAAATCTCTTTCTGCTTATTTGTTTGTTATTGAAAAGCCTAGGCTATTTGAATTTCTCTGTCTGTATTTTGCAAATTCTACCCCTGTCATGGTATATGAATGTTCTTGTCCACTGTATCACCTGTAAAATGACAACTGTGTCTAGTCAGTTGATAGATTCAAGCTCCAGTTTGAGGAAACAAGACTGCTCCCTAGATTGGAAATACATTCTTACGACTTCTGGTGTTTCTTAGACACAGAGTTAACACCTTTAAGTTCCAGCTATGCATTACTTTCAGGACTACATACTCTTTTGTTTGTTTGTTTGTTTGTTTGTTTGTTTGTTTTTTCGAGACAGGGTTTCTCTGTGTAGCCCGGGCTGTCCTGGAACTCACTCTGTAGACCAGGCTGGCCTCAAACTCAGAAATCCGCCTGCCTCTGCCTCCCAAGTGCTGGGATTAAAGGCGTGCGCCACCACCGCCCAGCTAGGACTACATATTCTTTTCACATCCTATGAGCTTTCTTAGCCTACTTCTGTATGCTCATCAATCTTTGCTAGCCAAAGACACTTCTCAACACAATTAGGTATCTCTAGGTAGTGCTTCCTGAGTCTGGAAGCCACTGATGGATCAAAGATTAGACATGGGTTGAAATCTTAGGACCACTACTGAGAAACAGTCCTTGTGGTATTAGAGCAGTACCTCTGATGTTCCCATATGTTAAATAAGACATGGTTATTTGTTTTAAAGGTTCATGGGTATTAAGCAGAAAACCTTTTAAAAACATGTTTGATACCTGCTACCTTCTTGGGTAATCAGTAATCACTAACGCTTAGGACCCTGAGTGCAGTGAGAGGATAAAGATAAAATAGATGATTTACTATAGTCTGTAAGACCTGTGACCTCGTAATGAGCCCACTCTTCATAATGGGCTTTTTAAAAATAGGTATTTGTTTTTATATTATGTGTATGAATGTTTGCATATATGTGTGTTCACTGCTCGTGTTCAGTTCCTGTGAAGGCTAGAAGAAAGGCAGATTCCCTAGAACTGGACTTAGAGACTATTGTGAAGTGTCACATGTGTGCTGGGGACCAAATCCAGGTCCTCTTCGAGAGCAGCAAGTACTCTTAACCACTAGCTCCAGCCCCACAGTGGGCTCCTTTTCTAGAACTTTTTACTTTCTCTTGTTGTTTGGTTTTTATTTTCTTATTTTATTCTTGAGAAGGTCTCCCTAGGCTAGAACTTGCTGTGTAATACAGGGTGACCCTAACTCTCAATCCTTTCTCCACAGTTTCTATGACCCCACCTGGCCTAGAACTCTGTATAGATGAAGTTGCAGAGATTAACCCCCCTTTGCCTCTCTATGGATTACAGTGCTGGGGTTACAGGCGTGAACCAGCACACACAACTGTAATGTTTTCTTTCCCGCAGTCTCAGTGTATCCCACACTGGCCCTGAACTCTCTTGAATTTATGGTCATCCTGCTTCTGCCTCCCAAGTACTAGGGTGACAAGGGAATGCCATCATGCCTGAACTGTACAGAGCTAGGGATCAAACCCAGGGCCCTGTGCATGGAAGACAGGCTATACATTAGCAGCCCTGTGTCTCATGACATGCACACACATCGCTGGTCATTTTCGAACATGTTTTTGTAGCCTTTTACTTAGTTCTCATCTAGTTAACTTTGTATTTTGTAGTGAAGAGGAAATGCATTATAAATTCAGGTTTTTGTTGTTGCTTTGTTTTTTAGACAGGCTCTCTCTGCATAGCCCTGGCTGTACTGGCACTCACTTTGTAGCTCAGGCTGATCTTGAACTCAGAGATTTGCCTGCCTCTGCGCTGCCACGCCCAGCCACGTTCAGCTTTATTTTCCTTGACATTTCATACATTTTTAGCAAATCTGAAAAATAATGCAGCAGACTTGCTGGTGTTTTCTGTAATTTTTCCCCAATTTATTATTGTCTTTGCTTATTTTTGAACCAGGGCCTCATTATATATCTAGGCTAGCTTCAAATTTGATTGTGATCCTCCTGCCTCAGCCCTAAGTATTAGGATTACAGGTGTCTGTCCCATTCGTATTTGTCTCTTTCAGGTGGATAAAGCCAGGTGTTATTTGTATTTTAGCCACCTAGATATTCTTAGTTTGCCATGTTTGGGCCATGGTTATATATGGTGTTGAATGGGCTTTTGACATGTAGTTCATTTATCACGACGCTAAATAAAATGTTGTAATGGAGCTGACATGATGGGTCAGTGATTTAGTGAGTAACGGCACCTGCTGTACAGGTCTGGAGCCTGGAGTTTGACCAGTGAAACCCATGTGGGTAAGTCAAGGTTCTCTATAGTCACAGAACTTGTGGAATGAGTATATATATGTAATATATACCCAGTCAGCACTGAATGTGGTGGCTCATGCCTGTAACCTGGTGCTAGGAGCCTAAGGCTGGAGGATCATATATATGTGTGTGTGGTGTGTGTATGGAATTTATTGGAATATTTTACAAGCCACAGTCCATCAATGGCTAGCTGTAAATGGAAAGTCCAGGAATCTAGTAGTTGCTCAGTCCCACAAGACTGGATGTTTCAGCTGCTCTTCTGTAGATGCTGGAATCCTGAAGAAGTAGGATCCAGTGCCAGTGAAAGGATGGATGTGCTAGCAAGGAGAAAGCAAGCAGCCAAGGAGTAAAAAGCTGCCTTCTGTGTTCTTATGTAGACTTCCAGTGGAAGGTATGGCCCATATTAAAGGTGTGCCTTCCTACCTCAAGATCTGAAATAAAGCCCTGTGTCTTCCAGCCTTAAGATTTGGATCAAAGGTGTATATCTTCTACCTCAAGGGTCTGAACTAAGAGATTCACTCACTTCAAACCAAGCAAAAATATCTCATTTCTGGATTGTCATTCCAGATACAGTCAAGATGACAAGCAAGAATAGCCATCACACCAAGTAAAGGTGGAAAGCAAGAACTGACCCCACAAGATTTCCACACATATACTATGAAATGTTCTCTCACTCTCTCCCCTTCTCTCTCTCTCTCTCTCTCTCTCTCTCTCTCTCTCTCTCTTTTGGTTTTTTCGAGACAGGGTTTCTCTGCATAGCCCTGGCTGTCCTGGAACTCATTCTGTAAACTCAGAAATCCGCCTGCCTCTGCCTCCCAACTCTTTCTCTCTTTCTATCTGACACATACATACATATCCTGCACACACACAGTAATAGGGATAGAGTTTATAAGACACTCCCTAGAGTAGCAGAGCAGTTCCTTAAAATACCCAGTCAGCACTGCATGTGGTGGCTCCTGTAACCTGGTGCTAAGGAGCCTAAGGCTGGAGGATCATAGGTTCCAAGCTCCCTGGACTACGTTGCAGACATGTCTGCTAACAGCAAAAATACCAGTCAGTTCTGCTCAGATTCCTTCAGTGGCATCTCATCTCACCTTTGTGATCCAACTCCCTCTGACCTCATCTTCCACCAGTGCCCTGTGCTTCTGTGTTTTATAACCCGAGCTCACACACCGTCCCTGTGCCTGCCTTCCTCTGTTTACACGTAGTTGTCTTTATTGTTCCTGCTCTTTTTAGTTGCTAAATGCTAGGATATAATGTACAGTGGGTACTTAATAAATATTTTTAAATGACTTTGTTAAACTTGGTACCTGTTAGACTGTCCTTTAAATCAGGATACTTCTAATAATAAAGGCAGCAGTGACTGACCATTTGTTATGTACCAAGTATAAATGTCAGTTAGTATTCATCTTCCCTCCCTCCATCCCTCCTTGCTTCCTTTTTTTCTTTTTCTTTTTCTTTTTTTTTTTTTTTTTTTAAGTATTTTTTGGGAGGTCTAGAGAGAGAGCCAGCAGTTAAGAGCATTTGCTGCTCTTGTAGAAGACCTGGGTTCAGTTCCTGCACTCACAAGGTGGCTCACAACCATCAATAGCTTCAGTTCCAAGGGATCCAAAGCCCTCTTCTGACCAGGCACATGTGGTACACATTCATACGTGCAGGCCAAACATTCACATACAATAAATCTTTCTTTAAAAATAAATATTTTTAAATTTGGGGCTGGGGAGAGGGCTCAGTGTTTAAGAGCCTTTCTTGCTCCAGCAGAAGACCTGAGTCCAGTTCCCAGCATCCACATAGCTGTTTAACCATCTGCAGCTCCAGTTCTAGGGGAACAGATACTTTGTTCGGGCCTCTGTGAACAGCAGGACCACATTTTTTTTAACCTTTAAAAATAATAAACTTTGAAGTATCTTTTATTGTTTGACAATTTCATACATGTATACCATGTATCTTGATCATACATACCATTTAATCCCTGTTCCCACAGGTGTAATTTTCTAGTGAGGAAATGGGCTACAGAAGTCCTGAGCTAACAGACCTTCAAAGTAGTCTAGGCTAAAATCACAGCCACCTGTTTTCAGGACATGATATTCAGTCTTTGCTCTTCCAAAACATCGCCTGACAGGCTTGGGTCAGTCGGTATCCTAAAGGGGAGTTACTGGTGTAAACCTTTTGCAAATTAACACTCATCTGGAAAAAGTATTTAAGAAACAAACTTGACAGTTGTCCTTTTTTCCCTGCCTCTTCTGCAGGAGAGATCTACTGTTCTCTTGCAGTAGCCCCACCACCCCAGCCCCAACACACACACACAGAGATACCATCTATTATGTTAGTTGACTCAAAACGGAGGGAAAACATATATTTTCATATGTGAGAGGGGAAGCCTTCACTGTATCATGAAAGCATTCTCTGGCATCAGTCTCAAAGACTGCTGTCCCATTTTTGGGAGGTATCACACGGCAGAATCTGTGGTGAATTGATGTGATTAGCTTCCACAACTCTTTAGTTTCACAATCCTTTGGATTTTGTTCTTTGGTCACATTGATATGCCCATCGTGGTTTGACTATTACCTACCTTTTCCTAATGTTTCTTATGTTCAAAATGGACCTCATAGAAATAGCATCTTAGATTTGTATGTACCTGACTAGATACTGTGCTTTTCTAGTAGGTTCCAAATGTTGAAATGTTACACAGTAACTAAGATAAGCTGTAGAGAGCTTGCTAGTGTTCAGCATACTTGGAGAAGTCTTACTAAGTTTCTACTCAGAACTCTGCAGAGTACTGGACAGCATGAAGCAAGACCTTAGGGTTCTTGTGGACCCTCTGGCTCTGTGAAGTTGCACATTAAAAACAACACTGTACAGAATGCTCTTCTAGTTTGAATACTTCAAGTACAACACACAGCCAGACCAGGAAGAACCAGACAGAGCCAACGCCTGATGAAGGTCTTAGTGTTCAAATGTGATTGCTGACAGAAACTCAAGTGAGGTACCAAACTCAGGGTCAAAAGTCAGATTACACCCCTCGCTGTGATAAGCTGCTCCCAGATGGTCCAAGCCTCTGTTGATAGCAGTGAGCACTGGGTGGGAAGGACAGGGCGTCCCCTTCTGCCCTCAACAATAGTCCAAAGTCAATAATTTGAAGTAGTTATTTTGTTATTTTTACCTTGTTAGATATTATGTCAGAAAAGTCATTGAAGATTTGCTGATATATGAGTTTAATTACAGGTAAAAGTGAAAAAAGTGTCTGGGTACAGTGACACACACCTGTCATCCTAACACTTAGGAGGTGGATCAGGAATTCAAGGTCAGCCTTGGCTGACTAACAAGTTTGTTGCTAGTCTGAGCTACACAAGACCTGTTTGTGTTTACAGAAGTGAAGTCATGGACATTGCCCTGTGAAAGTACAGATTTCCTATTGTCTTTCTGTTGGGAGTGCTTTAGAATCATAGACAGCCAACTTAGTGTTGATATTTAGTACTGTATCTTAAATTAATTGGGCAGTAGTAACATCATTTCATAAGAGAGAGAATCAAACTACCATGTGGGGCATTTATGTCCCCAAAGAGAATCTCTCCTGCCTCCCACCTGCAGGATGTTTGATGTTAATTCTGATATATCTCTTTCCTTGGAATACTCAATTGTCCAATTTGTTCTAGGTTTTTATCCATCCTTACAGTGAGATAGTACATTTGATAAAACTATTTGAGCATAATGTTTTAAGTAAGGTACCACCTTAAAAAGATAGCCAGTCACAACTGTGCCAAAGCTGACCAGATTTCTCTGGGTTTCAGTTTTATTTTTTCGTGAGTTGTGGTTAGAATCATGGGAATTGGAGACACCTACTTCTGTGTGAAATGGGTGTAGCTCACTGGTGGATCTGGTAGAGGATTAAATGACCTGGTGTATTGGGAAAAGATTTTATCATTGTGCTCTCAGTAGATTTTTGTTCTTCAGTTTTCTGAGCTTTGTCATTTTGAGATAGCTTTAAAGTTGTTACCCGTGGTCATCACCGTGGCTCAGAGGTGCTTGTCACCAAGCCTGATAACCTGCACTGTAGCAGGAGAGAACCAACTTCCTCAAATATCAACACCTACCCCCATGGATTAATCAGTTCTTTAAAGGTATGACCCACAGGTTTTAAAGTTACATAATGACAGTGTTTTTTCAGGTTAGTTTTAATTCAGATAATTAAACATGATACCCCTTGCTGAGAATAATACTGCGGGTGTCCTTTTTTAAAAAGAAAATCACTCTACTGAAAAGCAGCTAATTATGCATTCAGCATTATTGAGATTGGTCATGTAAATGATAAACTGATCATTTTAAATTGTTCAGTAGAACCTAGTACATTGCCATATGGACAGTAAGGCCTCTTTCTCACATAGCCCAGTCTATCCTAAAACGAATGTCTCACCAAGGATCTTGAACTGATGATACTCCACCTCTCCACTGCTAGCACTCCTGGTTTGATGTTCTATAGGTGGAACCCAGGGCCTCATGCATGCTAGACTAGCACTCTTCCAACTAGGCTATATCTCTTGCTTCTGATTTGATTTGATTTTTAACTTTTTAATTTTTAAACAGTGTATGTGTTTATTGTGTTATGTGAAAACAGTATTAGGTTTATTGCACCCCTGGGGGCCAGTAGAGGGTATCAGAGCCCTCGGAACTGGAGTTACAGATGGTTGTGAGCTGCCATGTAGTGCTGGGAATTGAACCCAGATCCTCTGCAAGAGCAGTTGTACTCTTACCCTCCAAACCAAATCCCAGCCTCTCTTTTATTTAAAAAAAAATTTCATATATGAGTACTTTACTTCCATCCCTTCCTCTCTCCCCTCCATCTCCTATGTCCTTCTAAATATATGACCTTTTCTATAACTATTACTTTTACGTATACAGACATATATTATATATATAAAACACATATGTCTACATATGTATTTGTATATATGTAAAAAATAACCTGAATCTCTTTAGTGTTGCTCATATGTAGTTAAGGCTGACCACTTGGGTTTAGAAATCTCTCAGGAGACCTTTTGTCCTTGGAGACAACTTACTCTCCCTCGTTCAGCACATTGATGGCCTGAATTTCTTCATCTAACGTAGGCCTTGTGAAATTTCTCTGGTCCACGTTGGTGTGTCAGTAGTTGTTGTAACCATGGATGTCTTGTTTCAGCAACCATACCGTTGAGATTTCATGGGTGCAGCCTGTGTCGTGTCTAGAAGACACTGTCTAGCAGCTAATGTCCTTATTTTTTTAAACTTTGTATTTTGAAATGAAAGTTCTAAGAAATATGACAGGAGCGTTTCTGAACCCTTGTCCGTAGTGGCCAGTATTCACATGCTTTTCTGTGAGCCATCTCCCCATGCGTCTAGAGACACATATTTTGATCGGAATGAAAGGATGATACTTAAATTGTGCCCCTCCCTTTTTTTTTCCTGTGCTCGTACCGTGCAGAGTACTGTGCACTCTACCAACTAAGCAACATCCTCAGCCTAGCTTTGTATTTTTGAATCTTAAAAGAACATGGTTTATGAAGACAGTACATTGCAGAGGCTCAGAGGAGAAGAGCACATTTGTGTATCTGTTTTCTCCTTGTTATTTTTTTGCCCACAGCAATGTAATTTGCTTTCCTTAAATCAATTAGGTATGAACAGACAACAATCAAAGCATATTTATCCTGATTATGTCAATAAAGCGCTCTCGGAGAAGCTGCTGCTGCTAGTAGCACTTCCTGGCCGGCTCACACCTGCTCAGCACTCCTGTAGCACCGCGACCTCCTTTAGCTTTAACTGATGACTCAGTAAGAGTCTCAATTATGGCAGCAGTGCTCTAATTAGAATGCTCTGTGTTGGCACTTCATTTAGCAGCTACAAGTGTGAAGTAGCTGTTCCTGAAGTTTGTGTAAGTAAGAATTGACAGTGTATCTGTAGATAGTCTAAGGTTACATATTGCGCTTCCCTTCCAAACTAAACATACAGCTCATTTGGAATGTGAAATCATTTTGAGTAAAGTTGGAGAGGAACTGGTTATATGTTGGGATTAGCATTTTTCCAGCAATTAAAAAAATATGTGTATGCCAGTACTCGGGAGGCTGAGACAGGGGAATCATGAGTTCTTATTTTGTAGCCCAGGATGACCTTGAACTGGCAATGTCCTGTCCTAGTCTCCAAGTGCCGATCCCTAGCCCCAGTTTCTTAATTTCAACGTAACTGTTAAGACTAGAAGAGCTGGGCCAAGAAGATGGGCCAGAGGATAAGGGTGCTTGTTCTACAAGCCTTCCAGCCTGAGTTTAATCCCAGAATCTGTGTAAAGGTGGAAGGAGAGAGCCAACTCAAGAACATTGTCCTCTGACCTGCATATGTGCACTGTGGTGTTAGAATAACAAACAAAACAAAACCTTAAATAAAAGAGCTTGAGCTACAGATGTTGCTCATTTGGTAGATAATCATTATATGACAGATGAATATAAAGGATATTTTGTGTGCACACATATGTGTATATGTGCACTGTACTTATGAGTCAAATCCAGGACTTTGCATATTCTAGACAAAAATTCTGTCATGTGACCTGTCCCTTAAAAGTTACATTTTGGTTTTTGGTGGTGGTGGTGGTGGTTCTAGCGGTGTCTGTGTACTTGCTTGTGGGACTAAGTTTTCTCCTTCTACCATGTAAATACTAATAATTAAACTCGGGCTTTCAGGCTCAGTAGCAAGCACCTTTACCCTCTGAGCCATCTCACCTGTCCTTTAACTTTGTTCTTGATGCTTATGTAATCTGTGATGATCAATGATGAGTAACTCAGATGAAAGGCATGTATCTCGTGTCAGATGCCCACATCCCAAGGAATAAAATGTGATGGGGAATACAGGAAACTGTAGGAAAGTTTATTGAATGAATAATTATCTTTGACCTGGATCTCTTGTGAGTACTGAGTTGTAAAAATATTTAGGAAAAGGTACAGATGAAAACAGTAGTTGGGTCTGGACCTGGCTCAGAGGTTAAGAGCACTTGCTCTTGTAGAGGACCTGGGCTCAGTTCCCAGCACCCACATCAACTGGCTCATCAACACCTGAAACTCTTTTTCCTGGGGGAATCTCACACCCTCTTTCAGCCTCTGTGGGCACTGCAGACATGATAGACATAGAGAAGAAGACATTTATTTATAATTTCTGTGACACATAACATAGAAATGAAAATACATCTTAAGAAGCACTAGACAATCAGGAAGTGTGGGAAGAGGCTGAAATGATGATGGTGAGGGCTTTTGCTTCTGAGGAGATGGTGCTTCCAATATGACTGAGAAGAAGAGGACAACCACAGGTTCCAGGGGTGAGCAGGGAAGGAGTGCTTACAAGGACTTGGGTGGGATTTGGATTTGTCCTGAGGATTGTAAGACACTTGTGAGTGGTTTTGAAAAGCAAGGGAGTGAAACATGTCCTTTACTCCTAGTTGTATATTGACTGGGGAGGGTTATTGAAATCATGTCTGTGACATAACGCTGAATAGCACAGTCTCTAGAGCCATACTACCTGAGCTTGGATCCTCAGTACACTGTTTAATTGTTGTATGATGACTGAGAGACTTTCCACTCCTTATAACCTGGTTTACCTTCTGTAAAATAGAGATGATAGTACCTACCTTCAGGGATTTAGAGTTCTGTGTATTAAAGATTTATACTATTTTTATTTGTATGTAAACACACACACATGCACAGCACAAAACATAACACCCATCTGTGTTATTGCTGTAAAAAGACACCATGACCAAGGCAGCTCTTACAGAAGAAAGCATTTGCTTAATTCTCAGAGAGACTTGAGGCCCCAGGGAAGGGGGGGTCACCCTCTTAGAGGCAAGGAGAAGGATGAATGGGATGAGGAGCTGTGGGAGAGGGACCCAGGGCAGGGGCAATGACTGATATGTAAGTAAGTAAATAAATAAAATAATTGTTAAAAATTCACTATTGTGTGTGTGTGTGTGTGTGTGTGTGTGTGTGTGTGAATGAAGAAAACAAGCATTTAACTGGGCCTGGCTTACAGTTTCAGAGGTTTAGGCCATTATCATCATGATGGAGATACACAGGCAGGCATGGAGCTAGAGAAATAGCTGAGAGTTTTCCATCCTGATCTTCAGGCAGCAGGTTAAGAAGCTGGGTCTGGCCTGAGCTTTTGAAATCTCAGAGTCCTCACCTAGTGACATACTTCCTCCAACAAGGCCACACTTCCTAGTCCTTCACAAGTAGTGCTATTCCCTGCTGACTAAATATTCCTGTGTATGAGCCTATGCACCTGCATAGGGATGTCCAAAGTGGCCAGAAGAGGGTGTGGCTCTTGTGGAGCTTAAGGCACTTGGGAGCCACCTGATGGAGGTGCTGGGAACTGAACTCAAGTCTCTGGAACAACAGCAAAGCAACTTTTTTTTTTTTTTTTTTTTTAGCTTTTTATTGATTCTTTGTGAATTTGATATCATGCACCTAATCCATTCATCTCTTCATCTCTTTGTTTCCGCCCTCTGGCCTGCCGCAAGCGCTCTTAACCACCAAATTTATGTATTTAAAAAACAACCAACAGCAAACAACAAATCCAGCCATGTTATAGAGGAGAAATTGAAGCCAGGGATGCTGTGCTTTACCATTGATTTGCTGTGCTTTGGAGGGAACCCAAGACTATTTTATTTCTCCTATGCAGGCGATGGCAGCTTTGTGCTGCTCTTCCATGGGAACAGATTGTGTGCATAGAAGTACACAGTTCCAATGTGGAAGTGTTTCAGTAAACAAGCTTCCATGAGAAGAAGGAGATGTGAGAGAGTCTCTCTGTGTGAGAAACAGCATCCATGGTGGTGCCTGGGTCTTCACCTAACACTGAGCAGGAGAAGGGAGGAGGCTTAATGGAATGTTCTAGTCTCCCTTTAAGTTGTAGAATTCCAATTTCATTCTTTACCGTTTCTGTGAGACACAGAGCTCCTGTCATTGAGGTAATTTCAGATGATCGAGCAATTCCATCCAAGCCTCAAACAGCCCCTAGATAGATAGATAACTGCCGTTATCATCTTTAAAACAGCATCATAGCCTCCACGCCCACCCTGTGTGCTCTGGCTGTTCCTTTTCTCTTAGGCTCACTCCTTTACCTTCCAGCCCACTCTGTCTAAGACAACATAACTTCATCTGTGTTTACACTTCTCAAGTCAGTTCCTAAGTGTCTGTTTATATGTTTTGGGTGTGAGGAATTGAACTTAAGCCACAGTATAACTTTGTTATACCATTGTTAGGTACTGAGAGAAGCCCAAGTTCATAAGATATAGCAGTCGGTCCTTGTTAGGTCTTGTAAAGTTGTCATCAACAGAGTTAGCAAGAACCAAGCCCTTGCTCCTAAGTAAAAAGATAGAGTTAGGTTTCTGTGAGCCTGCACTCCATTTGCTCCATAACCTTTTACAAATATGTTCCTGAATTAAGACACTTTATATGTAGTATCTGTCTGAATGCTGGTTCATTGTCATTGAACACAGTCTACAGCATTGTAGCTCACACACCTTTGTGAGGCACTGTACAACCCTCTTGAGCTTAGAGCAGTACTGGACAGCACTTCTCCATTGCCTTTGTGGGCTGTTTAAACAGCAGGATCATGGAAATGTGCTACTGAATAGACAACAGGAAGAACTATACTGAGTGAAGGAAGATGTGGTGTTATCTTTGACCTCAGCTGAGAACCAGTGTGGTAGACGTTGCTTTGCACAGACATGTCCACACAGTCAGGACAGCATGTGGATGTTGGTTTTAGGGTTGCAGGTACATGTTAGTGTCTTGGTCACTTTACAAGTGTGGAGTTCACCAAGAATGGGGATGAATCCCTCCCACCCCACATCCACTGCCTCATAATTAATAGCAACCTTAAAGCTCAACCAGAAAGTGTCAGATTTCTGCTGGCTCCTGGGTATAGTTGGGATGATCTTGCTTCATTGTGTACCAAGATCATCTGACTGCATTTAAGTACACAGGACCAAGAAGGATCAGAAATGGAAAGTACTAGAGATCAGATTTTGTCAAGAACTTTTCATCAGAAGACCTAGAGCAGTATTTCTCAACCTGTGGGCCATGACCCTTCAGGTGTACAAATCCTTTCTCAGGGCTCTCATGTCAGCTATCTTGTGCATCAGATATTTACATTATGACTCATCACAGTAGGAAAACTAAGAATTATAAAGTAACAATGAGAATAATAGCAGAGAGAGATTTAATGTTTGGGGGTCACCACAACATGAACTGTATTAAAGGGTCCCAGCATTAGGAAGGTTGAGACACTGGATTAGAGCTCGGCTTTTTCCCTGTTGTCTGTGGTTCTGGTTGCATCAGAACTTGACACAGTTCCCAGTGACTTCTGCTATCTTTCACCTTACTTGCATCTTCACAAATTGAGATATTTGAACCAAATCTTTGTATATTTCCTTGAACCTCTCTAGCTAGCGTAGGCTTGATATCAGATGACAAAACTTTGGTTAGAACCAAAGAAATTCCAAACCAACTGCCTAATAAGCAGCTTTCTTTGTAGGCTGCTGGGTTCACTGGGATGTTCCATGCTCTTTTGCGTTCTGTCAGTCTGTGCTATTGCATATGGACGCCACCTTTGCTGCTTCTCCTTTGTCCCTAAGAGACAGTTCAGACAGCTTTTTATTCCTCTGCCTCATCTCCTGGTCTGTCCTTTTCATTCACAGCCTCATTTTTTTGTTAATATGTTTGTTGTTTTGAGATTGATTGTTCAGTAAAGATTTGATATATTTGCTGTCGCTGAGCCTGTTCCAGTACATAAGCACAATACTGTGTCATAGTCCAAGGCAGGGGAAAGACAGGCTCATAACAAACAAACAAACAAACAGGCCTGCCACAGGACACTTGCTTTTGCTTCTTCAGTTGTAAAAGCAGGAATAGGTAGATGATCTCCGTGTTTGGGGCACTACAGGAAGGCTTCTTGGAGGAAGTGGCATTTATAAAACCAGATGATGATATAGTTGACTATGGAGCAAAGGACTTAAAAAACAGAAAAAGACTTAGAAAACCCAAATAAGCAACCTAAAGGCTGTTGAGTAACGAGGTTGGAGAAGTAAATTGATATCTCCAGCAAGAACCATACTCCATGTCAAGGAACTTGGGGTTTAAGGTGAAAGCAGGAAGAGGACCTTTGCTAGCTTTAAGTGGGACTTGTATGTGAACAAGAGTTCCCTTTGGCTGGAGCCTGGTGAGAAGTTGTACATAGAAGCAGAAAAACTAGTTGGAAAGCTTTTAGGCAGTCCAAATGGAAAGAAGGTGCTGAACTAAGATAGTGCTGGTGTGGGAGGGAAGAAGCAGAGAGACGTTTGTTAGAGGTGCTTAGGAAATCGTATTAAAAAGACCTGGAAGTTTGTGGGCTGTTGGGTGGAGGAAGTCGGGAAAGCGTCCAGAGATGCTTAGGCTCTTCCCCTGGGCAAGATTGTCCTTGCATTCAAAAAGACAGTGTTTGAGGGAGGGGCTGTGTGGGGCTAACATGGCCACCACTACAGGTTAAAAGAGTAAATGGAAGGACACACCAGAAGTAGCTTGTTCCTTGCTTGGAGAGAAGAGCTGGTATTCATAATACAGAATACACGAGTGGGTTGTACGCATTCCAGCTATTGCATGAAATGCAAATAATACAGAGAAAAATAACATTTATAATCATTTTCGCTCTTGGAACTTGATGAAGTTAATTCTTTTGCAAACATCACATGGATATTTAATTAGCATCTGTGAGCAACATTATACCTCTTCATGGGGGCCAGAGCCCACAGAAGCGCTGCTCTCCAGAGTCAGGGCATGTGGAGGGGCCATTCATCCATCCATTCCATTGCTGAGTAGTTCCTTGTCTGTCTGTTCAGCTGTGCCATGTAAAATTAGCACAAAATGAAGGGAAAGGTATTTTACATAAAATGGTTAAGTGAAGGCTAGAAATTAAAAATACAAAGCTAAAATATAGGAATTTTGAAGGGATTGGAGTAAAGGTTAAATGCATTGTTGTTGTTGCTTTGTTTTGTTATTTTTACACCCAGTGTAAAATAGAGGGGACTGTCTATAGAAAAGTAAGCAAATGACTTTAAAGAAAGCCCAGTAGCAACAGCAGGGATAAAGAAAGCAGAGGTAGGACAGGGAGGACCCGGTGCTGGGTTGGGGCAGGTGGTGCTCTTTGGCTGCTGTGAAGTAAGCTAGCACAGCCATTATAGAATAGCAGATGAAAAGCATAGATGAGTTGGAAAGATGCCTCAGTGGTTAGAGCACAGCGGCTCTACCCGGAGGACCAGGGTTCAATTTCTACCATCTGTATAACTTCAGATTCAGGGGATCTGACACCCTCTTTAGGCCTCCTTGGGCACTAGGCATGTGCACATACATAGGAATGGGCAAAACACCACGCACATCAGACTCACTAGCGCCACTTACAGGTGAAGAAATAAACAACACTTATGTTTATCAAAGCATTCATAGCATGAGATCAACTGTGTCCTGCAGTAACTACGTGAAGACAATGCACATATCCACCATGGGATACTCTACAGGCACAAAAAAGAGGAATTTTGTCTTATACAGTAGCAGAGATCAAACTGGAGGACATGATTACACACAAAGACTCCTGATGCCCCTTGGCTGTCGCATAGTGAGAAGCTGGCTGCAGAAGTAAAGAGTAGCGGGAACAGTGATTACCAGGCTCTGGGAAAACAGGAAGGTGAATAATAGGGGATGGGTTTGTTGCTACAGAACAGAAATACACTTCTGTAATCCTAGCCTTCAGCCGGTGGTCCAGTCTGGGCTATGTAGCAAATTCCAGATAAACCAGAGCTGTACAAGGAAACTGTCTCAGGAAAAGAGGTGCTGGTAGTGTAGCTCAGTAGTAAGAGCACATGCTCAGCTTGTAGAAGGTCTTAGGTTTGATCCTCAACACAATTATCAATACAGGACCACGAAAGAAAGAGAAATGAGTTCTGCTGAATACTTGGACAGCAGCAGCAACCACTCACAGTGTGCCCAGTGCTTTGAAGTGTCAGGACATGTCTTTTGAGGGTCTCACCACAAGGATGGTTGTGCTGAGTCTTACCCGGTGTGAAATTGCATCAAAGCACAAGGCTGTACTGCATGTGTGCACAGTTATGTGTCAATAAAAAGTAAGGCAAAGTATGACACTCAGGGACAACTGGGTTTTCAAAATACACCAAAAATAGTGAGACTTGAGGCAAGTTAAAAGGTTGAAATCTTAGTCAGGAGTTAAGTATAAATTATTTTACATTTTGTTTATATGTGCACAGGTGTGTGTGTGTGTGTGTGTGTGTGTGCACATAAGCACACCATGGCACACACTTGGATGACGGGGACAGTGTGAAGAACTTTGTTCTTCCAGCGTGTGTGTTCCAGAGTTGAACTAGGAATAGTGGAATGAAAGTATTTTGTATTTGATGGCTTGAAGAAGACTCTTATGTTTGCAACAGTCTACTAAAGTGAGTTTGGGGACACCTAAAAAAATGTTTCAGGAAAGAAATGTCTCAGAAGTTTGAGGAATGTACACTGCTGTCCCTTTTGGGGCCCAAGGATGAGCCATTAGGCAAGTCACTGGGAAACAGGACAGTTGGGAAGTTTCTCTGTAGCCGACGATGCCCAGCTCCCCAGGGAACACTCTTCTCGGGGAGCACCTGTCATCAGTCCCCAGTGACAGTTTTCACAGAACTGTGTAGACCACTGCTTCAGAAAAATAAAATGACTTTAAGATCTTTAAAGTTACTGAGAAAAATAAGAGTTTTTAAAAGGTGGAAAACAGAAATGGCTTGAGGTTGTGACTGTCATCCCTAGAGACTAATGTTCTGGTCATGGCCAGATGTTCTAGCCAAAGAATGAGAACAGTGGACACAGTCTTCCATCTGCAGACAAGGAGCTGGGCTGGCTCCCAAAACAACTGTGTCTGTCCAGCCATTGAACACTTGCACAGAAAATGGGACAAGTCTTAATACTGTCTTTTTTTTTTTTGTCTTTAAAAAAAAAGTCCATTTTTTTTTCATTGTCTAAATAATACTAAACAGAACAGCCATTACCCATACCCTACTTTACTTACTGGCATTTTGTTTTGTTTGAAGCTTTGATGTGGTTTTTGGTTTTTTGAGCCTTTTTATACATGTGTGTATGTTTTTATATAGTGGTTAAACATCTTTATATAATTTTTCTTTGTGAGAACTCTTTCTGGGGTAGGGATTTCTTAAGAGTTAACATTTTGCCCACATGGGAGTTACTTTTTATTCTGCTTTTTGTGTGTAATATATTCTGTTTTGCTAGCCATGAGAAGCTTGACCTCCCAGGCTTTGCTGGCAAGGTGCCTCTCTGGAAAACAGTAACTGTCGTGTCATGACGCTTAGCCTATGTGGCGATGGCTTTTCTTTAAGTTTGCCTAAGTCATAAAAGCAGCACTCCTCTAGGGAGTGAACAGAGTTCCAAACAAACCAGTAAGAACCATAGTAAGAACTCCAGATACTTCCTACTGTAGTTGATGTCTTTGGAAAGGAAACCTGGTTTTGTGGTACTTACAAACTCCTTTGCTCACCCACACACCACATGGAATAATACCATGGACATTGGTTTGGATGTTTTAAAAGCTCAGAATTCTGTTACTTTAGGTGTTAGTTACTTTCGGTGGTGGGGATTGAACCCAGAACCTTGTTCTGTACCACCAAACCACTGCCAGCCTCTGCTAATTTTTTTTCGAGACAGGGTTTCTCTGTATAGCTTGCTAATTATTTTTTTAATTGAATTTAATTTGATTATGTGTATGCATGTCTGTGTACAGTTGTGAGTGTGAGTGCAATTGCCCACTCTGTCCAGAAGAGGATGGGAGTATCAGGAGTTAAAAGTAGCTGTAAATTGCCCAAAGAGGGTGATAGAGAACCCTGTTGGAGAATAGGATGCACTCTTTACCAGCCAGCTATCTCTCTGACACTCTGCTAATGATTTGTTTGGGAGACAGTTGGATTAGCATATGTGCATTATGGTCCCTCCTCAGGAGGGGTACCATGTCAAGTTCTCTGTCTTTGTGACCATTTACCTGACAGACAACCCAGACAGGAAGGGGCTCTTTGGCTCATGGTCTCAGTAGTGCCACCCTGTTGTGGCAAGGGAGAGGGAGCAGAGGTTCATGTATGGCAGCTAGTAAAGACAGGACAATTCAGGCACAAGGTCCTTCCCTGGTGACTAACTTCTTCCAGAGAGGACTTATCTTCTGTAATATCTAGAACCACCTAAAATACTGCTACCCTCAGGGTCCAAGCTTTCCACATGTGAGCCAGGAGAGTGTTTGGTAGTCAGTCCATGAGTCCTATCTAGAATGAAAAACTCACCTAAAAACAGTGGATCCACTCTGCACATGTTCCTTAGTCACCTTGATAATGATATAAGGATATAGTTCTAAATGAGGAAACTGAGGCATACCAGTGATTGATTTGTGTAGAGACCCTAACAGTAGATACATACCAGAGACAAAACACTACACCTTAGTAACTTACTAAGTCACTAATGGGGCAAATCTATGTATCGCTTTACTCTGTCTTGTAGGAGTGGCTGTGAAGAACAAAGAAACATAATGAAAACACAGGTGTACAGTGCCTGCTTTTAATGTGTCCTTGAATGGGCCTGAGAATGGGTTGCTGTAGGGTGGCTTGTCTTGTTTAGTACTGCTCACCCCTGGAGTGTAAGGAAAGGGAAATGTGTCTTCCCACAGCTCATAGTTTAGCTGCTGACACCAGAATGTTTTTCTTGGCTTGTCCCTTTCATGTCATTTCTTTGCACATCTGTTTCATAAATTACTAAAAGATTTCCCTGAAAACTTGCCAGATGAAATCACCATTAGCAGCAATCAGAAAGTTGGTGGCTTGTGGGGACAGGACTTCTAGTTATATTTCAGGACAACTTTAGACAAAGAGGAACACATTGGTTTTTATGAATTCAAGAAATTTATACATGAGTTTGGTTAGTGTTGCTTCCCCACACTGACACAGAATAGTGGGACTTTTCCTAGAGTGTTAGGTACGTGATCCTAAAAAAAACAAGGGAACAAATTTCTTGAGTGCACATGTTGAAATCACAGGGTTTTGAAGCGCCCACTCTCCCTCCCTCCCTCCCTTGCTTGCTCCCTCCCTGCTCTCTCGCTCCTTCCTTCCTTCCAGACAGCATCTTTGGGTGCATCATCCAGGATGACTTGTGGGTATTGGAATAACAGGCATAGGTTAACCTGTCCAACTTGGAATGCTTATTTTTCATTCTTGGAATTTGAAGAGAATGAGATGACAGTTTAGAACCAGAAGAAAAAGTATCAGATGGTATAATCAGCTCATGTCAGTGGCTGATAAATTAAGAGATTATACTTTGACATTGCATTTACCTCTGTGATGGTTTCTTATTAGACTTTCTGTTCAAAGTTTTAATTTTTAATAAACAACTGGGAAATTTGTAACAAAAACATAGTTTATAGTTCTGTCATGACCCAAATCTGCAAGTAACTTAGCACAGCATCTTACCGTTTCACTTTACAGATCAAGACGATCTTCAGCCTGGGGCCTTGGGAAAACTGACTCAAAGTCACCTCTGGGGGCCAAAGAGATGGCTTAGCTGTTAAGAGCACTTGTACCTGTAGAGAACTTGAGAGTTAATTCCAGGAATCCAATGCCCTCTGCTGGCCTCAGTCAGTATCCTTTAACCATACTTATACACATGGTTTCTGTAAACTCTCAATGAGTTGAAGTATTCTGCCCACAAAAATGTCTCATTTTGACAAAATTGGAATGCAGTTGGTTGTAAATATTGGCTACCCCATAGTGAAAAAATAAGTGTTCACAGACTACTCCAACTGTCAGGAGTCTTTAAAGACATTGCATTGTTCAGCTGTGTAGGTAGACAGAGTTTTCATCTGTCAAGGGTGTTAAGGTTTTGTTCAGGAAATCTAGTTTTTCTCACTTTCACACAGGAAGTCATATTGTTAAAGGCTCCCCCTGGTGGAAAGAGGGGCCTGCTTCTGCAAGTTGTTCTCTTGCCTCTGTGTGTGACGAGAGAATACAATGTCTTAAGACTGACAGAAAGAATGCTTCTAAGAGAGGAGGAAAATTACTTTATCTCTTATATAAAAAAGATTTACCGTTCATTTGTATGTGTGTCTTGGTGCCAGAAAAGGTCAGAAAAAGATATCAGTATGAGGCCCCAAGTAGCTGGAGTTCCAGGAGCTTGTATGTGGACTGCCCGACATGAGCAGTGGGAATGGGAGAGCAGAAGGTGCTCTTAACCGCTGAGCCATCTTTCTAGCTCCCACTTTGTTCTTCTTCATCAGACACTTTGTATTTAATGTGCTCAAAAACAAAACAAAACAAAAAAACCAGCAGTAACTTAGATGAGATTTCAACAGAATGTTCCTTGAGCAGAGCAGTGCCTGCCACACTTGGGGTCCTGTGTTAACTAGGGTGTTGCAGCATTTAAAGAAATCATGTTCTGAGGCAGGGGCTTGCTGCATAGTTCAGGCTGCCTTCAATCTCTTGATCCTACCTCTGTCTCCCAAGTGTGGGTGTTCCAGGAGTGTGACTAGGCCAGCACAAAGATGGGTATTCATCAGGGAGCAAAACTGTTTCACAGAACTGGATTTTCAGCTGTCCTTTGGAAGTTCTCAGGTGCACAGAGCTTGAAGAGGTGACTTAGATGCAGATTTCATTCTCAATGCAGGTTTTTAACATGTTGTTCCAGTTGTTGGTTTTGACATTTGTTCAGTGGCTTTTCACGCAGCACTGGGTGCACATGCTTCAGTTACTATGCTGCGGCACCTCCTATCCACATCACAAGTGTCAGTGATATCCCTGTTGTTCTCCTAATGTCCTAACCTATAAAACAGTTAAAATGTAGGCAACTGTGACACCGGATTTGATGTGCATTTTAGTAGTATTTTATTGTTTCCTGTGTTAGCGTATAGTATAATAATGCTCATCGGGATGAACTGGAAAATAGGAGGAAGTATAAAGAAAATAGTATTATTTGAAACTGTTCATTGGAACTAATTTATCTCTGTCAGACCCGGGAAGAGGTAGAATTACGCTACAGAATTAAGAGTTAGAATTAAGTTGTTTTTTTTTAATTGTTTCTAATTTCCATTTTTAAAAGGAATTGTTTTTCGTTTCTAGAAGGTTACTAATGCTAAGAATAGCTCCCAGATTGAGGCTATCCAAACAACAAAGGGTCAAAAGCTATATTTACCTTTTTAGAAATTGGTGCTTTAAATGGTAATGGAATGAGGCTGTGCTACTCGGCTACTTTGTTGTTAGTTACAGTTGGTTCTGACTTAATGAAGCTTTAAAAATGGTTTTTTTGATCTAGAGTTGTTTATGTTATCAACTTCAGTTTTTGATCATTTTTGAAAGCAGTGAAAAAATAGCTTTAAAACCGCATTCTAATGGAAGTATTAGGGTTTTGCTGTCCTAGTAATGGCATATGATCCTTCTGTGGATGTCCTTTATACCCAATGGTATGTTTTAATGGCTCCCGTTGTTTTTCAGTTAAGGAAATGAGGAAATTCTTAAATTTTTGGATCTCTGCCATCTCTCCTAAACCCACACTGCTCCAACATACAGTCCACCACACAGGCCTTCAGCCATGAGCCTTGGAAGGGTTCTCATCTGACCCACAGGCCGTTGTAGCTTAAACAAGGAAAGTAGTGTTGCAAGAGCCCGCATTGCTGAGTACTCTAATGAAGATATTTCATGGACAGGCATATGGCTCCTTCATTTTGGTGGAGATCTCTGCAACAAAATGCAAGGGTGGATTATAATCCTGTTTGGTGGTGTTCATTTTCCCAGCTACATTTGAATGCGTTTAACTGCCCACAATCATGCAGTCTTCAGCCACGGAGATACACAGAAGTGTGAAATCCATCGTTTTGTATTATCTTAAATTGTAGATCTGGTTTTGGCTGGCTTGCCTTCATTTAGTTTCCATTATTGATAAAAATTAAGGAGAAGAGCAACACCATTATTTATACATACATTCTTGTCAACAGAATCATCTCGGGAATATTAGGAAAATTCATTAAGAGTCTTCAAGGGCCCTAGAAGTTGTGGGCTCTCAAGGAAATAACTTCTAGTTACATTTATCACACTGGTTGTGCAGTTTTAGGAAGTGTCCCAGGATTCAGGGGACACTTTTCTTGGTGGAGCACTGCTCTGGGTCTGGGTGTCGGTGTAGGAGCCACACTGTTTGTTCTGTGACCTGACCAATTGTATAGATGTAACTGTCTCAGTTGTGACATGACTCTGTCAGTGGCTTGCCTAAGCTAAAGTACTTAAAGGAATGAATGCCAACAGACGAGGTCTAAAAGCACTGAGCATCGATCCTTCCTTATTTAGAAAACAACTTTTGATGACTTAAAAAGCCACATAGCAAAAGAAGGAAGGGTATATGAGTAGTAGCTGTCTAAATCTGATTTTATTCATTCATTTATTATAAGTTTTGATTTTGTGTGGAAGATTTAAATTGCTATGTTCATCTGTTATAACACTCATTCAGTAGTAATCGGAACTATATACATCAGATGAGCGCTACACACTGTCACATTTTTATGGCTTTTCTTCCTTCAGATCCCATACACATGACTGTTTTCAAAAAAATCAAGTGTTTTACTGTCTCGTGTCTTACTCTTTGAAAGCATTCTTTCTTGCTATAAGATGGTTATCATTAACTGAGCACTGCCTGTATGTCAAGCATGGAGCTCAGCACCATTTTCTGTGCTATCTTTTGAGGTACCTCTTCCCAGTCTACAGTTGAAACCAAGGTTAAAACAAAACTGTTTTACCAAAGGTCATGAAATGGGATTGTACTCGAATTTTCTGTCTCCCATGTTCTTGTCAAACAACTAGAAGTCTGAAGGAAAAGCTAAATATAGTTTCCCAATAAAATATTATATAGCCAGTGAAGGTGTGAGGTTTACAATAACTAGTAATTTAGTTTTTGTTAAAGAAAAACAGTGATACACAAGAAAATGTTGGTAATAGTTTTAAACAGTTGTAGAATACTCTCTTTGTGTCATGTCTTTTTTAAATGTTACACAGAGTCACTGTATGTTAGTCCACTATAATTTAGTTTAAGAGAACAGAATTGCTATAAGCACAAAATTGATCTCTTGTAAAGCACGGACAGAGAGAAAACGGACATCCTGTCTTCTGATAGACTCTAGCGTGTTCATTTGTCTTGAGATTTGACCCGGAGTCATTTCTCCTGGACTTGTGCCAGGGCTGATGGTATTCCTCTGTATTCTTGAAAGCTAAATTCTTCTTAAGATAACTTAAACGTGTAATGCGGTGTCCTTGGAGTAGCCTGTGCACAGAGCTGTCCCCCATTCCATCGAGGCGGCTCGTTAAGATATACGTTAGTACCATGATTAAGTTTTCATGTGCTGCTCAGTTTTGATGCTAATCTTTATGTATCTATATGCATGTGTGTGCATGTACACATGTGCATTTTTTCCCTCTGTAGCACCAATGTGGTTATGAATTATTCAGAGATCGAGTCTAAGGTTCGAGAAGCAACGAATGATGATCCTTGGGGACCTTCTGGGCAGCTCATGGGAGAGATTGCCAAGTAAGTGGTAATTTGACTGAACAGTGCAGAAAGAATCAAAGTGTCTTTACACAGAAAGTGAAGTTTGCCTTCAGTTTTAACCTGTTTATCAGCCATACATTCTGCATAATCCATTTTGATTAATGTGGAGAGTTTTATATAGGTTCCATTCCCATTAAAGATTAGCTTTTAATGATGTGTCAGCCAACTTTAGAGGCTTTCTATAGCTTTCCTTGAAATTTTTGAAGAACACATATAAAATACTTGAAGTAAAAAATTACACAATTTTTGTTGGCTACAGTGTGGGGCACCAAGGCCATGAAGGAAAAGCTTGCAGAATGGCATGCTTCCTTGTAGCTGTACTGTGTGCTGTTCAGAATAGGAGGAAGCATGTTTCAGGAGGAATGCCATTAAAATTTGATTTAGGCTTATTTTTTTCTAAGCTGTTTGGGCAGTCCAAAGAACCTAGAGCAAGCCTGCCATCTACTGTCAGAGTTCTCCTACTACAGATGCTTAAGGTACACTTCTTTCTTTCAGGGCTACCTTTATGTACGAACAGTTCCCAGAACTTATGAACATGCTTTGGTCCCGAATGCTAAAAGACAACAAAAAGAACTGGAGAAGAGTTTATAAGGTATGGTGGGAGCCCACAAGAGTGAGTGTTGACAGTGTAGGCATGACTACAGTCCACTAAGTTCCTAAACTTTCCCGGGACACCAAGATGTGGCTGTGTCTGCTTCCTGTTTTCCAGTCATAAACAGCTCTTTGCAGTAAAGAGTGTTTTCAGATTTCTTTTCTTCTAAATATTGAAGATTTTTATTGTTTTTAAAATTTTTTCCTACTAAGTCTATTTAGGTGTTTTGAGTATTGAATCTCTACTCATGTACGTTTGCTACATGAACATTTGAGATAAAAACCAGTCTGATGTTTGTCACCTCTGTGTAAAGCTTTGTTTAATTTGTGTTTGTATGATAGTAGTATTTAGTCCAGTGATGTCTACAAGCTGGGCCTAGGACTGAGACTGAAATGCAGACCCCTGACATTTTCACCTGCGCATGGACTTTTTCCTCGGATTCATTTCATTTAGTTTTGATTCTGTATTTCTAAAGCAAGGTGATGGTCTTTCTCTTTGATCATGTTTTCCTGCTCCTCAAAACTTATTTCTAAATCATGCTGTGTGACAAATAGGATTCATACTTACACGCAGCAGACCATAGCAGTGTTCACATTTGCAACTTGACACATTTTGACTCTCAGAATTAAAAATCTGTTTTAACTAGAGTTTTTTTGTTATTGTTACTGTTGTTGTTTGGTGTCTGAGTGTAATGTGTCTTTGTAAGTATGTTTAGAAGTATATGGAGCCCAGAGCTTTGCCTCCTGTGTCTTCCTCAGGCATTCCATGTTATTTTATGAGCAGGGTCTCACTGAACTCAGAGCTTTCTGATTAAACCAGCTTGCTTGGGATCCCTGTCTCCTCAGCAGTAGGATGACAGGTGGCAGCCAGGCCTGCCCAGCTTTTTATGTGGGTGCTAAGGATTCAAACTTCTATACCCATGTTTGCGCAGTGAGTACATTAGCCATTAAGCCTTCTCTTCAGCCTCCCTCCCTTTTCTAGTTTGGTGGGTCTGCTGGGGAGGACAAAGTCTCTCTTTGTAGCCCTGGGTGACCCAGAACTAAGTATGTAGACTATGCCTTGAACTACTAAAAATCTGTCTGCCTCTGCCTCCCAAGTATTAGGATTAAAGGCATGTGGTGCTATGTCCATCAAGTTTTGTGATTTTTATGTTTGTTTCCTAAAATATTCTCTGGGATTCCTATAAATTGTGTAATTTTTCTAAAATGAGGACTTTTAAAGATTGTTGTACTACTTTTTCAAAAAATTAGGAAATCTGAGTATGATGGCCACACGGCTACAATCTCAACATTTAGGAGGCTAAGGCTGGAGCATTACCGTGAGCTAGAGGCCAGCCAGAGAGGCATGATGAAACCCTGTCTCAAAACCAACCCCCAGATTAGTTACTCGTAAATTGGAGTTAACACCCTCGGTGTCACCACCCTGCACAGACCCTCAGACCTGGAATCACGGTGAACTGAAGTTTCAGGTGGGAAAGCAGATGAGTGGTTCCTTCTGTGTTCACAACCTTGTGCAGAGGCCCCGCTGCCTAATTCCAGCACGACCCATCACATTGCTAGGCGCCTCAGACCAGCAGCACCAAGCATGCCCCAAGTTAGCATCTTTTGACTTAACATTTCTGCAAAGTTTTCCTCCACAACACACAAGTTTTCCTTTTGTTGAACTTTTTGGACCCTCATTAGCCTCAGAATTAAGTGTTATCAGAGGACACCGCTGCAGGGTCCTGTAGAGACAGAAGGATCCTCTCATGTTCCTAGTATGTCAGCTCCATAATGCTAGCAACTCCAAAATCCCATGGTTTGTTTGAATCACACACTTAGTGTTAGACATCAGAATTACTAGTTACTTAATTTCAAGTGGCATTGCCTAGGTAGTTTGTAATTATTTTCTGTACTGGATATCAGAGGTTGAAGTTCAGACTGTATTTCAGTCTAATAGAAAGGGGAGGACACACTCTACCATCTAGTAATGTTGTAGTTTGTGTTTGTGTTTAACTGTTTACCAAAGCTCTTCCAGGGCCTATTCCATTCAGTCATTTGGTGCTTTATATTTCCACAGTCGTTGCTGCTCCTAGCTTACCTCATAAGAAATGGATCGGAGCGAGTTGTTACAAGTGCCAGAGAACACATTTATGATTTGCGATCCCTGGAAAATTACCACTTTGTAGGTGAGCAATAGAAAACCCTCATAAGCAAATTAAAACAGTAGTTGGAGTTGTCAGTCACCTGAACCAGCTTGGAAGCTTCTCTGCTCTAATTAGCATGTGACTCTTGCTGGTTATGTGACGAGTGCAGAATCCAAGGCGTGGGGCCCTAGAGTATTAATTAGTGAAGACAGGAGCTTGCAGAAAGGACTGGCTAATAACAACAGAACCAACACAACATGAGTGTTGGGGTTTATATTAAAATATGCACTGGAGACTGGTCCCCTGTGGTGTCTATAAAGGAATAGCTTTAATCATGTGGAAGAGAAGGTTAGAGCTCCAAAACACACACATCTGTTTGAAGCCAGGCCCCCTCCCAGCAGATAGTCTACTGTGCGAGGCCAGAGTGTGTTCTGAATGTGAAGGCAGCACAGGATGGGGAGCGTTTCCTTTGGAGCCTGCCTGCCTTGTGACGACTGTAAAATGTCAGGCTTTAGTTGCACTAAGTCCTAGTGATTATAGTGTTTCCAATCTTGGGGAAACAAGATACTTGGGGTGCTTTTGGGCCATCAGACTGTTAAAAGTGAGTGGTCATTCTTTATTTATTAAAATACAATGGAAAACACTTTGAGCTGTGTGCATTCTGTACCTCATGTGTAATCCTTTCAGTAGATCATAGATTGATCTTACCTAGTTCTGCTATCTATTTTCATTAAGTCAAATTAGAATTTAATGTCATAATCTACCTCCTTAAAAAGTTTAAAATTTGACATTATTTTTCTAAGTATTTTCTTTCTATTCTTTTGTGAAAGACTTTAGTGCACACTAAAAGAGTTCTTACAGATCGCTTTCTCCTTTACTGTCCTCAAGATGAGCATGGCAAGGATCAAGGTATAAACATTCGACAGAAAGTAAAGGAATTGGTTGAATTTGCACAGGATGATGACAGGCTTCGAGAAGAGCGAAAAAAAGCAAAGAAGACAAAGACAAGTATGTTGGGGTCTCCTCAGACAGCGTTGGCGGATTCCGATACAGTGAGTATCAGGGCCAGGCCACTGCCACCACCACCCCAGCCTACTCAGCCTTAGCTCTATTGTAAGAGTCAGAAACCAGAATGCTGGTTTTTTTTTTTTTCTTCTAGTAATATACAGACTTCTAAAATATATGCAGTATCATTTTGACTCCTGTTTTCCCATATCTTCTAATTTTATTGTGGATCCAAAGTGTAGGATCTTAGCAGATACTGACTAATTAGATAATCAGAGCCTGGGTTGTCCTAGGACTTGTACTCTGTGCCTCCATCTCCTGAACTCAGGGATTACAGGCATGGACCACACACCTAGCTTTACTTTCTAGTTAAGATATTGTTGTTGGCTTCTAGTTTTCTAAAAATGAGGAACCATTAAGACAAGAATAAAATAGTCATTGGATAACTTTAGAAAACTGGAAAGATTTTCATCTGTCTTGGGTTTGTGGAAGGTGTTTTGTATCCACTCCTGTAGCAGTATGCAGTGGCTTCATGACTGCCGCTGCCCATCAAGGCTGTGACGTTATCGTTATCGTGAAGAAAAGCTTTTGAATCTGCATTCTTGACAGTGGCATGGACTGCACCATGCTGGGCTTGTGTGGCACTACGGGAGATTTGTTTTCCCTTAAAAATAACGTTCTTAAGAGAAGGAAAGACACTGGAACCTTCTGAATGGAATATCCTCAGTTGTTTCTCTTCGTTGTTTGCACAGATGAACGGTACGATCCTGAGCCCAAGTCCAAATGGGACGAAGAGTGGGATAAGAACAAGAGCGCGTTTCCATTCAGTGACAAGCTAGGTGAGCTGAGTGACAAGATCGGGAGCACGATCGATGACACCATCAGCAAGTTCCGGAGGAAAGACCGGGAGGACTCCCCGGAAAGGTGCAGGTGTGCCACCTCTCCACCGCTTGCTCAAGGGCTACGGGCTTTACAAAGCTATTTGGTTTGGTTTAACTTTGAGGTATTGCTGTCATCTAAGTTTAGCATTTTTTTAAACACACACTTTGTTAGAGGAATCTAAATGACACAGACAATTTGATCATAAAGTACAGAAGACACTACATATCTTTTCCCTTTCTCATGGTTTCAAGATAATTGTATTACTTTGATAACATTTCTTAACTGAAAAACCAGTATTGATACACTGTTAGCTACAGTGTACAGTTTATGCTGGAGGTTATCATGTTGAATGGTTCTGTGCAGTTTGGTGAACATGCAGTATTCTCCAGTAACGAATGTTGCCTTCCTGAAAATGTCCTGTGTTTTAAAAAAAAAATGGTGGAACTATTTATGAAGTTGCCAGTTACCAAGTTTCATGATACTAGGTCAGTCTTAAGTGCTGTTAATGTTGACTCTTCTTCCGAGCTGTCTGCACCTGTCTCTCTTTCCCGAACCATTCTTGGCCTCTACGTTTTCCTTCAGGCATCTCAGTCTTGGCCTCAAAATTTGTAATTGTAGTCTTACATTTGGACATCAGATGGTTCCACGGTTTAAAATAATGTCCAGGGGTAGTGAAGCCTAAGTTGAGAGAAAGTTAAGGGCTGAAATATAACTACGTGAGGCATTTTATTACCATCCTGTGCCCACGGGACCAAAAGAATCTGTGCAGTTGGCACCTAAAGGTAGTACCGGCCTGTATTTATAAGCTTCATTTTCTGATGTAGGGCAATTATATTTAACTTACATCAAACAATACAAGTAGAACCTGAGGCTCACTCAGACAGCATGGACCTGTGGAAATGAGTTTGTTGTTTGTTTGGGGTTTTTTGTTGATGGTGGTGATATTACTGTTTGTTTGATTGATTTTTAACTAATTAGTATCTTTTTCTACCTATAAATTTATAGTAGTTCAGATTAGGATATCATGGGAATGAAGTTTAAATAAAACCATAACCAGATTTTAAAATAGGTTTCAAAACCAAAAAAAAAAAAAAAAACTCTAAAAAGCCGGGCAGTGGCTCACGCCTTTAATCCCAGCACTTGGGAGGCAGAGGCAGGCGGATTTCTGAGTTCGAGGCCAGCCTGGTCTACAGAGTGAGTTCCAGGACAGCCAGGCTATACAGAGAAACCCTGTCTCGAAAAACAAAACAAACAAAAAAAAAAAAACAACAACAAAAAAAAAAATAGGTTTCAAAATACCTACATTGAGTGTATTTTCAGTGTTGTTCTAGAGTCATTAACTCTCTAGAAGGCCCTTTTCAAGACTTACAAGGACGTGATCTTTGAAGGGTCAGTAATATCAGTAATAGGAATGCATCTGTTTTCTACCAAAGGTAGAACACTGAACCCTGAGAAACAGTAGCTAACCACTCTCCTGTCTTCCCTTATTAATTTTATATACAGGCTCTTATGGCCTGTGTTTAAGTTTTTGACCTGACTTGAAAAATACAGCAGCTGTATATTTCATTTTTTATTCTGAAGTGGGGGTGAAGCAGGATCTTAGTGATAGAGCAGTGGTAGTCCTACACTGCTTTTTATCGTCTTCTGACATCCTTAGGGCTTCTTCCTTGGACTCTGCTTCTTTTTTTTTTTTCTTGTGTGTTTGACTGGGTGGTGCTGATAATGGTGAGGCAGGATGGGTAAGAGTTCCTACACCTTTGATCCAGAGAATTCAGATTAAAGATCTGGACTGTATTCCAAATACCAGTTAGTGTGTGCGCGTTGCATTTTCAAGTATCATCGAGAGAAACCAGTATGTTGTAGACAGAGTGCATGTGACTCAGGGCTTTATCTGCAGCCTTCTTGCCAGCACAGGTGCTGTGCTCTCTGATCCTTGATTTATACAGGTCCCAAATTGGCTTGTATTTAAATTGAGATTGCTTTAGATTAGAGTCATAGTTCATCAGTAATAATCATCGTTTAGGGGAGAATTCAAGCATTTTGCTTTAGGATATTTATAAGTTAAACTGCCTATTCTACAATTAAGTAATATAGATAATGGAACATACTTCAGGTTCTTGTCCCTTGGTCTCTCTTCCTCCCTTTCTGTTACTCCCCACTTTCTCTTTCCTCTCCCTCCCACCTGCTCACATCCAGACAAAAACTCAGTGACTTGATACTAGAGAATAGACTCTTTTAATTCCCAGCATATGGAAATCCTGGATTCCTGCTTCCTAGGGGTTCACTTTTGTGGGGGTTTTGATTGGTTGATGTGTAGTGTTGATATGAGTAAAATAATTGTTTCAGAAATATTTAAAATATAGTTGTTTCTACAGTTGACTGTTATGTAACATGTGATGTGACAATAATAAAATGAAGCACAATTGTAAAAATGATTGCATCATATTTGGGTTCATTTCAGGTGACAATTGACACAGCATAAGGTCTTAAGCTGACCATTGAAGTTTCACTGTTTTATTATCGTCTTTCCTGTGAGACAGTCTCTGATAGCTCAGGCTGGCTTCAAACCCATTATGGAGCCAAGGATGACCTTAAGCTGCTGACCTTCCTCCCAAGTGTTAGGATTACAAGGGTGCATCCCACGCATCATCTTTGTCACACTTTGTTCTGGTCCTCAGATTAGAGCATGAGAATCTATAACAGAGTTCCTAAAATGGAGCTGTAAAAGCTGGGTAGAGCATCCCAGCCTCTAACCCAGCATTTGGGAGGCAGAAGCAGGAATGTCAAGGAGTTCAGGATTCTGGCTATCTAGTGAGGTAGGGACAACTAAGACTGCACGGTCTCTGTCTTGTAAGAAAACCAGGAATGATTGTGTGTGTGTGTGTGTGTGTGTGTGTGTGTGTGTGTGTGTCAGAGAGAGACAGAGACAGAAACAGAGAGAGAGTAAGAGAGAGAATATGGAATATTAGAGATTTGCGCTATATATTTAGAGGCTGTGAATGCGTCGCCTAAGATGCTGGAGTCCAGCAGCTGGTTCTGACAGTGTGCTGCTATTTTATCTGCTAGTTAAGTTTTAAGTCTGAAACAACCACTGAGGTATTTTAGGCATTTCTTAAATATCGCCCCCGCCCCCAGGGGTATTTTAGACCCAACTGGAGAATGGCGCACATCCCTCTTCCCTCCCTCACACATATGCATCGATATTCAGCAGCCTAAATAATACTGTGTTGATCCTGTCAAACAGCGTGTAGAGTTTTGGAGTTAGCACATTTGAAATTCCTTCACTCAAATGGCAAAGGACTCCTTCTTAGAGTATTCCCAAGCCTTATTACTTTGTTTCATTTTTAATATCTTTTAGTGATAGCGATGAGGAAAAGAAAGCAAGGAGAGGCAGATCTCCCAAGGGTGAATTCAAAGATGAAGAGGAAACAGTGACGACGAAGCATATCCACATCACACAGGCCACGGAGACCACCACAACCCGGCACAAGCGCACCGCAAACCCTTCCAAAACCATTGATCTCGGAGCAGCAGCACATTACACAGGGGACAAAGCCAGCCCAGATCAGAACGCTTCAACCCACACACCTCAGTCGTCAGCGAAGGTGCGGAGAGCATGGGTCTGCACAGCATGTTTGTCATATTCTTGTAAACTGCTTTCAGAATCCTGCCATAGTTAGCCGGGCCTTTCAATCAGTCATATCAATTATAGATCATCTGGCATGCCCTGCTCAGTCATTAATAACGAGATCTCCTTGGGTAAGAAACCTGTCGCAGTGCTGAGTGCTCTGTGTACTTTGCTGAGATGGAGAAATGACACTGCAGTGTACACGGGGAGGTTGTGAATCCCAGAGTAGCCCATCTGCCCCCATCTCATACCACCAGCATGGCTAATCTCAGCTACAGTCTCTAGGGAAGCATGGGCATACTTGAAAGGTTGAAGAAATGATAAAGAGCAGGCTAACACCGTAACATGGTTGGTGTGAAGTACACTGTTTTCCAGATTGAAATGCAATACAAAGAGAAATGAGTTAGAAGAAAATTCAGATGTTAGAACTTAGTTTGGTCATGCATGCCTATAATTCCAGCACTTGGGAAGCTAAGTCAGTGGGATTGGGGTCAAGACTACCCTGGGCAAGATCGTGTTTTGCAAAGGGTTGGGAAATGATGCACTGCTTTCACTGGCCCACATCAGACAGCTCACAACCACCTATGATGGTACATACTCAGGCTCCTGGAGATCTGATGCCTTCTTTTGAACCCCAAGTCACCTGCATGCATGTGTGCAGACATACACACATGTTTTCTTAAAAAAATGTTTTAAGACTGTCTGAAAAAAAAAAAAAGCATATTTGGGGGAAAAAAGACATACCCATTAGGATTTCAGTGCTTGTTATATAAAGAGTGATTTGATGTTTGTTCCTTGTCCAGTTATTTTTTTGGAAATCTAAATCTAGCCTTGTTTAGATAATTACAGGATTGCTGTCAAAATCGGGGTTGACACTGGAGGTCTTTGTAACCTCTCTCATTGTTTCCACTGTTTCAGCCATCGGTGCCGAGCAGCAAGTCATCGGGGGACCTTGTTGACCTGTTTGATGGCAGTAGCCAGTCAGCAGGTGAGTTGGACAGTGCCTGCTTCTTTCCAGAAACTATGGTTGTTTTTTTTTTTCTTTTTAGTGCTATATGAAAGATGGAATTTAAAAAAAAAAAAAAGTTCTAGTCTGATATAGTGGTATATTTAATGGTATAGCACACAATTAAATCCTAGCACTTAGGAAGCAGGGGCAGGCGAATCTCTGAGAATTCAGGGCCAGCTTGGTCTACATAGTGGGTACTAAGACAGCCAGGGCTATGTAGGGAGATACATGATTAACCAGGTTTGGTTATGCAGTCCTGTAATCATTGAGGAAAGTCACAAATTTAAGGCTAACTTGGACAAAGAGACCTTGTCTCAAAATAAAACTTAGAAAGGGGTCTGGGGATATAATTTATTGGTAGAGCATTTGCCAAGCATTTGTGTGACTCTGGACTCTCCAGTCCTGCAGAACTACTTCCTGGATTTGCTAATGTGAAATTAATGAGCATTCTCCGCTATTTGGAGAGAATTATTTGACTGCCTAACAGGGAGAATGTAATAATTTGGTAGCCTCTTCCCCTAATTTCTTTGGTGCCTATAAGTGAATCTGTGGGGTTACCTTTGCCTTCTTGGTCTTAGATGCATGCACCCATTTTTCAAAGCTTTGAAAAGGATCTCATTCAGTTTTAAACCTTCTGACCATTAGTCCTTGGAAGGAAAAACTGTTGTTGTAAACAAATATCAATGAATGATAAACATGACCTCAGATGACTATGACATGTCTCAGCTTACAGGGCTTCCTCTCCCCTCCGTACTGCTTCCTCCTTCAGAGTCTAATATGCTTATGACATTTTTCACAAAGATTTTGGAGCCTTTGTTGTTTGCATGTGTAAGCTGTTAAGATAAATTTTGAAGATGTGAAAATTTACATTAACATTCACTTTTTAAATTTTTCTTTTATAAAAATATGTGATACTCTGCATGTTTTTGTGACGTGCCCTCAACCTTCATTGTGGTTGTCATTGTGGTTGGCAGAGATGTTCATTACTTTCTCATCTGTCAGCGAGAGGGTTTGCTGACTCAGACACAGGTCGGGTGCTTAAAATGGAATTCTTAGGCTCTTGGAAAAGTCAAATAAAGGAAGTAATCATTACTTAAAGGGCAGTAATTGACTGTAATTACCTAGTTATAAACATGCTGGGTGCTTTGGAGGAAAGGGGCATTATGTGAGTATGTGTATAACTCCCCATCAGGCATGTTGTAAGAGGGCTGGGCCAGGGTGGAGTGCATGTGCTGGTGCCTGTAGTTCTTGCCCAGCAGAGTTGAGAGGGTCTCCTGGCCTGAGGAGTTCCAGAGCAACCTGGGCAACACACCCAAATCTGTCAGAGAGGGGGACATCACATTGAACAGTGGACTAAGCCTGTCTCATTGATGAGACTAAGGATTTCTTCCTTGTAATCTCCAACATGTGCTAGATTTTGAGTAACTCCTAATAACTTGTTTGCAAGTAAATTGATACCATAGGATTGCACTTGATGATTAGAATCTTAATAAACTACTGTACTCCAATAAAAACAGCTCAAGATAAGAGCTTTTTAAAGATAGTTTTTCTGAGGCTCTTTAAAGTTGATTACATTAAAATGTAGATCAGCACAGTTGTGGGTTGAACTCACATGCAAAGTGCAGCTGTTTTTCAAGTTGTGTGTAAATATTCCCCAAAGCAAAACTGTTTTCAGACTTGCTTTTTGGCTTTAAGCACAAGTCGGTGATATAAATTACTTTTTACAGATAGATTAGTGATTGTAAAACCACCAGTTTTTTTCTTTTCTTTCTTTGATGCTGTCATGAAAGTACTGGCCTAGGAATAAACTTGCAAGGCATCTGGTTTGACCCAATTCTGAGATCCTTCTATAACTATCCTAAAGTTACTTCTGACCTAGAGAGACTGCCATGCTCACAGTGGCAAACGCCTGCCTGGGTTGTTGAAACAACTGATGTGTACTGTCTTTGTATATTTAAGATTTTAACTATACTATAGTACGAACTGGTAGTTAGCATACAGCCATCTAATGTAGACATAGTGTCACAGAATATCAGTTATTTTGGACTTGCCGGCATGAAATATTGAAAGGCCCTGTTTATGCATCTGCGGAACAGTCAAAGAATTAAGTAACTGGGAAGGTCAGCTGTGTGGGCATGACTTTCCTCCTCTGTGATCCCAAGATTACTTTGAACAGAAAGAACCCTTTGAGTGGTTTTTCTTCTCTGGTGTAAATGGTAGACTGACTTTTATATATATAGCAGTTAATAGTTAATATAGTAACTGAGGCAGAATTTAAATGAAATCTGGAAGGTTTCTTGCCCTTAAAATTTAGCTTAATATTATCGCAAAAGCAGCTGAACATGGTTTGACATCAGAATTACTTTTTAATAACTTCATTTGAAATATGTATTTAACTGTAGATTTTAAATCAAGTTCTACTACAGAAGGAAGTTAGATTTAAATATTAGCACTTGCACATGAGTATGTGTAAGGATCTGCCAGAAGTCCTGTATGTATCATAGGACTACTATACAAGTAATAAGGCCACAGGCCACCAGTGAGGCAAGCAGATTCACATGGACAACCTCATCAGATGAGTGTCTCCACAGTCGTGTGACACTTTCCTCCTTGTATGTGTGTGTATCTTTACATTTTCATAGCTAGCATTTTATAGAATATCTGTTAAAATCTGTAGAATATCTAACCAAATTTAAAACTCCATATGTGAAACCCAGGCTATATACATACACACGCACATGCGCACACACACACACTCACATATATATACTTGTTGTTGAGGTTGTTTTGATACGTGCTCCGTCGTAATCTTCCATTACAGTCCTCTAAGGTGATGTTTCAGTGCCTCCTACATAACAGCTCATGTCACAGGAACATTTTCCGAAGTCAGTGCTAGAAAATTAAAATTAGAATCTAAGCCAACTAAAAATAGAATGCTAAAACCATTCCATTTCTCTTTTAGTGTGAGTCAACCTTGTAGGCTTTGTCCCTTTGTGATTAAGGAATTTAGGTCTTAACTTACTGTTCCATAAGCTGTATGTCTCTTGAATGATAGTAGAGAGAAGCATGTCACCAGTACAGCTAGAAAAACTGTGTTAATAGGGCTTAATACAAAACAGGGGTTTTCTGTGTAGCCCTGGCTGTCCTGGAACTCACTTTGTAGACCAGGCTGGCCTTGAACTCAGATCTGCTTGCCTCTGCTTCATGAATGCTTAGATTAAAGGCATGCACTGCCATCACGTGTGCCAAGCTTAAAAACATTTTTTTAATGACTAAAAATGTATCAAGTCCAAATTATTCATTATCATTTGAACCTAGCTCCATTTTATGTGGATTGGAAGCACTGTGGGGCAGCCTCAGTACATCATCTTGCATTTGAGTGGAAGTTGTCTTTAAGTGAGTTTACTAGATGTTGTTAGTGTTTTTTTTTTTTTTCACTGATGATGATATGATGATGACGACAATGACTTTTTAAATGTGGAAAACAATGCATTTGCCCCATATTAAATATACAAAGGTAACTATTAAAATTTTTAGCAAATATTATTTGTAAAATGTTTTTAAGATGAGACTTTGCCATGTAGTCCAGACTGGCCACATATCTGCTTCTGCTACATTGGCCTCTCAACTCTCTGCTCAGGGACGTCTGTGTACCGCCTCCCAGGTGGACGTTGTGTGTGTTTGGTGAGATGGACTTCAGCATTTGTTGTATGGCAAAGCTTTGTGGCTTCTGGTTGAGGACAGCTTTTCTTCTGACCTTCCCTTCTGCTTGTCTCCAGCAGCATTTGCTGTGAGTTACAGATTGTCTGTTAAAGTCATTTAACCAAGTGATTCCTGTTTTCTATACTTTAGGTTTCTTAGCTTGAGGTTTTCCCGAATTCTTTTGTGTTCCAAACGGAAGTAGTCCTGCCTCTCAGAGTCTTTGATGAAGAGAGAATCACATTACATTTTGAGTACTGTGTTTGAACATGTATTTTATAGGCCAGTTGTGACTTTGCCTGTTGATGATCTGGGCTCTTTTTTTTTCTGTAGTGGAGATATTTGTTCTTACTGATTATTTAAAAATTAGTCACTTACTTTACATATGTTAGGACTCATAAGTTTTTAATGCATTAGATTAAACTCCGTATGCAGTTTTTTCATTTGTAGTTAAGTACTGTCTGGCCATATTTTTCTTGTTCCCAGTTGCTCTCAACAGTTCACAGTCCCACCTCCTTGCTGGCCTGGAGAGGCAGGTGGATTTGATGTTTGTAATGACAGTGCTTGTGTGGGAATCCTGCATGAATGGCAGCAGCGGCCTTCCCTGTGCAGCATGCTTTGATGGGACGAGCCGGAGCACAGGCACTTGTATTGAGTTAGTGCATCCTCACGCCTGTGCCTCCTAGGAGAGACTTGGCCCTTTAGAAACAGGTTCTTAATTTCTGAAAGGCTTCTGACAGTTAAAGGTGGTTTTGTGGTGCTTCAGAAAATGTCAGATCCATGCCAGAGATGATGTGTGCCTGGTCCCACTGTTCCTTCGTGAAGTCATGTAGAAACCAAGCCGAACGTGCGTGGGGTAGGAGCTGCTGTGGGCTTTTGATGTGTGTAGTCTTCATGTGGGTGTGAGAAGGGGAAGATCAGATACACCTGAAACACCACATTCAGGAAAAGCTTCTTAAAATCTGCTCTTCACTGTTTTTATCTCCAGTATGGATTCTTTGTAACTTAGACTAGTTCAGATTTGAAGGTCTGTACTTGGCTTAGCATGAAATTTCCTTCCTGTTGTTTATTCACTGCTTGGATGAAGCAAATTAATATAATCTGTTTTTAGATCCTTTACTGTTAATAGGCAGTAGCATTCTGTTAGCAGTATACTTTATCAAAATGTTTAACATAAAGGAACAGAAAACAAACATCTATGAAGCCCCGACTGTCTGCAGCCTTCATTTCCCTGTGTTGATGAGCATGTGCTTTTCTGGGACATGTACATTTAGCCCCTGCTCTTTGTGCTCATAGCATTTTATCACGTTCAGTACACCTGTAAGAAAGAAAAAAATCAAATCACTTTGATACTGTCCTTTGGAGGAATTATAAAATAGCCTCCTGAGCTGTTGTCAGTGGTGGCAGAGCTGCGGTTGGCACAGGCTGGCTGCTGTGAGGATGTATCAGTGAGTGAATGTGGGATAGAGGATGGGGATGGAAGAAGGCATTAGTTATACTGCTGATAGTTGACTGCATAAGTGTATATTAAAAAGAAAGAGCAACAGACATGTGTTGGCAACTGATTCTTCCCTTTATTGAGCTGGCCATCTAAGAAGGGGCGGGGGTTACACTTTAATTAACCCAGCTGAGTGGAGCAGATGGGGTAGAATGTCTTGCAGCGATAAAACAATTCAGAAAAGGCACCAGATGTTGGAGGCTGTCCCTGGTGGTGTTTGAGTGCCACCCAGATGTTGCAGTCCCACCTGGCAAGTTTCTGAGCACTGCAGGCTAAGCAGCTGTGATGGAACCTGTGCACCATCCCCGGAACACGGAAAGCACTCTGATGAGCTGCTGCTCTACACGTCTCAGGTTCTGGCTCTCAGGTGAAACTTTGAGGACAAAAAACAAAGCCAGCAGCTTTAAGTTTTAGATCTGTGGTTTGTTAATCATTTATGTAGAAGAAAACAATACTAACACTTAAAACACTATAGTACACACTATTGATAAAAGTAAATCTCCCACTGAAGTGTTTAATAATACAAACTGTGCGTAGGAGATTGACCTAGTGGCTGTGATTTTGCCATTTTAAAAATAGCTATTCAGCAGTAGTAAAAAGGACTGACAGGGTGGCTCACATTACACAAGTCTGATGACCTGAGTTTGTCCTTGGGTCGCAATGTGTGACTTCTGTATGTATGTATGTCATAGCATGTGTACAAGAGCCACACACACAATAATAAGTAAATAGCAAAAAGCTTGATTTTTATTTTCTTCGTGTGTTAAAGAAAAGTATTTAATCCTCTGTGGAGTGAGCAAGTGGGAAAGCACCCTCCCAGTAGATAGCATCACCCGGTGGTCTCTCCTGCTATCTGTTCACATTGATTTTTATGCAAGCCAACTTTAAGTCTTTCCCCAAATGTTTGTTTTTAAAACATTGACATGGGGGCAGGAGAGATGACTCAGTGGTTAAGAACACATACTGCTCTTGCAGAGGACCCAAGTCCAGTTCTCAGCGCCCACAGCACAGTGCACTACAGCTCCAGGTCCAAGGAGACCTGACCCCTTCTGATCGCCTTGGGCACCTGCATACATGTGGCATAGACTCACACAGCACAGTAAAAGTAAACGTGTTTTTAATTCTGAAATGTACAGACTTCCCTCCCCGTGTGTGTGTTTTGTGTGTGTGTGTGTGTGTGTGTGTGTGTGTGTGTGTGTGTGTGTGTGTGAACTGTCTGGTTCTTTTTAAGTTGTTGTTCTGGTGTTAACTCTAACATGGAATTTTCTTTTTCTTTAAAAATTTAAATGCAATGTAAAGATCCACAGCTTCAGAATGGCTATTCTAACTATAGAAGTTCATTGACATGTACGGAGCTTGGGTCTGGTTAATTTCAATGTGTGATTTCATTCATATATAAATGTCATATATAATCTATATATACATACACATACATAATAATATATATGTAATATATAATGTGCATGTAAAATAAAGTTTTAAACTGGAGGGGGAAAATGTCAGAAAGTCTGAGAATCCAAGAAAGATGGCAGAAAGAACCACAAGAAAACAGGTTAGCTCATATGATGGGGGTAGACCTCTTCTGTTGCATATTTTTGTGTGTTGCTTAAAAAAGATTCCGATTTAAAATTGCTTGTAATTATTCCACAACTCAAGCTGTTTAAAGCATCATCCCCATTCTTGCCTTCTAGGAGGATCAGCTGATTTATTCGGGGGATTTGCGGACTTTGGCTCAGCTGCTGCAGCAGGCAATTTCCCTTCCCAAGGTATGAGACGCTTTGTGAAAAGTTATCAGAAAAGTTGACACACACAGAGCCACTAATCAGCTTTTTTAATCCTTGTAGAATTTATCATTTCATAATTTCCAGTCAGTTTATCCACAAGATATTTATTGGGCCAGTGTCTTAGGTATAATGGATGAATTAACTTAGTTGTGTACTAAACTCTGCCAAAAAAAACCTATCCATATTCATAATATTCTGTTTAGTCTTGCAGGGTGAGTGTAAGGACACAGGATCTTACTTTAGAGCCAAAATGTAGTAATTCGTGTTTACCATAGTTGACCTGATTTTCCAGGAATAAAAATGGGCATATGTCTCAAAACTGGATAAACACCACCTGCCATGACTCCTCATATAGACAGGTCTATCTGTACAGGTATATAAAGTACAGACTAAGGTCCTTAATGTCTTTTTCCTGAAGGTTATGAAAGAATAGTGATTTTTTTTTTCATAGACTCTGTGTCATCTACAGTGTGAGAGACTACTATAAAAACAGCTATAAGAATCAGAAGCCTGAGGCAGGGGCTGGGGCAAAATGTTCTGTAATTGACTTAGAGTTACTCTTCAGTTCACATAGACTCTATTGCTGTTAAAATAGCCTGGACTGAATTTGTCTAATGGGAGAGTTAGGGAGAAAAATGCATAGCTTTGAGTGTGGTTTGTATTATTTTGACAGTCTCCTTCTGTAAAATCTGAGTGTTCCCCCCAACTAGAGTCGTTACATAAGTAAACTGCTTCATTCCGTGCCTGCAGCACCGTCCTAAGGCTGGAACTGTACTGTGGGCACATCAAAGTGGAAGGTAAACATGCCCTAGTCGTACAGGCTCCCTGGATAATCCTTGGTGTCTTTATATATATGAAGTTGTCTAGTATGCAAATGACTTGAATATGTTAGTGCAACCTTCCCATACATCTCTATCCATGTGTGATTAATGCAGTCACATTACCACCACACAGGTGCTGAACCCACAGCAATGAGTAATCATTTCTGAACAGTGTCTACCCCACTAGGAAGCACGTCTTTGCATGATCAATCATCTCAGGACTGAGTTTTCAGATGGGGCAGCACCCATACTCTGCTTAATGGATCCTACAAATGGAAAATCAGGGGACAGTTTATGTTCATTCAGCAGCCTTACTTAAAATGGGTTTAAAACATTGACTGTCAAGAACTAATTTGGAATGGTTACTACAGTGTCTTGTAAAGAGTAATGGCAGTTCCAGTAAAACTCTGGGTAAAGACTAGTCGCCCACTCCTGCATGATCCAGTGTACAGAGCTCCGGGTTTCTCTCCCGAGGATGTTGCATACTACTCCAGTAGCAGAGGAGTGATTGGCAGGACCTCACATGGCTGATCTCTTCTCATACTTAGCATCGTGAGACAGTGTTGCTATGGTGGTTACCTTTTAGGCTAGACATGCATTTCCAAACTGTAAAGACCATTATAAGGACTGCACATTTAACACTTCCAGGTGGCCGCCCTTAAATGGCCATTTCTTCACTTTCTTACCTTCTCAATTGCCACAGACTCATACTCATGTGTCTGTCCCTTTCTAAAGGAAAGATTGATTTACTTGGAGTCATGTGTAGCCTAGACAAAGTAATGTTTAGATATGACTTGCTTATATAATCAGTGTACTTCAGATAGTGTGCTGTATGCAGCTTTTCCAGAGACCAGACATAACATCCTGTGTGGTAAACTCACTTGGACTGTCCAAGTTAATCCAATGTAATATCAAACCTCAGATGACGACACATATGCCATTACTCCAGCTTCACAGTATAGACTTAAGAACTGGGCCTAGAGGGGCTAGCTGATCAGCTCGGGCTTGACTTCCTAGTAGTTTGTCTCTGGAATGTGTGAGCGCATGCTGGTTACTTTTTACTGCTAGCCCAGAATGTGAGCTTTCCATTACTGTGAGAGGATGATAGAGGAGACTACCTTGGAGGAATCGTGGTGGGCTCACAGGGTCACAGTAAAGCTCTGTGGCCAGCTGCTTCCTGCTTGTGGGCCTGGGGTAGAAAGGCTACCATCCTTAGAATGGAAGCAGAGAGGCTGCCAGGGAGGGACAGATATGCTCTTCAAAAGCACACCCTTCTTCCAGCCTGGCCCCACCCCCAATGGCCTACCCTGTATGAACTCTTCCAGCCTGGCCCACTGACACACTTAGCACAGCTATCATCCAGTCTCCTCTCTGTGCTGCAGACTCAGACCAAGCCTTTAATACCTGCCCCTTCAGCTTGCATTTCAGATTCAAACTAGCAAGAGTTCCCTTGTTTTTTGTTGAAATACACTGAGCAGTCAGCATACTGAAGATTGATCTTGGTAGTAGCCCATGTATAGTCAGTGGGAACAAAAACAGTGTGAGACCTCCTAACACAAATGTATTAAATGTTCACACCTCATTTTATTAACTTCTTATTTTCCATGGTTTGTTTTGTTCTTATTAAATTATAGATGGTGAACACGAGGCTTTGCCAATTCCGTAGATATAAATTGCAGACTGATTTCTCTTTGAACCTTCTAAATGATGAGCAAAGATGGGACTCTAATTGTAGAGTACCTCCCTACTCCCAGCAGGAAGTTAACCAGTATAGAATTTTATCCTTTTTCTGAGTCCCATGTGTTTAGCTAATGCAGACTTTATTGTGTGATTTCATGATGCTTTTTGTGTATCATGCAGAGGTCTGCCAAGAAGTGGACTTTACTTTGAGAATTGTAACTTTTCCTTGCCATCTTGTAACACTCTTGTAATATTCATGAGAAAGGATGCTGTCCAGATGGAGATGGGGCCTGTAGATGCTAACCTGCATGGACTCCCATCAACTTCAATTAGCTGCAGCTCATATAGCTTATGTTTGCTCTGGGCACTTCAGAGTGCCTCTCACCCTTGCCTGCCTTCTGTCTTGGTAACAGCAACAAGTGGGAATGGCGACTTTGGTGACTGGAGTGCCTTCAACCAAGCCCCATCAGGCCCTGTTGCTTCTGGTGGTGAGCTCTTCGGCAGTGCCCCGCAGCCTGCTGTAGAACTCATCAGTGGTTCACAGCCAGCTTTAGGCCCACCTCCTGCTGCCTCAAACTCTTCAGACCTGTTTGATCTTATGGGCTCATCCCAGGCAACCATGACGTCTTCCCAGAGTATGAATTTCTCTCTTATGAGCAGTAACACTGTGGGACTTGGTTTACCCATGTCAAGATCACAGGTAAGTTGTCTGTTTCCCTTGGGAATTGTTACTTATATCTACTAAGATGTCTGATAGCATGATGGGTTAGTGTAAGACAATAAGGACCCCCTCCTCCACCCCCATAGTACAGTGTGGGCCTAAACACCATTAGGTGGCACAGGACTGCACATGCCTTGAGAGGCCATGCTTGTGTTGTAGATTGTACTTTTCACCCACTGTGTCTTTTGTGTGTTCTTGAAGGCAGGGCAGTCTTACCTACTTAAAGTCCCTGGCACAGAGAGACATGCTGAAGTCTGGTGGGTCACCACCAATTAGTACTCGGTTATGTTTAAACATTGATTTGGGGGGAATAGATACATTGATTGACTCATGGAAAATAGTCAATAAACTCTGGTTTGTCTGGATAGTTTTGTATCACTGTGCACCATTGCTTAAGTAGAAAATCCATTGATGGATGATAACCCCTGTTCCTGGCTTGTTGGCAACCTTCATTTTAATAAAGGAAAACTCGTGAGAGTTTTTAACTTCACACTTTAAGAGTTAAGATTTTTGCATAACAGTATCTTAGACTTGAACATAGTTGGAAAGTGAGTTGTACCTGAAATGTGCTAGTTTTGACTGAATTACTGATATGTTTCTGGTGCTAATCACTTGTTTTAATGCATAGATCCTGTCTTTGGGGTGTTGGGATGAAGGAAGGGAAGAAAGAAGCAGAGCAATGCCTGAGAGGCCAGCGGCGTTCTTCCAGCCACTGTGTCCCTCTCTGACCTTTGCCTTGGTAGACTTTTCATTTCTCATCTCCCATTCCTTTTTTTCTGTCCTTTAAAATCCACTGTGCACCTCTGCTTCTTTCTCCTGGATTTCTTCTCTGTCAGTCCACATGTGTTTCTAGAGCCACTGACAGTGCCCATTCGAGGCAGTGGGGTGCACAGAGCCAGGAAACACCAGTCAGGCCCTGTGATGTACATTTGCCACTTGATGGCTTGGGCCTTATGACATAAGCAGACAGACCTGCATTCTGTTTTGTAAGGATAGGTTTCCTCTTTCTTCTGGCTTTAGTTGTGTTCACCCGGCTGGTGGCCTCTGCTCCCTGTCCAAGTGCTGCCCTTTGGCTCGTACTCAATAATTCTGTTTTCCTGGGGTGGGAAGCTCTATTAACCTGAAGTTGGTTATTGTCCAGGGCATTTTTCAGAGATAGTGCCTTCTAAAGGACTGAGCACTGGGTTATGGGATCATACCCAATGTCTTCAGAAGGCCCCATTTAAGACCGGGAGTGGGTCAGTGAGCAGGGTGCAAAGTGAATAAATAAAAGAAGTATCTCGGCATTGAAGGCATCCATGGTTATGTGATATTCTGATGACGTTGTCGTCTGATAACTGAGCAGCTGGTACTTCATTTCTAGAGCATCCTTTTCTTTTCCAGCCTCTGCAGAATGTTAGTGCAGTGCTGCAGAAGCCTAACCCTCTCTATAATCAGAATGCAGATATGGTCCAGAAGTCAGCCAGCAAAACCCTGCCCTCTACTTGGTCTGACCCCAGTGTCAACATCAGCCTAGACAACTTACTACCTGGTATGCAGCCTTCCAAGCCTCAGCAGCCATCGCTTAATACAATGATTCAGCAGCAGAGTAAGTCACCTCAAGTGCCCCATCTGTGTTTTATATATTTTGCCCTGACTACAGGACTTCTTCAAGTATTAAAATAATAATAGATGAATATACTGGGGATGGGTGGGTGTGTATGTGCAGATAACCATATTCACCCTTCCCACTGGCACACGGACTCTGTGCTGTGCTTCTGGTGTGATATGATCTATGGTTCAGGGATAGCTGAGCTACATGGAGAGACTGTGTTAAACACCTGGGCAGTGAGATGTAGCTTGGGCTAGCTCTTGCCTGGCATCCCTATAGCAGTGGACTCTCCACAGTGCGCCAAAACAGAAAGTGGTTTTTCCCAGAATCAGTGTACAGCTATTTTTGCAAACCATGATGAAGAAACAAACAAAACCATGTGAACTCCCCAGCTAAGGACCCCTACTTCATGGCTGGTCTTTTCTCTTGGGATGCTGAGGGATGGATGAATGTCTGCTGTTGTCTTTCTTGTTCTTCTTACTTAACAACATAAATATGAGGGATTTTTTCTTATGTTAAACATTGTCAGAGAAAAATGATTTTTAGATTATCCCCTCATACCAGTGTATAGCTTCTCTTATTGGTCGTTTAAATTATTTTCAGCTTTTTAAATATAAATAGAATTAAATTTATATACATTCTGTACATCTGCTTTTCCTTCTTACAACACTCTGAGTCAAAGAATATAAACTTTTTTAAGGCTTTGGTAGACCCTGACTTTGGACAGTTTATTGGGTGGGAGTCAGCAGTGGATTTTGTAGGAATGTTTGGGGTCACGGTTCTCCCACTCTTGCTGTTTCTACACTCTAGGGGACCAGGCCAACATCCACTGAATATTTGTTGAGTGTAACCAGGGCAGATTAATTGACTTACTGGGTATTCACAAGTCAGGAAAATGGGTCATGTTTTTCTGCTCTGTAAATCTTGACTGAGGTCATTTTTCTCCTTTCCTCTGGTAGATATGCAGCAGCCTCTGAATGTGATGACTCAGAGCTTTGGAGCTGTGAGCCTCAGTTCTCCATCCAACATGCTTCCTGTCCGGCCACAAACTAACCCTCTGATGGGGGGACCCATGCCTATGAACATGCCCGGTGTAATGACGGGCACCATGGGAATGGCCCCTCTGGGGAACACCGCAGGGATGAGCCAGGGCATGGTGGGCATGAACATGAACATGGGGATGTCGGCCTCGGGGATGGGCCTGACAGGCACAATGGGAATGGGTCTGCCCAGCATGGCCATGCCTTCTGGAACTGTGCAACCCAAGCAAGATGCCTTTGCAAACTTTGCCAACTTTAGCAAATAAAAGGTTGTAACGGAGCGAGTGGAAGAAGACTCTGTAGCTGCAATAGGTGATGTTGGGATGGAAGATGCTAAGCAGTTCCCTTTTCTTTTATCAGTTAATTAAATGACCCACATAAAGAACCAAAAAGGCTGGTGTTTGAGAAGCGATGCTAGAGCACTTCAGATGAGGCAGTCAGGATCGGTTTCCCCAGTGAAGATATGCTCCTAAAGGGGTGAGGAGACAGGAGAGCCTCTCTGAGTCAGAGAGCCCGTGGCACAGCATAGTCTGTGGAAGAACTGGCACGGCTGGGGCTGAGTAAGTGTGCTTCACTCTCTAACTTTATACTTTTCTCTCCCTGAGGAACTTGATTTTCTGTCCCTCAGTCGCCTTGTCATGATGGGGTCTGTTCCTTTACTCCCACTCTCAAGTCCATATATGAAATCATTAAAGTTGGATGATCAGTTTTTTATAAAAATATATATTTTTGTCCAAAAAAAAAAAGGCATACATATGTGATTATGGCTAAATCAGAGGTAACTGGATGTATGTACTTTTGCCAAGGCTGCAGCAGTGCTGCTAACTACCATCTGAGTTTTCATGGAATCGAACCCTCTTCCGCAGCTGTGAGACTCGCCCGTGTCTCCTACAATCGCCCTGTGCAGGACTGGGAAACCTTTCTCAGCACTGCTCAGTGGTTTCCTTTAACAACGGAGAAGAAGACTCGTGTGTGTTGTTTGTTTGTAGCAGTTGTTCATTGCCCTTTGCAGTGACTGACTTGGCAAAGCTGCTTCCTGTGCGTTCCTTGTAGCCATCATTCAAGTCAGAAACAGTCAAAAGAGAAAAATATTTATTTTTATCTTTTTTGGTGTCTTTTCAAAAAATTGAAAGGTAAAAATACATTAAAACCTTAAGTTAAATGTACATGTTAGGACTCAGCATTGTTCACATTTAGATTTTATACCGTATTCATTTTGTTTGCGTTTTGAGTGTGTAATACCGCATTAGCAATATGGTTCCAATAGAAGTTCGGTATATATTATTAAAGGAGACCTGTAGCAGTCAGAGATTTTATTGATTTAATGACAAATAAAGGAAATTAATTAAAATGTTTTTTTTCCTGCTGTGATTCTACATTAAGCTCACATGAAAATCATGATGCTAGAGTTTGGAATGCAAAATTAAATGTTTCAACCTCAAGCTGGGAATATTTTTTAAAATAAATACTATAAGTATCAAATTATTACCTCCCCACTTTATGTTGAGAATTTTTTTATTGAATTGATACAACTTTGTTTCCATTGTATCCATGATGTTCTGTTCTATATAACATTAAAACAGTCATTAAAACCAACGTGGGCCGCCTCGTCTCTCATCCACCAGACACGAGGCCGTTGGGGGAAAAATAATTATAATTTGGGCAAAGTAATTTTTATAAATAATTTAAAATTATTTAATGACTTCTCTATTCTCTCCTATCAGGCTCTACTGTCAGGAATTAAACATGAAGCAGCAGAGACACCCTGCTCTGCTCTGCTCTCGCTAATGTCCCATCTACAACATTTCTAATTAGGCAGAAATCCATGTACTTCAGCTAAGTGGGAAGGAAAAGTGATTCATTTGCTGAATAAGAGATGAGAGAGGGTGTAATTAGCTGACTGCGGTTTTTAATCTTTCAACAATTCTGTGTATTTAAATTAGTTTCAAAGAATGGGAGCTTTCAACTGTTGTTACTTCAGAGCGGTCTAGCCAACCTCTGCTGGCAGTGGGGTAGGCTGTCTGCATTTACGATTGAACCCTGTAATCTTCACTTACTCTTAATTGAGAAATATGTTTTCACTTTTTCAAATATCTATACTTTTTAAAGGAAGTAAATATTTCATACCTGAGCCTGTTTTGCTGCTGTTGTTGGGTTGGAGTTTTCTTAGAGCATTTACCTCGACACATTTTCCAGCCAACCCTGACTTTCCTTTGCTGCATCTCTGTGGACATGAAGGACCCCCTTCCCCGTTCTCCTTGGACCTAAATAAACAGTCTGCCATATCCAAAGTGGCTTTTGCCACCATGGAGGATGGCTGAGTGCTCCCTCAATGAGGGCCTGTCTGGCTCCTTTTCCCTTTTGAGATGTCTCCCTGCATAGCAAGGCCCACCTCATACTTCTCAGTCTCCCATGCTGGGGTTACAGTGTGTGGCAGCACACCAAGGGCGCTTGTGTACTCTAAGGATTTGTCTGTTTGAATGGTGTAATGGGAAAGTTACCCAGCAATGGAGTCATAGATACTCTGCTTCTAGTTTTGAGTCTTTTTCTGGATCAGTTTTCCCTTAATAGCTTCAAGAACCAAAAAAATAAAAATAGCCATATGAGTGGGCTCAGTCAGGAGAGGCATTTGCACGATGATGACCTGAGTTCAGGACCCAGACCCACACAGTGGAAGGAGAACCACCGAACCCCACAAGCTGTCCTCATACCTTCACAGACACACCTACATCCATTCACAAATATATGCAAAATAAGTTATGTTTTATATATGTGTGTGTGTGTATTTATATAATATATATAAATTGAGATGATATATATTCATATATATATATAAAGTGAGATGCCTCAGGCAGTAAATTGCTTGCCACCCTAGGCTCACTTGAGTCCCATCCCCAGAACTCACTAAAGGCAGACGGTGAGAACTAACTTCACAAAGTTTTCTTCTGATCAGCAGACTTGCACAGTGGCATGCACACACACATACAGTCATGGAGTAAAAACGTGGTACTCTCTGCTGTACTTCATTCAGCTTCCTTCCCTTTGTTTAAACCTCTAAGTCAGGGCTGGAGAGGTGATGGCTCAGCACTTCCAACTGCTTTTGCAGAGGACTGGAATTGGGTTCCCAGCACTCTGCAACTCACAGCCACCTGTCACTCAAGTTCCAAGGCATCGACAACCTCTTTCTGTCTGCCATGGTCACCTACACACATGCACATACACAGAGACTCACACCCGTTAACACAGTAAAACATCTAAGTTGCCTTGTTGATAATAGTAGTCACAAGAACTGGGCCCTACAGTTAACTCACTTTTATGTACAGGTTAGCACTTTTGCTTCTGCCTCAAGTACTCATGAAATGGTAGACTATGTTGGCGGCTTTCCATGCATTCTGGTCTTTCCACTGTCTGTGGTCATCAGTCATTATGATACAGTTTTATAGCTAAGGTAATGGGACATGAAGCCAAGTTTGTATTGGACATGTTAAATGGATTTCAGAAGTAAACTGGCTTTTTGTTACAGCTCGCCTGCGTGGCAGTGTGGTGATGGAGGAAGATCCCTCTGCTTGGAGCTGGGTCTGATGGTCTGAACCTATAATAGATTGCAGGAGAGTCCCAAGTTCAAAGCCTGGCTGGCAACTTGGACTATGTCAAAAAAAGTTTTGTTTGTTTGTTTGTTTTGAAGGCTGGTAGAGGGTGTGAGGCTCTGGGTAGGATCCCACACGCACACAAAAACAGTTTGAAAGCAAATCTATGAGATCCCCCTTTTCGAGCTCGATCAATATTTCACGTTTCTGTGCCCTGATTTCTAAAATGAAGTCCAGAGTCTTATCTCTTGGTGATTAAACAAAACAGCAGGGACCCACCCTCCTTGGGTGTTTCTTTCCCCCCTCCCCTCCTCCCCCATCCCCCTTTTGCTTTGCTTATGCAAATACACTATGATACCAACTCTCTTTGCTTCTGTTGCTCTTCACTTCCTGTGATGTCACATAATTGACCCAGCAAAGTTCCTAAAAGCAAGTCCTTCAGAAAGGCCAAGTGACTGTTTGAGGCTGGTGTCTATTTTAATTGACGGTTATGCTGCCTTCATGAACTTAACACCACTTCTTACATTTTTTAACTGTCAAGGGAATTATTATGACTCCATATGTATTTACCATGGAAATGCAGATGTCTGAGAGAGAGAGAGACAAAGACACACTCAACTTTTGGTGTGAGATCTGCAGAATATTTCCTGCTAGTTTTGAGACAGAGCTTCATGTAGCCCAGGCTAGCCTCCAACTCATGTAGCCCAGGATGACCTGTAGCTTGTGCTCAACCTCCAGCTTGTTAGCATTACAGGTGTGCTCTACCACACCAGCCCTAGCTTTTATTAGCTGTAGAGATCTCAGATGTATTATTTGGTTGAATTCTAGAAATCTTGTTTACTAAGATCTGATTATATACAAAGACCAAAAAGAGAAAAATCCATGAAAGAGGAGTTTTTATTTATCTCAGACTCACGATGGCCATAATTCCTGCCTTCCTTTAAGGTGGTGGGTAGGGATCGGTCACCAATTCCACAGTCTAGCTTCTCACAAATTTGGGACAGATCCTGATAGGCAAAAATGGGCTTTAATTTCTTGAAATAACTCACACATTTATGGGACTCTTTTTCTTTTTTTTTTTTTTTTTTTTCTTTTTTCCTTAGCATACATCCTGGAGCTATAGTCTTTACCCCAAACACATGTGCTTCTTAGTTTATAATGAGATCGGCTGATAAATGAAGCTCTGTGTTTTCAGGATCTCTTTACAGTAAGCCATAAGAAAGAAGGCCTCAAAACATACTCACCTGTGGCTGCTGCAGTTTGCTCAGCTGCACTACCCCTGAGCAGCACTACCCTCTGAGCTGTACTACCCCCTGCGCAGCAATACCCCCTGCGCAGCACTACCATCTGAGCTCTGGGCTGAGCCCCTCCTGGTCCACTCAGTTCCCTTTCATTCTCAAGGCTAGTGGAATACTATCTCCTTGCCATAAAGAATAGACAAGGTAGAGATTCTTAAAAAGTTCTAGAAGAATTGAGTATTCCAAGCAAAGACTGCTAATACACAGCCACCAGTTGCCCGGTCAGGCCAGGAGTTTGCCATGGGAAGACAATGCCACCTGGAGGTCTAGACAATGCTACCCGGAAATCCTCATCTAAGCACCTTATTTGGGAACTACTTTGTAGTGTAGATGCAGAATTCATTTTTGAAGACTAGAACATTAAAACCATGATGTTCTAGATCAGTCGTTCTCAACCTTCCTAAATCCGTGACCCTTTAATACAATTCCTTAGGTTGTGGTGACCTCCAACCATAAAGTTATTTTGTTGCTTTTTTTTTTGCTTACTGTTATGAATTGTAAATATCTGATATGGGACCCCAAAAGGATCGTAACTAAACAGGTTGAGAGCCACTGTTGTAGAGCGTATCCTATAAATTTTATTAAATGTTTATTTTCTTCACTGTCTTTGTGCCCAATCTTAATGAAGTCACTTTGTAGCTGAAGCAGGCCTTGAACCTAGAATCCTCCTGCCTTACCCTCAAAAGCAACAGGGATTACAGGCCTGGCTTCTTTCTTTTTAAGACTGGATGTCTTGCTGTATTGCCCATCATCATCATCAACAACCAAATCTAGAAAGCAGAAAAACTTAGCAGATTCAGAGCAAGTTAACCCAAAGTCGCCTAAAATGGTCAAAAGATAGTTCACAAGCAAGCTGCAGGTGGGAGGGGCGGGGCTGTGTGGCTGGTGTAGGGCTCCAGTTCAGAAAGTACACGCTGGTTTCTGAAGCCTGTGTGTGTGCTTGGCAATGTCCCTCCCTATGAGGCTAACTCTGGAGAAACAGAATTGAGAAGCCCAGCCACCAAATCAAATTAGATAGGGACTTTCTGCAGGAAAGACTGGTTTTGTTTGGTTTTTGGTTTTTGGTTTTTGGTTTGGAGTTCTTGAGGGGGTTTTGGAGGGGTTCTTTTTGATTTTTGTTTTTTTGAGACAGGGTTTCTCTGTGTAGCCCTGGTTGTCCTGCAACTCACTCTGTAGACCAGGCTGGCCTTGAAACCAGAAATCTGTCTGCCTCTGCCTCCTGAATGCCAAGCTTAAAGGTGTACGCCACCACCACCAGGCTAGTAAGGTTGTTGTTAAGGGCCTTGAAGGGCATTGAGGCAATGCTCAGCCATTTTCGAATACTGCTTTGATTACCAGTTGTTGAGTTTATTTTTGATGGATGGGGGTTGATTGGAGCATGGGTTATGTGTGTGTGCACACAAGTTTTAAGTCCTTGTTTACAGAAAAGTAATAAGGTTAAATAAAAGAAATATTAAAGAACTTTGATCTTAATGTACTTGGTTTACCAATTTTGTCCTTTAGACCTAATCTCTGTAATGAACCAATAAAGGATATTGTAACAAAAAAATAGTTAAGAACTTTTTGTAGCTGGACGATGGTGGCTTAGTCCCAGCACTCAGGAGACAGAGGCTGACAGATCTCTGAGTTTAGGCCAGCCTGTTCTACAGAAAGTGTTCCAGGGCAGCCAAAGGCTACACAGACAACTCCCATCTTGAAAAAAGCAAAAACAAAAATAAACAAAGAAAAAAATAAGAACTTTTCATATAGAGACCAGCAAGGAGACTTACTCAGTAGGTAAAGTCTGCTGCCAAGTCTGAGGTCCTGAGTTCAATCCGTGGGACCCACATGATCGAAGGAGAAAGTCATTCTCTGACCTCCACACATGCACTGGGGGATGGATGCATACACACACATAAATAAAATGTAATACTTAAAAAAAAAAACCTACTTTTCACATACCCTTAGTTCCTCTAACGTGGGGCTGTGTGCTTCTTGAACACAGCACCTATCTTCGTGTATGTAATGAATGTTCCCTCTTAAACACGATCTTCACCCAGTTTTTTAGCAGCCCCGAGAGCTCTTGGATTTGAATGATAAAAGGATTCCATAAGGTGCCGATTTAGTAATTAACCAGTTCTTTAATAAAGCCTCGATTACTTTATTTTCCGATAAGGAGGGGGAAAAAATGTTCCAAGACAGAGTTACATTCGACATCTGGGAACCTCCTAACAGCTGGCTACCTAATGAATATTCATCAACCTAAGAGGCTCCAGACCATTAATAAACCAATAGATGTAAAGCAGAAACAATCTCTGTCAGCTTCAAATGAGATCGGACGCAATGCGCTGCAAAGTGTCACTGCCACGCTGAATTGAGTTGGGGAGGTTAACAATGAGTCCATATTGCCTCTGTAGCCTCTCAGTTCTAAAACCCTTCCCAGGCTGCTGGCCGAGTTTCTCTTGTCCGACTTTGTTCTTCCTGAGTCCCTAATTGGAAGCTTACAATGTCTGTGTTTAAACAAAAACAAAAAAAAAACAAGTCTTCCATTTTGTTCTCCTAAGTTACATGTTCACCGAGGATCTGAAACGAAGGACTCATCTCCACTAGAGAAAGGCATGCCAGCATCAGATTGGCTCTGTGTGTGTCCTTGTGAGCTAGAAAATGCTTAGGGTGTGTACTGGCTGGTTTTGTGTGTCAATTTGACACAGGTTGGAGTTATCACAGAGAAAGGAGCTTCAGTTGAGGAAATGCCTCCATGAGATTCAGCTGTAAGGCATTTTCTCAATTAGTGATCAAAGGGGGAAAGGCCCTTGTGGGTGGTACCATCCCTGGGCTGGTAGTCTTGGGTTATTCTATAAGAAGGCAAGCTGAGCAAGCCAGGGGAAGCAAGCCAGTAAGTACCATCACTCCTTGACCTCTGCATCAGCTCCTGCTTCCTGACCTGCTTGAGTTCCAGTCATGACTTCCTTTGATGATCAAGAGCAATGTGGAAGTGTAAGCTGAATAAACCCTTTCCTCCCCAACTTGCTTCTTGGTCATGATGTTTTGTGCAGGAATAGAAACCCTAAGACAGGGTGAAACCTAGGGACATGGCAAGACACTTGGAACCATTGTTTGTTGGGTCCTTTTGAAGGACTCCCTCACCCCTCCATTGCAGACAATGACCTGGGTGTCCCTATGCTAAGTGGGAGCCGAGAGTCCACAGTGCCTCCGGGTAACACTGCTGTGCTTGGGGTCCCGTTTCCTGGCAAGATCTGGGCACATGTCTCATGTTTCTGGAAGCCCTATCCTAGGTGAGAAATGGGGTCTAGAGGATTCTGCACTTCCATAATGCAACAGGAGCCCTTTTTTGGTTCTGTTCTCATCAAGAGTACTGAGAGGCATTCTGGGAGAATATTGGGGTGAAGGGCAGTGCTAACTCTTAGAGGTTCTTCCAGTCAACTCTGGATTTCACTTGACTAATCTCTCTTTCTCTCTTTTTTTTTTGTAAAGACATGGTCTCATGCAGTCTAGGTTGACCTCAAACTTACCATGCACCTAAGGATGACCTTAAAGTGATCTTCCTGCCTTCCCTTCCTGACTGTCTTGGGGGACAAAAAAAAAACACCATGGCAACAAATACACACAGGAAATGACCAGGTGCATGCCAGTCCCCTTGTTAACAAAAACAAACAAACAAACAAAACATCGCCTTGGGTATATAGTCAGACTTAAATACACCACTCAGATGTAAGATCCATTTCCCTACCGTGACCACCACCTCTAACCAGATGGAAAGCCAAATGGCAGAAACAGAATGTAATGGATGACTCAGTGACAGAGGAAGATGGTATACTGTGCCATTCAGGGAAATGAGACAATATTCTGTATAATAGTAATATCTGAAATCCTGTAATTGGATGTGGACTGAGAGGATGAGGATGAGGACATGACAGAATTCCAGTCGTGACCAAATCCAACCACGATGCTCAGTCAGGAGCTGGAGAGTGGGTCATCTGCAAAAGGTAAGTGTCATGAAAAACTAAATGTGTGCTCGCCCACCTTCAATCCCAGCACTTGGGAGGCAGAACAGGCAAATCTCTGAGTTTGAGACCAGCCTGGTCTACACAGTGAGTTCCAGAACATCTAGGGCTGTTAACACAGAGAAACTGGCTGGGGAAAAAAAAGTACTAATATTCATCCACTCCTTATATTTGCAAGATAGCCACCTCCTCCTCCTTCTCCTCATCTTCCTCCTCTTCCTTCTCCTCCTCCCCCACCTTCCCACTCCTCTCACTCACCCCCCTCCCGACTACCTCCTGTTTCCCACTGCCTTCCTCCTCTCCTCTCTCCTCCTTCTTACGCTGCAGCAGTAGGGACAGAATAATCCAAGGCCTTTGCATGATGGATGTGCAAGTACTCTATTGAGCTACAGTCCCGCACCTTTTTATTAATATATGCTAATTTCTTTGTTTCTTTTTCCTTTTTCTTTCTTTGTTTCTTTCTTACTTTCGGAGATAGATGAGATGTTTGGTTGGTTTCAGTTGAGGGTGGGGATAATATGGTGCAATTTTCTCTGTTGAGCTATAGTAAATATATATTATGTCTAATATAGACTAATGATACTACACACACACACACACACACATATAATCAACATCTGGCATCTTTCCTTCCCACCAATTCCCTCTGAGCTCAGAAGGGATCTGTCTTAGTGGCTTCCTGGATTACATCCCCGTCTTTAGTCTCTCCTTCACTCACAAGGTCATACTTATCTCCCTCTGGCTCAAAAATTATTAATGACTCTCATGACCCAGTGAGCTCAGCTGCTCAGTGACGTATAACCATAGTCAATCTCTCCAGAATCTTATCCTCCAATTCCCTTCACGGAGTCAAGCAAAAAAGACTGCTTCTCATTCATGGTACCTCCTTTTGTTCCTCTCAGTCCTGGAGGGAGCACACAGGCAGCCTTCCACAGATGCAGGTCTTGTTGGTGAACTCAGCCTTCTCTATGTAACCACAGGGGAAGGGAGACCTGTTCTCAACTTCTCTTGGGTAATTGCATTAATAACCACATGGGTGGTATCAGACAGAGCTCATGGTTCCCGCTTTGGATGGAAAGCTGTAACAGATCTATTGAAATCATGGTTAAACCTTCCTTGCCAGCCCTGTGCCCCTGCCCTGTGCCAGGCATCCTGCTGAGAGCACCATAGTTGTTAGTTACCCCAAAGGATGCTCGTGCTAACCCATGAGCTAGCACTTCAGCTAAGTAACAACTTTGTGGGGATTGTTTGCAGGAGCTGGACTATGGTACACAGAATTAACTGAAAATCCTTTCACTTGCATGTGGTTACATGGGTATGTGTTCGTGTACAGCATTATACGAGAGCTAAAACCAGGCTCTTAGTGGCACACACCTTTAACTCCAGCAGTAAGGTGGAAGGAAGAGAATCAGGAATTCAAGGTCATCCTTGGCTACTACTTAATGAGACTTGGAGACTAACCTAGGCTGTTGGAGATCATATTTCAAAAACAAAAACAACAATAGCAGCAACAGGAACAAATCAGGAGCTGGAGACACAGCTCAGTGGTTCAGAGTACTTGCTGCTGTCGAGAAGACCCAGGTTCAGTTCTCAGCACCACCCAAGTTCCAAGGGATCTGACACCTTCTGGCCTCTGTAAGCTCTTATATACATATAAAAATAATAATAATTCATCTTTATTTAAAGCCCAAAAGCCACAACAGCACAATACAGTTTTATATGATAATTGTTTTTAAATGAAGTATAATTTTATGTCACTGAGTTTGTAGACATCAGGCCATCTGCACAGATCCCACTCTAAGAGATGATGAGACTCCTCCAGGTAAACGTGCAGGGTTGGAGTCTGCAGGAGAGGCTTTCCTAATCCATTTGCTGGTGAGATTGCATGGGCACCCCCAGTGTAGGTCTCCCTGACTAGTCAGGAATCGACTGTAGCCAGAAAGTATTGAAAAGCACGGGCCAGGGCTAGGGAGTTACTGTAGCAGGTAAAAACTGCTTGCCTTAAAAACCCGATGAACTGAGTCCCAGTCCTGGGAACCCACATACAAAGCCAGATGTGGTGGCTCACATCTGTAATCCCCAGGTGACAGGAGGCACACATCTATACAAGTTCCCTGCAAACAAGTTTCCGGACTTGATAATGATCGTGACTTTACAGAAGCCAATTTCCTCCCGCTTTCTCTTACCTGACTGTCTCACCCTGCCTCCTTGACTCTCTTAGCTCATTCCCGTTCCACCCAGAAAAAAACAGAGTGAGAAGCATTCTTCAGAACTGAGGGAAGAACAGTTTTCCAGACCGCTTTGCACAAGTCACTTTTACAAACTCACCCTCTGCTACAACTACATTATGTACTTTTTATAATATGTGTGTGTGTCTGTGTGTATGCGTGTGTATGTATTCGTGTGTGTGTGTGTGTGTGTGTGTGTGTGTTATACCTCTCTCTCTCTCTCTCTCTCTCTCTCCACATACATGTGCATCATCAGAGAACGATTTGTAGGAGTTGCCTCTTCCCCTCAGTGCTTGAACCCAGGTCCTTGGACTTGCCTGTAGTGCTATCTCCACAGCCCTGCTCTTTAAATTTTATCTGCATAATACTTTGCATTAGCTAGCATTCTTATTCACTCTCTTTCCCCTTGCAGATTGTCCATCTGTCCCAAGACAATATGGGCCACATGACAACAAGAGTCTCTGTGCCCAGTGTCTCCGATGCCCACCCAGGGCCTGGCCCTTGTGCTTAGTAAAATCACCCCGTTTAGGTACAGAACACATACTCTAAACTACAGAAGACAAAGGGGCATGCGGAACTGACTGACTTGGCAGTTTATCCAGTAGGAGCCTTAGGGAGACATATCAGGTGTATTCTTAGATTCATGAAGATAGTACAGGACCTAATCCAGCAGAGGAGCCGGAGCCCGGTAGACACCGTAAACAGTAAGCACTCAGTAAAGGAAGTTGTTAGGTTTTTGTTATTATGTGTTGTTACTCAGGAAGATAACCCGGCCCCTAGGATCTGACAGTGTTCTTTCACAGTGGAAGCATTTGCTTCTTTTTTGGCTCACTCTGACCCCAGAAAACAATTCTCCCTAGGGCCCCGAAAGCGGCCCCTCCCGAACAGGCACAGTCCAGCGCCTGTGTCCTTTAGCAGCCCCGCCCCCACCCTGCAACTTCTAAACTCCTCGGCCAGAACTCCCCACAGGATTGGCCTCTGCTTCCTTTGTTCACTCTGTCTGCTTTGAAGCCCTTTGCAGGCACCGAGAAATCAATAAGCCCGGTTGCTGCTGCCTCTGAGTGTGGTTCCTTCCCATTCTCCTCTGGGAGGCCGGGCTCACTCCAGCCCACTAGCATGGAGTGAGGAGCCCAGCTTGTCTGCAAAGGAAGGTCCTTGTAAGTAATCAAGGAGCACAGGTTTAGCTGGCTGGGGATTCCCTACCCAGGCTGTCATAAGATGAAATGGAAGCACGCGGTTCAGGTTTGCCTGATGAAAAAGCCTCAAGTTAGGCTTGCTTCGATAGGGTTATCAGTCACTGAACAAGTTAATTATTTAGGAGAGTGCTTTTTATGGTGGGGTTTCATTTAAATTTTGCCCCTTGATGTCCGTATATAAAAATGACTAATCTGTCGGACACTGCCATTGTGCGCCATGCATCTATCACTATCGAGCCTCTTTTTCATAATTGGTTTATTAATTATAGCATCTTAATGTCTGTTTAAAATAAATAAACCATTTGCACCATTTCAAAGGTATTTTGTGAGGCTCAGCTGATATTAAAATAGCACCAGCCTTATGTGCCTCTTCAGCAAGTGACCTAATTAGTTAATAAAGTAATTGAATATTAAAAAGGATGTTGCAAGTGATTAAAATTTAAGAGCCTTCAGAATGTTATTAAAGCTATAAATCATACATCAGGGTTTTAATTTGCATAGCTCCGGAATTACTAATGGTCCCCGGTGCACGGGAGGGTTGGCAGTCAGTCCTTCAACAAAATGTTGGTGATGTTCAAGACACCAAATTCTTTCCGGCTCTTTTCATAGCCACATAGAAACCTTCTCTTGCTGAATTAAATGTCTAGCTGCTGACACTGTGGCTTGCTCCCTCTGGCAGGTATGTCCATTCACACATCCATCCAGGCGTGAGCACTCGAGCACACACACACACAGATGAAAATCTTCTATGTCCAACTTCTGTGCCAGGTGTTGGGCCTAGTGAGAAGCACAATGGATCCAGTCCTCCACTTGGAGGTTTAAGACTGGACAGTCATGTTGTCCCCTCCTTGGGGAGTTATAAACGGTGCTGAGGAGCCAGATCTTGTCTGCCAGACTAGGGAGGGAAACACCAACTACAGGTAAAGAGACTGGGGCTTTGCTGCGTAGGCTTTGGGTGAGGCTTGGCCAGGCAGGACACATTTGAATCTGCCAGTAGAGTGTAGGAAGCATGGGCTGAACTGGCAAGTACTCTTCATATTATACAAGAAAATCAAATAGCCAGGTGTGGTATGTGTCTGCAATTCAATCCCAGTGGGCTGAAGCAGAAGGCCCATGAGTGGGCTGAGGGCAGAAGCTAGCTAATGACAGGAAGGACAAAGAGGAACTGAACAGCAAACACACGCACTTTGTATGTTTGCACTTGCTTTAGCATCAGCTGGGTGGTGGGCTACATAAGAAATTCCATAAGGGTTATGGACAATGGGGGATGGCGCAGAAGCTGTGACTCTGGAGTAAAAGGTGCATGTCAAAGAAACCCTGGGTTTGTTCCAACTTAATAGCTGCTCGTTTGTGACTTCCAGAAAGGCCTTTGGGGTCGAGATTCCTGCAAGAATAATAACTTTATCAAACTAGAATATGAAACTTCCAGGTTCCTGGTCCTGAGCTCCCCCACTATGGCAAATTGGTTTTATGTTTTCAACGCAATTGTTTCCTAATACTGTCTTTGCAGATGGCTTTTGATTACTGCCCCGTGTTACACAGCATATGCTGACTCCCCATCTACAACATTATCAACAGCGGCAAGCACAGGGGCTGCTTAGAGCTGGCCTGAAGATGAACGTCTTATTTTGAACAGTTACATGTGTCATAGGGAGTCTTAATCTGGGGTAGATTTCTCAATTTTTCTCTCTCAGCTCCCTTTTAAGTCAAAGATAAAAAGCAAGCCAACCTCAAGGAAAGCAACAGCTAAATAGACATGGGGCAGGAGGTGTGCTGGAGACCAAGACAGAAGCTCTGAAGACGCCATGAGTTACCCGAGTGGGGGGCACACTGGGCCATGCAGTCACAGGAAAGATGATGTAAGCATTGGGTTGGGTTTCTGACAGTGATGATCGCTGGTGACCAGCCATCCTGGTGACCAGTTAGCTAATGTGTGAGCTGCTGCTTGCTGCCTTCAGTGTGTACTTTCCACGTGACTCTAATTGGCCCACACAGGAGTGAATCTGTGACCCTTCCCTCATTAGCCACATGCTCAGACCAGCTGAGCTAGCTCGCACTGGGTCACTGGGGTCCCTTGTAGGAAATTACCATTCCAGTGCCCCCATGGCCCTCTTGTAACCCCAACTAATGAATGTCCCATGGAACCTAATGTCCTTCCTGGGGAAACACGAGGCTCCACTAGCAGCCTATGTGATCTTCTGAAGGTTTAACCCAGGAAGAGCCAATTGAGGGAGCACAGAGAATTTGGGGAGCCAAGGAGTAACCTCTCAGACACATGTGCTGGGAGAAGGGAGGAGGACACGGTGGTGGTGTGGTGGATCTGGTCTCAAGACACAGAATGCAGGCACAGGGGAGTGCAGGAAACTACAGAACATCACACAGCAAGTTCAAGTGTAAACGGCACCAAGGGTGTGCTGTCGCTTAGCAGGCTACATCACCAACGCTTTAAGATTGATTTTTATTTATGTGTAAGTGTGTCTGCCACATGTATCTGGAGACCATCGTGGCCACTAGATGCCCTGGAGCTGGAGGTAAAGATGCTTGTGAGACACCAGACATGGTTGCTGGGATCTGAAGCTCTATCCTCTGAGGGCCTGTAAGCACCTTAACCACTGAGCCATCTCTCCAGCCCCAACCGCCAACTTTAAAAGATGAAAATGATGTATGCCTATTTTAGAGAGGAGGAAAGTAAGGCTTTGAAGTGATTCGTGAAATAAGTTCACTATGAAATACAAAGGGCGTTACTTTGCTGTAGCATGTATGCTACCTCACTGCAGGCTTGGAGCAATGGGGAGGAACCTCCAAAATTATGGGTCAGATAAACTTTTTTCTTATATATATAACCATATATATGTGTGTGTATATATAAGGTTTTATATATATATATATAACCTTATCTCTTATATATATATATAAACATATATATGGTTATATAGTTCTCATTATAGTTATGGAAACTAGACAAACACAACCATAATCTTGTTTCTCCTTTAAAAATCAGTTCTCATTTCACCCACCATATTTGTCTCCACCACGTTCGCTGCTAGAAAATCATGCTTCAGGAAGGATAGGGAAGTCTTTTGGAGGCCAGCATGCGTTAGGGTGTGTTGATTATAAATGCTCGTTTGACTCACGAACTTGTCGGCATCCAGTTCTGGAGTGGTCACTCCACTCGGTAGCAGCCATTGTCACACCTGGGCTTCCAGACCGCGCAGCCCGACTGTATTGTTTCATTTGCCGAGAAACAAGGGATTCCGAACAGCCATGCAGGAGCAGTCTCCTGCCAGCAGGGGGAGATAGTGACCGACACCCTGAAGTAAGGGATGCTGAGAAACGTTTCTTCTCGCTCTTTTTCTAAGTTCCTTTCCCTCCCTGAATGACAGCAGCCGAGATGGCTGAGATTCAGATTAGGTAAAGACAACAATCCACGACAATCCACATTGCCATGGGGTGGGTCAAAGCTTCTACATATTTATGGATCGCTGCCTGAGACATGGATCCTTCTGAGACCTAGTGAAGCAGTTTTCTTTAACCCACTGCCACCTAGTGGCAACTGAGCAGACTGAGAAAGATATTTAGTTTTATCTAGCCGTCAAAAATTTTTTTTCAGTTCTTTCTTACTCTACCCTGGAAACCAAAGTACAGATAGATATATTTATTTACGGGCTTTCCATACCCTGGCCAATCTCTAGGTATGGCCAGATCTTGGGCCTTGCCTCGACTTCCCCTTTTGTGGTGATTAGGACTTTACAAATGCAGTTGATCCCAGGTTAACTTAGATCTATTAGAGCATGTCAAATTAACATAAGAACGTAAGTGGTGTGTGCATGAGAGAGAGAGAGAGAGAGAGAGAGAGAGAGAGAGAAGGAGAGAGAGAGAAAACAGACAGAGAGACAGAGAGCATGAGAGAGAGAGAGAGAGAGAGAGAGAGAGAGAGAGAGAGAGAGAGAGAGAGAGGAGGGAAAGGGTTTTGCTCATGCTAGACAAGAACTCTACCACCAAGCTATACTCTGTCCTTGGAGCTTTAGAGATTGGATCTAGCTATGTAGCCTAGGCTAGCCTCCAACTCATGACTCTATCTCCAGTGTGCTGGGATGGCAGGTGTATGCCATGTCTGAGCCAAGGTGACTTGTTTATTTGTCCTCCTGGGTACGGTGAAAGCACACAGGAGAGATTAATCCTTGATGTGGCAAGCCCTTGGGCCACTCAGCTTGCTTTCATGCACAGTGGGAAGCTGTGATCCCTTCACAGGTTTCTGGAAGCATGTAAGGATAATTAATGGTGACTTCACCAGATCGTGAGAATGGATTAATGCTAGTGAAGGCCAGGCAGAAGGAATCCACAGGGCAATTCATGTAGCTTGGAGTTGGGAGAATTCAAATTTGGGGGAGCAAAGCTGCCTGGAGAATGGACTCCAGATGCAGATGCGTAGCAGTAGGACCAAAATTAGCTAAAGCTATTTTATTTGGTTATGTGTCTCTGTGAGTGTATACGTGTGTGTGTGTACACGCATTTGTGTGCATTTCTGTCTATGCTTAGGGCACTAGATGTCCTCCTTCACCCTCTCCCTTTGATTCAAAGTGGGGTCACATCCCTGAACCTGGCTAGACGCCAGTAAGCTCCAGCTTCTGCTGCCAAGCAAGATTTACACCTAGGGCTACAGGAGTTGTGGGATGCCTGACTTGCTACATGATGCATTGATCTGAACTCCAATCCTTATGACCGTGTAGCTCTTAGCTGCTGAACCATTTCTCCAGCCCCTGCTTGGAATATTTTAACTTTCTAGACGTGTGTCTTCTCTTGGTAACAGACACACAATTTCCCCAGGATTTCCCCCAAGTTAGCAGAGACCAAGCAGCAAGCAAATGGATACAATCATATTTATTAATTTCCAGACTCCCATTTGACACATATCAAAAGCAGAACACTGCAAAGGTTACTAGCAGCAGCCCCTCAACAACAAGGGTCTCAGTTAACCTAAAAACAAGGGGTGAGGTAAAGATGAGGTCAGTCAGGGATTTCTTATATCAGTTGCTCTATCAACACTCCTAGTCATCCGGCTTCAGCCCTGTCCATAAAACCACCACCAAGTCACAGTGCAGAGGGGACACAGTGGCCAGAGTCTTTACATGTCTGTACTGAGTAAGCAAATTATTTTTGGTTGCTGTCATCTTAGTTTTTTGAGACACTTTCCCTCTGTAGCTAGACTAGCCTGGAACTCACAGGGATCCACCTGCCTCAGTCTCCTAAGGGCTGGAATTACATGTGTGTTTTAGGCTCACTGTCTTGCTTTCCTGCCGGGAAAACAGAAAAGGGGACCAGCTGCTCTGAAATCAGGCAATCAATCACCTGAAACAACCCCGAAGAGTCCCCAGACATGTCCGCATAGTTCTGAAAATACAACATCAGACATTTGCTCCCAAGGTCTCACAATCAAAAGCGATTGCAATGTGCCAGGAACCAAACTCCCAGCTTTCCTCGGGGATGTCTGTATTCTGAGGGAGCCTAGACGCGGCAGCTTAAAGACCCCAAGGGTCCCAGGTGTGCTGAGCTCTCTTGCCCCTGATCTTTGGACTACCCATGCCGTTCTTGATAGAGGGCTTTCATTTTTATTAGGACCGTGCAAGAGAATTGACAGACATTTGAAACATACTCAAGACACTGGGAGGTAGGGAGGCCCAACCCATCTTCAGAACACTGTGACAGGGGTCCAAGGCTTATCTTAAATCCACCAATTTGCCAGAAAGTAATGGCAGACTTAACAGCCTTTCCCACACAGGCCAGTTGAGATGGTTTTACTTCCAACCACTGAGAAAAGCCTTCTGGGCAAGACAGACACAGGTGAACAGGGTTACCAACAACACGGTGCATGCATTCCAGTTAGGGTGCAGGAAGAGAAAAATGAAGACATCTCTCAAACTACTCTATTTATACCACCAGACTCTTTTTCTTCCATTAACCTGGCCTGTGCACAGCAACATTACATTCATAAAAAGCACACACGGGGATGAAACGCCCTGGGAGAGCACCAGTGACAGCTAGCTGTCTTTGAATACTTTTAATTTTTTTCCTGCAGGGGAAAAAAAAAAATCACAGGACATTTAAAGAAGCAATTTACAGAACCAAATGTATTTCCTGATTTTTGCCTGGGTGGCTGTCACGAAAACAGTGCAAACAGAAACACAGACACCCACTTCCCACTCATGCTGGGCCTGTTTCTTTTGTCTTAAAGGGCAGAAGTGTAGGCACAGACCTCTGTGAGGCTGACGAGGATTAAGGGCAGCTCAGAGCTCATGACCTGCCAACCTGAAGGAGCGTTCCTTCCGTGCCAAGGCAGGTGAGGCTGCTCCTGATCTGACAGCAGCTCACAGCAAGAGTTCATGGGCACCCACACCAGAATGTTCTCTGCCTTGATGTGCAGCAGGCAAAGAAAGAGCAAGATATAGACTCCTTCAGACCCCCTGCCTCAGATGTTAACTGGCTAAGCATTTCACAAACCACCTGCTGGTCCTAAAGGAAACCTCAAGCTTCCCAGACACTAAAATGGACAACCCAGGTGAAAGCTGTACTGATGGGGAGTACAAGATGGGCTTTGTGGACACAGAATGGCATGTGGTTCTACATTTACTCTGCCCATTTAATGCACGCTACTTTCAAAACAGTATTCCCACCCATAATCTTCCCCAGCTTTCCTGTAACCTTCATGGGTCATGTCTGAACTTGACCAAGGTGTGGCTGTCCCTGGTGGTGGTGTGAGCACAGCCAGCAGCTTCTGCAAGCTGAGCAGACAGAAACAGACATAGACAGAAATCTGAGCCTCTCTACATTGGCTGACTGGGCCTGCATAAGCCTGGCCCCCTTTGTCTATTTAAGCTGTATTCCTTAGTCCTTGGACCGCACCCAGGGCCCCTGTCCTGTTCTGTGTGTCTTCCTTACATTTGAGCATGAGCCTATAACAGCCCTGTTCAGTTCAGGTGGTAATACTTGCCTACCTGTAACTTCTCTTCAAGCTGAGCACAAGAACTGTGGCTAAGCTGCTCTCACTAATGGATGAGCCACAGGGTGGTAGGCCACCTCTTTAGTCATAGCATTGGTAGGCAGAGGCAGGCAGATCTCTGAGTTTGAAACTAGTCTGGTCTACTTATTGAGTTTCAGACCAGCCAGGCAGACACAGTGAGACTGTTTCAAAAAATAAAAACAGCTATAATCTGTGAATTATTCAGGTGGCTAGAAATTAGTTTGAACAATCAAAGCCATGTATTCAAAAGTAAGGCATATCCTTGAGCAAACTGTAACCGCCCCCCCGCCCCAGAACACAAGCGAGGAGGCTCTAGTACATCCAATTGTGGGGCTCCTAGAAGGAAAGGGGTATATCTTCTAGTACATGACTCATCAACCCCTTTCCCTGGGTTCTTTTCTCATAAGGAAAACTTCAGCTAGTGATTAATCCATACCAGGCACTGAACTCAGGATCTCATGAACAAAGGACAGGGCCCACCATGAAGCACCCAGCCCAGCTCCCCAGCCCCTCATCCCCCCAAACACTACAGAGACTCACAGATGACCTATGTGATATCATTTTGGAGAAGCAATACATTATTAAGACCTATTTGCCTTTATTTTTGAAAACTGTTCCAATGCTAAAGGCAATAATTTATTAAATTGACTTTTCTAAAAATAATTACCATGCTTTGCATGAAATTGCACATTTCCTAGAGAGTATTCATTTCAGAATCATCATCCAAATTAAACAAACAAATGGAGGGGATCTAAAGATAGAACACATACAATTTAAAGATACTCTTCACAGAGAGAGTTGTCATGTTGAGGGGAAAGTTAGGAATCAATCCTATGGGAATATGGGAGAGCTATATGACATGAAACCGGCACCAGGAGGTTCACCAGGATGAACAGAAATTCATTCCAATCCTTCTGATTGTACATTTCTACATAGTCAGGGGGAGAGAGCATCCATTCCAGCTTCTAGCTAAGGGGCAACAGGGTAGGTGGGGGAGCACTACCACGCAGGGAGCACTGCTAGAGACAGAGGCACTCCAGACTGAGGAGTGAGCAAAGCAACTGCTGACTTGAGAACAAGCCCAGCGCCTGGTCCAGGAGGCAAAGGAGAATTTAGACTTCAGAATCAAAGACCTTCGAGCTCGAGTCTTTACCCAGAGCTTTCACAGACCCTAGTGCACCTGCCCTGCCCTCAAACTTAGATACAACCAGAAATAAAACAGGCAAAGTGAGAAGAGACAGAAGCCCACAAATCCCCCTTGGGGAACAATGCTGTTTTTAGATGCATAGTCTCCCTTCAGTACCAGAACAGATACCCTTGAAAAGCAGGCCCGGGAAGTGGGGCAGCAGCAGAGACAAAGTCACTTCCTCCTAGATGAAGTGTTCCTCTGAGAACTGCTTCTTTCTAGAGGAAGGAACAGACCATGGAAAGCCGCTGCCGAAGCTTCACCACAGCCTCTGATGAAGGAAGGCTACAGGACCAGAAATGGCAGCTGGAAGATCCCTTTCTCATATAGCACCTGCCTCGCTCATTGGACACGTTTTATAGAGCTATGCTATAGAGTAAGGAAAATTTATTCATGGCACTTAGATATGCTTAGAGGCTGTAAAATGCCTTCCTAAAATTCTGCCACAATGCCCTGGTGAGGTAGGTGTCTGATGAGGAAACTGAGGCACATCTGCTGACTTTTCATTGTCTGATGAGGCAGTGGTCCAGCTAACAGAAGAGCCAAGTGTCCCAGTCCCCTAAACTTAATTTACCCTGCTTCTCGGAGGGTTTACCAAAACTATTCACAAACCTGGCAGGGGAAATGTTCTATTCATACATACATTTGAACTAGCTAGCTGTTTCTCATTCTCCCTTTGAACATAAGTTATCTAAGCTAGAGCAAGTATAAACAAAACTTTGTAAGTCAATAGTGCCTAACAGTCTATGTCAAGATGAAGCCTATCCTGTATTAGTGATTGAAACACATACAGTGATATAATTCAAGTAGGAGCACCCCTGGGTCCTTTGGTATTCCTGCCACTCAAGCATTAATGGGAGTCAAGTGTCCTTAGGACACACCCATCCTTCTAAGAACCTCACTGGCTTGACACAGGGAATAAAAGCACGACCCTTCTTTCACAGTAACACCATTCTGAGAGAGTTTTTACACAAGCCCAGGCCCGCCTGGAAAGGCGACTCTCAGCCATGTAAGAGATGCGTATTACTGAGTTCATGTAGAACTCTCTGAAGTCAGACACGAAGGGCACATCAGGACAGGACACACACAACACATGGGGTGACAGCACAGGTCACATGCACTAGCACCATGCCACAGGAGTCGGAGAGGACAACAAGCCACCATGAGTGCAGTACAGTCCCATCTGGTGTGCCATGTGCAGAGGCCACCTCTGGTCAGGGAAGACAGGCTTCCGCATGCCTTCCCACGGGGAGAGGGTCAGAGCAGAGAGGTCACCTTACCACTGGCTGCTTCGAGCAACCACCTAGCTGAGCGTCACTCCTTAAGCTGGCAACTTTCCTAGACCTTATTAATATCCAAGGATAAGAAATTTCATTTCTTGATCAAGAGAGAATGATGTAGAACGAAGATCAGTTCCAAGATACGGGTTCGGGATCTTGGGCAAGTTACACCGCTCAAACATGATCATCATGAGATCAAACTCACGGTGCTCGGAGCACTAGCTTTTAGAAATGAAATTATTCCTTCTCAGACATTTCTGAGCTTTCCACGGAGTGGATTCCACGCGTACTATGACCCTAAGTCAAAGCGGAGCGCTTATGCTTGAGACTCTGGAGCAGCCAGTGACAGCCCGTCAGAGCATGTCCTGTGAATGGCTTTTGCCCGGTTAGTACTGCTGACCTGTCCTTCCAGAGGGTGAGCCAGCTCTGTGCTCTGCATGGGCAGGACCAGCGGGAATCACTTCGACTCACACTGTTTGGGGTACTAGGATACAGCATAGGAACAGTTCATGCACTTTATTTCTAAAACCCAAAGGTCAGGTGGGGCTGAGCTGCTCACTGTGCTAGATGAACCAGCAGGACATTCTCACCTCGAATGAAAATCTGATTTATGTGCCGAGTGAATACCTGCTGGTAATCCACCTTGGGCTTTCGCTTTTTCTTACGGGACTGGCCCCGTGACAGGGTGGTGGCCCTGGAGAAGGTACCTCCCACACTGGACCCTTCTGTCCGTGTAGTCCTCCCTGACAGCTCAGACCTGGACTCCTCCCTTGCAGATGCTTGCAGGGAAGAAGGGACGGAGCGGGAACGCCTGTGTGAGCTTCGGTCAGTGTCTCCTCGCCCCCACACCGAAGCCACCTTCCAAGTAGATGTCTGTGAATACCGAGACAGTGTGGAGTCCTCAACTGCCGATTTGGAATCTGCTTCCTTTTTGGAGGAATCTTGGAGTTTCAGCCGATCAAATAGCTATAAAGAAAGCAGTGACGACTATCAGCCATGGTACCACCTACAATATAACTCTGTCAACACACATGACAAGGTCAGATTCCTTAGGTACATCTTGTGAACGCCTTGCACTGAGTTTTTTTAAAGGTAGCAGTCACTTTCTAATTTCTGGATGTAATTCAGATAATGATGACAAGATAAAAGGTACCCTTTATCTTTGTGGTACAAAGCTGAAAGGCATTAAAGTCTTCCAAGAGGCAACTTGTGGCTCATATATGTAGGTAAGAAGCGGGTGCTTTTGGGATCTGCTGGCAGCATGAGGTGAGGGACTAAGGCTCTGCTAAAGGCAGTGGGCTTGTGATCATGGTTTCTATGCTAGAAGACAGAATGGGTACCCAGGAGGTCAGGGGGAGCTGCCTACCCTAGTGAGAGTCAGCGAAGAGTCCCGTTCGTATGCTTTGCCTAAGACAGGCTTACGGTAGGTCTCATCCACATCTGTGAGGGCCTAGAGGGAAGAGCCCAAAGGGAAGAAAAGGGAAAACGGACATTATTTATAGAGGTTTTGCAAAAAGGCAGAGGAGCATCTAGTTATAGCAGAGCTAAACAGGTGACCTACACAGCTTGGACACAAGAAGACAGTAAGATCTAACACCAGCTGCCTAGGATTTCCAAGCTCCTTCTAGTAGATTAAACGGGCTTCTTTGACAACGGCAAGGTCTTTGCCACACCATGGTAGATGTTCTAAAATTTCAGTGCACATAAACATGCAGGAACCTTATTAAAATTCAAACATGAGGCTGCCCTTTGAGACAGAATCTCATTACATAGACCTGGCTGGCCTGGAATTGTCTATGTAAACCAAGCTGACCTGGAATTCACTGAGATCCACCTGCTTTTTGCCTCTTATGTGCTGGGATTAAAAGCATACACTAGCACACCGCTAACTTTGTGTGTGTGTGTGTGTGTTGTGTGTGTGTGTGTGTTCGGGGAGAAGGTGCACAATGCACATTGTGTTGCAGCTCTGAGAGGAAAGGTAACCTGGCATCAGGAGCCAAGGAATATCACACAAAGTCACACTGCACAACAGATCTCACAGCGTTACTGAAGACACAAACGGGTGACTGCCTGAGCTTCGGTGAAAGCCGCAGGAAATCAAGCAGGAGGCGGGCTTTATGTAGGGTTTCTTGGGGGCGGAGTTTTCCAGGGTGAAGATTTCCAGGGTGAGGATTGGTGGAATTTCAAGCCAAGCCCAGGGATTGGTGGGTTTTCTAACCGGGAAGCAGGCTCGGACCTTTTACCCTGTAAGGCAGGCTTAAAAGAGGTTTCCTGGGGGCAGTTTTCTCCGGTGGAGGTTTTCAGGGTGGAGGAGACTGGTGGGATTTTAAATCCTGAGCTTAGGGTGAGCCCAGGAATTGGTGGGGTTTTGAGCCCAGAGATTGGTGCGTTTTCAAGCCCCAGAAGAAGTGAGGTGAGCTCAGACTTTTGAACCATACACTCTCCTATTATCAGATGACCAAGTCAACAGAACTCAGTTCTTACTTTCTGCCAATGGGATCTGGGAATCAAATTTTGTCATCAGGCTTGGTGGCTGGCGACTTTACCTGCCTGAGCCATTTCATCAGCCCCAAGATTAGAGATTCCCAAGTACTGTTCAACAGAAATCTGGGTGATTCTGCCGCAGGGCAGACCACACACTAAGAAGCAGTCATCACTCCTTTAGCCTCAGTCTCAGTAAGCCTGGGGTTCACCAGAGTGATGTGAACAATGGGCCACAAGACCAGCCTCACAGGAAACTGTCAGGATCAATGGCATGGTGCGATAGAAGCTACCCTGAAGAATGTTAACTCACCCTACAAATCTAGAGACACAGTAATTATCACCACTACTGTCAATAAATACACTCTCCTTAATCCTCTCCTCCCAGGGCCAGGTACGGTGGCTCACCCTGTAATCTCAGGTAGGAGACTGAGGCAGGAGGACAACTGCCACAAGCTCAAGGCCAATCTAGGCAGCATAATAGGGTCCAGGCTGTAGAGTGAGATCCTGTCCAAAAATCCTGAAAGATAAACTTGTCTCTTTCAACAAAAACATCATCACAGTGTGTTAGCCTACTTTTAGAAATGAGAAGAGGCTCAGAGGGATTACCAAAAGGTGAAGCCCCTAGGATCCAAATTCCCTAACAATCAAAAGAAGGGTTTCAAGCTAGATGTTCCAGGAGACCAACAGTCAGTACTCAGTGTCACATTCCTCAGAAGCTGGTCACCTTGCTATTTGACACAGGAACAAAAGAATGGCTGTCAGGCTTGATGGCACACACCTTTAATTCTACCACTCAGAAGGCAGAGGCAGGTGGATCTCTCTGAGTTCTAGGGCAGCCTACTCTACACAGTGAGTACATATCCATCAGGAGTACATAGTGAGACTTCGTCTATAGTCTGATCTACACAGCTAGTTCCAGGACAGCCAGGGTCACACAGAGAAACTCTGTCTCAATCAAAAACAAACAAAAGAATGGCTGGTAGGCAGCCTATTCTAAATGACTGAAGGAAGACATAAGTATTCTTTAAGATTACAGGTCTGTCACCCGTAGCAGTATGGGCACAAGGACAGGAGAGTTCTTTGATTGGTGGAGGGAGGCTATCTTGTGTCCTGTCAAACACCAGCCCACATGATCCTCTTGTTTTAAAAACAGCTCAAGAGGATCATATGGGTTGATGTTTGACTTTAATCAGGTAGAACTTGAAGAAGGCAGATTATTTTCCATTATGTGAATGGGTTTTAGTTATTATTTCTAAATTGGTCCCACTGATATTGTGGTGGTTTGACTAGGAATGGCCCCTACAGACTCATGTTCTTGAATCCTTGGCCATAGAGACTGACACTATTGGGAGGTGTGGCTTTGTTGAAGGAAGTGTGTCACTGGGAGGTAGGGTTTGAGGTCATATGTGCTCAAGCTACAGCCAGTGTGGCAGAGTCTCCTTCTGCCTGTGGATCAAGATGGAGAACTCTCAGCTCTTTCTGCAGCACCGTGTCTGCCTGCAGGCTGCCATGCTTTCCACCATGACAGTAATGGATTAAACCTCTGAAACTGTAAGCCGGCCCCAGATTAAATGTTTCCTTTGTAAGAGTTGCTGTGTCTCTTCATGGTATCTCTTCACAGCAATAGAATCCCATCTAAGCAGCACTCCAGTATCTCTCACACGTGACTATAAAACATAATCACAATCTCCATACACTGCCCTGTGTTCCTGGGAGCAAGGGAAGAGCAAAGCTGCCCGGTTGAGCACCCTCGCTTTAAGGGAAACCAGCAGAAAAGCTGTTTTCAGTGGTGATGGTCAGGGTGTATAAAGTACAATTCTGAGAAATTATCGCTGGGGCTTTGCTTAACAAGGTTACTTACGCCCTTCAGACACACAGGAGATTTTTAAAAGGCTTGTTACCATATTCCAGAACTTGTCGAATGCAACGAGGAAGCCAGTGCAGACACCGCGAAGTCCCTTGAAAGTTCGGATGTGAACATTCACCTTCACTCCCTCTCGGATGCAGCGGTGCAGTTCACCCAGAGGGCTACCTTCATGCACTGAAACAAGCGAAGGCCTTGGTCAACACTGGGTAACACCCAACTCACTGGCGAGGACTGGCAGGACTGGCAGGACAGCCAGGGCCGCCAGGGCCTCCCAGCACGCCCAAGGAGCCCTCATCTTCACCACTAAGGCGTTCCATGAGTAGAAGGATGGACATAGCCAACGCACTCAGAAAGGAGGCCAGATTCCAACAGACTGTGGAGAGGCCGCCATGTGCGGCTCAAATCTAAATCGTTCACTATCTATAAATGTCTACTCTGTTTGATGAGGACAATGATTCTAAGAGGGACCATCATTTTAAAAAATGTCTGCAGGCTAAAAAAGAAATAAAGGAGAGTGCACGCACCAGAAGCTGGGTTCTTCTCAGTTCTGAACAATGGTTCAGTATAATTCTGGTGAGCTGCACTCCTGGGCCAACCTTTTCATGAACCAAAAGCCTTGTTCATATGTTGAGGGAAATAAACTGTGCCTCATACTGCTTCTAAGTCTATGCTAGCCTTTCAAAGAAAACGGCTTTTTAGGGAACTAAATAGTATTCATTGAAATAAAAACATATTTTAAGCAGGGCATGGTAGCACACACCTTTAATCCCACCACTCAGGAGGCAGAAGCAGGCAGATCTCTGAGTTCAGGCCAGCCTGGTCTACAGAGACAAGTTCCAGAACAGCCAGAGCTTTACAGAGAAACCCTGTCTCAAAGACAAAACAAACAAACAAAATTGTAAACACAAAAACAAGCAGTGTCTCTTCCACAACGTGGAAGTTCCCTTTCTAAGCTGAACAAAATACAGGGGTTGTATCTTCCTAAAACAGAGGAGCAAATATGCATCATAACTAAGCAAATGGCAACTCTGGTATCTTCATTCTTATATCTGTAATGTTCTTTAGGTTTTTCTCCTTTCAAAGATTCAGCAAGCTGTAGTTCTAGGGAGCATTCGCTTCTCTCTCTAAGTGGTCCAAACACAGCACTAGCATCACCTATGAAAACAAGCTGTCGAGGCAAAAATGAGCTTCCCATCTAAGACTGCACATTCTTCCTCAGCCATTCCATGGCAAACTCCAAAAGGATATGAAGCAGACACACTCTTAAAACTTAGTATGGAAGAAAATGCATTATTTTGAAGAAAGTTCTTCCAAAATCCCTTCTTCTATGGCTACTAATATTGAGACATAGCCATCCAACTCCGATGATCTTTGCCCTCTCTGTTTGTGGTCAGCGAGAAGTTCAGACCAAGAATGACCACATTCCCAGCATTCTCTATCTCTAGCACAATTCAGTCCAGAATCTTACTTGGTGACTGGCGTATTTCAGGTCTCCTGGCTCCCTTCACCAACTACAACACCCGCCTCATTGCTGCCCTCCAGGTTCTGTAAGAGCTAGGTCCCCTGGTAAGTTCACTTTAACCCCATCCTTTTGTTTGAGTCTCACTATATCTTAACACACAGGTACTTCTGCTCCCAAAAGGCTGAGGGTTCTCTTGCTATATTCAGATGAAAATCATAAACAGACAGACCCTGAGTTCAGCAACTCCATCCTTAAGGTGCCACGCCCTTGCTGTTCACTCGTCCACAGCCAGCTCTAATAACTCTTGATGGTTCTCTACAACTCCTCTACCGCATAGCTCTTGGCTGCCCTTCTCCATCCACAGACTCTGTCATCTCAGTACTCCTTCAGTTCTTCACAGCCTCAATTTCTGTTCCTAATCACTGTCTGGAACTCTCCAGCGACCAGCTAGCTCCTGCTGGGTGTGCCTAGGGCAAGCATCCTCAGGAAGTTGTCTGCTCTTCATGTTACTAGGTCTGCCTGCTCTGCCCAAGACAAAGACCACACTCAATGAAGTCATTCAGATGGGGAATCACTGAGTGTTCCAGCAGGAGAGGGTAAGAGAGGAGGAGAGTAAAGCAAGGGCTGTGTACATAGCACGTGCACAGACCCCAGTCTGCTAGCCGCTAAACACTTGGTCATGCAGTAAGTGCAGGTTTATTGGGTACACTTCTGGCTGTCATGAGTAGGAGGTGATCCTTCTGCCCTGATTGAGGACATATGCAAGATGGATGGGGTCATCCAGAGAGGTTGTTGAGTTAAGGTAGGCATAAGGGTGACATTGCAGGGTTGAAGTGCAGTCTGCCAAGGTGGCAGTTGTCAGTATGATGGCCTCCAGACCAGAAGTGAGAACATATCAATCAGGCGCAATAGCTACCTACAGAGATTTCTGTGACCAGACTGGCAACAACCTGGGGTAACATGCCCCAAGTGTCTGAAACAGAGTGCTCTGGGCAGACATGAGGCACTAAAGGTAGCCACAGTTGCTGAGGAAAGACTCCAACTGTGGATGTGGCTGGTTGATGAATGGCTCTACAGTTTCTAAGCAGGTGGTGCTGGAGCAACAAGGCGACACTGGTCATCTTCCCTGGTGGAAATCCCAGGAACGGCAACCAGGTCCTACAACACCACTGGGCTCAGACATCCCTATCTGGCCAATCCCCTGCCTCACATGATGGGTTGTTCCTGGGCAGTATGGACTACAGAAGGACTCTGGGAAGGGTCTGAGAGCTGCCAATTAAGAGACTGAAATGCTCATGTGTTCGAAACTTCAGTCATTTAAAAAGGTAAACAAAATACTAACAAGTGCTCACAGTGAGGACAAGGACACCATGAGAAAACTACAGAATCAACTAACCTGAGCTTGCAGAGACTGAACCACCAACCAGGGAGCCTGCATGGGACTGACAGGCTCTCTGCACGTATGTAATGGTTGTGTATCTTGGTCTTCATGCGGGATCCTAACAGAGGGAGCAGGGGCTGTCTCTGACTCTGTTGCTTGCCTTCGGGACCCTGTCCCCCTACTGGGCTGCTCATCTAGCCTCAATAGGAGAGGATACACCTAGTCTGACTGCTACGTGATATGCCAAGGCTGGCGATATTCACAGGAGGCCTCCCCTTTTCTGAAGAGAAAGGGAAGAGGGATGGATGGGGAGTTGGGGTAGGACTGGGAGGAGAGTGTGATGGTTTGTATATGCTCGGCCCAGGGAGTGGCACTATTAGAAGGTGTGGCCCTGTTGGAGTGGATATATCACTGTGGATGTGGGCTATAAGACCCTCCTCCTAGCTGTCTGGAAGAGTATTCTGCTGGCAGCCTTCAGATGAAGATGCAGAACTCTCAGCTCCTCCTGCACCATACCTATCTGTACACTACCATGCTCCCCGCATTGATAATGGACTGAAGCTCTTAACCTGTAAGCCAGCCCCAATTAAATGTTGTCCTTATAAGAGTTGCCTTGGTCATGGTGTCTGTTCACAGCAGTAAAACCCTAACTAAGACAGAGGGGAAACTGTCATAAATTAATTAATTAATTGAAATAAAACAAAATAAAAAGGAATGCTCACAACAAAGACCTACCACAAAGTTAACTTTCTTCTCAGGTGAGCTTTATCTAACAAAGCCTACCCTCAAGTACTGTCAGGGAAGGCCGGGTTCTGCTGGCACTCACAAAGATCTCAGTCCAGTTCGCAATACAGAGAGGCCCAAAGGCATCAGAGTAGCTTGTTCAAGGTCATTTCTTAGTCAACAGCTGAGCCAACACTCAGCAATTATGTCAACCTGAAAATAATAATGACCACCACTGTAACAACCTACACAAAGTGACTTTGGATGTTGATGAAAACTTCCCAATTAGAGAACGTCACTGTCCTAAACGTTTTCAAACGAGGATGAATTTAACTCTTACAGAGCCAGACAGACACAACTACTGCTCCCATTAACCACACTGGAAAATCCAGGCCACGGGTGTAACTTGCCCAAAATTATACGGCCAGAAACAAGGGAAGCCAGTGTTCAAATTTAAGTGAACCCTATACATTATGAAAAGGGCTGACCTCTGCTATATATAAAGTATATGGAATAACTTGATTTTTGAAGACTGTGTTTTCATCCATGCCCTTCCTTACAAATCCTAATGTGGCCCTTGGAGAAACTCCTTAACAAATCTAATCCTGGTGCTTTAGTCACTTGCTTGCTTTCTGGAGGCTGTACTTTGTGGTACCCACCCATCTCTCATGGTACTCCATCTGCTTCAGGTTTTCAGTGATTAGGGCTAATACTGTGAGGTCTTAACTCCAGAAATGAACTTCATCATGAGAGCCAGGTGAAGCTGTTCCTCACATAGTCCTGACAGCACAGTAAAGCCAGAACCACTCAAGTGTCTCCCCTGGCAATCTTGGTAGCAAGGAGGTAACAGGAATAAATGTCACACTCTGAGACTTGGGTGCAATTCAATAACCTAACAGCGGCAACACACATAGGCAAAAAGAAGGTACTGTAGCGGCTTGTTCCAGAGCCAGGCACGCTCTGTCTTTCTGCTTCTGCTGTTCAAGCCAGCTCTGGGAAATCCTGGCTGGGCAGGGAGGCTCTGGTACAGTATGTCAATCCACAAAGGCACGAGCAGCAGTACACAGCTTTTCAGGGTCTTTCTCTCTTAATAAACACATTTCTAGGAACATAACAAAACAAAAATCTCTTGCTGAGTTCACACCTTCTTTTCCAAATGAAGCCACTTCAACATTGTAACGATTTCATGAACAGGCTGCAGAAGCTTTGACTGGCTAAGTAGGTCATTGTGTTCATAGGGCAGATGTCATAACTATTTGATATAACCCTAGGCTGTTTTTATTCCATTTAAACAAGATCTAAATAGCACATTAGAACCTCTGCTGTTTAAAGCTTCATTCACCCTGAGGATCTATTAGGAAGATGCAAGAAATTCTTTTGTGCCATTTACACCTTCAGAATTTAAAACAACTTGCACACAGGGCAACCTAAGCCTGACAGATAGTCTTGACCCAGCCAGACAGTGGCTGTAAAACCTTGTATTTTGGTAGCACTCTGTGTCTGCCGCACTCGAACAATAGTGATTTAGTTAATGTGAACATATGCGGATCAAGTCCCTGCAGCCGTTTTGGAAACGGCACCCCAGGCAGGGCTGTCACTTCCCATGCTGGGATATGAGACGTCTCCTGTGCTATATGTGGACATATCTATCTCCTCACTCTCCACCTGACCCTCAAATCCCACTCATCTTCACACTGGCTGTACTCCAACACAACTTCTGTACATCTCCTCAACTCTCTGCAGTAGTCCCCAAGAACTCTCATCATTTCTGCAGACCTCTGATGTCCGTCCCATCCCCCCCAAACTGTCTGCAAGCCCTTCAATCGCTCCTTGTCACTTCCGCAGCCCCTCCGCAGCTCCTCACCACCCGGGGGGCGGGGTGACGACACTCATCAATAGCCTGTGCAGATCTTCCCTCCCGCCCCCGTGGGTCGCCACTCTCCCTGTTCCTCAACTCGTGCACAGCCTCTGTGACTCACAGGGGACCTCCCCGCGCCCCCACGGCTCTCGAGACTCCCGCAGACGCCCTCTGCAAGCCCCCCCCGACCCGGGCGCCCCAGAGCACTCACAGGGCATCCGCGTGAGCACGTTGCGGGGTGCCTTCTTGCTGCGCCCCGGGCCCTGGCGTCGCGACCCGCCGTGCCGTCCGTGTCCTCCTTGACCACCATGAGCCGGCGCAGGCGCTGGATGCGCTCGGGATCCGGGGTGGGCGCGGCGCGGCGACGGGCCCTGGACGAGGTCCCGGCTCCGTGGAGGTTCCGGTGGAGGTTCCCGCCGAGGCCGGCTCCCCGGTGCCCCGAGCTCGACCGCGCCCGGTGCGCCCGCCCTTCAGGAAGCTCTCGTACTCCGCCACGTTGTTGAAGCAGGGCGCGTTGGGGTAAGGAATGGGCGGCAGGCGCGGCGCGTACAAGGCCAGCAGCGGGTCGAAGCTGTAGGAGCTGACGTCCAGCCGCGGGCTGGGCGGGCTGGCTGGGCTGCCGGCGCGAGCCGACCTCGCCCCCCACTCGCGCTCCTCCATGTTTGAAAGGCCCGCAAGCCGAAGCCGATGGGCGGGAGGAAGGAGCCGGGCCGCCAGAGGGCGGCACTGCGCAGCCGCAGCCGCGGCTCAGGGGAACACACTGCGCAGCCGCTGCCACCAGGGGGCAGCATAGATTTGCTCTGGAGAGCTGCAGGGGCGTGGCGCAAGGCAGGGGCGTGGTGAGAGGCGTGACCTGCCTAGGCCTCGCTCCGCCTCCACAGACAGCTGCTGACAGGTTGAGGCTACCCTCCGACCTTTTTGTTACTAAAGTAGATACTGTTTATTACTTCTCATTTCCCCCTACCATTGACATTTACTATCTCTTCTGAATTTGAGATCTAACGTCAACAAAATATACAATTAGGGACACATTCTTCGAAAACAAAGCCAACATTCCGGAGGCAGTAAATTAACCATTTATTTAGTAAATCTCACTGATACTCAGAGACAGCTTAGGATGTTTGAGCTCCAGACTCGAGGGTGGACCCCGAGAACAGCATTTTAAAGTCCCAGGATGTTCTGTTTCCAGCTTGAGCTGGAGGCAAAGGACATGAAGACAAGACATAGCCCATTTTTCACTCCTGTTAAGTATATTCCTGACATGGATAGGGTTAGCCTGGCAGGGCTCAAATTACTGAGCCTCTTTGGATTCTTATTGTCGTCTGAAATATGACAGGAAGGTACAGAGTACACAGTGGGTGCATGTTAGCTGGTTGAGTGCTATAAAAGATGGTGATTCCAATCCTCATATCTTTTCCCTGCCCGCTAAGACTGGAGAACCCTTGGTATCAACAAAAACAATGGACTCTGTTGATGTTTTTCTGAGTACTGCAAAATCCAAAGTATTAACACTACTTTGTAGCTTTTCAGCAAAACTCTTTAAGATATATTTCATGTGTATGCTTGCCAGCACTATGTCTGTGAACCATGAGTAATCAGTACCCACAGAGGCCAGAGAGTGCTGGATCCCCCTGGAATTGTGGTCGTTGTGAGCTACCATGTCGGTTCTGGGTCTTCCTTTGGTAGAATAGCCATCTCTTCAGCCCCAAAGTTGTTGTTGTTGTTTTTTAAAGTGAGTCTCCTGTAGATAATCCCTTCTCATCCAGCATAGCTGTCTTGCTTCCTGCCATCTCCAGACACACAAGACATTCTCCTAACTGCCACCACCTTCTCAAAGGATCAACCAGCATTAGGCCTACACTAGCCACTTTGGGGATCTTCTTTACTTTCTGCAAGTTTGAAAATGTAGCCCAAAAGAACATTTAAATATCTTTAAGACAGATGAAACTTAGCATGCAACTACGAGATGCACAGTAGGATCAATTAATTCTATGAAGATCAAATGAAGCACAAGCTTTGGGTAGGTAATGGTACTTGATGGCCCTGGTGTTTAACCCAGTTTAAAATCCCTTGCCTGAGTGAGAACTTCCAAGCTACACAACCACTAGTAAATGACTATCTCAGGACAAGCCCAGAGGTAGACTGTATCTGAAAGCACAAACTTTCTCTAGTGACTGTCATGAAACTTGAGTTTCTATTCCCTACTTGTTCAAATTTGATATAAAATGCTATCAACTCACCATTAAGTTAAATTTGCTCATCAAGAGCTAATGATCTCACTGCCTCTTCAGTATGCTGAGGGAATTGCTTACCCAAAGTGCTACAGTGCTCACAGCCGTGTATCAGAAGCATTTGGGCTTTAAAACAAACAAACAAACCACTGCAGAGTCCCAAGCATCCACATGGGTATCTTACATTGGCACTTTGAAATTAAGCATTTGAATGAACATTTGAAAAAGTGTACCCAGAGGTCTCTGGATGTCTGCTATGTGGGGACATGCATCCTAGCTTTCTCAAACACAAACACACCAGTTAGACTCATTCTGTAGGAGCCAATTAAGTAGGCCAAGAAGCTGAAGTCTTTATTATACTTTTTTCCTCTTAAAAAGATTTTAGCAGTTACTAAACATGAGCTCTATTGCTTCTTCCTGGGGAGTGGGGAGAGCAGGAAGGAAAAAAACGGCACTGGCAGATGGGGTGTCAATTAGTGAAGGATGAGGCCAGACGCCGCTCTTTCAAAAATACATTTTCTTCTTGGCTGAAAATTTTGCAAATGCAAGACCAGGCAGCAGCAGGACATGGGCTGTCTTTTAATTAATTCCTAATGGAGCCAAATAACATTTTTCCTCTAAGATATAAAACAGGGTCAAGGGGAAACGTGATTTCCCATTGAATCCAACACATTGAGAACAAATGATTTCCATCCCCATTCTCCGCCCCTTGCCAGGTCACGTCTTGCCATCAGTAGGAGGAGCAATCACCAGTGACCCCAACCCCACCCCTTTTGAGAGCCTTTCCATGTTTGGCTTCAAATATTTGATCTTCCTGCTTTAGCCTCCCAGTGTTAGGATTAGGCTATACCACTGTATCAAGCCTCCTGGTGCTCTTGAATTCAAATGTTATGGCTCTGATTGCATTGAGGCTGTTTGCAAGTGTTTGTCCAGAAGTCTAACCCAAAGTCAGCGTTTGCCACTGATGTACTTCCAGTGTACATGGAGTAGCTGCTTCTCCATCCTCATTCACACACATTCTCACAACACACACACAAAACACACACTTCCCTCTCAGATGTACACACATATACCTCCCTAAAATACCTTTTCTTGAAAAGAGTTAAGCGACAGGAAACTATGTTCCCGGTAAGAGATAACACTGATTATGGTAACAATTCCAGAAAAAAAAAATCCTGGATAACGAAACCATTCCTCCTGTGTTCAGCTCAGTCAAAGCTGCCACCCTGGGAACTGGCACAGTCTTGAGTGTTCCCTGGGATTTCTCAATCTGGAGGCATCGTGCAGGCAGCAACCCATATTTAACTGCATGCCAAAAGATAAGCGCAGGCACTTGGGTGTCAGAAGCGGGATTTTTCAGTCACTGTGTTCTCTAGTTAAGTGGGTGAGGGTAAAGTTTGGGCTCCTCTTCTATCAGAGGTGGAAAGAGGTGACAGGTTTTTGTAAGGCTTATACCACAGCTAAAAATGACTCCTCCAGCAAAGTATGAATAGTTCCTTTATAAAAATAGGACCATGATTTTGAAAAGAGCCAAAGAAGTCATGTTCTAACACCATTTTTTTTAAGGTATTCTGCTTAAGCAGAACAAGATACGCCGCCCCCATACATCCCTTCTTCTTCTGTCTCCACCTAATTCCAGTCGTGTCTCTCGTTACAGTGTTCTTGGGACCAGGAATGCATGAGCTACCTAAGGTTGGGGGAGACTCAGGGAGCCCTGCGTGATCAAGCATGCCAGCACTGCAGAGTGCATGATCAGTTCTCTTCCGCCAGGATCTCTGGGTGTTCCTTCCAGAAGGCATCCCCAATAAGATCACAGTTCAAGGCTACCAGCCTGGTTCTGGTCCGAGTCACAGCCATCTTTTCCCTTCCATTTCTGCTGGCAGCCTAACTTCTTGTGTTCTGACTTCATCCACCTACAAGCAAAAGACAGAACAGGGAAAATGTTGAGAGAGAGAGAGAGGCAGGGATGCAAAGAGAATTATGGGAGAAATTCACAATTTTAGTTGATATGTCACTGACTGCTGGAGTTTTATGTACTGGCAGGGTAGCCATCTCTAAGTAGAAAGACATTTAGTCTGGCATGGAGCACACACCTTTAATCCCAGTACTTGAGAGGTAGGCAGACTTTTATGGGTTCAAGACTATCTCTTGAACAGTGAGTTTCAGGCCAGCCAAGGTTACACAGTGAAACCCTGTCTCAAAAACTAACAGAATCAAACAGCACTTTGAATGCTGTGGCAGTAGAGTTCCGATCTAGCATATGTAAGGCCCTGCGTTGGTCCTCGGCAACACATTTTCAACAACAAGTCTTAGGAAAAGGTTACTTTACTGTATTTTGAAAAGTGATTGTGATTTGAAAAGTGATTGTTGGTTTTCATGTCACCTTGCCACAAATTAGAATCATCTGAGTAGGAGGGCTCAACTGAAGAATCTTCCAGATTGTCTTGAGATGGGAGGACCCACTCAAGGTGTGGGCAGCATCTTCTGGTACCAGAACCAGCTCCCACTGTTGACTAAGGACCAATAACCTCAGGAGCCTTCCAGGTTTTCAGTGTCGGAATTGGAACTACTGAGCTACCCAGCTTGGTAGACTGTGCAGTTACAGGGACCTCTGCCTATCTAGTGTGGCACAGCCCCTGAGGGACGTCTGCAATTGCTGAGGCCCAAGAACAAGGCAACTAATGGGTTCTTACCCTCTTAGGTGAGAGACAACTGTTGTTACTATTTTAGTCTAAGGTGATTTAGTTTAAAAAAAGAAAAAAATATATATATATAAGTATAAATATATGATTTATATTCTATTGTTCTGTTTCACCAGAGGAACCAACTAATACTGTAGACTTAGGAACAAAGAAGAGAATTCATTTCCTAGTTAGCAATAACTATGGAACCAAAGGTACCTTTCCTCTGCCTGGAAAGTACCCAAGGCTGTACTAAAGAACAAACACGTAAGAAAAGGTAGTAAACGAACTGAGGTTGCCAGTGGGATTAAGGTCCCCTTTAATCCTTGAAGGCACTCATTCATAAAAAACGAACATGAAAAGAAATGAATTTAGAGAAATAATTATGCCTATGGGCCGACACCCGAGAAAATAATGGAGGAATTACGTATAGAGGCATCCCAGAATATTAAAGGTAAGTATGAATTTCTGGGAAAGCTAATAAAATTGCTCAAAGTCAGAATCTCTCATCCGCTCCTCCAGTCCCGTCTTGCGGTAATCTCTTAGTACTCAGTACTTCAGTTGTCCTGAGCCAAGGGGACAACCATGGAATGCTATCCAGCATGGGAAAAGGTATTGTTTTAATGTTTTATGAATGCAAAATAGATGTGCCATATGCACGCTGTGACCCAGTCAGGAAGAGATGTTGGATTTCTGGGCACTGGAGTTACAAATGGTTGTGAGCCACCATGTGGGTGCTGGGAACTGACCCAAGTCCTCTACAAGGGAGCAAGTGGTCTTAACTGCTGGGCCATCTCTCCAGCTCTGTACTCTACCCATTAAAAGGGTGTATTTGATATGGGGACACAGAAAGAAGTGCACAAATATAAAATTCTGGGATACTATTTACAGCTGCTCTAGGAGATTTCAGACCACTACTGACTGACAAAAATGAGAATCCAAACTATGCCTCTACAGTGCCTTCTTTGGAAAGTCTATCTATGACATGTTAGCAACCATCACCGTAGCCCCACATGGGATGGAGGGCAAGACAGAAGCCAAGAGGGACTAGGGCTCCCACAGCTGACCACCATTTTTCTTTGAATATGTAGCCTTACCTTTTGCCACACCAACACTGTCCCTTTCCTGTACATGAGTGGCTCGTTGTTGTAGTTGATGTGGAACTCAGAGAACAGAATCTCATTCTTGTCTGCTGTCAGAGTTCCCTAAGGAAACACACAGAAAAATCACAGGTCTTTTTCCTACCCGTCCACCGCCAAGGTGAAGGACTGTCAGCGCTCCTCTTATAGTTACTAATGACTCTCATTTTAATTAAAATTCAGATCACTCTACTACTGAGCTACACCACAGTGCCTAATATTCTAATCTAGTTTCTACAATCATGAAATCCCTGCTGCAAACCCTGGCTGCACTGTCCAGACTGTGTGGGGATAGCAGGAGCTAACAGTAAAGAACAGTCTTTATGCATATCAACTCGGTGCTGCTATTTCTTACTTGATCACAATCTCCATTCCTGAGAAGAAAAAGTAGATGAAGGCTATCTTTACTCTATTTGCTTTGTTTTGTTCGAGACAGGGTTTCTCTACATAACCCTGGCTGTCTTGGAACTCGCTCTGTGTAGACTAGACTGGCCTAAACTCAGAGATCTGCCTGCCTGTGTCCCTGACCTCCGACCCCCAAGGGCTGGCAGTAAAGGTGTGTGCTACCACTGCCCAACTGTCTTTACTTTTCTAAGAGGAAGCACAATCTGATTTTGGCTCTACCTCGACATGACTGCTGGCATTCCCACTGGTGTTAATATGTGAGTGTTCACCATTGATACTATTAGTACAGACCATAACCACCTCAGTAATCACAATGTAGAAGATGCTGTGTCAGGACCTGTCACAGTACCTCACTCACTCATCCCACAGGTGGCAGTGTTATCGAAGAAGGCAGCACTTACTCAGCACTTACATCTCCGTGTGTTTTAACACATCAAGGCATATACTTTCTATAAGCCTATGAGGTAAGAGCTATTATCCTAAACTTTACTAAAGCAGAGATACACAGAGTACAGCTATGTGACTCTCAGCACTGACTCTCATTTTAGGGATTTATAACAGGAGTCCAATAAGATATGGCAAGAGAGAAGTGGACTTCCAGAGCTAAGAAGAAGAGCACATGCACCGTCTAAAGAGGGAGGAGCCAAGACGCAATCACAGCCAAGGGTAAGCATGTTAGCACAGCGGCCCCAGGAGATGTAATAACCAACTCTGCTGACCACAAGCAAGGCAAGAGCTTCTGCTACTGAGATCTTTACATCCTTTCAAAACAGAACTGTAAAGGAAGCTAAGGAACAAACGGGAACATTCCAGAAGTTCTATGAGAGACCAGAGCAAATGTCCTCAACTGTGTTTCTGTTGTAGGATCTTTATACCTTTAATCTCTGCTGGGCTTGGACTGGTGTTAGTCCAGACTGCTGGATAAGGGCCCAGAAAACTGTATTATAAAGATTATTGATGTGACCTGTGAGAAAAACAAAATGACATTTATATATACTGAATCTTATTCTTATAAATGTATTATATATTAAACATATGTATATATTTATATTATAAATATTATATATAGACTATTATATTTCCAGGAATACCACAACCCATCTTCTCTCCACTTTAAAATACAAAGATCTGAGAGACATTTGGTGGCTGCCCAGTCTGCCTACAGGGGACAGACAGGGAAAGGGGTAGGCATGTAAACTTCCTGAAAACAACTTCACATGGTCATCTCAGTAATTAATGCAAATCTGCTGTCTTAAGTGTTCATCCTAGAAATAGTTGCCAAGGTAACCCCCGGGGAATGGCAGGGAATAGCAGGGACTGTGCAGCTTATGACTTCATCAGTGTGTCCAAAGCAAAAAGGGAGCTGCTACCAGGCAGGCTCTGCGTAAACAGAGTGGAAATGCAGGACTGCCTTATCTTCCAAATTTAAAAAGCAAACACGGGCCAAAGAAATAACAGCTAAATGGGTAAGAGCTCTTGGTGTGCAGGCTGGACGACCTGAGATTGGATCCCAGCACCCGTGTAAGAAGCTGGACATAGCCACATGCACCTGGAACCCCAGAGCTGTTCTAAGAGGATCTCTGGGGCTTGCAGGCTGCCAGACTTGCTCCAGGTTCAGTTAGGGAATAAAGCAGAGCGAGTGATGGAGCAGGGCAGTCCATTTCTTCCTCTGGCTCTGCAACACTTGTACAGGCAAGTGCACATAAGCACATGCATGTACACGTACACTCATATACAAACATGCATATGCGTATACACCCATACACATACAGAACAAACAATTACAGATCATATTCCCATAACAAAATCTCCTAACTTTTTCAATATTGTTAACTAATTAGTGTATGAGAGACAGCTTGGTGTGGTGGTCCACACACTCTAACAGAGGTCTTATAGAGTTGAGGCAGGACTGAAAGTCAGCCTGGGCTATAAAGACAGACTATTGAAAGAAGAAAAAAAAAAACATTTTTTAAACGACACTTGACCCACAGCTTTAATGCACAGGTTTGCTAGTTTGACTCAAACTGTGTACTTGGTACCACTTACAGTCTGCCTGTCGCCAGCTGAGGTAGTCCTTCAAAGTCTGGTTGCTAGGATACAACACAACTCTTCCATCAAATCCTGGAGGATACAGAAGGGGCTGGTCCTCAAAGTAATCCCGCCAGTAAAACACATAACTGGAGGCGAAGTGGGAGGCCACAAGAGTCATGAACTTACTTGCAAGACACATTGGGTGGAACAAGAAAAGAGAAAGTATTTGGTATTAATTCCACTCCAAGATAGGACCGGTGGATACAACAGAGAGATTATACAAACCTCCCAGTCAGCCAGAAGGTAAAATATATTCAGCTAAGAAAAATTTTATATTTTGGCTGTATGTTTTGAATATAGCCAGCCTCTACTTAAGATACTCACTGTTTTAGAATTACTATTTCTGTGATGAAGCACCATGACCAAAAGTAAGTTGGGGAGGAAAGGGTTTATTTGGCTTACACTTCCACATCGCTGTTCATCACTGAAGGAAGTCAGGACAGGAACTCAAACAGAGCAGGTTCCTGAAGGCAGGAGCTGATGCAGAGGGCATGGAGGGGTGCTGCTTACTGACTTGCTCCCCATGGCTTGCTCGGTCTGCTTTCTTATAGAACCCAGAACCACCAACCCAAGGAGGGCACCACCCACAATAAGCTGGGCCTTCTCCCACCAATCACTAATTTAGAAAATGCCCCACAGGCTTGCCTGCCGTCAGATCTTACGGAGGCATTCTCTTAATTGAGGTTCCCGCCTCTCAGGTGATTTTAGCTTGTGTCAAACGAACATAAAACTAGCCAGCACACCCACTAACACCAAATGTTTCTCCATAGGATGTGGTATACATTTATAGTTCAAGATTTTGTTATTGTTGTTTTGTAGGTGTGGTAATTGTTTTCAGTCTTGGATAAAAGGGAACCATTATTTTGAAAACATACCAATTCCTCATATAATTTGGTTCCTCTAAGAGTTTCACTATACTACCAAATTCATTATCAGATGTATCCGATCAGATATATCATTAAAAAGCTTACTACTTGAATGTATGGAAAGAGTAACCCTGGCAAAGCTACCCACAAATCGCTAATACTGTATATTTTTCTAGTCTCTGTTTATAGTCTAAATATTCAATAGGTCAGTCTGGAAGCTGGACTGATGGGATACAGGAGGGAAGGAATTAGATAAAGAAAGCATCTTAAAAACATAGACAGCACAAGAATTCTCAGATCACATTAGAAGGAAACAGTCAAATAGGACATGTGCACTCTGTAAAAGCAGCATCACCCACAATCTTTACGATCTCGGCCGTCGTCATGATAAACAGAGGAACAGGGAACAAGAGAAAACATCCTAGCAGGAGGCTGGTTTTGAAACTCACCTGGCTCTTCTTTTGAACCAATTGCTTTTCTTCCTGAACACAAAGCTGTACTCATCGCTCTGGCCATATGCAATCACAATGTCCTCCAGCTCCTCCATTACCGTCTGGGCACATTTGGTCATCAGATGGAGAGCTCGGCTGTCATTAGGTTTGGCAAAGTTGTGCTTCTCAGCAAACCTTCATAGAGGAAAGAGAAGGGCACAAGTGGGGAGTCTGTCATTGCCAACACCATCCCCAGAGGCAGTTAAAAGAGATGGAGAAATAGCTTGGTAGGTAAACCGTTTGTCGGGACCAAGTTCTGGCCCAGAAACAAACAAGGGTGGGGGCTTAGTGGCACCTGCTTGTAATCCCAGTGCTGGAGAGATGGAGACAGGATTCCTGGGGCTAGATGACCACCAGGCTAGAGTACTTGGTGAGTTCCAAGGAAGTTCCATGAGAGACCCTGTCTCAAGAAAGACAAGGTGGACAGCTCTGAGGAGTGACACCCAATGTCGACCCTACATTTATGCATAGGCATATACAGAAAAAAATAGCAAGTTTTTCTTTCTTGCTTTGATAAATGGACAAAAAGGGATACAACTGGTAGACTTCAATCCACTTCCCTGTGAAGTTTCACCTTACTGGGTGAATTAAGAATATAAATTACCTTGTCAGGTTGTATTGATGATTAGGAGATCAAAATGTAATTATGCCTGGCTTTTTACTAAGTGCTCGATAAACATTACTATAGCTCTATGTACTTATACAGCTATAAATGATAACTAATAGCACAGCCCTTTATCGAAATTAAGTCCCCAATAGTTTACACTCTCTCCCTCTTCCCCCACCCCGACTCTAGTGCTGTCAGTCCATGTAATATGAAGCTGACAACGAGAAAGGCACATACTGTCAACTCCTGACCACAGTTAGGCTTATGCAGTCCTCTAAACAGAAATAACAAAAGGGTTGCACATGTTGCTTAAGTTTAAGTAGTGGGCCGAGAAATGACATCCCCACCCATCGACAACACACACAACACACACACCACCAGGTTCTTGCAAATTGGTTTCTGCTAAAGTAGCACGGGCTTTTCATCAATTACAGTACCCGGCTCCTTTTAAATATCTCAACCACTTAGCAGCAAGGTCTGATCTTAGCAAGTCCTTCAGGCGACGCTCAATGCTGAGTGCTCATTGGCTGCCGCGTCACCCTGGTATCTATGCGCGCGCACTTCCCGGAAGTGCAAGCGCACCACGCGGTCTCCCGCCCCACCAGCTCACCGGTGGAAATTCCGGCCGTCCAGACGTACCACCACCCAGCAGTGCGGCAGGCATGTGTCGTCAACCTCAAAATCCCGCACGTACTCAAACTTGCTCTTGGCCATGGCCACCCCCAATCTCAGGCACCGTCTTAAAGTAACGGAAGTAGCAGCCAAAAGACTGCCGATCCTAGCTGTGCGGAAAGCCCACATTCCCCATAGGGAAGCAATGGACGGGCCCCACCCCGGAAGTTCCTGTCAATGTCGGAGCCGCTCTAGCCACCGTGGAGGTTTCTCTCTTGACTCTCCTATCTTCAACTCAGCGGGCTACTCAGAGAGTGTGTTCTCCTGGGCTGTGCTATTCTCCCCGCCAGCAACAAATAACTTTTATGAAGCTATCAGACGTTGGTTTTGACCTAGTTTGAAAGTATAGTTGTGACCTTTTTGTCTCTTACTTCTAAATAGCATTATAAAATATTTCTAAGTAGCATTTATAAATTCTTTGCAAAGATGAAATAGACTAAATTATGCTTTATAGCTCCGGGGGGTGGAGGTCGGGGGACCTTCCAGATTCTTCTCGGTAAGTTTAAACAGGGAACATAAAATAGAAATAGGTCATCTGTACAATTTTGTATTTTCTTCCATTGACCATTTGTTTTGTCCAGGGTTATTTACTGGTTGTTCCAAAAGTGTGATTTAATCCAAGAAAGAGCCAGCAAGACAGCTCAGTCTGTAAAGATCTTGCCACCAAGTGTGATAAGTTTGATCCCTAGAAGCCACATGGTGTGATCTTCCTTTCTCAGGCTTTCCAATAAGAATACCAGAGGCATGTTATTCTGCCATATGCCATTAGGTGAACTTAAAATTTGAACTCATCACTATTAAAAGATTTTGTATGTGTATGAGTTTATGCGCATCTGTGCTTATGTGCATGTGGAGGTCAGAGGAGGATGTCAAGTATCTTCCTCAGTCCTCTCTCTTAATTTTTGAAACTGGCTTTCACTGAACCTAGCTTTCACTGATTCACCTAGAATTCACTAGATGGCCAGCAAGTTTTAGGAAGTCTTCTCTCTCTGCCTTCCTAACACTGGGGTTAACAGGTATAAATGTCCACATCCCACTTTATGTGTGAATGTTGGGAATCTGAACTTGGATCTATACTTGCCTGGCAAATATATTAATTACAGAGCTATCTCCCCACTCTTGATCTCAGGATTTTTTAAAAATGCATTCCCCAGTTTTGCCCATTGGGCACAGATGAACTGGTACCCTGCAAGTAATAGGCATCCAGTTCTTGGTTGCCAGCACCACTCTCCACTAGAATAAACTCCTAGAAGTGACTGCCTCCTAGTTAATTGTGTCACAGAAAACACAAAATGAGACTGGGACGCATGCTGTGGCGGAAGGGAAAGAACTGCTCGGAGTAATAAGCTGATGTGACAAAATGAGCCCAGAGGTGTCGTGCTTCCACTGGGCAAATCTGAGGCGATTTGAGCATTGTAAGAACAACAGTAACTGATTATCATATATGGAAAAAGCGAAGGCCCAGGCACCATAGCAATACTCAAGAAAGGAAAGCTCCTGGGTAGTGTTGGAAGAAATTGTTACACTAACTTCTTACACTGGTAATTGATTATTAAAGGGAACAAGACCTTTTTCTTGTCTCTTGTATAGAACTATAATTCAATACCAGTTGATGAGAGGAAGCACTTTACAAAAGAATGCTAACTAGTTTCAAACATAGAATGGTGGGCTCAGAGAATCTGTTTTGTTTTTCATTTTTGTTTGTAAACTTCTTTGAAATGATTAATTCAAGCATGGATCACTAATGGATGCTAAAACTGTGATTTATATAATTAGTGAGAGACACCCTATTCTGGTGGTATTGTCCCCCAGATTGTTTGCTGGTCACAAACAAGACCACTTACCACCTTCAGCTAGTCTCTGAGGGAGTGCTATTGATTTTGCTAAAACCTACAGCCACCAGAGATCCTGGCCAGTGCCACATGACAGACACAAACAGGATTGCTTACAACTGACTTAAGTATTACCCCAGTGAGCATAATCTTCCTGTATGTTAAAATCAAAGGACACATTTGAAATCGCCAATTCCCAGGCTGCTCACAGAATCTTTTCAAGTGTGATCCAGGCAATAGTGTATTTTCTTTCTCTTAATTTTCTTTTTCTTAATTTTCTCTTTGCACCTTTTAGAAGAGATTTTCTTTTTTTCTTACTTGTGTATTCATGTGTACCCAAGGAGACTGGTGTGTGTGTATGTGTGTATATGTGTGTGTGTGTGTGTGTGTGTGTGTGTGTGTGTGTGTGAGAGAGAGAGAGAGAGAGAGGAGAGGAGAGAGAGAGAGAGAGAGAGAGAGACTCCTTGGAGCTGGAGTTACAAATGGTTGTGAGACACTCCACCCCACCCCAGATGTCGGTTGAACTCCAGTCCTCTGAAAGAGCAGCAAGTGCTCTTAACCAATAAGCCACATCTGCCACACTTCTTGCATGTCTTAAGAAGCTTAAAAACCTAAAAAACAAACAAACAAACAAAAAAAACCCACAGTAGAAACACTGTGCACACTAGGATAATTTAGCATAGTATTCAGTAGGTGTATTGCATAGGTTTGTGTGGAGATACACAGTAAATCCTAGTAATGACTTTCCCAGAAATTCCCATTTTCTTTCCTCAATTTATCTATCAAATCCTCAGTGGCTTTGGGATGGTTTGGGGGTTTCCAGTGTTTTGTGATTGAATTTAGCTTCCTTTACTTTCCTGGTTTCTGCCACAGATAAGGTAGGATTCACCATGACAGTTTCTAGAACTCAGGCCACCACCAATGCTCTCTGTATTTGGTTTATGACTTTTGTGATTGTACAAAATAATGGGTTTCATTCTCATCCATGCATGTAACATACTCTGATTTACCATCCCCCATTATCCTCTCCTTGTCCTCACAGTCTAGTCTACCTGATCCCATTGCTTCTCCAATAGTTCCATCTTCTATGTACACATATTTTTAAGAGTCTGTATATGAAAGGATAAACCAAAAGCAGCAGTCGGCCTTTTGTGTCTCATCTATTTTTCCCTCAGTTGTGTTATACTGCTAGGGGGGGGGCACAAACAATCGCAGACTCCATACTCAGCCCTCTTTAATTTACCCTGTGGTGCTGAAGCTGGCCTTCAACAAGACCAAAAACTACTTGGGGAGGAGTTTATTTCAGCTTGCAGTTTGTAGTCCATCATGAAGGGAAGCCACGGTAGGAAGCTGAAGCAGGAATTGACATGGAAATCTGGCTTGCTGCTCAGTCTGGCTTCTCTCTTTTCTTCTTTCTCTGTCTCTTCTCCTCTCTCTCTCTCTTTCTCTCTCTTTTTTAAAGACATGGTTTCACTATGTAGTTATAGCTGTCCTAAAACTAAATTGACTCTGTAGTCCAGGCTGGCCTTGAACTCATAGAGATCCTCCCGCCTCTGCCTTCTGAGTGCTGGAATTAAAGGCATGTGCCGTCATGCCGACTCAGTTTGATTTCTTATACAACCCAGGACCACTTGCCCAGGGTGGCACCATCCACAGTGGGCTGTGCTCTCCCACATCAACATTAATCAAGAAAATGCCCCACGAGAGGCCACAGCCTTCTGATAGAGACAATTCTTCAATTGAGGTTCCCTCTTTCCCAATTTGTGTCAAGTTGACAAAAACTAACCAATAAGCTGTTCTAGACTGAAAAGGATTTCAAAGTCAAGCAAACGCAGTGTACAAATCCTGACTCAGTACCTTCAAAACTGCTTTAAATCCATGGGTGTGGTCTAATTACAAGCAGTCACCAATCACAACTGCATGATTGAGTTTATTTCTTGCTCACCACTGTTTTTTCTCCAGAGAGACATTTTGATCCCCTAAAAACCTCAGTGCAAAACCCAGGAAGTGATTTGAGAAATTTCACCACTGGGTGGCGCAGCGTCTTTTTGCTGTTATTAATTAGGTCAGTTTCATACACATACGATGTTCTGTGATCACATTCACTCTCCATTATTGTCTTTATCTACCTCACACCCGTCATGACTCACTTTCTCCCCAACTAGTTTCCAGACTCTTGCTTTCTTAGCACAGGTCTAGTACTTGTAGCCTTGAGCTATATGTGTTCATGACTGCATTGGCAACCCCATTATCATAAAACAACTTTCATCTTCTGTTCTGCCCCCTCTTCCATGACATTCCCTGCATCTTGGAGCCAGTTCCAATGCTTCGTTCAGAGTGAGGACTCTGTAGTCCTCTGTTCTTAGCAGCAACTCAACCTGCCAAGAGTGTACAGCAGGGAATATTATCATCTTACACAGAAGGGGGAAGTAAATAATTGGAACAGTAATGCAATCTACTGGAAATACTCATTAATCAAAAGTACTGAATTATGGTGGGCAGTGGTAGTGCAGACCTTTAATTCCAGCACTCAGGAGGCAGAGGCAGGCAGATCTCTGTGTTCGAGGCCAGCCTGGTCTACAGAGTGTGTTCCAGGACAGCCAAGGCTGCACAGACAAACTCTGTCTCGAAAAAAGAAAAAAAGAAAAGTAGGAAATACCACCAAAATACCTTAAAGTCCAAACAGACATCTGTGTCTGTACCTTTATCTGGTCCATTTTTTTTAAAAGTGTATGTTCAGTGGTTGGCTGTGAACTAGCCACATTACACACAGATAATCTTGCACTGTACACATCGCCCTCAGAGGTTGGGTCCTTTAGCTTTGGTTTGCAGCTTCTATCTTCCGGTTGGAGCTCTGATCATCACTTCTCTATCCCAGACAGGCAGAAGAAAGGAAAAGGCAGCTAAAGACACGCCTCCCAATGAATCATCCCTCTTGATGCATTTTTCAGTAAAGTGGCATAAATTCTGCTTGCATATTTCTGGTTGTTCTTACCTTTAGAAGAGGCCAGGACATACAGTCGGTTTATTTTTGTAAAAGCCTGGTGCCTAACTGTCTTCCAACAATAACAATTTTTTTCTGAAGTTTTTTTTTTTTAAATGCCAACATGTTTTTGTTATATTTCTATTTCTGAGACTTCCATTCAGAAACTACGTTTTCATTAGATTTGGTTTATTTTCCCTAAACCTAAGCTTATTTTGAGAACGGCTCATAGGACTCATGATACAAATTCACTATTCATTTTTACATAGCTGTTTCACCATCCATGAAGACCCAAACTGAGAGTTATGGCAGACGGCACTGAAAAAAAAATAGCGCCTCTTTGTGCAACCTATTTTGCAAAGTGGAAAATATATATAATGCACCATGAAAAGCTGTCTTGGGCTGGCAAGATGGTTAGGCAGGAAAAGGTACTTGTCATGGAGCTTAATGACCTGAATTAGAACCTTGGAACACTCTGAAAGGAGAAAGCCAGCTGTCCCACATTGTCCTCTGACCTATGCTTGCTCTGTGTTTGTTGAAACAGTATAGCCAGGTGCCAAGATTGTACAGCAGGGGAGTGTACATCATGGCACACACGTCCCCACCACCACCACACATATACATACAAATAAATGTTTAAAAATGGATGATGGACTGGGGAGACGGCTCAGTGGTTAAGTCCTCTTGCTGAAGACCTAGACTCAGTTCTCAGCACACACATGTTAGCTTATAACTACCTATAAATCCAGTTCTAGGGGAAATGGCAATGTCTTGTAGTCTCTGTGGGCACCTGCATGCATGCATGTGGGTGCACATATAAAGACACTCAAATCCATACATATAAACTAAAATATTTTTTTTAAAAAAAAAATAAAAACAATTTGAATGGGTTTCTATGTAAATATTAGAACATTTATTTCTCATCTTTTTTTCATATCCTAGTTTTAGGTATGCCTTGCAAAAATAAACATCAAGGAAAAGTGCTCTCAACTAATATATCATTGTCTATAACGTCAAGCGAATTGGTTAATACTTAGTGTTCAGTTTCTGTAAACTCGAATTTCACACACTTAAAACTCCTCCCCATGATTATGAACGTCATGTTTGACATGTTTGGACAGAGGTGACATAAATGGTGAACTAAATTATAGGATACGAAAGTTAGTACAAAACCAGTTTATGTACACACATATGGAAGGCAGCTCCATTTTCTTTGGCTCTCATGTGGATTTATGCTGTACTTATATTTGATGGAAAAAATCTAAAGAGTATCTAATAATTAGAAAAGAAACAGATAATGCAAGTTTGCCGGAACTGGGGGGCACATTATAGTCTGCACTGGCTACAAAAAAGACAACTCAAAACATCCATACACCAGAAATAAAGTACTCAAAGATGGAAAGGCTTCTCTTTCTTTTTCTTTCTTTCTTTCTTCTTTCTTTCTTCTTTCTTTCTTCTTTCTCTCTTCTTTCTTTCAAAAATTGTTTATTTATTTTATGTATATGAGTATGCTGTAGTTGTCTTCAGACACACCAGAAGAGGGCATTGGAACCCATTACAGATGGTTGTGAGCCACCATGTGGTTGCTGGGAGTTAAACTCAGAACCTCTGGAAGAGCAGTCAGTACTCTTAACCACTGAGCCATCTCTCCAGCCCCCTCTCCTTCCTTCTTTCTTCCTTCCTTCCTTTCTTTCAACAGGACCTATCATAATGTTTTCATCCTAAATCTCATTATACTAAAAGAGCAAAGTATTAACATGCAGTTTTCAAAGAATACTTTTAAGTGAAAATTCTTTTAGATAAGCGATTAGCTATGCTCTAGCTAAATGAAAGCCAAAATCCCAAATGTAGAATGACCCCAGGAAACTTACAACACTCTTAGTGTGTGCTGGAAGTTCTCTATACGCCTTCAGACCTCTGGCTTCATCTGCATTATATTTTGATTGTTTGAACTTTGTTACTGTGATAGTCTCTCAGTCCAGTCAATATATCAGATGTTTATCCCAGCCTTGTCCATTCTTTAGAAATGATAAATCTCTTATTTCACATGTTTACTCTTATTCTGTATTGGCTTTAACCTCCTATACCTCCATTCTTTGGCATAATCATAAGGGATAATTAATTGTAAGGCATAATTGTAAGGCAGCAAGAACTCCTTTCTGCATGTTTCAATGCTTTAATGGACAGACAAGAAGACCATCAGTCGTAAATGTTGGTGCATAGTTAGTTAGTTAACTACTTTAGCTAATAGAAAGTTGGTTACCTTGAGACATGCACAGCTCATCTAGAAAAGCAGAAGAGAGGGAAAGGAAGGAGACCAGATGTGTTGAGACTTTTTAGTAAAATGATCCTCCTTTGCCTCCGTGTACCCTCCCTGCTTGTCACCTGCCTTACTCCTGCCCCCCACCCCACCCTGGTGCAATAACAGGTGACGGTGTGCTGTGGAGGCTTCTGGGAAAGCTAAGGAAGGAGGAGAATCCCCTCACTTCCCAAATGGAACCTAGGACTTTGCTGCATTCTCTTGGTAGTATCATTACAAAAGAAGGTACCAGGAGAGCCACCCACAGAGCTCCATCTCGCCATGAGTCTACTGAGTTTGGAGAATGTATATGAGTGTGGAAGTCAGTGACCAGTGACAATTACAGTTCTCCTGAGTAGCTGGGTCAAAGGAGGAGAAAAGCATGGAGTGCCTGAAGACAGAGTGGGACAACCTCACAGCCCATGAGTCCAGGAAAGGTCATGGTGGGGTCAGTAAGGGTCTCAGAGATTAAAGGGCAAGTCTGGAGCTAGGAGTAGCCCGTGGGATCATTGAGCCATCTTAGATGAAGTTGGAGACAGATAACTGGCAGGGCCAATGGGATCTAAAGCTGTTCTGACACCCAAGAAACCTGAATAGCAATGGAGGGTTAGGGTGATACCAAAATGTTCCAGCACAGCAACTCAGCATGCATTTTCTAGCCTAAATGCCAAAAGCCAAAGGCCATATAGCTCCTCTCCAGCCCGAGCCTCCAGAGGAATCATATCTTGAAAAGATAGCATTTGTGTAGAGAACTCAGAGCCAGCCCAGGTATCCCAACTCCACTCCAGCTGCGTGCATGGGTGGGAGCCAAATCCCTCTGCAAGCCCTTCAGCAGAAGGCACAGTCTGTGCTGGGGCAGAAGTAAGGTTTCAGTAGCATTGTAGTCACAGATTGCGGTTGCAAAGTTGGAGTTTGTGTTATCAAAGTGAATGAGATATTAACAGGATCTACCACCGATGTGGATAAAGGATGGGTCAGTAAATGACACGATGCACTTTAGTGCTCGTACTAACGGAAAACGCGATTGATAAACAGTGTCTCACCTACCGAGTTCAGATGGGTCACAGCCCAGTGGTGATACGGATGACAGCATCTATTGAGCATTTCCAAGTGCTGTGTGATTATGTGGAATAACCCTTCCTAGGTTAGCTCTCCTGTTTTGAAGGATAGGGGCAGGTAACAGAATCTCATTATGCAGCCCTGACTAGCCTGAAACTTGCTATGTAGATCTGCCTGCCCTGCCTCCTGAGTACTTGGATAAAAGACCCATGTCCAGCAAAGTCATCTCCTTATTGTCAGAACAACCCAACCCATTTTTGAAAATGAAAACGTCAACAGAAACTTAAAAAAAAAAAAAGGAATTAAAGCTACACTTCTAACATCCTACTGTTTCCTCAGTTACTGCCAGCTACCTTATTAACTGACATTGAGCTAAATGTTCAAGATGCAGCACTGGATTCATCCCCAGCTTCCATGTTGGGAATCATTCTTCTCACGTACCAGCTATGTACAAGTTTTATACGGTAGCTTGTGGAGACACTATGAAAAAAAATGAACAGGAAACTGGGAGACGTACCAGATCTCTAGGGTTTGATCTGAATTCAAACTAGATGCGAACCCTCTCAAATGGGGGTGCTGCTAGACGACTCACTCACTGAGCTCCATAAGAACCCGCCTCGGAGAATTCTGAGGGAGGAACGAGGAAGCTGCAAGTCTCTTTGAACTTACAAAATTACTTTGTAAAACTCAGCACATGGAGAATGTAAAGGTAGAGTTGTTCACATCTGTTTCACGAGAAAACAACCAAACAGAATTAACATAGGATCTAACAATTCTATTTTATGGGGTTTATACTCAGAAGAACCAAAACCACTTTCTTTTCTTTGATGCTTTATATTTTCTCTTTCTTTTCTTTTCTTTCCTTTTCCTCTTTCTTTCTTTCTTTCTTTCTTTCTTTCTTTCTTTCTTTCTTCATTTCTTCCTTTCTTTTTTCTTCTTTCCTTCCTTTCTTTTTTCTGAGTCAAGGTTTCTCTTTGTGACCCTTGGGTGTCCTGGAATTCATTCTGTAGACTAGGCTAGCCTCAAACTCAGAGGTCTGCCTGCCTCTGCCTCCCAAGTGCTGGGATTAAAGGCCTGTGTCAACATCTTGTAATGATGAATGAAAAAGATTCATGTAATGATCTTTCTTTACATGAAAGATCATTGTATAGATCTTTCACTTCCTTGGTTAGCTTTATACCAGGGTGTGATGGTTTGTATATGCTTGGCCCAGGGAGTGGCACTATTAGATATGGCCTTGTTGGAGTAGGTGTGTCACTGTGGGTGTGGTTTAAGACCCTCACCCTAGCTGCCTGGAAGCCAGTATTCTGCTAGCAGCCTTCAAATGAAGGTGTAGAACTCTCAGTTCCTCCTGCATCATGCCTACACGGATGCTACTATGTTCCCACCTTGATGATAATGGACTGAACCTCTCAACTTGTAAGCCAGCCCAGTTAAATGTAGTCCTTATAACACTTGCATTGGTCATGGTGTCTCTTCACAGCAATAAGACCCTAACTAAGACACAAGGTCTACTCCCACTCAGTCTTTTTTTTTCTTTAGAAAGACTAATGATTTGGATATGTTAATTCTGTAACCTGCCACTTTCCAGAAAGTGTTTATCAGCTTTAGGAGTTTCTTAGTAGAGTCTTTGTGGTCTCTCAGGTATGGAATCATGTCATACAGAAACAGGGATGCTTTAACTTCTTCCTTTCCTGTATGCATCCCCTTTCTTTCCTTTGTCGTTTTACTCTAGGTAGTTCTTCAAGTACTCTACTGAATAGGAGTGGTGTCTTGTTTCTGACCTTAGTGGGAATACTTGATTTTTTTTTCCCTCCATTTAACACAAAGGTGGCAATAGGTTTGTCATATATAGATAGCCTTTAATATGTTGAGATATCTTCTCTTCATCCCTAGTCTCTCCAGGGTTTTTATCCTGAAGGGATGTTAGAATTTTTTTTTTTTTTTTTTTTTTTTGGATATACAATCTGGTTTAGATTCCAAAGAGATACTTGTGCATCTGTGACCATGGCTAAGATGAAAATATAGCCTAATGGATTGATAGGCAGGATGAAATGTGGCATGTATGTATGAACAAGATGCTCTTCTGCCTGAAAAAGTAAGGAAACAGTGGCATGCTATAACATGGCTGAACACTGGGGCCGCCATGCCACAGGAAATAAACCAGTCACAAAACCACAACCAACCGGCATGTGGTTGCACTCATGTGAGGTGCCTGGAGTAGTCAAGTCTACAGAGCCTGAAAGTAGACTGGTGGTTGCTGACGTTGGGGTGCAGTGGGCGTGGAGTGATTCTTTGTTTAATGGATGGAGAATTTAGTTTTATAAGATGAAAAGAAGTCTGGCGATTGGTTCAAAATTTTGTAGTTGTACTGAATTATATGCTTAAAAATGGCCAAGATACTAAATTTTATGTATATTTTCCCACTGTTAAAAAGACAGAAAGCATTCTGAACATGACAGGTATTTATGGCCTACATTTATACCGGCCTCTGCTTTTTATTATTTCTATTACTTTAAAGACCGCTGTAATGGAAAGAGAAGTAATTGGCTTAGGTATGGAAGTCATATTTCAGTTTGTCTTCCGTCATGCTGACTCATTTCAATTTCAGTAAGAGCTGCGTTATGCAGATGAGAGCCAGGGTGGAAGAGGGTAAGAAGGGCTAGCTTGTCCCTAAACCCTCCTTCTCCCTCTGAATCACTCTAATCTGATTTCTGTCTGAGTCACGGATGTGCTTCCAGGAAAGGCTGCTTGCATCTGTCATACTTTCCAAACAGAGAGAAGCATTGGGACAAACCAGAATGCACAAGGTTATGAAATCTGGAATGAATATTCTAGAAGAAATGGATAATCACAGAGCCTTGATTGTGTGTGTGTATCTTAAGATATCTCATATATAGCTCAGAATGAGTTGATTTTATTTTAAGATAGACATTGATTGTGTGTCCTTAAATGGATATATTTAGTCAACTGCTCTATTAAGCAGAATTCCAGAAGGATTTGTTTGCTAAAGTGTCGAGGAAAAGAAGTTAAGAGGTTAGGAGAACAAAAATTGGAAATCAGATGTGATTTCCTAGTCCACTAGACTTTGTTATATTTATTCCATGAATTTACTGGACAAATATTTCTTAATTCTCTACCATGTTACACGTCCATCTGGCGAAACAAAGAAATGCCAGTGGTGCCTGCGTAGTGGAGTTCCTGGTCTGCTGAGATGATGGTTTAAGGTATATTGCAGTCACTGCTCTGTTTAGGGAGCTGGGATTACTCAAGAAAATGTCTCTGACAAAAATGTTTGAATTGAGACCCAACATGAGGCTAACAGCTTGTTTCATAGGTTCCTGGAATCTTCTGTTGTAATGTTGATTGAACATTTTGCCTAAGCTGTTTGCTTGTATAAAATTTTGAGAAAGTACCCAGAGCAAATGAGTTTTCATATCATGGAGCAGACAATTCATAAATGTCTGTTGAGCACCTTTGATGCGTGAGAAGGGGGTACTGTCTGTAAAGATAATAAACAGTGACAACTTCCTGGCTGTGCAGCCACCTTTCTTACTGCTGTGACAAAATATCTGACAAAGAAAACATTTAGAAAGGAAGAGTTTATTTGGGCTCACATTTGAATGGATACAGTCCGCCATGATGACGATCATATGGCTGTTAGTCAGACTGTGTCAGCAGTGGAGAAGCAAGAGTGATAAAGGCTGGACTCAAGCCTCTTCTTCCTTTTTATTCCTCCTGGGACCCTAGCCCATGGCACTGTGAGATCCACATTCAAGACGGTCTTGTGTAGTTAAAATTATTAAAATCCTAGCCCAGAGCTTCTATCCTGCCTTGATCATTGAGTTCCTGAGTAAAAAACAAACAAACAAACAAACAAACAAACAAAAAAAAACCCACACAGCCTTCCTATTTACAATAAGCCTTAATCAGCATAATAACTGGGCAACTGCCTACCCTCCATGCTGTTAGAATCTATTTCCCTATCAATAACTCCAAGTTATTACTTACCATGTTTCATCTGGGCTGCTCTTAGCTCCATTTGGCCCATGGCCACTTCTTTCTCCTCCTGCATGTTCTTCCCCTATCCTATGGTGGCTTCTTTCTCTTTCTTCTCCTCACAGTCCTCTCTCACTCAAGCCCTCGAATCCTCAACCCCACCTATGTCTCTTCTGTCCAGCTATTGGCTGTCGGCATCTTTACTACCAATCAGAATAAACTTGGAGGCAGGGTCATGGGTTACATGCAGACTCCAGGTCTTGCCCACTCCCCCCACCACCACTTAACATTACAATATACAGTAAAAGACAAAAACCTCAACAGTCTTGTCTCCTCAGTCAAACCTCTCTGGAAACACCTTTAAGGACACATTCAAAAGGTGTATCTCCTAGATGATTTCAAGTCTATTTAAATGGACAAGGTCTAACCATCTAACAGGCAGAAAAGATAAGAGTTTCCAAACCATTCTCTCACACAGGGTCTCCCAGTGAGTCTATATGTGAGTCGAGAGAAATTCTCAACATCATAAAAGAAAAAGGTTGAGAGGGGTAGTTAGTGAAGTGTCTTCCTAGAATCTGGGTTCTAGAACTGGAGTCAGAAATCAGTTTTCTTGCCTCCAAGTCCAGCGTCCTCTGTACTACCCCATTTCTTCATGGTTTAAGGGACAAAATATATAGCCATAGTTTGTGATTACCCATCATTACTTTTCTAAGTTTAGGCCATAGCAGCCCCAGCGGTCTGTTCCCATATGGCTCAGACAGAGATAACCTTTTCTTACCTTTGCTCCAGGGTGAGCACAGTGCAAATTAGGAAAGAGCTCCCTGCTCTTCCTAGGTCTCCCCTGAGCAGACCCAGACCTGTATTGGGAGAAGGCTTGGTAAAGTGGAGCCCACTCTGGGCTTCATACCTTGCCTGTCCTCTCTGTAATGGATGCACATATCTGTAGTGGCCTTTTCAGTTTCTCAGACATGGATGGACACAATCAGAGATGTATATCTGGCCCAACCCAGGTGAATGAGTTCAGTGTTTCCCATTGAACTGCTTTTCCCCTGGAATTGCTACATAGGTGCCCACATTGCCTTCACTAGGGAAGACCACATTCAAGAATTAGGTCTCTGTTCTGGTTAGGGTTACTATTGCTGTAATGAAACACCATGACCAAAGCTACTTGGGGAAGAGAGTGTTTATTTGGGTTACATTTCCACAGCACTATTCATTGAAAGAACCCAGGACAGGAATTTGAACAGGGCTGGAACCTAGAGGCAGGAGCAGATGCAGAATCCATGGAAGAGTGCTGAATACTGGCTTGCTTCTCATGGCTTGCTCAGCCTGATTTCTTATAGAACCCAAGACCACCAGCCCAAGCATGGCCCCCCACACAATGATCTGGGCCCTCCTGCATCAATCACTAATTTGGAAAAGGCCCTACAGATTCTTATGGAGGCATTTTCTTAATTGAGGCTGCCTAGTCTCTAATGATCTTAGCTTGTGTCTAGTTCACATAAACCTAACCTGCATAATCCCTAAAAGGGAAGACAATTGGAGAGACTGTGCAGAAATTTTCCAATGGCATTTCTGAGTGCTGTGGCTGGACCAGAGACATCCCTGGAATCCCGAAAGTTCCAGGAGAACAAGCACTTTGTTGAATTTGTCAGGGAGGGTGTTTGAAGCAAAGTCTCACTACACAGTACAGACTATCCCCAAACTCCTGACAGTCTGACTCAGTCCCTTCCTCCTAGTACTGGGATTGCAAGTGTGTAATACCATGCAACGTTTTGTATACTTTCAAGGCTCTATCCTTCATGCTATGAAAACTTCCCGGCACATAGGAAGCAATTGGTAAATATTTAACATGTTCTTAAGACCATATATATGCCTTTTTCTGTATATGTCACAGGTTTTTTTTTTGTGACAGTTTTTTTTTAATTCTTAATTTATCGGGGTATAAATCATATGTAAAGTAATATAAATGTTTCCAATAACCACTCTTTCCTCTTCTTATTCCTTGGTAGTGAGTGATTATATTTAAAAAAAAATCTTTGACCAGGGTCCAGCAAGATGTCTCAGTGGATAAAGGTACCTGCTTCCAAGCCTGATAATCTGAGTTCAGCCTTTGAACTACATGAATTACAAGAACCTACAACTGTGAGAGCTGCCCCTGGGGTCAGGAAAGCTGGTGAGCAGACCCTGTACCTTGCCTGAGCAGTACAGTAGGCTGGGCCCTGACTGAGGAGCAGTGGGTGAGCCAGCCCAAGAGGGGGAGGGGAGCTGACCCTGCCACTAGTCTGCTGTAAGGGGGTGTGGGTGTAAGGTGATGCCCTCCCCTGTTAGGGGTGCTGCCTCTGACAGGAGAACTAGCCCCAGAGTCATGAGAGAGGGAAAGCTGGCCCTGTCCCTCTACTGAAGCCGAGTGGGCCCTGCACCTTGTCTGGGCAGCACAGTAGAGCTGGCCCTGATGGAGTGGGCACAGGTGAGCTGGCCCTGAAGGTGATGTGGGTGCGGGGGTGATGTCCTCTCTCACCAGCTGCTAGCCCTGCCCCCTCACTAGCTGTAGCATTCAGGAGAGAGGCCCTGCCCCTCATCTGGACAATACAGTGAGGCTAGCCCTGATAGTGAAGGCATGGGTGAGCTAGCACCCAGTGTGTGAAAGCAGGAGAGCTGGCCCAACCCCTCAGAGACTGCAGCACTTAGAAGAGTGAGCCTCCAGCCTTGACTGGGCAGCACAGTAGAGCTGGATCTGGAGGTGTGGGTGCAGGTGAGCCGATGGCACCTTTGGGTGGCCTACCTGGAGAAACTTGCATTGGTGGCGCAGATAAGGAAGAGCCAGGTTGACCAGCTCAGCTACCACCCAGGCCCAAATCCAGAGCTTTGAATTAGCCCACCTCAACATCTGCATCATCCACGAGTGGTTGAGATGTATGAAAGGGGAGGTCCTGCTGTTCTAAAGCTGCAGGATCCCCATGACACAGAGCAACAATAGGATAACGGGAGGAGAGTCCCTCTGAGGATCCAATATTGATGATGTCATAGAAACCAGAGACTTTGCATCAGATGAATGACACATTGCAATGAACATTTGCAAATGAAGATCTATGGACACAGGGATATGCTGTGGGACACACTGTGGCATACTACAGCTTACACGATGGGATATTTTCTATGCTCTGTTTGTTTATTCGTTGTTGTTTGTTGTGTGTTTTTTATTTTGTGGAGAAGTTGCAGGGGTGAAGGGTGGATACGAGGGGATGGGAGCTGAGCAGGACTAGGGTGCATGATGGGAAACTCACAAAGAATCAATAAAAAGTTAAAAGGAAAGAACCTACTTCTGTGAGTTGCCCTCTCACTTTCCTGCTCACCCCTACCTGCAAACATAAACTAAAATGTGGTTTCAAAGAGTAACATAAAGAATATTGACCAGATTTGCTTTTGTCACCAAACCTTCAAGGAGGTGTGTGCAAACTTCCAGTGGATTCTCTTTCTTTCTTTCCTTCTTTCTTTCCTTCCTCCTTCCTTCCTTCTTTCCTTCCTCCTTTCCTTTCTTCCTTTCTTTGTTTCCTTCCTCTCTCCTTTTTCTTCCTTCCTTCCTTTCCTCCTCTCTTCCTTCCTCCCTTCCTCTTTCCCTTCCTTTCTTTTCTTTGTTTCTTCCTTCCTTCCTTTCCTCCTCTCTTCCTTCCTCCCTTCCTCTTTCCCTTCCTTTCTTTTCTTTGTTCTTTCCTTCCTTCTCTTTTCCCCTTCCTCCCTTCCTCTCTTCCTTTCTTTTCTTTGTTCCTCCCTCTTTCTCTTCCTTCCTTTCCTTTTTTTTTTTTTTTTTTTAAAAGACAGATTCTTAGAATCATTCTATGTATTCTTGACTGTCCTGGAGGCCTCAGATTTACAGAGCTCTTCCTATCTTTGCCTCCTGAGTGCCTGGATGAAAGGCATATGCCACCAAGTCTGGCTACCAGTGAATTCTATTGTCTCTAAACTTACAAACGGAGTATTTTATATCCTTTCAATTTTGAGCCTTTGACATGCTTTCAGAATACTAGGAAAACTCTCTGAAATCCTATTTATTAGGTTTTAGAGGAATCAAAAGCAATTCCCACAGATGGAAGGAACTAAAAAGAGACTCTGGCGATGGTTCAGGATGTGCACACAGTCGCTCTTGAATGTCAACTTGATGGGTTTTAAATTTTTACTTCAAAGACATTCCCCTGGGCTCTCTGTTAGAGTGTTTCCAGAGAGGATGAGCTGAGAAATTTTCAAGGAAGCCTAGGTATAAAGAGAGCCAAAGAAACAGCTCTGTGTGCCCTTTTGTTGTGGCTCCTTCCCAAATATATGCATCTATCATTGCTGTCACCATCTTCCTGTGACATCAGATGCTAGCTCCTATGGCCTTCGGATGTGAGTTCAACATCAGTAACATTGCATGGAGCTTCAGGCTTTAGCAACCAGATTGCTGAGACATTTCAGGTTCATGGACTGAGAAGCTATGGGTTTTCAGCTTCTCCAGCATGCAGATGGCCATTGTTGGACTGCCCCTACTAGTGCTGCAGCTGCTACCACCATCTTACTCTATCATGTAAGTCAATCTAATAAAGCCCCTACTATAAAATACATCCAGTCTGCCAGGTTTGCTCCTCTAAAGAAGCAAGTCTAATACAGGTGGACTGAAAGGCATGTGAAAATACTAAAAAGAGATGGCAAGCAGGCTGTAGGGAAAAAAACACCAGACAATTAGGACCTGAACTAAAGTATGAGCTAAGGATTTTGGCTTTGTGGTATCTAGTGTTTTAGGAAAATTAATTTGGCTGAGTAAGGTATGAGGAGTGAAGGAGAACGAAGAGAACCTGGAGGCATCTAGGTCAACTGACAGTCTGCCTAGATATTTCAGATATGCAGCATTGATTAAAAAGCAGAGTTTGATTTAAAAAAAAAAAACCACATAGAATTTGTTCTTCGCAAGATGTTTTCCAGGTCTTAAATCACACTTTTAAATCTATTTTTAAAAGGTAAGGTGTTAAGACGTTCTGAAACAATATAAATATAATTGATATGGAGGCAGAGGTATGCTTGATGAATTCTAAATTATACCATGTAGCAAGGACTTATTTATAGTCTGTGCAACTCTGTGCCTCATAATTAGTGTGGGCCCTAATTAGATAGCCAAATCGACACAGGCAGATACACTTCAATTTAATCTTGGTAAAACGAATTGACTGGGCTATTAAATAAGTCAATTTGAAATCTCCATTTCAATCTAAACATGGAATCCAAAACCTGCTTTGAATCCTATTTGGCTGGTATGTTCATAGAGCAGACATTAAAGAGAAAAGAAAAATCCAGTATGGGATTTGTGGTTTGCTTGAGCGGGTTATTTCCCACTTGTAATTCAATAAGACATCCTCTTTAATTTTAGCTACTAAATAAATAAATAAATAAATAAAACCAGTACATAGGTAGAGGGTAAAGTAAGCATGGAATCTAGATTTATTTTAGCAAGTGAGAAAGCAAAAGTAGGAAGTAAAATACACCTTCCAGAGCAGAGGGTGGACCCAGCTGGGCAGTGAGCTTGGCTGCACCGTCTATGGAGTCTTTGATGGTTCCTTTCTTGTAATTGGCAGAGGGGTGTGTGTGTGTGTGTGTGTGTGTGTGTGTGTGTGTGTGTGTGTGTGTGTGTGTGTTGTTTTGGATGAAAACTGCTCGCTCTACAGGCTCCAGTATTTGAACACTTGGTTTCTCGGTGGTGGTGCTATTCGGGGAGGTGGTACAACCTTGCTGGAGAAAGTAGTTACCAAGGATGCTCTTTCAGAATTCATAGGTTCACTTCTGGTTTGCTGTCTGCGTGCTCCTTGTGGTTGGAGATGTGAGCTCTCAGCTTCTTGCTTTTGCCTTCATGCCTTCCACCTGCTGCTAGGCTTCTCTGCCATGGACTCCTATCCCTCTAGAGCCAAAAGCCAAAATTAACATTTTCTTCCATAAGTTGCTTTTGGATATGGTGTTTTAGCATAGAACACCAACTTAATACAGCATCTTTACTCACAATCCAGTCTTTTATAATTAGCTGAAAGAATAATATGAAAATATAACTACCCATAAAGTTGAGAAGTTTACTAGGGGAAAGGGCAATGATGACTAGTATATGTTCCTCAGAGGGTTCCTCATGGGAACCGGCCAGAGACTGCCCAGGCCAGCTCTTCCCAGAGGACTATTCTTCTTATCTGGTAGCTTTGCTATCCTAGAGTCAGCTGTAAACCTTATTTGCCTTTCTCAGTGTTCCTGACCTTGACAATTTAACCCTAATTTTTTCATCATAACATTACCACTGAAGAAATATTAAACTGAGAAGAGAATTCAAAGACTTTCAGAGGTTGAATGACATTCCATCATAAACATTATGTGACTTTTCACCATTTAAGGAAATCATTTTTTTCTCCTCCAAGATATTTTGGTTTTGAAGATGACTAACACCAGCAACTCCTGCATGCTTGCGTTTGACTCATCACAGATATAATCTGAATGGGATCTTCCCATTAAAGTATTTGTAAGATATGGTTCTGTCATTGAAGAATTTCAGAATGAGATGCTGCAGTAAAAATCAGAACTAAGGAGAACAGTGTTACCTGAATAGGAATGTCCCGCCATTTCTTTACTTTATAAGTATATGTAGGCTCTATTTTATAAGCCTGAAGAGGAACTTTATTGCATTTTCCATTTCCACCTTGAATTTTGGCCAGATTCCTCCTCATCTTCCCACTCAACTAGACTTGAAAATTGCATCATTATCAGCTGATCTCTACTCTTCATCAGTAATAAGAGCCCCTACACTGGATCCTTATTGGGGACTAAATGTTGGGCTCAGCCTTTTCCATATAGTGTCTATTGTCCACTAGTTAAGAATATGAACTTACTATATAGCGAGGGAACAGTCTTCAGAGATTTAGTGTCTTATTCATCATTACATAGTAAATGACAGAAGAGGATTAGGAAGTCAGGGACCCAATGTAAAAGCTCACATTGTTAGCCAGTGTCTTTATACTAATTGCCAATAACATCACTTTCATCTATGGCTTCTTTTATTTATAAACACTTTCATTAAAGAAGAGATGTCATGTAGCTTAGGCTGGCCTTGAGCTCTAAATATAGTGAAGGATGTCCCCTAATTCTGACTTTCCTGTGTTTTGATGATGCCTTTTGAGTAGTTGTGGTTGTTGAGATAGAGTTTCCCATAAGTCAGTCTGGTCCCAGATTTGCTGTGTTGCTGAGGGTGACCTTGAACTTCTGATCTCCCCACTCCCACTTCGTGAGTTGTAGGGTTGCAGTCTGTGACACCATGATCACCCTATATGCATGCTAGGGTTCAAGTTTAGGACCTCTTGCATACTAGGCAATCACTCTACAAACTGAGCAATGGTCCCAGTCTGAGGCTTACTATCTTTGAGGCAAGGTTTAATTATATAGCTGGCTTTCAACTCCTAATTAGAAAACATTTATGAGATAATATAGTCCAAAGAATATTGTCTCAAAGTTATTGTGAAAACTGTTTTAACCTAGCAAACTCTTGGAAAGCTCTGAGTGCCAGAATTGCAGGCTTGTGTCACCATACCCAGCATAATTTAATGCTTTTACTTGATACTACTTGATACTTAGATTTTATACTTCTGAGTGTGTATTTTTCATTAGCATATAATATTTGCAGACAATAATAGGACTCAGGATAACATTCATACCAATATGTAATATACTTTGATCATAGCCACCCTAATCTTCCTCACTTGTTCCCTCCCAATTCACTGCCCCTTTCTCTTTTCAACTTGCCTTTCCAATTTTGGAACACACCCTGAGCTGATAAAATCTATTCATCTCATCACCAAACCAAAAGATAGTTTCCAGTGAATAAAAAATTATTCTAAGTGAAGTGTTCTATTTTTGTGTTTCTTTGCATTTCAATCTAGATTGTACAAGTGAGAGAAACTGTTCAGAGTGTCCGAGTCTGGCTTTGTACAACATCCAGTTCCATCCATTTTGTTGCAAGTGAAGTGATCTCATATTTCTCTATGACTGAATAATACCACTGTGCATATCTGTCACATTTTCTTTATTTTTCTTTTGATTGGCACCCATGTTGATTCTATCATTTCTGAGTGGGAATTTTCCCATTTCATCTAAGGGGTCAGATAAACTGTTGATAATGATTGTTTCCAATATTATTTTATAATACTTTGTCTTTCTGCAGTGTTCAGAATGTTTCCATTTTAATTACTAACCTCGCAATCCATTCATTTTTTTTCTTTATTATCTTGATAAGATAGATGGCCTAGATCTTTTGAAAGGTCAAAGAACAAATTCCAAGCTTCATTAGTTTTCCTCTTTTATTTTGCTGTCATTGATTTCTTCCATGATACTTTGTTGCACTTTCATTTATATTGGCCCTTTTTTAGTTTCTTAAATTAAAGGGTATTTCTTAATTATTGATTTTTTAAATCTGCCTGTTGAATTTTTTTATAAATTTCCTCCTTTGAACTGCTCTAATTATTTGCTATTAATTTTGATTTGGTAGTATTTTTTGATTTTCCCAATTTCTTCTGTAACCCCCATCAGTTATTTTAAAATTGTGTAAGACTTTAATAATTTCCTTCTGCTATTTATTGACCTGTAATTTAATTTCATGTGGCCAGGGACAGTGTAACTTTGATCCTCACAGGCACCATGTTGCTTGTTTTATGTCACTGCATTCAGTCCCTTGAGAACATTTCCGTCAAACTCAAAAGAATGTATGTAGAAAACTACTGAGTACAGCATTCTTGTTGACTAAGAGTTGTTCTGTAAAAGTAACTTTATTAACCTGATGTAATTGTCATCTCCAAGGTTTATTGCCTTAGTCTGCTAACCTAGAGTTAGTCTTTGGTGCTTTTAGTCTCCATACAATCTTATCTAGGCCTAGAATGTTTTCGGCCTCTGAGATTGACTGCTGAATACATTCATCCTTGTTCTTTCTGAACTCTGGCTGGCTGGTTCAACTCAGATGATCTGGCTCAATCTCCTCACTCTAAGCTGACTAATTCAATATGGCCTCTCTCTTGGCCGCTGACTTTTTGCTCTGCTTGGCCTCATACTAACTTAGACAAGCTTCTGGCTCCTTTTCATTGTCTGGCTAGTTCAGTCTTCACCTGTGTCTAGCTTGTTCTCTCCTCAACCTGTTTCTGTGCAACTGTCCCAGTAAAATTGTCTCCTCTCTCCATGATGCTCTCTCTAAGTAGCCTCTCTTTTCTCTCTCTTCTTGAGATGTTGGACATATTCTATTCTGTCAAATCTTTCTCTGATTTGTCACTTTGTCTGCCACTCAGACATCAATTTCAAACATGGGTGCTTCCTTCTACAAACTGTCTTCATCTTCATTGTTTGAGATTAAAAGCGTGTACTAAGGGTGTGTCTGTATTACAGTCAGAGGGATTAAAGGTGTGTACTAAGGCTGAGCCACACCACAACTAAAAACAGGTTTGTTTTTTTTTTTCCAGTAAACAACACAATCTCAGGAGTCAGAGTATGATCAAATACGCTGCAACATTACTCAGCTATTCTGAAATCTTTCAGATTTGCTATTCCAGTCGTTGTTACCACTTAATGAAAAAGAAATATTGAGAGGCCACTAGGATGGCTCAGTAGGTAAAAGTATTTGCTACTAGCCTGGCAACCTGAACTCCCAGGGTCCCATGCTGTGGCATGTGCATAACTCCCTACCCCTAACACACACACACACACACACACACACACACACACACCACATCATACCATCCCAAAAATACCATAAATAAATGTAATTTTTAAAAATTGCAGAAATACTGACATATCCAATGTAATGCCTGGATAGTCTTTCACCTTTCCATTCATTTTTTTGTGTCATATGTCTTGGGGCAGTGAGGTTGTGTGGCTACTGTACTGGCAAGTATCATGCTCTGATGAGCTAGTCTGTTATTGTAAAATGTCCTGTCTGTCTCTACTGGCATTCCTTATATTGAAATATGTATTAACATAATTTTCCCAATCTCTCATGATCATTGTTTGCTTGGTGTGTCTGTGTCCCATTTTATATCCTTCCCTCTCTATTACTTTGTCTACTCTATGTAGACAAAATAGACCCTTAACCTATTTCCAACACTGATTGGAGCTTTTACTTCAGTAAAGGCCATGCTCTTTTTCTCACTTCTTGGTAGTATTTTTTTAATTTAAAAATATTTATGTCTTCTTAGTGTAACAATTAAATCCCCTTCTATTCTTTAAACAGTTTTGTTTGTTTGTTTGTTTGAGATGCTAGGGTGTTGAACCTAGCAAGGATTTTAAAAATCCATTTTTGTTTAGTATGGTTTGGTCTGTTTGAGACAGAATCTCATATTGTAGCCAGTGTTGGACTGTAACTGACTTAGACTGGCCTCAAACTTGTGGCAACCCTCCTGCCTCAGCCTCCTAAGCACATTCTCTATAGATTTAGTTGTCCATTTATGTTGTGTTCTTCCATGAATAGATGTATGAACTTATATTTAGCACCTCTGACAACAGAGGATTAGAAAGAATTCATCGTTGGTTGCCTTGGATATACTGTTCATCTTCTTCAAGATAGAGCCGTAACTTTTAATCAGGATGTCTAGTGATTCAGTAAATGCTGATAATTTCTCATTTACTTGGACACACTCCTTGTTAAAAGAAGAGGCACACACTTGGAAAAAAAAACTTAAAATGAGCCCTTAATATACATAGTATTACTATTTTATTAGGCTGTGGAAATTCTTATTTCCTCATTCAATAAGCTACTCAACAGTCGGCACTGGGGAGTCAGTGATGAGCAAAACACAAGCAGTTCTTCCCCAAAGGAGGTAACAATCAACTGGAAGAGGCGCAGAATAATCACACAAAGAAAGCACTTCAAAGGATGTGATCAGGTGTGAGTGCATAAAAGAGATTCGAACAGATGCTGAGTCATTGTTTTCTCTGAAATGCCAGTTCAGCTCCAATTTCAAAAATAAGCAAGAGTTACAGAGGCATAAATACTTGACTTGCTAAAGCGCCCTGTGATGAAAAAGAATGGCGGGGGGCGAGGGGAGGCGGGGGGGGGGGGCATGTGGTTGAAGTGTAGTAAACTCAAAAGAAACTGTAGGTAGAGCCTAAGTCACGAACTAGGCTTATTGGGCTCTGACTGGTAAGAATTTCGGACTTTTATCTTATAACAAGGAGCAGCAGAAAGATTTGGGGAAATGTGGTAGGGTTAGACTTGTATTTTTAGAACTACTGGCAGTCGTGGGACATAGGTGAAGAGCAAGACTACAGAAGTACTGCAACATCCATATGGAAGAAGTGAAGGATGACAGAAGCTTGGGCCAGGATAATGGCAGGTGGAACATCAAAAAGTCGATGAATCTGGGTCGCATTTTGGAAGTAGAGTGATTGAAAATTCAACTAGTCAATAGTTATACCTAGTCAAACACCAGTTCCAGTAAGATCAATTACTGCGATCAGTGATAAGTTCCAAGCTGTCCTCATACTTGAGAATGTCTGGAAGACCCTACCAGACTCAGGCTTAATGAGTACACAAGGCATAGAGCCCAGCCCTCAAGAAAGGCCCACGCCTTCATCCTCGGAGGTCCTTGGTAAAGGCGTGGAACATAAGGGTTTCCTGGGCAACGCCATTGTCGCGCCCCAGGAGGGGGCGGGGTAACCAAGGACAAGGCCTAAAGAGAATCCGGAAGAGAGGGAGAGTAGAGAGGCGTGGAAAATGGGACACAAGAGCTTCGGCCCAGGCTATGGCGGATGATTCCAGGGTTCTCGCACAGGGCTAGAGTGGAGGGTGGGAGGAGCTGAGGAACGTGCCTGTGATTGGCTGACGGGGGACACTGGGCCGCTCATGATTGGGCGAGGCGAGCCCGTCTGTGGAGCGCGTAGGGTTCTGGGTAGCCAAGGCCTTGGAAGGGTCTTAACCGAAAGGGGGAGGGGGAGGCCGCCAACAAACGGCTGAGCTCACAATCCCGGCCGCGACCTGGCCGGCCGCCCCCTCCCCCATGGAGAGAGCCAGGCCGGAGCCGCCGCCGCCGACGCCGCGCCAACCGCCGCGGCCCACCCCTCCGCGCCCGTTGCGCCCCGCCCCGCCCGCGCAGCCCGTCGAGGCCGCCACCTTCCGGGCCGCGGCCGCAGAGCGCTCCCAGTCGCCGTCGGCTCAGGCCGCGGCCGCCATCGCCGCGGTGGCCTCGTCGTGCGGAGAGGCCGCGGCGGCAGGTGCGCAGGCTGGGACGCGACGCCTGCTGCAAGTGAAGCCGGAACAGGTGCTGCTGCTGCCTCCGGGACCGCTGTTACCTCAGGCTCCGGACGAGGGCGCCTCCGCCGCCTCGTCCGCGCAGGCGCGCCTGCTGCAGCTGAGGCCGGAGCTGCTGCTGTTACCGCCGCAGTCCGCGGCCGACGGAGGCCCCTGCAGGCCGGAGCTGCGCCCCATGCAGCCCCGGACGCTGCTCGTCAAGGCCGAGAAGCAGGAGCTGGGGACGGGCTTGGACCTGTCGGTGGGATCTCGGAGGACCACCGAGGCCGGCCCTAGAGCCTCGAGGGCCGCCAAGTTGGATGGCACCGGGAAGGCCCTCGACGGCCGCCGAGGAGATGAGAAGAAAGCCAAGCTGGAGGCAGAGGAGGCCTCGAGGGATGCCCTGAAAGGCGGGGAAGGCAGGAGCCTGCTGGCCATCGGAGAAGGAGTCATCAAGACCGAGGAGCCAGACAGACTCAGAGACGACTGTAGGCTGGGCACGGAGGCCACGTCCAATGGCCTGGTCCATAGCAGCAAGGAGGCCATCCTGGCCCAGCCGCCCAGTGCTTTTGGGCCACACCAGCAAGACCTAAGGTTCCCTTTGACTCTCCACACCGTCCCTCCTGGAGCCCGTATCCAATTTCAGGGGCCTCCACCTTCTGAGTTGATACGGTTGTCCAAGGTCCCCCTGACACCAGTGCCTATTAAAATGCAGTCCTTGCTGGAGCCTTCCGTAAAAATTGAAACCAAAGATGTCCCCCTCACCGTGCTTCCCTCAGATGCAGGTATTAGAAGTCAAGGGAATCTGGCTTTCACAGTTAGGTCTATGTTGCACAGACATATTAGCAGTTCAGGAGCTGAAGCTCGAAAAATAGGATCACGGTACCATTCTTACCCTGCACAGGGATTGCTTCTGATCGATTTGCCCATATACTGGTAAAATACACTTAAGTATTTCCACAAATTTTTTAAACAGTCACACTTAAGACTTAGTAAATAGATTTAAATAATAGACACAACAGAACACCTTGTTAGATAATACAGATTCCTCAGCTTATACAAAAGTAACATCAAGTTTTCTATTGTAGCTTCTTAGAACAATACCAGTGTTTCAAGAAAAATGATAGTTGTTTATATTAACTATAGAGGTTAAAAGTGAATAGTAACTTTTCTGGGAGGAAAACACATATAGCATTCTATTCAGAAAGCTAAAGCTTTTAGAAATATTAATAAAAACCATAAGCCAAGTTGTTTTTAAAAGAAGTGATTATATTTAAGATATATTTTAAAGATATATTTAAAGTACATATCTAAGCATATAGATTGATAGATATATTTAAAAGAAATGACTACAACCAAATACTACCTTCCAGTATTTTTAAGTATATTTTTAGCAAGTCCTTAGGATTAGTTCACACAGAACTCTGTGTCATTGAATGTTTTGGGAGGTCATAATCATTCTTCATGTTTTCATGAACTTTTACGTTTATTTTTTTTTAATTTTCAGTGCCGATTCTACCCACTTCTGTTTTTTAATAACTTAAGTACCCCTTTTCTATTTATTTTATGTGTTCATGCACAGACATGTTCCCAAGTTGTTCTTGGCACATACCACTTACTACACCTGATTTATATGGCATTGGGAATTAAACCCAGGGCTCCGTGCATACTAGGAAGCATTCTACCAACTGAGCTACATCCTAGTCAGGATTATTTATTCTAAACATCCTTTGCACATCAAAAAACATTTTTACATATCAAGTAACCCTAAAATGAATTAATGTGAAAAGTTCATAGGGATGCAAATTTAATGACTTTCCTTTATAAGAAGTTTAACTGTACCATGACTCACAGGTTCATATGTATAATTCTTCTCCCAGGACATGAGACTAGTTTTAATAATTCGGTGTGGCAAGAATTTCACTTTCCTAGTGAAAAACTGAGCATAAACATTTTTGCTTTAAAGACACTACAGCTGCTTCTGTAAATGACTTCCTTTAAATTCTTACATAACTAACACCTACATAGTGCTAGGTACATCGTTAAGGTGACTGCTCCTTAATATTAGTGGGAAATAAACTAAATGTTAATTACTGTTAAGAGATATTCATGAAGCTCAAAGAAATAAATTGCCATTCAGTATGTCTCTAACGTATCTTCAGTATCTTCAACAATATTATACTCTCTAGGAGTCATTCTAAGCTCCAACTTAGAATGCTGACTTCAGGGACTATGAGGAATTTTGGAATCTTGGCAGTACTTTGGCTATATTATAGTGTACGTTTCCAGGTACTTTATAAGTATAGATGAAGGTATACTTCACTTTAAAATTTCATATGTGGCACATTAACTTAGTCTCTTAATTTTTGTCATATAGGAATACCTGATACTCCCTTCAGTAAGGACAGAAATGGTCATGTGAAGCGACCCATGAATGCATTTATGGTTTGGGCAAGAATCCACCGACCAGCACTAGCCAAAGCTAACCCAGCCGCCAACAATGCAGAAATCAGTGTCCAGCTCGGGTTAGAGTGGAACAAACTTAGTGAAGAACAAAAGAAACCTTATTATGATGAAGCACAAAAGATTAAAGAGAAGCACAGAGAGGAATTTCCTGGTAATCAAATGAAATGAACAAAGGCTCTTTCCAATTTCTTTTAAATTTATTTAGGTAAAGATTAAGTTAGGTTGAGATTTCCTAATATATGCGTGAGAAAGAGAATAATGGTTAACATTATAATAATGATTGAATTAATACTAAGCATACATTTTCTTAAATAGAATGCCATTGTGAAATATCTGATCTCATATTTACCTGCTACTCTAAATCAGGAGACATTCGGTTTTACTGTAGTTTTGATGAAATACGTATAGATACATAACAAACATACATATCTAGCTATAGCTTTGCAGTTTACTGCAAATATCCATGTTTCTATTTTGTAATATACTAGACATATTAAATAATCATGGCAACAGAATAAACAGTTTCCACTTAAAAGATAATAAAAATAGGAATTAATATCATTTTTCCATTTCAAAGTTAAGTGGTTATCAGAACATAGTCCTATGTTTTGATTAATAGATTTATTCCTAGCACGATACAGTTTGAACCAACTGATTCATCCTCAACAGTAAGGGTATTGAGATAAAGGTTAGGAACTATGCATTCTTTGTGGCTTATAGAACTGTGCATAGTGGGAAAAGAACTTTTTTTCTGAAATATAAGTAGAAATATTTTAAGAGGCAAGATTATGAGGTATCACCTGAACGGAAGCAGTGATTGTATACATGACAGTGCCATACTTCTGACTGTGGGAAGAAAGTAAGGTGATTATGGTTTCAGCAATTGCCAAGCCTCGAGAGTGACTTCTTAAATCAAGTATAAACATAGTGACTGGTTATTAGTGACTATTTCATTGTAAGCCACTGACATTTGTATATTATAGAATGCAAGAAGAAGAGGAGATAAATAATGTCTTATGAGACATTTTTCTTCACCAGAGAAAAGGCTGTGGGATTCAAACTCAATGACTGGGAGTAGGTTCTATCATTCTCTGTCCCTGAGTAGAAGGCATTTGACCTTCTTCCCTATTATGGGTTACATTAACAGAATTAGAAGCTGTGTGGATGTTAAAATGCACAGTGCAGGATTTGTTCACAAAAATAGTATGGAGCTGGAAAATAGACCTTTAGACAACCTGTATTTTAAAGCTTTAAAGTGTGCTGTGTTTTCATATGAAAAAGCCCGAGTTTGTATATTCATATTAAAAGTCTCTTTTTTTCTGTAGGTTGGGTTTATCAGCCTCGTCCAGGGAAGCGAAAACGCTTCCCTCTAAGTGTTTCCAATGTATTTTCTGGTACCACACAGAATATTATCTCTACAAATCCTACAACAATTTATCCTTATCGCTCACCTACCTACTCTGTGGTAATTCCCGGCCTTCAGAACACCATCACTCATCCAGTTGGTGAGTTGGTCATATTGTAGATTATTTCTAAATACCTACATCAAAATTTTATCTCTTCAGTTGAAATTTGGTTCCTGTTAAACTTCTAATTTAGAAAATAGTAAAGAAATATCAAAGAGGAGAAAATAAAACATTAAATGGGAGAAGGAACAATAGTAGATCCATGTGGAAAATTTTGACTTTCTAAGCAATTCAGGGTGAGCGCCTAGATGAGTCAGATAATGAAGGAAATTGCTGGTATAATTAAATAGGAAATAGGGATGTTTATCACCTCAGCATAAAATAACTAATAGGAATCAAGGCATCTTGTCAGTGGAACTTAGTATACGTATTGAGGATCATTCTCTCACTGTTCCAGAAAAGCAATGGAAGCTATCCATTTTTTATAAATTCTTGCTTGGCCCATGTTCCTTACAGTCTGGTCTATGGATGGTAAGAATGCTAAATTGAGATTCTCAAATATTAACTACCTATTGCATCATTGGCTTGTTCTCCAAAACTTTTACAACCATGTGTTAAGGAGAGTTGTATCCATTCACCATTGCTGTTGCTTGTCTTAAAGCTGCTCTTCCCAGTTTCTGCCTGTCTGATTCTCCTAATGATAAAGCTGGCCCTATGAGTTAGAGATTGAGAGATGAAAATGGAGTTAGTAATATTAAACATTTTCAGTATTTTTAATTAAAGATTTTTATTTTATATATACAAGTGTTTTGTTTTCCTGTATGTTAAGTACACTCTCTGTGTGTGTATGTGTGTAGATCAGAAAGTGTTAGATCCCCTAGGACTGGAGTTGTAAGCTGCTGTTTGGACACTGGGACCTGAACCTGGGTCCTCAGCGAGAGAGCAGCAAGTACTCAAAACTTCTGGGCTGTCTCTCCAGCCCCATTTTCAGTGTCTTTTAAACTGTGTCGTTTAGCCAATGGGGGAAACAAAGCTGCACTCAAGATACCTCTGTTCAAGTGGAAGATGTAGAAAGTTGATCTGTAGCCTTGATTTTGCAATACAGTCCGGCACCCTTAGTGTTGCCTGAGAAACTGTGTTTCAAACTGGGCTTTACTATATCTGTGTTTTGATTTTGCACTGTTAGATACTGTTTTTTACTTTAGTACATGCTTCTTTTTGTCCCCTCCTCCCCCGGCCCCAGACTTTACTTGCATCTATTTTGTGCATTTTTAAATGCTCATGTTTCTCAGGTACAGATTTATCAATGTTCTTATTTGAAGCATCTGAAGCATCTGAGACGTTTACACCATCTGTGCAAAGATATGGTCTAGAAGAAGACTAAAGATTTTTTTCCTGATAGTGGTAGGGTTTATGCATCATGATTTTGTTACTTAAATATGGTAGACAAAATTATAGGAAGCAGCTCAGAAACACAACAGTAAACAAAATGTGACAATGAGACTTTGTCAGCTACTCAAAAATATTGTTTACAATAATATTTCTTGTGGAGGCTAGAGATAGTAAAGATTCATTTCTTGGATTTCAAATGATAAGTCAAAACATTTTATAAAGATAATTTGAGAATTGTTTTTAGACAAGTATCATTTATGGTGAGGATATTTACTTGCTAACATGCTATATAGTTGTGCAACTTTGAAATATGTTTAGTTATTTCCATCAGCTTATATTACTTAGAGGTGATAGTGTAGCTAGGAAGTTTGGAAATTTCACACTTTAAAGTATCCATAAAATTATTATTAGTTAATAGATGCTGTCACAAGTCCCTTAAAGAACCATAGTTATTGGCTAGGCATAGGGGTATACACCTTTAGGGAGGTAAAGGCAGGTGTCTCTCTGTGAGTTCAAGGTTAGCCTTGTTTACAAAGCAAGTTCCAGGATGGCTAGGGATACACAGAGAAACTCTGTCTCAAAAACCAACCAACCAACCAAACAAACAAACAGAAAAACCCATAGGTTTAATATTTTCAGATACTGATTTTAAAATACCTTGTTTCTTTGAGCTAGTTTTATGTTTTAAACATAAAGTCATGGTAATATTGTTCATTTAAACATATTTTATTCTTGTAGAAGAAATGTTATCAAAGTAGTGAAGCATATTTTTCCTTTACAGAAATAATTCTTCTAGTAATTTTTGTGTATTTATGATACTATCTAGGCAATCAACTTTTTAGATACAGAAAGTAGATTCACTACACTAGTGTGCTCAAAGTCACCATTTGAATAATAAGAAGTTGTTCTTGTTTTGTTTCTGTTGTTGTGATAAAATATCCTCAGGGGGAAAAGGGTTATTTTAGTTCATGGTTTCAGGGTCATAATCCATCTCTGGAAAGTAAAGGCAGAAGGAACTTAAAATGGCTAGTCACGTCACATTCACCAACAAGATTGGAGAAATTAATGATTGCATGCTGCTTGTTTTCTTGTTGGCTTGCACTGAGTCCAATTCTCTACTCTTATCAGGACCTCTTGCCTAGGGAATGGTACCACCCATAGTGGGCTGCATCTTCTTATATCAGTTAATACATATCCACAAGCCAACACAACATGAACAGTCCCTCACTGAGACTCTTCCCAAGTGATTCCAGGCTGTATGAAGTTAACATTTAAAGCTAACCATCACAGAAGTGATGTAGGCTTAACAAAACTGCTCTGGTATTACATTATTTAATATCTTATGTTTTACCTTTGAGTTTCTCTACAATAATTATGAAAATGATACCTGAGATCTATTTTTGTCAGTTTGTAAACTTACTATTCTATTGTATTGATCTAAGATTCTCAAACTTTTTCTATGAAAAATTAGGTTCAGGAATCCTAAGATAGTAGGAAGGATTGTGTTGAGGCTCTACAACTCTTTAGTTGCTTTTGAAACTATTACTGCCTAAGCTAGTGTTTCTCAGCCTGTGGCTTGCAACCCATTTGGGGTATACAGATATACTGTGTATCAAATATTTATATTACAGTTCATAACAGTAGCAAAATTAAAGTTACAAAATAGCAACAAAATAATTTTATGGTTGGGATCATCAAAATATAAGGAACTGTATTGAAGTGTCACAGCATCAGGAAGTTTGAGAACTATTGATCTAAGCAGTTTCAATGATTTGTTTTTTTCTGATGAAGAATTTATCAAGTCAGGTCACCTTAGAGTCACTTGGTTTTTGTTGTCATTTCTCTTCCAAATACCCAATTTTTTAAAAAGGTGTGTGTGTGTGTGTGTGTGTGTGTGTGTGTGTGTGTGTGTGTGTAAATTGTGCACATATGTGAGTGACATGAGTGCTAGGATGTAAAAGAATTTTTAAAGTGATAGCTTTTCTTTATCCCTGGCTAGCTTCCAATGAATGAATGAAGGTCACTGATCTATTCTGATCCTCTAAGCTAATCTGGTTACCTCTCAGCCCAGATCCCAAAGACATTTGCATTTTAGTATTGGTCTGACTCTCTGGGCTTCAGGTGTTTTCCCATTATATCTCCAGGACCCCTTCCTTGTGGCTGAATCTCCTCTTCTCCCTCTCCATCTCTTCTCCCCTGACTGGCAGAGGTTCCACTCTGTTCTCTCTTCTGCCCAGCCATTGGCTGATTAGCCTTTATTGACAAACCAGAGAATAAATGGGGAGCAATGTTTATACAAACTTGAGAGAAGAGATTCTTGGAATAGCATTACAGTGCCATGTCTGGATTGCAACAAGTTATAGGGGAGAGAAATCAGCATTTGAATAATACACATTGTTGTATTTGTAGGCACAGAAACATTATGCCTACACTAGGAATCAAACTTGGGTCCTCTACAAGAGCAGTTAAGTGCTTTTGACTGCTGAGCTATCTCTCCAGCCTCAAACTGCCTAATTTTTATTTGCACTGACTTAAAACACTTAGACTATTTTTTTCATATAAGATTTTGATAGGTTCTCTTAATTTGACCAATTAACAACTTTATAATTTACAAGTATGTTTTTATTCTCTGCTTCTAGCATTATTGGCTAAACAGTCACTTTTCTATGAATGATTTATTATAGTTGTACTTTTACCCTTAGTAGCCTTCTACCCTTAACCAACATTTGTGATGCAAGAAAGTGAGTAAAACTTCATTATTTCATTAGTGATTAGAAATGTGTTATTAAATATTTCACACCAAATTCATGGATATTCTAGTAATCATTCCTTTTGTTTGATGTTCAGTCAGGCTTACTCCATTTTCCTGTGTACTCTACCAAACTTCCTGCTTGTTCTAATAAGCAACCATTTGCTCTGCGCCATACTTTCCCAGAACACTCCATGACATTAAAATATTAAATATATTTGAAAACTGAAAGTGCACTTAAGTAGTTTTGTTTCCATGAGTCTTTCTATATCCACTATCTTCTGAGTGAATTCAGGGCCACAGTTGCAAGCCTGCTGGTCTGACCCATCTATTATTTCCTAATATTTATCAGGTACCTGCTATGGCCCAGGGACAATAGGAATATGTTTCCATAGAGTGTCTTGTCAAAGATTTCATAATGTAGTTGTACAGAAGATAGACACAGTTAAAATAAACTTTCTATTCCCTTGATCAAACTCTATCTTAGCTTCTTGTCTTGTACAGTGCATCATTTGCTCTGCTTTAATACTTACTACACTTTAAGCTCTTCTGCTTCTAGTTTCTGAAAGTGCTTCTGGCATGGTCGTCTAGAATCTTCATGTATGTCTTACCAAATGTCTTGGTGCTACTTATACCAGCATCCTCACTTCATATCCGTATTCACATTTGTATACAGGCTTTGGAACTTCTGTAGACCATACATTTCTTTTACCAATGTTAAATATCTACTTGGCACATAGACTGCATGTATCTACATATGTCTACATTTTTCATTACTGAGTTCTCTCTATTTTGTTTGTCCAGCCTGAGCTCAGTTTTGTTATATCATCACTTTGTTGACACTCCTTTACTCTCCAGAATTCATACTTTTTTCTCTAAATGTTTTAGTAATATTTGCTACCAATCTTTGCATTGGTGTGCCATTTAGTTTATGTACTTCTTAAATAGAACAAAAAGAAATAAAACGTCATTACTGTTCTAATCCACAAGTCAGCAGATCTGTTTTGGCCTTAAGATCCATTCTAAGAAGTTGCTATATCTATTAAAAATTCTCCTTGACTCTCCAAAAATCTCCTTGAAAAGTTGCATAATTCTAGAGAGGACATAACTATTTTGAAACTATAGCAGCTGTGGCTGTCAACAGGCATGAAAAGAGGGGCTCTATATTCATAAGGCCTCCTGCTTGAACCACTGACTAGTGATGGATTCTGTTTACCTACTAGTGAGCCCACCAGGCTCAAGTGGGTGGTTCCAAGCCCACGGACACATAGGTGGCCCCAGTTAAAATCAGTGGGCCATAGAACAAAACTAAAAGACAAGAGTGTGAGGAAGGGATTTATAGGAGGAGGTTCACAGCTGTGGAAAGGACATATGAAAGAGTTGTGCATGGGAGGACAATGAATACATTAAAAATGTGTGAAGTTGTCAATAAAAATCTACTGTAATAACAACAGCAAAAGAGAAAAGTGGTGTGGTTCTTCATTGTAAGTTCTCATGAGGATGCCTCACAAGCTTCACCTCATCTTCCTGGGCTTTTTGTTACCTTGTTCTTTGCCCAGAAATCCACTTTTCTTAACAATGGCCCAAATACCTTCCCAATTCTCAGTGTCTCCCTTTCTCTTCTCTTTATCCCAAGTCACTTGCTGGTTCTCCTCATTAACTCCACAAAGCTGCAGTGGTTTCTTCTTCTTAGGGACTGGGTGATGGAGACACACAGGAATTTTTGTTTTTACAGCTATTCTGCTTTTAGACTTGCATTGGTTATTTGGATTTTGGAATTTTCTCTTTTGTCCCTATGTATCTAAAGCTGCTCTTTATTTCATGTGATGGTTAGACAGTTCTGTCTCCTTTAACAGCAAACTTCTTTTACTCACATATGGATGTTTCTGGTTGTTAAATATGTCTCTTTCAAAAGGCAGCTAATGGTTGAAGGCTTTTTCCCCTCTGTAGCTTTGACATCTAGAATGTGGCCTCCTAGGGCACTGTATTCATGCATTCAAACCTGCACAAAGCCGCAAACACATGGAGGACCACATGTGAGTGCACTCAGTGCAGCAGTGATGGACACTGCTCATTGGGTAGTTCTAAGCCACTCCTAAATGCCAGGGAGCCTCCGGCATTGTGGTTCTTCTGTGTACTAGAAAAAAAGAAGCCAAATCACTGGCTGATTGCTAATGGTTAGCGTCTATTATAGCTTCACACCTGTTTGAGTTATTAGAGCGCTGAGCATATTTTTCGATCCTCTATATATCACTGATTTGTTAAAGCTTGCACACTTTTAATCTGCGTATCAACCAGGACTCTAACATTTAAAGTGTTTCCAGAGAACTCTGTAACAAAGTAGTTGCTATATGTCAGTTACTTGTCATTAAGTGAGTGCATGGTTATCACTCTAGGCCTCCTTTTCCTCTCTTCTTTTATACAACTATCTTAGATAGAAAGAGCACTGGAGAAGATAATGTGCCCCTTTCAATGATGGAAACTTGATCAATTGTTCTGTAAAGTTCTTGTAACATGTTTTTTTCCTGGTAACTAACTGCTTATGCTTAGTATAGGAAAAAGAGCTCAGTGTCAGACAGATTGTCAGGTTCATGTCTTGAGTTCGGTGGTAATTCTAGAAATAAACTTTTGATTTTACAAATTCGTTTGGCCTTGTAATTGTCTCTAGGCACTTTAGATTTCCTTACAGCAGTTCAGTGTAGAAGTATCTGCTTAGGTTTAATTGTTTTTCCTTCAATCAAATCTTAACTCTTTCTTTAAAGATTGGTGTGTGTGTTTTTGTATGTGTGTATTCGTGTGTGTTCCTGTGCATGCCTATGTACAGAGGCCAGAAGTGGACTGTTGAATCCTTGAACTGGAGTTATAGGTGCTTGTGAGGCCCTGGCTTGTTATGAGTGATAGGATTGGAATTCTTGTCCTCATGACTGCAAAGTGAGTGCTCTAATCCCTGAGCCATCTCTCCAAGCCCTTTGGACTATTTTTTTAATTCAAGTTCTTGGCTAGATCTTGGTAATAAACTTAAGTAACTGAATTTAGCATGATAATACATGCTTGTTATCCCAGTTCTCAAGAGGCTGGGGCAGGATGATTGGGAGCCTGAGGCCAATCTTGGGCTAAAAAGATCAGGATACCTCCTGGTGTACTTCCCTGGGCAGGGAACCACCTTGAAATGGATGGATGGGGCTTGTTGTACTGAGGTTTAGAGGGTCATTACCTGCCTCTACCAAGGGAAGGAAGGAAAGGGCAGTCTTAACCTGAATAAAGTTGAAAGAAGGTCTGCATTTTGGGCCATTGAGAGACATTTCGAACTATGTCATCCAAGCATCTGTACTTGGAATCTGTTTTCATTAATAGACACCTATTGACTCTATTCCAAAGGCTTTTGTTTGTATTTTGTCATGAAAGCTTAGTTCAATTTAGTCTGCGTGTGTTGTGTGATATATAATAGCGTCTCAACCAGAAGTGCTGTCTTCTTTGGGAATGGAAGGATAGATCATATGACTTTTACTTAGCTTTAAGAATTCTGCCCTTTCTAATCATGTCCTGCTAGGATTCTTTCCAAGTCAGTCACAAATGGCTAACCTATGATAAATCCTATTCTTTTTGGAGATTTCCAGCTATATTCACTTTCAATATAGTAAAGTGAAAACATTTATTTTCTTGATTAATTTTTTTCAACTAAAATGTGCCATAACTTTAAATGTAGAAAATATGCAAAATGAAGGAAAAAATGACCCAAAATGCTACTCTGAAACTTCTGTTTACATGAAAATAAAATTAATATATATCATGTTGACCAAAACCCAAATACTATAAGACAAACATCTAGAGTTTCCTACTACCCATGTGTCTTGTCCCCTACCCCTAGATGATTATTCTTTAATGATAACTGTTGCCAGTAGTTTTGTTATTTCTGTTTAGAAATCAACATTTCAATGCACTCATTCATTCTATTCATTCTTTTGATTTATCAATAATAAATTTTTCATTTATTTACCTATCCAAATGTTTGTTGAGAACTTGCCTATTCTGTTCTAGGCAGAAGCTGAGCTTGTTCACAGTAGTAAACAAAACAGAAGGTCTCTATTTTTATGAGGTTAGTTCAGAAAGAGAAAAATGTAAATTCACAAGAAATTACAGTGACATCAGAATTGTCAGAATACTATAAATAAAAAGGAGAGTGGTTTGATATGATACCACTACTAACTAGGTGAGGATGGATATATAGTGTGCGTGTGTGTGTGTGTGTGTGTGTGTGTGTGTGTATGATTTCAAAGATCCAAGTTCACGTGTAGGGATCCTAATAGTGGTTAACTCTGCTATTTTTATTTCTGAAGGTGAAGCCCCGCCTGCCATCCAGCTGCCCACACCTGCAGTCCAGCGCCCAAGTCCCATCACATTGTTCCAGCCCAGCGTCTCCAGCACTGGCCCGGTGGCTGTCCCGCCTCCAAGCCTGACGCCCCGCCCATCACTCCCACCTCAGCGCTTTTCTGGGCCTTCCCAAACTGACGTTCATAGGCTCTCTTCGGGAACCAGTCGTTCTGTGAAAAGACCCACTCCAGTCTCTCTGGAGAGCACCAACAGGATTCCAGCTGGTGCAAGCACTGCCCATGCCAGATTTGCAACCTCGCCTATCCAGCCTCCCAAGGAGTATGCCAGCGTTTCCACTTGTCCCCGAAGCACTCCAATACCCCCAGCTACTCCCATTCCACACTCACACGTCTATCAGCCCCCGCCCCTTGGCCATCCAGCCACACTGTTTGGGACACCACCTCGGTTCTCCTTTCATCACCCTTACTTCCTACCTGGACCTCATTACTTCCCGTCAAGGTAAACCAAAAGTTTTCTACCTCTTACCTAAAGCACTCTGGGAGGCGTTTCTTTCCTTGTGAGAACTGGGCTTTCTCAGTCAGGCTTCCATTTAACTTTAGAGGAGAGGAAGAACCAAGCAGTCCATTCAAATGGATGAAGGGGGCCACATGGAGACCCAGGGAGCTAGCGCTAGAGAGGATTCATCACCATCTATTGGGGGCAGCTGTGTCTCCACTCCAGCTAGCTCTTACCCTGTGAGAAGATGGTTTCAGTGTTGTTAAATGTGGTTTCATAGGAAACAGTCCTAAGAAGCTATGCGATCCCCTTATTCCAGCTGCGTTTATGTATATGAATTGTGTGGCATCATGCAGATCCTGACTGTTAGGGTACAGGAGTAGCCTTACCATGCTTAAGGGTCTGCATTTCTAAGAAGCTCCTAAATGATGCCAGTTCTGTTTGTATAGATCACATTTTGATGAGGGTGGAAAAGGGAAGGTTTTCAAGCCAAGAGAGCTAGAATGATTAGTTAAGTTACACGTCTTCTTTATGTCCCTGTTACCAAACCAGAGAATTTACCATGGAAATTATCAACAAGAAGATAGATTTTTTTTTGTAGAGAAATATCTACAGCAAATTGAAATTTCACTTTGCAAATATCCTCTACTTCTCTGTTGCTCTTAAGTATATAAATACAATTTATGTTGTGATTAGAGTACTGAAATGTTTGGTATCAATCTTTTATTGTTAGGTAGATTGATTAATAGGGAGTTTAGCTTTCTTACCAAGGCAAAGCTTGTAGCACTTGACTATTAATGTGCAAATTATCTGATACTTTAAGGAACTTTTTATAAGAAGGTTTTGAAAACAAATACTTGAAATACAGAAACAATTCTTCTAATTAGCATAGTAAATAAAGTACATAAATAGTGATATTATACTTTTTAAACTTGAATTTGATCGGACTTAGGAATCCAATGCAGTATATCAAATGTAAATATCAAGGTAATACTTTTTTCAAAATGGAAAGTGAGATCTATTTCATACTTAAAATCCTTTGTCATTGTTCTCTGACTTTTGTTCATATATAGCTGATGAGGGGTTTTCCCAGGGAATGACTAATATATTTATGCTTTCTTAAATAGAAAATCTAGTATAGAAAAATGGACAAAATTAACTGATTTCCTTTTAGTTCTTCTTGTCTGTAAATTGAGAATAGAATTTTATGAAGAATATTTTCCCTAAGTGCTCCAATACAATAATTGTAATGAGTGTTTGAAATAGAAATACACATGTATTTTGTGTATTTATTACATTTTAACAAAATTAAGTTAGTTAGGCATTTTAATGAAGTAATATGTAGACCATACCACTCTGAGGTCTTGTCTTCCTGCCTTTGAGTATCAGCCATTTTATTGTGTTTTTGTGAAACTCTTTTCCTTCTGACAACATTCTCTCCTCTGGTTAGTTCTTTTCTTTCTTGTCTTTCTTTTGTCTCCTTCTTATAGCATATTTTTTAAAAGATTTATTTTTATTTATGTGCATATGTGTATGTGGAGACCAGGAGAAGAGTATTAGATCTCTCAAAACTGGATTAACCTATGGGCTGCCTGATGTGGTGCTGGGAGCTTACAGTTCTGGTCCTTGGGAAGCGCAGCATGTGCTCTTAACCAGTGAGCCATCTCTTCAGTCCACTATAGTGTGTTTTTATCCTTATACTCAAGAGAGATATAGAGTCTTCATTCTGTTGTTCATTGAGATTGCAATGAGAAATAATTGAAAATGATATGAAAGATAAATGGGGACTTATTACCCTCAAAGAGAAGTGTACTCAAATGGCATATATATAGTACAGAACACAGTTGAGAGGATTCCTGATTTATAAAAACATAGCAATCAGTTGTAAAATTCAGGCAAAAAAAAAAAAAAAACAAATAAAAAAACTCCACAGGTTAAAATTCTTCTGAATAAGTATTTGTTGTAGACCTAAGGATTTGATTGAAATTATGTGCTCTTTATAGTCACATATATACATGCATACTTTTGTCTGAACTTCTATGGAGAAGGAACATTTATAGCCCCCACATATGATGACCTTAGTTACTCTAGAATGCCTTCTGCTCTAGCTACCTAGAGACATGGAATTTAAATATGGAATTATTTAATAGTTAGATGAATTTATCAGAAAGGAAAATAAGCCCTTAAGAGCCAAATGGCCAACAAGCTGAAAACTACTTAGTGGTCCTCGAGATGGTTTTCAGATTCAGAAATGGTCTCTCTCAGTGGCTATAAAGTTGGATTTAAATGCCTACATGAGAAGGCATCCAGTCTTGGGCTTATGCATGGTCTCAAACTAAAACCTCCCCATAAACTAGAACTACAGGAGGCCTTTTAAACTTTAATAAAGAAAATAAAAACTTTTATATCCAACTCAGATAAAATACAAAGAGAAATATGTTTTTGCCTGGGGTTCTGTTTGATTCCTAAAGTGCATTATTTACACACTGATTTAGAATTTAAAATTCCCCCAGTCTACCTAATAAAGACATTTTTAATTCGATAAATTCATGTGTGATTGGTTGCAGGTTACATGGGCAATTATTTTAGATGAACATTTCCACTACCTAGGCAAATTGGAACTTCCAGCAGGCCAGAGAAGTGGTTAAAACATGAGAAAAATGAGTCATTAAGAATATGAGTTTGGAGATGGGGAGATGGCTCAGTCAGTAGAGCCTGAAACCTGAGTTCTAGGTAGGCAGAGACAGGTAGATACATGGAGGAGGGGGTCACTGGCCAGCCAGCCCAGCCTAATTGGCAAATCCCAGGTCTTAGCAAAAGACCCTGCCTCAATAATTGCAGTGAAAAGCGGCTGAGGGAGGGATATTCAGGGTTGATATTTCGCCTCCACATACACTCATGCATAAATGCTTTATGCTCCCTAATGTGCACCTGTACATAATACAGACCCACACAAAGAATGAGTACATAGAACTTAGAAATAGGATTCATATCTCAAGAATATGAGATAATTGAAAACTTCTCAAGAAACCAAAAATACATATTTTGAATCACTAATGAAGACTTACATTGCAACTGAAATACAGTTATAGGAGTTGGATTCACCTTTAAGTGAAACAGTAAAAATATACAAAATATATGTATTGCAAGAACAATGGTCTGTGAGAGGCAGAAACCTAGAGGAATAGTCCTTGGAGAAATAGGAGAAAATGTTATTGAGCTGTAACAATATATTAGCCAAATATACAGTTTTCAGCAAACTAACTCAAAAAAAAAAAAAACCACAATAAAACACAGTCTGTTCAAAGGCAAAACTAAGCGTTGGATGTGGTGGCATGTGCCTGCAAGCCTTGTACTCAAGAGGATGCAGCAGGAGGAGCATAAGTTCAAGGCCAGCCTGGGTTTCATAACAAATATTAGACTTAATAGGAAGTAGCCTGAGCTACCTTAAAGTGAATGAATGAACTGATGAGCAAATGGGTAAAAATAAAAGAAAACCAGTATAAACTTTATTACAGAGTCTAGAATTGAGTTTGATAAAGACCATAGGCCATTACTAATATTTTTAAATAACTAAAGAAAATTATGCTTAAAGACATGGATCATTTTTTAAAAGATTTTATAAGTGCATTTGTATTTTCCCTGCCTCTGTGTGTGTGTGTTGAAGATGTTGGATCCCCTGGAGCTGGAATTAAAAACAATTTTGAGCTGCCATGTAGGTGCTACGAATTGAATCCTGGTCCTCTGGAAGAGCAGCTAGTGCTTTTAACTATTGAGTCATCTTTCTTTTTTTTTTTTTTTTTTTTTGAATTTTATAATTATATTTATGTACAGAACATTTAGTGTACATTTAACCCAGTTTAGTGGCGAGTTCTTTAGCCTTTGCCTTTTCCAGCTTGGCAATGCGAGCCACAGACTTAGGACCCAGGACGTTGCCTCCCCAGTGGCGGCGGATCTCGTCATATCTGTCATTATAATTGGTCCTAATAGCTTCCACCAGCTTAGCCAGAGCACCCTTGTCTTCCGAGTTAACCTGTGTGAAGGCCACAGTGGTGCATGTCTTCCTGTGGACCAGGCGCCCCAGCCTGGCCTTTCCCTTGATGATGCAGTAGGGCACCCCCATCTTTCGACACAGGGCAGGCAGGAAAACCACCAGCTCAATGTGGTCTACATCATGGGCAATCACCACCAGCTGAGCCTTCTTGTTCTCCGCCAAGGTGGTGACTGTGTTGACTCCTGCACGGAGGACGGGTGGTCTCTTAGTTGGGACGTCTCCTTTACCAGCAGCTTTCTTATCAGCACGGGCCAGTAGCCTTTGCTTCTTCTCTTGCTTTGTCTCTGGCCTGTACTTGTGGGCAAGCTTAAGCAGCTGAGTAGCTGTTTGCCTGTCCAGGGCCTGGGTGAACTGGTTAATGGCAGGAGGTACTTTGAGCCGCTTATAGAGGATGGCTCTTTGCCGCTGCAGCGTGATGTAGCGGGGCCATTTAACGAAGCGTGTTAGATCTCTTTTGGGCTGGATGTCCTGCCCAATTCCGAAGTTCTTGGGCCTTTTCTCGAACAGAGGGTTGACCACCTTTTTGGCCTCCTGTTTCTTGACGACGGCGGGGGCCGGGGCCACCTTCTTCCCCTTGGCCTTCTTTCTTTTGGGCATCTTGCTCGGCTGGAGGAGAGAGCTTGAGTCATGTTTCTAGCCCTGATAATTTTAATTAAGTTGAAGATACTGATGGTGGCTTTAAAAAAAAAAAAAAAAAAAAAAGAACAAATAGAAATTCTGAAGTTGAACCAATATGAATAACCAAAATGAAAAATTCAGCAGAGGGCCTCAAACAGAATTCAACTGGCAGAGGAAAATGTCGCCAAACTTGAAAATAGACTGATAGGTATTGCACAGTCAGAACAGAGTGGGGACAAAAGAATGAAGAAGAAATTAACAGAGTCTCCGAACCACTTGAGTACAGATTCATCATTGAGTACAGCACATATATGAAATTGAAGTACAAAAAGAAGGGAACATAAAAATACTGGGCTAAAATGTTGGTAAGATGTTGCAGTGCATAAAAGCTACCTTTTGCCCTGTCCCTACATCCCGCAAGCCTGACCTCAATTACTGTAATCCTGACCCCATGGTGGATGGTGAGAACTGACCCCTTAGTCTTCTGATCTCCATCTGCACTCACCCAACAGCACAGACACATGCACGAACTAATAATATTACAGTTTAAAGGATATACATGAAAAAGTTGTAAACTACCTAATTGTGTTGACAACGATATTCAAGAATCCCAGGAAATTTTGATTACGATAAATACAGAGAGAATTACACTTAGACACATTACAGTAAAATGCTGAAAGATAAAGTCATCTTGAAAGTAGCCAGAAAAAGTTGGATCATTGTATATAAAAGAACTCTTAGAAATCCATAACTGACTTTCCAGTAGAAGCTATGGAGGTCAGCATTTATACCCAAAGGAAGAATAAAACTGTTCATCAAGTATCTGTTAGCTGATGAATCTTAACTTTCAATGAAGATCAATATTTTCTCATATAATCAAAACCTGAGATAAAGACATATATAAGGTGTGTATGTACAAGCATGTGTGTAATGTTTTACAGGGCTAGAGATTGAAACAAATATTAAAGAGTGTCCTTTTGTTATTGTTTTTCATGAGGTTTTTTTGTGTGTTTTTATTTTGTTTTTTATTTTGAGATAGGGTCACACTATGTACTTCTGCTTGTCCTGGAACTCACTGTGTAAACCAGGTTACCTTGCTCTTCCTGCCTCTTCCTCCCACGTGCTGGGATTAAAGACATGTTCCACTATTCCTGGTTTAAAGGATGTTCTTTATGTTGAAACTAAATAAATTCTGTGCTAACAGGAATCCAGACAAAGAGTACCATTAATGTAACTACATAACATAAAAATACTATAATAGGCCAGGTGGTGGTGGCATACATCTTTGATCACAGCACTCAGGAAGCAGAGGCAAGCGACTCTGCATTGGAGGCTAGCTTGGACTACAGAGTGAGTTCTAGGATAGCCAGGGCTACACAGACAAACCCTGTCTAGAAAAAAATAGTATATGTATATATACATATATATTCATTCTATGACCTTTAACTCATTTTAAAACTGTGTTTGAAACACATGGAACAATTGTGTTTTCTTGGAGCAGAAGACAGCAATACATAGGAATGTTATACATTGACAGAAGCAGCTAGTAAATGTGTAATTGTCTCAGAGAAAGGAGATGAAGCCAGGTGATAACCCACAGGAATAAATGGAGAGACCCAGAAGTGGTAAATAATAGTGTTAATATACACTATATAAGTATTTACTTAATGCCCATTCACTTCTTGGTTTATTTAGTAGATATAAAATTCTATAAAGTAATACTAGGGTTTGTAATATATGCAATTGTAGTTTTCCTATTGATGGTAATAAAAGAGGGAAGATGAAAGATATATAGAAGCAACATTGTAAAGTGAATTATCTTTACTATAAATGTAAGCAGTTAATTAATCTGGTGGCTGTATTTCTTAACCAGCTAATTCCCCAATAACCACACAGAAAAACTAAGATTTTTTAAAATTGCCTTGATCCAAATACTAAGCAATTATTACCTATTATAAACCTCCATACTAGTCAGGCTTCCTCTCAGACAATATTCCCATACTAACTTGGCATTTTTCATCCTTTCTTGATTCTGCTTTGTTTTCTGATGTTCTTTCTCCACCTCCCTCATGGCTCCTTATTCCACTTCCTCTCTCTTTCTCTACCCCTCCTAGAATTGGAAGTCCTACCTAGTTCTCTCTCTAAAGTTCTATATTGGCTCATTGGCTTTTATTGGCAAGGCAGAGAATGAAATAGGAGCAATGTTTATACAAACTTGAGACACGAATGTATAAGAATAAACATAACAAAGCCATATCCAGATTGAAACAAAATATGAGGGCAGAGAAATCAGCATTTAAATAACACACACAACGGTAAACTTTACATAGTACAAAAACATTATGCCTGTATTTTCCCTTTTTTGTATAATAAAACACTCTTTCCCTTATAATGATACACTATATACAATAATAACAATTATGAAACAATTATGAAAATCATGACATATGATACACATTACAATGTTAGTCCATACTATTTGACAATTAAGGACAAATCTCTATTTTCTGTCCTATCTTGGTGTATTTTAAAGTTTTGTGCCTAACTTAGTTTTATTCTAACTTGCATTACCAACATAAAAACATCTTCTTAGACCTAAAACATCTTCTTAAATCCTAAAGAACTCAAGTTTAATTATGAGACCATTGCTATCTAGTCCTCAACCCCATCAGAGACCTGAGAAGGAGTAATTGTTATCTGAGTAAATATTAAGTGCAGGCAAGCAGCTTCCAAGAGTATATAAAAGACAGACATAGTTGGCTACTTGAAGAGTTCCCCAGAATTGTCTCTATAACATTGGAGCATCTGCCTTCAGCCTTCTGACCCAGTATATCTTTGTGAAGCAGGAATTGTGAAGGACTTGCTTACCTTGTTTTGGCAGAGCCTGGCAGTCTGCTTCCAGTCAGCCTCCAGTCAGCTTCCCTGTGTCAGTTTGTCCTTTCTGGGCAGCATTTTGTTTGTAGTTGTAGCACATACAGTTTCTTTACCCAATGGCTAGCTTGCCACAATTGAAGTAACTCCATATGGAAGTTACTGATGATCATCATCTTTGAAGTGAAATGGAGGCACTGTCAGACCTGTCTCATAATCAAAAAAGATTTTTAAATACTGAAACAACTTTAAATGTCATATTCTGTGAATATCTGAAGGTTTTGAAGACCAGGTATCTATAGTATATCTGAATTGTCAAATATTGTTTATTCTTAGCTATTTACTATCTGAATAACCTTGAAAACATCTTGTTGTAAATAACTCAACATTTTTATTAACATACAAAATAATAGATTTCATTTTGTTGTTTTCACACACGGGTAGCATTGCATTGTTAATATTCATCACACACTGCCTTCTCTCCAATGCTCTCTGTGCTGCTGACTCTCTTTCCTCACCCTCAGTTCTTTGCCAGTTCATGTTACATATGTATATGTGCGTGTGTGTCTGTGTGTGTGTATAAACATAGATACCATATGTAAAAGAAATCATACAGTATTTGTCTTCTCTTCATTACTCCCTTGTTCTTTGGTCCCTTAAAAACTCTTCCTCTTCCTCATATTATCCCCCTGGTACTTTCATGACCTATGTATATATACTTTTTTAAAATATAGATTCTTAATATGAGAGAGTATGCAATATTTGTCTTTCTGTGATGGCTTAATTTGCTTAGTATAACCCCCAGTTTCATCTATTTTCCTGTGAATGACATAATATCAGTGTTTCTGTTGCTGAATAAAACTCCCATTACACATGCATACATATGCCACATTTTATTTATTCTTCTGTTAAATGGCATCTAGGCTTATTCTATACTGTTAGTAGACCCACAGCAAATAGGGATATACGAGTATCTTTGTGTTTTACTGACATATATTAGATTTTTTACCTTGTAGAAGTAGAAGTGTAACTGGGTTTTGTGGTAGGTTTTTGGGTTTTTTTGGGGGGGCGAAGTGTTGTTGTTTTAGGAATTTGCATATTGTTTTAATAGTGACTAATCTAATTTTACATTTCCACCAGCAGTATATAGGAGTGCCCCTTTCCACCATTCTTCTTTCCCCCACATCCTCATCAGCATTTTGTTTGTAGTTTACTTGATGATAGCCATGATAACTGGAGTAAGATGGAATTTCCATGTGGTTTTTAATTTGATTGTTTTTTGGCTTAGTTTCTCTTGATGTATTGACTTTCATCTTATTCTGTGAATAGTTTTACCAATGAGCTATGTTTCTTAGTAACTATAGATAGTTAGATCTTGGCTTTTTTTTTTCACTTAATCAGCTACTTCATATTTCTTGATTTGTGAATTGAGACTATCTATATTTAAAGTATTTCTGAAAATGTCTACCAGTTCATGTGATTTTGTTGCTTGGATTATTATTCATTGTGTCTTTTTATCTGTACTCGCATTAAGAGATTGCTGGTTCATTGTACTGGATATGATGGGTTTCCTCTTAGCTCTCCTTTGTTTGTCTAGTCCTCAGAAACATTATTCCTTTTCTGTGTTCCCATGATTGAGGCTGTCTTTCTTCTGAATACAGTCCTCCTGTTAGTGTCTTCTCAGTGCTGCTGGGATGGTAATGAGCTTCCCTGGTGTCTGCTTGTCTTGAGATACATAATACTCCGGTGGTTTCAACCTTCCTGATGCTGCAACCCTTTTATGCTTTCCTTCATGTTGTGGTGACCCCAATCATAAAATTATTGTCATTGCTACTTCATAACTGTAGTTTGCTACTGTTATTAATCATAATGTAAATATCTGATGTGAAGGATATCTGGTATGTGTTCCCAAAGGGATTTAGACGGAAAGTTTAGAACTGCTGTGATAGTCAAGATGTCAGAAATACCAAGAAACTATTAAAAGTGTTAAGGGAAAACTGCCAATTCGCCTACAAAGGCAAACACATCAGCTAATATCAGATCTCTTGCAAGTAACCCTAAAAACTGTGTAAGCGTGGAATGATGTATTTCATCCCTTGAAAATGAATGCCAGTCAAGGCTGCTGTATATCCAAGGGCTGAAGAGAAAGCTTACCAGTTCAGATCACCAGCCGCTCTTCCAGTGTGCCAACATGGCCGCTCACAGTGCTCTGGAACTCTAGTCCCAGCCGACCTGATGCTTTCCTGTGTCTTCTGTAAACACGGCATACATGTGGTGCATAGATGTGTGCAAGCCAAATGGCTATACATATAAAAACAGTAAACAAATTTTATTTTCTTTAAAAAAAAACCCACAGATTCCAGACATGAGCAGGGAAGGGAGGGATGAATGTGCTGAGCAGTGAAATTGCTGTTGGGAAAGACACTGTGGTCAGTGGGTGTTTTTCCTCCACATTTAGTAACATCGTGAAGAGCAACATCTGTATATGCGAGAGCTTTTTAACAACACAGACTACTCTGTTATAAGACATGTTGGCGTGATCCTGTGCATATCACGAGGGAGAATTATATAGGAATTCTTTGTACTAATGTTTAGTTTGGTTATGGGCCTGAAATTTTTATAAAAGGTAAAAGTTTTTTAAGAAGCACAGAAAAGAAAAAAGAAAACCCCAATGTGGTACTGACATGAAGATTGACATTGTAAGTAATGGGGTAGAACTCAATTACCAAAAAGGAAATCTATTCTCACTTCATTTTCAACAGGGATGTTCCAAAACCCTTTAGTGGGGAAAAGAAGAGTGTTTAACAAATGGTACAGTAACAATTGAATAGGAATAGCCACATACCTGCAATTAAATTGCACTCTTCGCTCTCACTACAAAATTTCTTTATTTCAAATTGTTGAATACCTAGAATAAGAGCTAAACCCATAAAATCCTTAGGAGAAACCATAAAGGTTTCTTATAAGGGTACATTTTACGACTTGAATTTGGTGATACTTAGGTTCTATATCAGAAACATGAGCAACAAAGAAAAAAAAAGTATATTAAACCACATCATGATTAAAACAACTTTTGCGTCAAGAGGTATCCAAAAAAAGAGAGAACAACTCATAGAATGTGAGTATGCAGATCATGTGTACATAGCCTATATCAAGACATACAAAGAACATTTTCAATGCAATAAAAGGCAGTTCAGCTTATAAGTAAGCAAAATCCAAGTAGATGTTCTTGAAAGAAAATGACCATGTAGCCAATAAGTACATAGCCTGCAGGACTCAGTAGTCATTACAGAAATACACAGTAAAAGCACAGGAATGTAACTCCAGAATATGCTAAAGTAATGTTTTAAATTAGTATGTTGGAGAAATTAGAACCCACATTTATTGCTGGTGGAAATGAATGTGACACGGGCTTTTCTGAAAACTGCCAGTTCCCTAGGACATTTAAGTATACAGTGAGTAGTGACTTCCCTCTTTGCAAGTTAGAAACTTGGCATTAGGGAAGACACCTGCACAGACAGAAGTAAGGAGTCAAGAGTTGTTAAGAGTCTAAAGAATAGAATTTATAGACAATTTATATAATAGGCTAGATTTTAGATAGTTAATTGTAGGCCTGATAGAAATCTAAAATTTGAATACTAAGCAGATAGCTCAACATTACCATTATTACAAACTATAGTAAACTTAGTGGCTTAAACAGTATAAATTAGTTACTGTTTCATAGTTGCTGAGATTTCAGGCGTATGTGTAAGCGTGATATGGAAGTCAGAGGACAATCTCAGGTTTTGGACATTGTCTTCTACCAATGAGACAAGGTCTCTTTTGTTGTTTGCCACTGCTCAAGCTGGGCCAGTTGGCCCATGGGCTTTCAGGGCTTCTACTGTCTCTACCTTTAGCTTGTTTTAGGTTCCCTGGATTATAAGCCTTGGGCTGCTACCTGGACTTTATGTGGGTTATAGGGGCTTGAATTGCCCTCATGCTTTTATGATAAGCGCTTTACCCACTGAACCCAGCCCTTTTCTTGTTTTTTACAAAATATTATTTGAAATTTTCATACCTGCATACACCTTGTTTTTATAAGCCTACATGATGGAAAGAGAGAACCAACTCCAAAAGTTGTCTTTCGACCCCTCACATGCACAGTAGTACAGGTGTCCCTTCCCTAGAGTAAATACATATAAACTACAACATCCAGAAATCAGGTCGCTTCTGGCTCTAAACATTTTGGATAAAGAATACACACACACACACACACACACACACACACACACACAACACACACACTCGTTACAGATTTATGAAATGACTGCCTACCATCTCATAGCTGAAATTTTCATATGCCTTATTATTAATCAACAATTCATCTGCCTTTGCTTTTCCTTTATTGTCTCAAACCTGTCTTTTTACAAGTGGTGTGTAAATCAAGAGCCAACCAAGTATACACATTGGTTGGATTATCTCCTTAGCTTTCACCAGTGGCTATATATTTACTAAGAAACAAAAGCTTATCCACATCTTGGATGTGGCTTTTTACATCCTGGGGCATCAACATGTAGATCCAAGATCTTTGTTATTTCCTCTTCCTCTTCCTCCTCTTCTTCCTCTTCCTCCTCCCCCTCTTCCTTTTTTCCTCCTCCTCCTTCTCATAGGTCATATGTTTCATGGTACCTTCATAGGTAGTGTGTTTCATGAAGGAGTACATAAAATTGGTTTTCTCTCTAGTGACATTAAGAATGCCTATGGATCCATATGGTGTTGGCATGGTTGTGTCTTCATCACTCTTCCTGCTGAGCCAGTGAACACTCAGCTCCTGGCAGCATGCTGGTTGCACAAGAGGACAGTGGTTTTCAACCTATAGGTTGCAACCCCTTTAGGGGTTACATATATTTACATTGTTTCATAACAGTGGCAAATTACAGTTATGAAGCAGAAATGAAAGAATTGTATGGTTATGGGGGGTCACCATAACCTGAGAAACTGTATTAAATGGTTGCAGCATTAGGAAGGTTGAGAATGCACTAGAACTTGAAAAATGCAAGTGTGTAGGCCCTACCCTAGGTGGAGAAAATCAGAAGCTATGGTGAAGCCTTAGCAACAGCATTCCTTTGTATTTGGGACTTAAATGTCTGTACATCTTTATGGAACTTGATGTAGCTACACAGTATGTAATAAAGGATAATAAAAGACTTCCATCTGTTAGTGTTAATCATGCTATATGCTTGAAATTTTACTCGTCCAGTTATTTTGAGATGTAGCACAGATTGTTTTAACCAGTAGTTTACCTAGTAATTGTAGAGAAGAACTAGTAAGTATCCTGTCACTCTGTGTTTTGGTGCCATATCCTCTGTCATTTCCAGGCTCCAGCCATCAAATTCCATTGTTCTTCCCCAAGACCAACTTACTAGTTTCCAAAAATGAATGATAGCATGGCATTTGTGTTTCTGTCTGGCTTTTTTCACTTAACATAATAATTCCCATTTCTACTCATGTTTCTGCAAATGGTTTTTCATATTCCATTCTTTTTATGACCAAATAGTATTCAAGTGTGTAATGATACCATAGCATCATTATCTGTTCATCCATTGAAGGGCATTGGACTGATTGTGTATTTGTGAATGGTGCAATAAGAAATAAGGGAATATAAGTATCTTTTGGTATAATGACCTCAGCTCTGAATGTGTCTTACCTCGCTGGGGACTTGTATATGGCCATTTGATTATTTCCTTTTTGGGTATTTAGTGACTCTGTATTCTAAATATTGATCTGTTGTTAAATGAATAATTTGCAAGTGTTTTTTTTCCACTCTGTAGATCTCATTTCTTTACTGTGTGAGAACTTAGTTCATCATCCCTTTTGTCTGTTTTCATTGTCTGTGCCTTTGGGTCCTGTCATTAAAATCAAGTCATTGCCTACATCACAGCAGTGTATGGAAGCCTTCCTCCTGCTCCTGCAGTGATGTTAGAAGTTCATGTTTTCCACGAAGGCCTTTGCTCCATTGTCAGTGAGAGGATGGGATGCAGTTTTCTGCTGCCCGTGAACATGTGTTGTTCCATGTTTAGTAAAAGACTGAATTTTCTTTGTCCACCTTGCTGTAAATGTTTTATTTTTATGGCTTTTGTGAGTGGGGTGATTTCTTATTTTTCTTTCCAGCAATTTCATTGTATGGCCTGTGTTTGGAATCTTTAGAGACCAACATAATGATGTGGGAGAATACAAGTATGAGGTCAGCCATAGTTATGTACTGAGCTCAAAGTATATAACCAGGGCTGCCTAGAAAAAGCCCAGTTTTTGTATGCTTAATGCATATTCTTCAGTTTTACTAAATTTATGTATCAGTTCTAACAGCTTTTTATGGAGAATTTAGGTTTTTCTCTATATAAAAATCTCATATGCAAATATGGATAATTTAACTTCCAGTCTAGATATTCTATTTTCTCTTTCCTGGTACTTATACTAAGACTTCTCAGTACCGTGTTAAATAAGAGTGGTGAAATCAGATACCTTTGTGGTTTACAACCTTAGAGAAGATGTTTGCAGTATTCTTGCTCGGTGCCATATAGGCTGTGGGGTTTGTATACACAGCCTTTAGTATTTAGAAGATTTCTTTCTATATATGATTTGGTAAAGGTGTTTTGCAGTGATAAAATATTGAATCTTATTGGCACACTCTTTGTGTATGGTGATGAACATATATTACAGTCCTGAATTGTGGTGATGTGTTATGCTTATTGGTTTGTATATGTTGAATTCTTGAATTTCATTTTATCATGGAGTTTTATCTTTCCCATGTACCAGTAAATATGGGTCTCTAGTATTTTATTGAGAAAATTTTTAGCCATGTTTATTCAAAACATGGGTCTATAGTTTTCTTGATTTTCATATCAGGGTAATGAGGAAAGCTGGACCTATGAAAGTGTTTGGCAGAGTTCCTTCCATTTCAACTTTTTTAAATAGTTTTCAAAGAATTAGAAGTAGTTCTTCAAATGAGCAGTATAATTCAGTAGTCAGTTCATTAGGTCTTGGGAAATCCTTTACACTTGAGGCTTCAGTCTCACTACTCAGTACTGGTTTCTTGAGTTTAGATTTTCCCTCCTTCTCTCCCTACCTCCATCTCTTCTTTCTTCTACCCCTGCTCCCATTTACTTTTCGAGTTTTGTTTTTCTGTGTAGCCAGCTCCACTGTTTGCATTGAACTCAGTGTGAATCCTAGTTGGCCTCAAACCTGAATCCTCCTGCCACTCCGCCTGTGTGCTGGAGTTACAAGCAAACCACCATGCCTACTTCTGTTTATGATCGACTCAGTTGTGGTGCTTTGTATGTGCTACTCATGAATTCATCCCCTTTTCTAGGTTTCTAGTTATTTCAGTATGTAGTTTCTCATGATAGTTTTCATGACCCTCTGTGTTTCTGGACTATCTGTTACATTATCTTTTTCATCTTTGATTTTGTTTGAGATATTTTCTCTCTCTCTCTCTTCTCTCCCTCCCTCCTCCCTCCCTCCCTCCCTCCCTCCCTCCTCCCTCCCTCCCTTCCTTGCTCCCCCTTTCCTCTCTGGTCTCTGTGTGTGTGTGTGTGTAGTCTAGCTTGAAGTTTGTCCATCTTCTTTTCCTTTAGTTTGTTTCTTCCGTTTCTTTCCATCTATTAATTTTTGATCTGTTTTGTTGTTGCTTTTCTGAGTCCTTGAGATGCACTGCTCAATGTTGGCTTTAGGTTGTTTGGTTTTCTGATGTATGGGGATATTCCTATACATTTCTCTTTGGTTATATTACATAGTTTTGGAAGGTTTGTTTTCACTTACTGCCAGAAAATGTTTATTCTCCTTTTAATTTTTCCAGTTACCCATTAGTTTATTCCCCCTGTGCCCACTAGTTTTACACTTTCTGTTCTTCTTGTTGTTATTGATTTGTAAGTTTATCCCATTGTGCTCCCAGGAGGTGCATGATACTGAGTTTAAAAAACATTATCAACACCTGATTTAGGGTGTACCGACTCTATGAGTTGTCTGAGAGGATGTTCCATGTGCAGTTGAGAGGAATGTGCTCCATTCTGTTGGATGACATGTACATGTCCGTGAGGTCCGTTTGCTCTGTGTGAAACCCTCAGCCAGTATCCAGAAGACATACAATATTCTTTCTGTGTATTGGCTAGTATTATTTTTCTAATCAAGTTAACAGATGTTTTTCCTAGTGGAGGGAATGCTTTTATAGCTACTCATTTTTCCCCACATAGCCCTGGACCAGTTTTGTCATAACTGACTTGTGAATATGACACTAACTTGGTTTTCCCATACAGTACAGTCATGCAATATTGGTGTTTCAAACTCTAGCACGTGTCTGATATATATCAGGATTTTAAGGTTTTTAAATTTTCTACCATGCCTTGAAACTGGATCTTTTGAAAGACAGTTCCTAATTGAGCAATTATGTCTGCAGTAAATGAAGACTTTATATGGGAAGTAGATTTGATATGCTGTCTGACATCCACATGGAGTTCAGTGGATGGAAGATCCTGAAGGCTTCCTCCTTCAGCTGTGTGATCAAAGTCATGGTAGTGAGGGAACAAAGTCATAGCACATGCTTTAAATTCTAAATACCCAAAGTGGAATGATGCAGTATGGTTGTGAACCTAAAAAAATGTGACACTGACTTACATCTGTGGTATTCAATGCTAGCAAGGTACCTTGTATTGCAAGGTTGGGAGTGGGACATCTTCAGAGAGTTTGAGACAGTGATCTGGTATATCTCTCATACATTTGAAAGGAAAGAGAGTTGGTCTTCCATCCTACTATCCTTCTACCCTCTTCCCTTTTTTTCTTCTCTCCCTTGCCCTCTTCCTCCTCTCTCATTCAGAAGATACAGTTCAGTGACTGGCATTCCATGGGTTTTACAAATGAATGTTGTCATTGTGTTAGCTGTCACTAGATGGCGTGCATGACCCCAATTTCTGTGTAATTCATCTTCACCTCCAAAGAGATTAATACTTAAAGAGAATTGGCAACTGGATTTGAGTGGCAAGATTATTAGCTTTGCCTTTCAAAAGTCAGTTGTAAAACTGCAGAAGTTTTTTTTTCATAGTCTTTCTCCATGGTGTTTTGTTTGTTTGCAGAAGCATAGTGTGGAATCAGTTCTAATGTCTTATAGTACAGAGAATATTCTAAATGTACTCTGTTACTGTGTCATTGGTAAAGTTAAGCTGGAGTTTTGTGTTCCAGGGCTGCAATATTTAGCAGCCCCTCCTTTCCCATTCTAGGAAGAACAGGAGCCACTTTACAGTTTACACATTACACCTGCCCTTCTTGTTGACACAACTTGTATTTCCGTGTCCAACACTGTGTGGTGTGAGGTAGTGGAGAGGCGGGGGCCAGGGGGGACTATCTTTTTCCTGGTTATCAAAGGTAAGGAGCTAGAAACTAGGAAGAGGTGACCATGTCAGGGGTGGCATCCATCCAAACTGCCTGTGTGTTTTGGGTGGGGATGGATAGGCAGTGGGAAGATCTCGAGGGAATGCACCTAACCCTCTCTGTGGGCTAGGCATTGTGGGCAAGATCTGATGTCATTTTTGTTTGTTTTTGTTTTCTGTCACAGCACGTGCCCTTATAGTCGGCCTCCCTTTGGCTATGGAAATTTTCCAAGTTCAATGCCAGAATGTCTTGGTTATTATGAAGACAGGTACCAAAAACATGAGGCTATATTTTCAGCTTTAAATAGAGACTATCCCTTCAGAGACTATCCAGATGAGCACACACACAGTGAAGACTCTCGGGGCTGTGAGAGCATGGATGGACCCCCGTACTACAACAGCCATGGCCACAGTGGGGAAGAGTACTTGAGTCCCATGCCTCCACTGGACATTGGAGCCTTGGAGAATGTCTTCACAGCCCCAGCGTCAGCTCCCTCTGGTGTCCAGCAAGTCAATGTCACTGACAGCGACGAGGAGGAAGAAGAAAAAGTGCTCAGGAATTTATAGTTTAAAACAAATATGCGCAGAAAATAAACATTTCTTAAAATATATTCTGGGTCAGTTGGTGTGAGAAAAAAAAGCCTAGGGTGCTTTGCTGAGCCTGCTCAGCCATGCTCTGAGGAGTCCGAACCAAGTGCCGTTCGTGTCTTCCTAAGCTCTCCTTAGTGACCCTGGACTCCCGATGCTTCAGCATAGGGATCGTAAAACCTAAAGTAGTTACTGTCATGGCTGAAACTTGCACCAACATGTGATAGCATTACATTATCTTGAAAAAATGCGAAACACAGAAAGCTCCCCGTGGCATGTGAGGACGCCTGTGAGTATATCTGCATGGCAAGTGTGATTAGCATTTTATCTCAGGGTACATTATTTTATTTTTCTGAAAAAATTTTGGTGTTTATATATTTATGGATGTTGTCAGTTTTTATGTAACATTTTGAAAATATTTTGATAACTTGTAGACATGGACTAGAACTCAGTTGCTAAATTTAATTTACACTAATAACCAATTATAAGTTAAAAATGTATTTTAATGACACCTGGGCAGTTCCTTCAGATATAGTCATTTCTGTTACTGAACATTTTATCATCAGTTTAACTATCTTTCCCATTTGGTATGCATTGTTATATTGTTGTTGTAACTAAATAAACAGATGAAAACGCTCTTGTTAAATGTTTTCTGTTGAGAGGAGGGAGATGAGCGCAGAGTGCTGGTCAGGGGTGGTGAGCTTTTATGCCACTTGCAGATACTTTATTAGATACCAGCAGAATGGCACAGAACCCTGGTAGTTCATATATTAATTACATGTGTCATTTCTGTGACAAAATACCTGAGAAACACAACTCAAAGGATTTATTTTGCCTCATGGTTTGATGGTGCAGTGCATCATGGGGGAATGCATGGTGTCAGGAACATAGGTGCTGGCCACATTCCAGCTGTGCTCAGGAAGCAGCAGATGAATACGGTACTAAGGTTGCTTCCTCTTTATAAGTCAAAGACTCCAGCCCATGGGATGATGTCATCCACAGCTAGAGTATGCCATCCCCTCTCAGTTAACCTGATCTACAGACTTCCTCAGACATGCCAAGAAATTTACCTCCTATCTCTGTGTAAACCATCACAGTTTGCAAGAGGTTTGAAACTGAACCGTCAAATATGTGTATGTATATTCTAATGCTATTATGCAAGTCTGCATATGATAACACTGCTCAAAGGGATTATTGAGTTTATCAAAGACCATGGAATTTACTTACAATTCTACACACCTGTAGACTTAACTCATAGTGAAAACCAACAAAATGCCATTCTTGATTGTCACAGTTTGGCAAGCATCCGTTTGGGAATAAGAAGACCTTCAGAATAGAGTAAAATGGCCAGAGGTGAGGTAATTTTAAAAGTTATCTACAAGGAAGAAAGTGAATTGGCGGGAAATTGCCACAAATCGGGACACTTCCCTCAGGCATCTGTGTCAATTGTGTAAACTGAGTCTCCTTACTTAAACTTTGTGTGAGCTTCCAGTGACTGGATATTGGAGATGAGATTTTTTTGAAAGAAGGCCTTGTTGTCATCTGAAAGTTAATGGCAAAGTATTGCTGCAAAGCTGTTGGGAAAAATGTTTGTTTTCTGAGGTAACCCTCTGAACATTCTTTAAAACTCACGAGTATGTCCAGGAAAGCTTTCTTTAGAACTTCAGATCGGCTGGGAACCATAATTGTCCCATAATGGAGCAGACATTTGAGCAGAGTGGTGTTCAGTGTGTGTCATTCACTGCTGGGATGCCGCAGCCTTGTTTCTAAACTAAAAGTTACTGTTGGTGATGTGTTTCAGCACCCTCAAGCTGTGAGTGTAATGTTTGCACGTCTATAATTTCTATTTTCAGGTGTGATGCTCCTTGTGTGTGTGTTTGCACCTGTGAATGCAAGCCTGGAGGCCGGGAGGATGGCATGGTTATCTTCCTCAGTCATTCTCACTGAGCCCGGAGCACACTGTCTCTGTCTTCCCTAGTTCTGGCTGACAGATGTGCACCACTGCGCCTAGTTTTTACATGCATTCTGAGGATATAAACTCAGATCCTCAAGTTTGCAAAACAAGCAACTTCCCCCATTGAGCCATCTCTCCAGCTTTGATATCCTTTAATTGCTCAGCACAGGAAATTTTGATATAAATTCAGAACAAATCCTGAATTTCTTGGATGATCCAAATATCACGTCATTTTATGTGTGAACTAAAGGAACATTATTTATATACTTACTATCTGTTATAGAGTTAATGTCTAGAAGAAATGTATGCAACAGCTTGACCTGTTTTATCCCATCTCATTTAAAAGGCTTTCATCATAGACCTTATCTTGCACACAGATTGCTTGAGGACATCACTGTGTAAAACAGCAGAAACGTAAAGGTCATAGTTCACCATTTCTTAATTACCTGTTTCTAGGGTAGCCTTTCACTTCTGATTTCTTCTACAGTTGTTTTTATTTTTATTATGTTTTTAAAGATTTATTTATTGTATGTATGTGAGTATGCTATTGCTGTCTTCAGACCCACCAGAAGAGGGCATCAGATCCTATTACAGATGGTTGAACTATGTAGCCATGTGGTTGCTGGGAATTGAACTCAGGACCTCTGGACGAGCAGTCAGTGCACAGTTGTTTTTAAAGGAATTATTACTCAGTGTGGATATGTTTGTGTATGTGCCATTGTGTGCCATGTCAGCGGAAGCCAGGAGAGGGCATAGGCTTTCATGGGGCTGGAGTTATAAGAGGTTGTGAGCCATTCAACATAGGGGCTAGGAACCGAACTTGAGTCCTCTGGAAGAGCAGGGAGTGTCTTTAACCACTGTGCTATCTCTTCAGCCTCTTCTACAGCTGTGCAGTAGCTAGGACTAGGTAATCTCTTGATCTCCTGTTCTCCATGCAGGCACCAGAGGTCAGGAGTTCAGGTTGTTTCTTGAACTACAGTGTGAATTGGATCAGAAACCCACATATTACTTAGGAAAGTCCAACTGCAGATAATCATGCAGTCCTCCAAAGTACTCACACTTGTTTGCAAGCTTTCTCTTTTTTTCCCCCATAAACAATATTTATAAACAAAGCAATGTAGTAGCATATCTTATTAAAGAACAGTACTTTTAGGTCTTCACAGAAATGTAATTAAAATCTTCACAGCCAGCTTCGTGAAGATGTTGCCCACTGCTTAGCATCTGTAGGGCAGTTGGAGTATTTCTGCAGGGCATTCATAATTTGAGTATTATCCAAAAGTAGTTTCACTAGCTGATATTCTCTCTGAGAATTTACTGAAGTTCTTTCCATGGGTTTTATTAATTCCAATTGTAAGTGCTCAAATGCCTTCACGACCACAGGTTTCTCAAAGTTATAAACAGAATGGGCCTTTCTTTGAGTAGATTTCTGAAATTCATTATACACCATTTGAAAATTAAAGGGGCTTTGCAGATGCCGTTATCGCTTTTCGCCGCTTGTTGCAGTCATGGTCAACCCCACCGTGTACTTCGACATCACAGCCGATGACAAGCCCTTGGGCCGCATCTGCTTTGAGCTGTTTGCAGACAAAGTTCCAAAGACAGCAGAAAACTTTCGTGCTCTGAGCACTGGAGAAAAAGGATTTGGCTATAAGGATTCCTCCTTTCACAGAATTATTCCAGGACTCATGTGCCAGGGTGGTGACTTCACACGCCATAATGGCACTGGTGCCAGGTCCATCTACCGAGAGAAATTTGAGGATGAGAACTTCATCCTGAATCTTGTCCATGGCAAATGCTGGACCAAACACAAACGGTTCCCAGTTTTTTATCTGCACTGTCAAGACTGAATGGCTCAACGGCAAGCATGTGGTCTCTGGGAAGGTGAAAGAAGGTATGAACAGCGTGGAAGCCATGGAGCATTCTGGGTCCAGGAATGGCAAGACCAGCAAGAAGATCACCATTTCCGACAACTCTAATTTCTTTTGACTAGCGGGCGTTTTACCCATCAAACCATTCCTTCTGTAGCTCAGGAGAGCGCTCCCACCCCATCTGCTTGCAATGCCCTGTAATCTCTGCTCTCACTGAAGTCTTTGGGTTCCATATTTTCCTCATTCCCCTTCAAGTCTAGCTGGATTGCAAAGTTAAGTTTATGATTATGAATAAAAACTAAATAAGAACTGTTAAAAAAAAAAAGAAAATTAAAGGGTTCCTCTTCATATATATCATTTAAATGTTTCATTGCAATTATGAGACAGATTTCCAAGACTGACAGACCATGTACAATATTTGCTTTAGAATCCAAGCTACACAAATGCTGTGCCTCCATCAGATCTGCTGAAGTCCTAAATGGGTGACTAGAGGTCCAAAGATTAAAACACACCCTCCCCAAGGGCATCTGCTTCTCACTAGTGAGGGAAATCTCAGTGCTCCAAGCTACAAGTAGTTTCTGACCTGTCTCACTGTCTTGTTTGTTCTTGTTAAGTTGGACTTTGTGGAATTTGTTATGCAAATTGTCTCCTTTTCAAAGCATATTCTAATGCCAATAGGCTTCAGTTGTCACTCAAAATGTTCAGGGCTCTAGACATACACTCCAAATATTTGCAAATTAAAAACCCCTGTTGTACTACTAGGAGACAGGAATGGTGCCTTCCTGAGAAGCCAAGTTAGGAAGGAGAGAGGAATGTTTCTCAGGATGTGCTAATTAGACCCCAGTGGTCGATGTTCTGACTGAATTTTGTCAGTCAACTTTGGAAGCTGGTGTCATGCCCCACTTGTCATCATAATGTCACAAAGGTCTAATATCTCAGGGTTTCACACTAACCTGCTTGAGACTACTGTTTTGTTTTAACAGTGTCTACTGATATCACCTACTACACGCTTTGGAAAATGCTGGCAAGTGACAGCTTGTGGCTTAGGTTTGTGAATGTTACACATGGATTTCCACAACAGTTACCTTAAGTGCTTTGCTAAATAAACAAAAGCAGTGTCTGAATAAACTTTTTTTTTAAATTGTGTCTAGCAGTCTTCAAAGATTAAAGAATTGAAACTTGTAATCGTTGTAATTCACTGCTGGCTATTAAACCGGGTTTTTAATGAACGGTGACAGTGTATTCAAGAATTTATAAAGTCAGATGTGCTCTTAACTGTCAACCAGCTGTCAGGAGAGATCTGCCTGGGGGAAAAGTCGGAACTACATTTGACATGTTTAAGAAAATGTGTTAGGGTAAATTCACTGTACCTATGAAGGACTTCTTAAGGATATTTCCACCTACTTTGACCATATATTCACATTCCGCTTCTTTCCTCAATTTCCCAGTAATCTGTCTCTTCCCTGAAAGTCTCTTCCTTCAACCTGTGTGTGTGGTGTGTGTGTGTGTGTGTGTGTGTGTGTGTGTGTGTGTGTGTGATAAAATCTAGGTTCTACACATGACAGAAAACGTGACTCTGAATCTGGCTTATTTTGCTTCATACAGTATCTCTCCATCTACCTTCCTTCCAATGACATACTTTCATTTGTCTTTACAGCCGAATAAAACTTTATTGTGGGGCTCCTGAGACAGCTCTATGGTCAGACAGCTTGCCTCGAAGCCTAAAAATCTGAGTTCCAGCCCCAGGTCCCATGTGGTAGTGGACACCTGGTCTGAGTCTCTACCCTCACCTCTTGTGACTCAAGCAGCTGTAATCCCTGATCCTGTCTCTAAGAACCTCTGAGAGCACAAAGTCACCCCAGGCCCCTATTAAAAGGACTATTCACTGTTCCTTAGATGCACAGAAGCTGTCTCTCTCCATCTGAGTGTGGCAAGCCGGAATCTTTGTATTGTAATCTGCTTGGATTTTGTTTTTGTTTTTGTTTTTTTTTTGATACAGTATTTCTCCTTATGGCATAACTGTCATGAGACTCACTGTGTAAACCAGGCTGGCCTCAAACTCAAAGATTCACCTGCCTCTAGCTCTTGAGTGCTAGGATTAAAGGCATGTGCCACCGCCCGGCTGGATTACATCTTGGATAAGCTTCTTTAGCAGTTCTTACACCTCCCTTGACACTGTACCCTTTCAACAAGATTTTCAAGTTTGTTTTACAAACCCATCTAAACATGTCATCAGAAGACAGAAAAAGAGCTCCAGTCTACCAACCCTATGATGAAATCTCCAGGTAATCTCATTCTGACAAAAAGAGGATTTTCTCTGTGCTGGGATGTGAGGTTAGAATTGGGTGGAAGTTACTGTCAACACCAGAACTGAGTAGCTGGGGCAGATAGAGTTGCCCCAGGTACAGTTTGGATGACAACATGAAGGGTGGTGAGCAGACCTCGTGAAAGACCACTCTAGTCCTCCTGGGCCATGCTTTGTCCCTGCCCTGCCTCATTCCTCAGGTCTCAGTTTACACAAATCCCAGCTGTCACCAGTGACTGCAATCCTTTATTCTTTTGGTAACAGAACCCTACAATTCTATTGTAAGTGGCCAGTCTGAAAAATACTATTTCAGCCCTTGAAGTAGGGTATGGTCAAGTAGCTGAGTTCTGGACTCCTAAGATACCAAGGGATAGTCCCAAAATTATGTTTAAAGGGAGATGCTATGCCTCTCTGCCACTGTGACCTTCCTATTAGTTGGAATATGGTAGTGATGACTGGGATCGAGGCAACCATCTTGGATTGTATAGGTGTCATTCTGAAGATGGTTAAGAAGACAAGGTGAGCATCACATCTGGACTGGGTGGATTGTTAACAGTGAAAGCAAAAGAAGCTCTAGCTACACTAATTCACAATAATTTGCTTTTCTCTATCACATGAAGCTGAATCAGATTCTTCCTAATACAGGCTTTTGTCTTCCAGAACTCAGGCAAGAGCCCTCACAGCCTGAGCCAAGTTCCTGCTGTACGTTCCCACAAGGCAGATGTGTATATCTCCCACTCAAGTTTAAGCTCCTTTGTGATCAGCTAGGACCAGAGCTATATTCTACAGACCAGAAAGATGTGTGGACTGGTGAACAGGACAACGGGTGCAGCCTTACATTCTTAGCCTCCCAGGCCAGTGAAATTCATTGGGCAGCAGATAAGCAGTGCTCCCCATTTTCTGCCCTAAGTATACCTGGGCACCTCTAAAAGAATAACATCCCAGTTCTCCAGAGTCTGAGTATTAAAGGCTGAGCCCTGAAAAGCTATGTCATGTCAAGGCTCCTCAGCTGATTGTAAAGCCCACTAGGAAAAGATTGATAAATGGTGCTGGGGAACTTCCTGATAACACCAGCAAAATTTCCACTCTCCTTCCTTGCCTATGCCACTTTTAAGGCCCAACAGTTCAGTGCCTTTCTACACTTAAGTTCAAGGCAATTGGCCAACTGAGAATTGTGCCTGACAACATAAAGGTGGAGGACGGGAAAGAGCAGGTTCAGAATCCTCCCAGGATGGTTTGTACACTGAAAAATATAAACTGAGAAATCTTTTTATTTATTCATCTTATTGATTTTTAGCACTGTCCTGGTGATTCTGGTCTATTAATCCAGCTACTTGGAGTGTGAGGCAGGAGGATCTCAAGTCTGTGGTCCACCTGTTCTACAGGGTGATTTCAAATCCAGCCGGGGGAATTTAGTGAGAACCTTGTCTTGAAATAAGAATTGTAAAGGGTTGATGAGATGGCTCAGTGGGTAAAAGCCTGTGTCATGCAAGCCTGGTTAGTTGTGCTTAGTCCCTGGAACCTGTGGTGAAAGGAAAGTAATCCTCTGACCTCGACACACACCATGACATGCACACAAACTCACATACAACATACACACAGCAAAATAATACTAAAGACATTAAAAAGTACTCCTACAAATAGGGCTAAACAACATAGCTCAGTGGGTGAAAGCAAGCCTGATGACTTGAGTTTGAGTCCCAGGACTTACTGGTAAAAGGGAAGAGCTCTCTCTCAAAAGTTGCCATGTGTGCCATGGCATCCATAAGCCCACAGGCACATGCGCGTGCACACGTGTGCACTTGAATACACACACACACACACAACACAAGAGAAACTTTTAAAAAAAATAATAAAAATAGCCAAATGACAGAGAGCTTTGTGCATGTGTGAGACACTGCAAAAAAAAAAAATATTTATTGAAATCACTTCCATCAACTTTACAATTGTTTCCTTGATTTTTCCCCTGCCAACTCCCATTGTCAAAAGTTCCAGAAGAATGGTGGCAAACACTACAGTTCTTGTTTGAATGTGTGGTCTCTAGAGCCTAGCATGGCACCTGAAGCATAGGGGTATACTCCATAGGTAACTGATGAATCAGTCAACGGAAGCCACACTTGCGGAGCTACTCTCAGCTATTCTCTCCTAGCTGATAATTTATGTAACTACCTCACACAGTTCTCCTAACAAGTTTCTCCATAGGTCTTTATTTGCTATGGTCTTTATTTGTTCAATTAAAAGAGACCTTAAAGAGGGTAGATAGCACCAGTTCAAGGCCACCCAATAAATATGTACACATTTAAGAATGGAACTCTGGCTCTCCCTGTCTTTGTACTAGGCTTTATTGCTATCCCAGGTATTCATTCATTCATTCATTCATTCAATTTTTCTCTTCCTTTCATTTCCTCCTCCTCTCTCATTCTTCCTGTCTCTTCCTCTTCTCTTCCTCCTCTTCTTCATCCACCTCTTCCTCCTTCTTTTGGAGACAGGGTTTCTCTGTGTAGCCCTGGATGTCCTGGAACTTGTTCTGTAGACCATGCACATGGCCTCAAACTCAGAGATCCACTTTCCTTTACCTCCTGAGTGGTGGGATTAAAATGCATGCACCATCATGACCAGCCCACTTCTTTCATGATCATTGGATTATTTCAGATCTCTCTTCAAGTTTAGTTTAGTTTTGTTTTGCGCTACTGCTTATGTGGCCTGTGAAAGCATTTTGGCTGTACTTTTTATTTGGGTGATTGTGCTTCTCATGACAGGTGCATCACTCAGCTATCCTGTCCTGACATCTCTCTGGTCATTGGGTCTACTGATGGGCTCAAGCTGCCTGGTTTTCTACCACATGCTTTGTAGAAATTAAGACTTCTCAACTACCACAGGATCCATAAAACCTCAGCTCCTCCCCAGACATCCATAGTCCTCCCTTCTGGTTTGAAGGATCAGGAAGGCTGGTAAGAACATGTTCCTTCCTAGATGTACTGAGCAAGCTTAATGACGGTGCCTAGATGGCGGGGTACAGCTGCTCCATTTCTAACATCCTGTATCTAGTGTGATAGTCCAGAGCAGTAAGGAATCCAGAATCACTTCTTACTTGCAGAGTGTCTTCCTGAAAAGAGAGGACCACACAGGTGACCTAGGGAGGTGAGTAGAAGAGACGAATACAGATATAAGATTGATCACCAGTCTTCGGCAGGATTGTTTCCTGGAACAAATAGGCAGTGCTCCAGTAGACCCTGGAGTAGATATGGAGGCCAAATGTAAATAAAGACAATGAAAGAGATGACTGATTAAAGATCTACATCCTGGCATCCAGAGAGGAACCGTGGAGTCAGCCCTTCTAACAGTCTGGCTTTATTTAGCTTATCAAACCTGGACAGAGCAAGTGTCCTAGAATCCACCCACTCCACTCCAAACAAGCCTGAACAAGCCCAGCACTGTCCATCAGTCATCTGGGCATTTTGACAGTTCAGTCGAGGCCACCGGCCAAATGTAAATCAAGACCTCCAAGACATCATGTGTTAGCCACTCGTGAGGTCAGCGTCCCGACTTTTAAAAGCACAAAGGGCCATTTAAGTTGGAAAGTCCCACTAAATCCTGCTAAAACACACAGCCCACATTCGGATCATCTTTCTGAACAGTGTCTTGCTTTGGAAGGCACAGCTGTTGCTCAGACCCCTGAATGCAGCCTGCTGTTCTTCGTGGAAGCTATGAGATTAGCATAGTTAATTTGAGATGCAGTCAAGCCCTCTAGCTTGTCCCTTCCTTCAAATAGCCTCTGGAGCCCACTGCTGACTTCTGTCAATCCATGTTTGTTTGTCAAGTGGGTAAGATTAGCTATTGATTGAATTTAACATATGACTTTGGGTATAGTGTCAGCCCTATGTAGACCTGGGACCATTAACTCAAGATGGAAGTTGATGCTGTCCCGTGCTGGGAATCCCAGTATTCGGCTTTTTTTGCAGCATGGGGGTAGGTAATTAAAAGCACACACTTCTCTGAAGTGTGGTTTTCAGAGAATTCAAGGAAACTTGAGACATGGAGCAAGGTCAAAGCCAAGACCAGGTTTATGCCTGCAACAACTGTCGCTTTCAGACTGTTTCAGGTTGAAGGAGCTACGTTAACAGCTGCAGGCTTATTTCTTGATCTTGGCGTGGTAGGCAATGGGTGTAAATACAACTGAGACAGTGCTGTGGTGAATTTTCTTCTTCAGTGAAAAAAATTAAGATTTATTTTATTTTATTTTATGTACATGAGTGTTTGCCTGCATGTATATCTGGGTACTGTATGCATGCCTGGCACCTGTAGAGGTCTGAAGAGGGTGTCAGATCCCCAGGAACTAGAGTGACAGATGGTTGTGAGCCATCATATGAGTGCTGGGAACCGAGCCCAGGTCTTCTGCAAGAATAGCACATGCTATTAACCACTGAGCCATCTTCGGCCCTCAATCCTTAAATTTTAAATTATGTCCTGGACTCTTTGGTATACAGTCGAAACTGGGTGAACTAGTACAATCTTGCCAAAACTGAATGTATGAAGTTTGGTATCTCTAACACCACTTAGGACTTTCAAAGTAGAGGCTAACACTTTTGCTTAAAGATGTTCCAGACCCATAAGGCTGTAAGGAAACTTAACAGTTTTCTATTCTACGTATGAGAACTGCATAGCTCTCCTATGCTGCTTCTCAGTCTTAGATCCACAGAAGACACAACCGGTGGTTACCAGTTCTCACCTTCTAGCAGATCTCCTTTCGGTTGGCAGAGGTAGGCCTGCTAGTTCCTGAGATGTGGAGCTGCTCTCGGGGTGAAAGCAGTTTGCTGTCTCTGACCTAGCCTAACATGTGCATTCATAGGTGACAAACTCCGAGCCTGAGACAGGAAGGACTTGGCCTGTGTCATACAGTCAGTATATTTGGGGAAAGCTAAATAAAGGATATGGAGTTCTTAGAAATGTCAAGTGAGACTGTCAGTAGTGGCCACGCCTTATATCCTAGCACTCTGGAGGGAGGCAGAGTCAGGTGAATCTCTGTGAGTCTGAGGCCAGCCTGATCTATAGAGTGAGTTCCAGGATAGCCAGAGTTGTCTTTTAAAAAGGCAGGCGTGGGGGACAGGAAAAAAAGAAAAAAAGAAATGTCAGCATCAAGTAAAACCAAAGGCACTTCAGATTCACCTACCTTCATTTTTTTTTTTTTTTTGGCTTCTGTGTATATGTATGTATATATAATAGTCTCTATAGAAATAAAAATAAATGAAACGAAAACATCCTCTCAAAAATTACACATAAAACTATTGTTAAGCCAAAGTCCATAGACATTTTCTATATGTGTGTATATTAATATCTCAGTGCCAGTGTTTTTATATGGGAAAAGTTCAGGCTTCCTTCTTAGAGTTTCTGGTTACAATAAATCCTTAATAAAAACAATACTTCGGGTCATAGCCTCAGAATGAACCCGCATTGTAGCTATGGTCTTGTGATCTGCTTTGTGGAAATAGTTACTAGTTATGATATCTACATTACATGTAACTTCTATTGTTAGACATTTAGACTCTTTCCTTTTTTTTTTTTTTTTTTTTTTTTTTTTTTTTTTTTGCTACTCTGAATAAAAACAGCCAGGCTGCCTTCCATCATGAGTTTGTTTTCTTAAGAAATTTTCAAGAGGGAATCTAGGTCAAAAGCAAAAGATGTCTTTAAAATCCTTGAGGGGCTGGATGTGTAGCTCAGTGGGAGACTACATGCTTAGTATGTTCAAGGCCATGAGTTCAATTTTCAACACACACTCATAAACACACACACACACAGATTAACAAATTGGTCTCCAACAAAGTCCAAAGCAGGGGATGAGTGTTGTGTGAAAACCAAAAGGCATGTTCTTTTAAATATATTTTATTTTTAAGTACATGTGTAAGTGTCTGTCTGTGTGGGGGTATGTGCACGTGAATGCACAAATGCAGGTGTCCTCAAAAGCCAGAAGAGAGTGTCAGATCACCTAGAGCTGGAGTTAGGGGTGATAGTGACCTGCCTGACGTGAACACAACTTGGGTCCTCTGCGAAATCGGTCCACACACTTTGAGCCACTGAGCCATCTCTGCAGTGCTTGCAGTAGCATCACCAATTCCATTCCCTTATCCTGTTTGTATGCTGCCTGTAACAGTCAGCATGAAGTTCTCAAAGGCAGGAATACATTTTTTATAATCCCTGTGTATTGGACACATAACAATGATGCATTAATCTCTGCTGAAAATTTGCTAAGTTACCACACCAGGCATTGACTCGTGGGTCCTACAACTGTCCCTTTCATGCAAGGAGTTCAGAGAGGTTGAGGGATCTCCTAATAAGGCTGGAACATAGGTGAGCCTGACAAAAGCTTGCCACTTACTAACTCCTTTGGCATGCTGCCTCTCTGTACAGTCAGCAGAAATGTCTGACTGTCTATAGGTCCACTCAATTGTTTTCTACTGATAGAAGAAGGGGAGTCCATATGACTAACTGCAATCTGCATTCTTCGAGTCAGTCCCTGACTCAAATAGTCCCCAAAGAATCTTAGCAATGTTAAGAGGGGGTTTGAGGGTCTGACCCGAGGTAGTATTTTTATTGAGGATTTCTGCAGACTGGGAACTCTCAGAGGGAAGCTTGAATTAACTCTTGTAAAAATACAGCCATCTAAGATTGTCATTGGTATTTCCTTTTTATAGAGTTCAGTGCTAAGAATAGCCCTAGATTCCTTAACTAACCTTCTAACTTTTTAAAAGAATAGTACTTATGAGGATGTCTGAAGGCTGCTGGGATGGTCCTAGCCTGATTCCTCTGACGTGTCTGAAGGAGGATATGAAAGACTCAGGCCTGACCCCGCACTCCCTCACACAGCATAGTCACAAGGCTGAGGAGGATGGATTTCTAGGGAGGAAGGTAGGGGATGTGAGGAGGAGTGAGGAGGCTGTAAGATGCTCTCAGGACCAAGTCAGATCATCTGCCGCTGGTCCAGGCCGCTGTCTCTGTTGTGCCCCCTCCTCCAGCCACCCAATCCAGCACTCTGCTTCTAACATCCCCAGTGATGGACACGCGGATCGCTGATTCTTCCCCCTGAGCTCTGCTATGATGTGGTGACCTACCATTTGTCCAGCCATTGAGTTACACCAGTTCCATTTTATTACTACAAATATACTTATTACACACATCTAGTTATAAATTTGGGGAGGCATATGCATTCATATCTGATGGGTAGATACCTAGGCATTAAATTACTGGGTTATGAGGTAAGTTATAACAAACTGCCAGATTGATATCTAATGTGTATCATTCCAAGTGCTACAGAACCGCTTCTCATGACATTCTAATGGCGTTTCCCTGGTAACTATTCATGCTGAACAGTTTCTCCTGTAGTGTGCAAATCTTTTGACTGTTTTTTGAGCTGCCTTCTTTTCATCCGATTCTAATTGCCCCGTACGTGCATTTGGTGCACGACTCTGCTTTTCCATAGCAAACATTTCATTTGACTGTGGCTCGCGTTCACGGTGTTTAATAACATCCTTCGGAGTTAAAGACATTCTTTTTCATTTTAATGGAGTATAGCATCAATTTTCTCTGCTACAGTTTATGTTTCTCTATCTGCATATAAATAAAGGTTTCGCTTCCCTAAGGCTGTAAATTTCTCTTGTGATTTCTCAGCAACTAAAAAAAAAAAACCTTTTTTTTTTTGTCCAGTGCTGTGGCTCCAACTAAGGCCTTATGCATGTAAGGTAGGTGTTGTTTGGGTCACTGAGCTATGTCCTTGGCCCTCAAGATTTCTTCTAGATGGTTCATAGTTTTAGCTTTTACATGATCCCTATTATTTATTTCAAGTTAATTTTTGCATACAATGTGAGATGCTGGTCAGGATTCTTTATTCGGTACTTGGTCATTTTCAGTCTGGTATACTGGAGGCCATTCTTCCCCTCTGACCCCCCCACCCCAGCATTTCTGTCCCAGATCAACTCATCACTCTGTGTGGATTTGCCTCTCTTCCTGCTCCTTACCAAGCCCATGGTGGCCTTGGGTGAGAGCTTGCTGTCTCTGAAACTCCATCTCTTTATCTGTTGAAAGAGACAATAGCACCTTGTTGTGAGCTCCGTTCCTCTTCCTTCAAAGGATGGCTACCCACAGTCAAAGCTTTGCCTCAGCACTTGGCGTGGCCGGCCCTCCAGACTGGACCTTATTCTAACCCAATTTGAATCCAAACATCAGTGATATTTACAAAGTGATTTCCTATTTACAAAGCACTTCCAACTCTGTTATTGGATATGATCCTAACGCATTCTTTCACCTAAGGCTGTAAGATCCCCAAGATCAGGTATCCAGAGTAGTCAGCCTTGAACTTGGTCTACACTTAGTAGATACGAGAGAGCTGGACAGTCCTGAGATGGGGGCTGTACCTTGCTCATCCTTGCATTCCCTCTTAGGACCCACACCATCTGTGTTGTACATTAAGTGTTTGGTGGTAGCATGGCTTCATTTAATCAACGAAGAATTTATTGTAATTCCTTTAAACATTAGTCATATCTCTGCTCTTTCCTTTCCCCTTACAGAAATCTCTCTGATCCTGGATGAGTTGTAATAGGCCCACACTGTCACCCCATGCTTGGCTCTCGTCTCTTCTCCCCATGTTTCCCAGACTCTCACCAGTATGTCCCAAATAATACCTTCAGCACTTCTAAACCAAAGATCTTTGGGTTGCAGGTGGGGTGGGGTGAGAAGCAGTGTTTATTTAACAAAACTATGAGGTAGGAGATTTCACACAGTGAAGGGTGGTGGTACAGCTGAGGCTAAGAGACTGCCTAATTAGAACCATACTTCCCCATGGAGGGCTTCATATGCTAATGACATTAAAAATGAAGTCTGGCTGCTCTTGGAAAGGAAGAGAGTGTGAAGAGTCACGGCCAGTGGATGGAGACATGTACTCAGCCGTATAGTGCATCTGAGTCTGATCTTAGATTTCTTTGTGTTGCATTAGAACAAAATGGTGACAAGGGCTGCCTGTATCATCCCGCTCACCATCATCACCGCCACCTCCCCTCCCCTCCATGGAACACTCGGGATGTGCAGTGTGCAGTGCTGGATGCGTCCCACGTTATTTTCTAATCCTGAAAGCTCCTTTGACATTTTACAGCTGAGGAATTCAAGGCCCCAAGAGTTGTGTGCTTTGTATTTTGACCATAGTAACTACTCAAAAGGCACAAGGGAGAGACAGAAATATGACCCAAGTATACCTAGTCCTAATTTTTCTTGATGTAAAACCTCTCTAAAACATGGTGCTCTCTTTGCTAATTGAAAAGGCATCCCAGAGTTGAAAATCTCCACACAGATGCTTCCATTAGACTATAAATGTCATCCTGAAATGAAGATCAGTAATAATGACTTCATCCCTTGTGAAGGATTCTGGCTTTCTGAAGACAGAAATTTTTTTTTTTTTCCTTACAAGCTCTTCTCTAAATGGGATCTTTAACCTTGAACCCTCCAAGAACGCTGACCTTGGGAGGCTGTCTTTTCTCAGCCTTGGGTCCTGTCTCATAGCTCATCTTTAGGCAAATCATTCTTGTTTTGTTTTCCTTGGCTTTGCCCCTGCCATGGGGATCTCTGGTTACAGAGCATGTAGAGGAAGGGCCGTACGCTTACTGCTGATCCCTGTGCTTCAGGACTGAGAAGCTAATGATGGGCTGAAGTGATTCTGGGGCCCTCCTTGGGCCTAATGCACCTTCAAGAGCCCCAGTTTTTCTCTGTGTGCTTTCTACCATTCCTGGTTTCAAAGCCCTGCCTCTGTTAAGAAAACGTACTGCCTCATCAAATGCATTTGCTCTCTCTTTTGAGTTGGAATTCTTTTTTCTTGATCTATCAGGAAAAACCCTCTGATTTGTAGTCTCTGAATCATGGTCCCCATAGGGCACCGAAATTACTCAGCCTATAAAAGGATGTAGGGCCTTGGAAAGTGGCCCTGGCCCCCAGGAAATGGCATGACTCATTTAAATGCCATGCATCAGGCAGCACCCACTGTTGTATTAGATGACAACTTGGCCATCTCTTCCTCTGCCCCCAGCATCTGCTGCCCCTGAAGCTTTGTCAGTCTGTCCAACCTAACAAGCTTACAAATATGAGTCAGAATTACCTGCTAATAAAAACTGCAACCATCTGAATCCTTGCTTGATAGCCCCATCTATATTTTTTCAATAAATGTGCATTTCACAATCATAATAGTAGGAATATCTTGGGCCCATCATGGGAAAAGCATTGTGCCAGTTGCCAAGGCCCTGGTGATAGTGAAGTCATTTGGTCATGACTCCCTCAATCACAGAGTTGGTAGTCAAGGTCAGTGGACTGATACAGGCTTTAAAGCAATTCAGATAAGTAACTTGAGCTATCTTCCTAGCTCTCCTGAGCATCGTGATGAAGAACGGGTGAAAAGCACTGGTTTAGTGGAGGATGGGTTGGTTCAGTCCCCAGATATGTTCTCTCTACAGTTCCTAGAGCATCATGAAATCTAGTGTATGAGAGAACACATAACATCAGTAGTTTTGTGGTGGCCTTGGCCAAGCACCACCCTTTTCTGAAGCATAGGTAACCAGGTATCCTTCTCTTTCTTCCTTTGGGGATTCCTCATTATTCTCAGAGTGAAAATCCATCACCTTGGTTGACTCAGAAGCCTCTCCTTGATGAGCTGGTGATGATACATGCCTTTTAACCCCAGCCCTCAACAGGCTGAGGGAGGAGGATTTCTGTGAGTTGTAGGACAGCCAGAGCTACCTAGTAAGACCCCATCTTTAAAACAAACAAACATGGAAAAAAATCCCTTCTGCTCTGGTTTCTGCCTCTCACTGGCTCTTCCTATGGCCACACTATCCCTCCTGTCTCCTCAAAGCCCAGTTGACCTCATCTCCATGAAATCACATTGAACACTCAGCTCTGTACCACTTCCTCTGCAGCTCTGGGTTATCCCCCAGGTAAAACTGCTTATCTCTTGGTCTCCTGCAATCACTGTTCTCATCTTTGTCTCTGACTTCCTCCTGGCAGAGCTTCCTCCCTCCTCACTTTAGAATGATCCCCTTGACTCTCTGCTCTCTACCCATGAGGGTGGCTCCCAAGACTGGCCTCATGATCATAGCCTAGAACTCGTCATTCTAGTTGATCCCAACAACAGCCAATCATTCAAGAAAGACCATTGTGAGTGACCCACTGCAGCACTTGGCTTCTCCAAGGGTCAACAAGAAAGAGAGAATCTCTTTGCAAGTCAGGGTTACAGTCATCAGCAACAATGTATGTGAATACATTGTGAGATTGATCTTGATTATCAACTAGATGAGAATTAAAATTACCCTGGAGGTAAATCTCTAGGACTGTCATATTAAAAATCTAGAACTGACAAAATAGGAGAGATGATGGAACTGAGATGAGAAGACCTAGGTTGGATGTGAAAGGCTTCAGTCCACGAGCTGGGGACTGAATACAAAGCTTAACATGTGAGGGTGAGTGCACTAGCCTTTATTTCTCTCTGCTTCCTGAGGACCAGCCGCCCTCTTCACATCCCTTCTGCAACAGTAGCTTTTGTCAATACTCTTTGCCGGCCATGATGGACTGAACCCTTGAAGTGTGAGCTAAAACAAACCCCTCCTTCCTAAAGTTACTTTTCATCCGTATTTTGTCACAGACGTGAGGAAAACAGCACACACGCAAGCACACTGATGGGTCCATGCTGCCTGATCCCCCAGCTATACTTGAAGGAAGGAACTGTAAAAGCACATGAACTCCAAGGTGGGATTCATGAGGGTGGCCCAAGAGTTTGTGATTCCAAGATCATCTGATTCCCAAACTCTATCACCCTTTAATACCCTGATAATTTCTATGGCACCTTATTCAAAAGGAAGATTTTACAATCTCATTTATTAAGTCATCAGGCAGCCATAACCTTGGCTAATATTTATATCCTAACAGCTTAGTAATTATTTGAAAAAATGATATACATAGATGGAAAAATGATGCTTTATTGTATTTTCAAACAACTGCACACTGACTAAGAGATTTGTGCTCTTGTTGGGCCCAGCACACGCTTCCACTTCTTATTTTCAGACCGAACTTGATTTTTCATTTCCTAGTTTTTAAAATCACAGAAATTACCAAATACAAGCCACCCAGCTTTACAAAAAATATGATGTCATGGATAGGAGGGCAGCAGGGCTTAAAAAGGAAATGATTATTTCAAACAGTTTGTGTGATATAAGACAAATGTCAATCCGTTTTCCTTAAATGGTAAAATGCCCCACGGTGCATGCATGTTCACACACAGACACACACACACACAGACACACACACACATTAGGATTTCACACCATGAAAATTAATTGAAAACAGACTGAAGAAATGAACATCAAATGAACATGGTAAATATTTACTTTGAGGAAAATAGAACAGTGTTTTCTGATTCTGGGGTAGGAGGCAATTTCCTAATGGGTCTCAAAAATATATGAAAAATGATAAACCGTGCATTGCTATTAAGACAATTTCTATAGTAAAATATTTTATACTTAAAAGAAATTGTTTATGAAACCCAATATCAGGTGCAATGAATATATACTATTAAAGAAAATTTCTAAAATATTTTTAATAAAAAAGTGAATGATTGTCTCAGAAAGTAAAAGAATGTATTTAGATACATGACTGAACACCTGTAGCCAAGATGTTCAAAGAACCCCAGCAAAGCAATAAAATAAAGTAACCCACACAAGACCAGGAAGTAGGCTTGGACAGTCTTCTGAGAAGCCAAAATACATACAACAAACTTTACAATTCTATTAGTCACCAGGAGAGTAAAAACCAAAACAACAGTTTGCTTCTAGCACCCACCTACCACATGTTTAAAATTTTTGTTTGTTTTCTTGCAATTGGGTCTCATAAATCCTCCAACTCCCTATGTAGCCAAGGATGACCTTGAACTCCAGATCCTCCAGCCTCTCCTTCCCAGATAAAGGCTCAGATCAGCAGGCCTGCAGTGCCTCACCTGGCATTGTCTTAAAAGGACAGTCCCAAGTGTTAATACACATGTGTAGAAATCAGAACTCCTGTAGTGTTGCTGGTAGTGTAACGTGGTAGAATCAGTTTGACACACTGTTGAGCCATGTCTTCTAAAGCTGGTTGTATACTAAAACCCAGCATTTCATGTCCCAGTTATGCCATGTCTACATCTATATCCCCTAAATGTACATATATGTTAGCCAGAAGAATGCTTACACAGCACTTCTTTCAATATCACTGATCTGGAAACTACCTAAATGTTTATAACCCGGTAAATAAGCTGTGGCGCACTCTAATAATGCATTACTATACAGAATAAACAATCTAGAACTTGCAAAAATATAGCGAATGCTCACAAACACAAAATTAAACAAAAAGATGTTCCCCATACCTACTCCTCCCAAATGCCCAAAGTTAGACACTGTGACTCCATGTATATACAATAAAAAGAAGCAAAATTAATTTACACAGGTAGAAGGCCAATAGTTACCCTTTGCAGGAGGAAGGCCTGTGAGTACCAGTGCTACCTGATAAGACCTGGGAGATGTAACACGTCTGACTACTCACTCATAGGAAGTACAGATATCATCCAAGTTGGTCCACCAGTGATCTTTACTGGGATTACTTACAGGAATACGGGTAAGGGGTTACTTACAGGAAACCATTTAAAGACAGCCATATCACATCACTAAAACCCACACTATCATGGCTGCCATCCCACAAAACCTGGGAACCCGAAGCATCCTGTGAGCTTGTACTGCACAGGATGCTCTACACTGCCTGCAGGCAGCTCAACAGGTTGGAGAATAACCTTTTTAGGAAGCTCAGTTGATCTTACCTCTTAGGCAGCTCTGCTGCTTTCTGCTTCTTGCTGCTGCTTTGCTGGTCTCTGGTTCTTCCAGACAACTCTTGTCTGAAGCTTGTCTGAGAATCTTTGCAGTTTGGAGACCCTCAGAAGCCTTTATTATTTACTCGTGGGAGGAAGGAGGTCTAGTGAATCTGGTTGGTTTCAGGAACTTCCTGAAGCTATTTTGAATTGTTTATCTTCTGTTTTAAGGAGATTCCCTGCAGGATAGATAATTTCAGTCTATCCTGTGGAAACTGCTACACAACAGGGAAAGAGACAGGGCAGCTCTGGAGTGCAGGTCATGATCTCGTTCCTGATCAGGTTACCCATGCATGGGTGTTCGAGTTGGAAAAGTGACTGGCCCCAGTGCCAGTGGTACATGCACTCTGTGGTACTTCACCATTTAGTTGAAGAATAGAAGTCACTCTATAATGAATATCCTTGTAGCTCTGTCTTTGAAGAATCATTTTTTCTCTTCTGACAAACTCCTAGAAATAGAATTGCCGAATCAAACTTTTCAATATTTTATGCCCCTCGATACATCTTGCCATCTCATTGGGAGCTGGCTGCCATGAAGACAAGAATAGCCTATATCTTGTCCACTCTTGTCATTCCAGCACCTAGTAGCATGGGAAATGAGAATGAAGGAATCCTTTATATTAGTGACACATTTTCAACGGCAGTGACAGGTCCCTATCTCAAAGTAGTGTAAGCAAGAAAGGAAAATTCTTGATTTATATAGATAAGAAGTTTAAAGAGTAGATAGACTTCAGACTGCTCAAGTCACAGGTTTAAAAACATTATTGGAACTCAGACTATCACTTGCTACTGTTTGCCTTAGTTGTGGGCGATTCTCTTCTGATGTGGTGGCAAGAAGAACACTGTTAGATACAAATGTAAAAGCATCTCAGGTTGGGCCAGGGCTCAGTGGGTGTGAACATTTGTTTCACAAGCATGAGAGCCTGCAGTCACTTCCCCGGAACCCACCTTTTCCCCAGAACCAACATTAAAAGGCTAGGTGTAGTTGCAGGAGCACCTACTGCTATGTGAATACGGGTCAGGGCACGAGTCAGGAGTGTTGCTGGTCTTGTTGGCTGAACTCCAGGTTCAGTGAGAAAGCCTGCTTTGAGGGAATCAGATGGACAGTAAATACCCCAGGGCACTCAACTTTCTTCTCTTGCATTCATACCCATTCACGTTTGTATACAGCACATACATCTAAACACGCACACAAGCACAGATCCACACACAAGTACACACACACATCTTCAAGACTGCTGACATTCCAGGAGACAGGATGCTCACTGGTCCATCTTGGGGTAACATTCCCATCACCAAGACAACATTGAGTGTGGATGGAACGCTCTATCCAGCCCTTGGCTCCTTAACTATCCCTGAGCAGAAACTTGGGTGGGAGAGAAGGATCCACTGGGCCCGAGCCATGGGAGGGGATGTGAAGGGGTGCAATGCCCTTTAGAGCTGACTCATTTCCCAACTCTCATCCCAGTAGCTGCTCAGCCAGCCGCAGTGCCGCAGCTCTCTCACTGGGTGTGTGCAGCCGTGAACTGAAAACCTGGCAACTGAAAACAGACCGACTACAGAGCTACTTCCTAGTGGAGCCTTCTGGAATCAAGGGTTTCCTTAACTGCCATTTTTAATTAGCTAGAGCCACGTGAATGGGGCTTTCCCTGCGCATGTGCGCATACACCTTTGCCCTTTGCAGTTTATGTGGGGTTAGATGGAAGCTTGATAGATGTTCAGAGTTCATTTACGTCCCCCTCTATAGTTTTCCAGATTTGTGTAAAGAACACGTGCTATCTCATCCCACCCCCACAGTCTTCCGGTTTTATCTACTTCCTCCGTTTCAGTCTGATGAAGCAGAGTTGGCCCAGCTCAGTAACAATTGGGACTCTCCACATTGGTATGCACGACGCCTCAGACTCATCTCTCTGGCGGCCTCAGTATCGACTGCCTTTCGGACTCATCACTTTGGACTTCCAATTTGGCTTCCGTTTCAGGGTTTGTCCATGACCCCGGGGGTGGGGGAGGGGAGTTAATTTCCTCTTTCTGGACCTTGGTGGACACAGCAATAAAATGAAATAAGTATCTCGTCTGCAGAAACAGACAGTTTCAGTAGTACTCCTTAAATGATCTGAGCCTGGAATTCCACACACACCCTCCGTCCTGACCTGCTTGTAAGGTCACCTTCAAGCCCAGACAGTGTGCCTGCAAGACCAGGCCCAGGTTTGTGAGTGCTAAAACAAAGTGAAAACACAGGACCCATTGTCTGAGAATGTTTAAGAATTGGGAGCCTGTGCGATGGTACATTGGGTGGGAGGTGGGGTAAGGGTCCTTGCTGCTGAGCCTGAGGACCTGAGTTCAATCCCCCCGAGCCCTCATAGTGGAAGAAAAGAACTAATTCCCCCGGGTTGTCTCCTGATGTCCATGCACAGGCAGTGAGTGGCATATGAACAGCTCCCGCTACACACTCACAAATACATTTTAAAGAACCAGATAGACAAATATAAGAAAGAATAAAAATTACCAAGAACTGGTAATTTCTTGAAGACGGAGTGACTGCAATCAAAATACATTGTATGACTACGTGACATTCTCAAAGATAATAAAACAATAAAAAAATTGCTTAAGAAATTTGGAATGTGGTGACAGTATTAAATCATGTGTCACTGAGAATGGAGTCCTGTCTCACTGTGTAGGTTATGCTTCTGGGTGGCTGAGTTAATCATGTAGGTCATGGACATGGGAATTTATCAGCTGTGCTCATGTCTCTCTTCCACATTTTGCATTATGTCTCTGTGACTGGCTGGGTTTGTGTCAACTTGACACAAGCTAGAATCATTAGAAAGGAAGGAGCCTCACTTGAGGAAGTCATCCATGAGATCCAGCTATCTGGAATTTTCTCATTAGTGATGAGTGCGGGAAGGGTCCAGCCTTAGTGGGTAGTGCCATCCCTGGGCTGGTGGTCCTGAGTTCTAAAACAAAGCAGCAGGCTGAGCAAGCCACAGAAGCAAGCCAGTAAGCAACACCCTTCCATGGCCTCTGAATTAGCTCCTGCCTCCAGGTTCCTGTCCTGTTTGAATTCCTATGCTGACTTCCTTGGTGATGAACAGCAATGTGGAAGTGTACGCTGAATAAACCCTTTCCTCCCTACCTTGTTTCTTGGTCATGGTGTTTTGTTACAGCAATAGAAACCCTAACTGCGAAAGTCTCCATCATCTTTTGCAGAGACATAAGAATCAAATGCCCACAAGAGCAATGAGTGATGCGGGGTAGGGGTGATGGTGTCTGTGACCCAATGGTAAGCAGCTCTGCCACCTAAAAGGAACAGCTAGAACCGAGCCAGGCAAGTGATCACTAGACAAGGCTTACCATTACTGAATCTTTTTTTTCTTTTTTAAGAAAGGCCAAAATCAGGCTTTAAAAAAAGAAATCTGACTTCTAACTGTTGATACCTGTTAAGAAATGAAAGAATGCATACAGTACATCCCTCAGTGGCATCCAGTCAAAGAAAAGGGATTCCCCAAGTGTGGCGTCCATCCCTCACTCTCCCCTCCCCAAGAATAGCATCAGCACCCCCTGACATTGCGTCCTGAGCATCTCCCCCTTGCAGTGAGGCCTAACACTCTGTGGGAGAACGCTTCCCAAGTGACTCTGATTTAAGCTCAGGTTTGAGAACCATCCCCGAGAGGCAAGAATAATCATCCACTCCCCTCACACAGGACACTGGTGACAGAACAAAGAGTCTACTAAAGTCCAACTTTGTGGACCTTTGAGTTTACTGTGCTTCCTTCCAGAGCATGGGTAAGGAGTTCCACTACAGGAAGGTAGGTGGCCTCCAAATAGCTGCATCACCCCAAATCCCACCCCATCATGGATGGCAGCTTTGTAAAGTTGTATTAATATGTTCTCATCTGAGTTAACCTCCTCCCTCCTATATACCCCAGCATCTTCCAAAACCACAACTGTCAATAGTAAACCTAAGTTAAGCAACCTTATGTTCCCTGGAGCCAGACAACACTCTGACAGGAAAAACTGGTTGAAGGCAAGGTCATAGTACATCCTTTTTGTCTAGCCATAACATGATCCTCTCATCTCTAGGCTGGAGTAGAGACGGTCTTAACCCGCAGCCAAGACAACAAATTGAGTAGGGTAGTATAGAGGTCGCTACATATAGGAAATGAAGCTATTGTCAGCCCTTGTTGAAGCACAAGCTCCTAACCTGGGATTCCAACCATCTTTCCCTCCTGCCTACCCACCTCCCTCTGTATCTCCTTGTTTTTCCTAGTGCATTGTTTCTTAAGCTCAATAGTTGGTGTTTGTGTTGCAGGAAATATGGAGTAATGAGACGCTGAGTCTTGGATGCTTTGGGCCTGGGCTTTTTGCTTCCTCATTGAAGGGCTTTCTGACAACATATTGGTGGACATCATCTTCTTTAGAGAAACTGAAAAGTTCTCAGATCCTGCTAGCTCCTTCGGACCCCAGCCACCAAAGCTCAGTAGCATCTGTCAACCCAGGGACACCCTTCTCACCTCCTTGTACAATAACCATGTCCAGATTGGCATCCACGATGCATCCTGAACAGACTTGTGACTTCCTCTCTCCAATTCTCCTTTATCTACATCAGTGGTTCTCAACCTAGGGATCCAGACCCCTTTGGCAACCCTTTCTCTCCAAAATACTGACATTACAGTTCATAGCAGTAGCAAAATTACAGTTATAAAATGTCAGTGAAAATAATCTTAAAGTTAGGGATCAGCATAACACGAGGAATTGTATTAATAGGTCACTGCAGCATCAGGAAGGTTGAGGTTGAAGGTCTATATGAAGAACGGCTCCAACTCAACAGCAGGTGCTCTCTGCATGGAGCAACAGAAAAACCTTGTCTGTCGTTCCCACTACTGAACGGAACCACATCATCCCTTCCAGTCTTCATCCAGAGCATCAGCTGCTACTTCTACAGCCATGTAATGCTCACAGAAAGTTGGTTCGTTGTCCACTTCAATGAGTAGCTGGGAAGAAGATATTCAGCTTTATCCTGGCTGTGGCCTACAGCTGATGAGGCACCACACACACAAAAAAGTATGTTTTCTTTCACTTTGTTTGTCTGTTTTAATATTGTGTTACTTAACTTTGGCCCACAGATCACTAACTCTAACATATAAAAAAAAAAATCCTCTTTCAAGATCATCCAATACTCTAATTTTACATTCTATTACCATAGCTCCCCCACCTTCCTCCAATCTCGAGACAATATTTGCCTTTTTCCAAACACCGAACACTTCCTAGCTCTGTGCCTCTGTTGTTTGTAAAAATAATTTCCTTTTTCAAGATACAGCTGAGGCCAGGTGTGATGGTACATGCCTCTAATTCCAGAACTCAAGTAGATTAAAGTACTTTATTATAGATCAATGAACAATTTATGGCTTCAGAGGTCCCTTAGATGTGGCCAGATGCAAAAGATTTCCACTCTGAGATGTGAACCTCCACCTCGGCCTGTGCAGGGGACCCACTGGGAGTTTTCCTTATTACCTCCTTGGAATTGTGTCATGGCGTTATGAGTTTAGGGAAATTATTACCCTATTTGGAAGCCCTTCATCACCGAAATGGGATCTCAATACCCACCTCAGTACAACTTTTCAGAAAGATCAAGTCAGACGCCATAAAGAAGTGTCTATGAAAAAGTCTGAGGTCATCTGAAGATTTTTACCAGGACAAGAGGAAAAAAGCCTGAGGGAGGTTAACTGCTGACTAGAGAAGGGAAACAGCTGCCGGAAGCTGGCTTCCGAGGTCCGTTTTGCATCACTATCCTCTAACAATGTTTGACTTCCTGCTTCCAGGCTGGCACGGAAGAGTTTAGGAGTGGCCACCCCATCCTATTGAGTGACCAGCTTAGCCAGCTTAATTCTCTGTAACTCTTTTGTCCATCAGAGCAGTGACATCATGTGACAAACCATAGCGAGAGACAGGCAGATCTGACACATAGAGTCACACACAATGTACTGGAGAAGAAAGGTCCTAGATCAAGTGCTGTGGTTACAGAATATGAACTGTCACTGATGAGTTAGTTCTGAGGCTCTGTGGATACCTCCAAGAGCTGAAAACTCCGAGGGTCCAGGTTGTTGGGAGTCCCACACGCCTGTGATCTTTACCTTCAGGAACTATCCTAGGTCTCCACAATGAGTATCAGAGAAAATCCTCTTGTACCTTGCGTGCCCCAAGGAGACATTACTTTACTGTGGACTAACCTGCCAGGATGTTAGTTATTAGAGCCTGTCCCATCCGAAAAAGGCCTGTTGCTTCCAGCTTTCTACACAGGGGAAGGGAAATCCGTAGTCTTGCTTCCTGCAGCCGTCCTGTTCTATACCTACAGGTGGAACGTGCACGGAAGTATCAGCAAAGGTCACAGCCCAAGGATACAGGCACCTATGAGACTGAGACCTAGGAAAACAGTGCTTCCTTTGCTTTGCATCTTGATAAGATGTAGCTAAAGGCCTATTTCCTGCAGTTCCTTTTTTGGTTTGTTTTGTTTTGTTAATACAAGGTTTCTCTGTGTAGCCCTGTCTTTCCTGGAACTCACTCTGTAGACCAGGCTGGTCTCGAACTTACAGAGATCCTTCTGCTTCTGTCTCCCAAATGCTGGGATTAAAGGTGCATGCCACCACTGGCTGACTGTCTGCAGTTCCTTTTACTTAGCACATTATGTCCTCCTTTCAATAGACTACATGATAAGGCCAGGTGTGTTGGTGCACATATATGATGCTAACATGGGATGGATGAAGATCAAAATCATCCTTGGCTATACATCAGGCTTGAGGCCAGCATGAGCTACATGAGACTGGTCTCAAAAAATAAAATAAAATAAAATAAAATAAAATAAAATAAATATACTAAGAGAAAGCACAGTTTGAAGAGACTAAAATCAAATAGGATAGGGGTTTGGGTTTTTCATATCAGAATTTCAAAAATCTATTACCATGCTAATGGTCTTAAAGGGAAAAGTCGCTAATAGGAAAAAACACCAGATAGACAATGTAAATGTAACTGTAAATATAGAAATCCAGAGTTAAAAGGAAATGTTATCGATAGGAAACATCCATAGAATGACGCTCCTTAATAGACTTGTAGAAAGAATTTCTAAGCCTCTGGATGTAACAACAGAGAGTTACAGATTGGGTAAGTGACAGATCGGGTAGCTCAGTTGGTACAACGCTTAACTAATATGCACAAAGCAATTCCATCCCCAGCACCTCATAAACTGGGTGTGGTGGTTCACACCTATAATCCCAGAACTCAGAAAGCAGAGGCAGGAAGATGAGATGTTCAAATGGCCAAGACCAGTGGAAGGCCATGATGAACAGAAGTCCAAACAGAATACTCAAGAACAGTGGATCAGTTATAAAAAGTCTAAGTGCACGATTGAGGGATGCTGAAAGAAAGGGGGAACTAAGGAAATATTTAAAGCTATAATGATGGAGAATGTCCCCCAAACTAATTTCAGATGCTAAAGCACAGATCCAAGAAGTTCAGAAAATACCAAAAAGGATGCATGCTCAAACCAAGGGTCTGCCTGGAGTGCTGGTAGCTCAGTGGTAGATAGAGTGTCTGCCTAGCATGCCCTAGACCCTGGGTCTGTACACCCCATGGAAGAAAGACACGGAAGTCCCTTTCAGTTTAGAGAACAACTCAATTCAAACCAAAAAGCACACCTATAATTATAACATTCAAGTTTCGTTAAATCAGACAAGGAAAAAAAATTTTTTTGGTGAGAGGTTTCGTTTTTACGAGACATGGTTTCTCTGTGTAGCCCTGGCTGTCCAGGAACTCATGCTGCAGACAAGGCTGGCCTCGAACTCAGACATTCATCTTCTGGGATTAAAGGCATGTGCCTCCACACTGGGAAAGGAAAATTTCTCAAAAGAAGTCATATTTGGGAAGGGCATGGGGAGCGAGTAGGGGGAAGTGTGGAAAACATCACTAACCTATAGAAGAAACAAAGAATAGCAGCCTACTCTCCTCAGAAGCTACTAAAATGCACTTGCATGAGTGTGCCTGAGTGTGTATGTGTGTGTGTAATACTCATAAGATATGGTTGACTTTGGTGTGTGTGTGTGATGTTTTTATTTATTTGCCAATTTTTTATAATTAAGGTGTTTTTTTTTTTTTTTTTTTTTTGGTTTTTTCGAGACAGGGTTTCTCTGTGTAGTCCGGGCTGTCCTGGAACTCGCTCGGTAGACCAGGCTGGCCTCGAACTCAGAAATCCGCCTGCCTCTGCCTCCCAAGTGCTGGGATTAAAGGCGTGTGCCACCACCGCCCGGCCATAATTAAGTTTTTAAAATAAAAAAATGAAATAGGTGACAAGAAAATTCATGGATGGGAAAAATTGTATTTTATTTTTAAAGTTTATTGCTTACTTTTAGGTATATTATACTTGCCTGTATGTATGTAAGTAGTTCATCTATGTACATGGTACCCAAAGAGGCCAGAAGAGGGTGTCAGGTCAACTAGAAATGGAGTTATATAGATGGTTGTTAGCTGCCATGTGGGTGCTGGGAAGCAAACCCAGGTCCTTCCAAGAGCAGTCAGTACTTCCAGACATCTTTCCAGCCCAGACACTGTATTACTTACTCTTAGGTTCTCATAGTACTTGTGAGATGGTATAGAGCTATTTGAAAATAGACTTACATTAAATATGAACATATTTACCAAAACTTATGATAAATACTAAAAAAAAAAAAATAGTAGCAGTTAATACACTAACAGAAAAAAAAGAAACAAAATAGGATTACATAGTATGAAATGAATAGAATTGCACAAGACATTGAAAGTGGGGAAGACAAACAGGACAACAATAAAAATTAAAAATTAATCAGATCAAAGACTAATCAGATCAAAAATTCTAATAAATATTGTAAGAAATAAGTCAGAGGAAGAAAATGAAAGGGTAAAGACTCAATTTGTTTTCAAACAGCGAGAATGGACTTTTATTGGTCCGAGAGGTTAATGCCCAGTATTTAGGAGAACACACAGCACAGAGCTGAGAGCAGTGTTTGTGGTTGAGAGAAAGGAGAAAGGTTCTCCAACCTTGTGGAGAGCATCAGGACAAGTCAGTGAAAACATTTTAACCTCATGACTAATGTCAGTTCTGTTTAGTAAGGAGGTTATACTCCTGGCTCATGCGAGGCAGTGGTGTGTGACACCACCTTACTAAAGAGAGAAAGCTGACTCCAAACTACACATGTGGGATAATGTAATACATTAACAATACCCATGTATATACTTTTCTGGATAGACTGTTTGTCAGAACTGCTAGATGGGAGGTCAGTCAGATGGCCTGCTCTTGCAACCCCTGGGCTCCAGGATGTGTGGCAGGTGTTACCTGCTTTCCAGAATTCCATGGATGGTAGATTTCCTGAAACCTTGGCCCTACTTTTGGCCCTGGTTTTGTGGCGGTAGGGTTTCTTTTATTCCAGACCATATGTATATGTGTATGTGTATATGTGTATGTGTGTGTGTGTGTGTGTGTGTGTGTGTGTGTGTGTGTATATGTGTGTGTGTGTGTGTATATATATATATAATGATGTATATGTGTGTGTATTATATATGGTATATATATAGCGTATATGTGTATACACACACACATACATATATATGATTAGGGCCCTCATTTTCTATCTGGCTACTTCCTGTATATGATTAGAGCCCTCATTTCCTGTCTGGATACTTCCTGTTGGGGGAGGGGTGTCATTTGGAGGCTTAGGGTCTTAGTAAAACAGAATTGTTTTTGTCACCATTCATTGCCCATTACAAGATGTAAGAAGGATGGTTTGGCTCAAAAGTCTGAGGCAGTTTTCACTGGCCAGGGTAAAATCAGAAGTTGGCCATCAGTTCTCCTCCATTACAACCTTGTGGAGAACATTAGGACAAAGTCAATGAAGACATTTTAGCCTCATAATTAATGTCAGTTTTGTTTAGTAAGGTGAACTGCGATTATACACCTGACTGATGAGAAGCAGTGATGTGTGATCCTACACTACACATATGGGATAATGTAATGCATTAACAATGTCTGTGTGTATACTGTTAAACTATGAAGCTTTGTAAATTCCCAGGTAAGTCTTATAGACAAAGACAGTATTTCTACGGTACACAGAATCATCTAACCAAAACATCCTTAAATCTGTTATAACTTTCCCTAAACACCAACTAAGGAACTCTGACAAAACTACTATATTGAAATTATTGGCTAAGAGGCTTCTAAGCCGAGAGTCCTCTCTGTCCTTTCCATGGACGAGTATCCCATTGGCTGTTTTTTATTCTGGCCATTTCTATACCATGAGATAAGTAATAAGTCAGAGATAGCTTACCCATTAGTTGTCCTTGGGAGTACAATGTCTTTACTCTTGGGATCTTGCGTTGTCTCCTGCCCCCTTGTTTTGTCACAGAGTCAGGGGGCCATCCCAGATCCAGGACAGGGTTTCTGGGGACGATTTGAGGATACCAAGCTGGAGTCTGAAGTGGGAGAACAAATCCCATCTCCAGAGGCAGCTGCTCTCAATAGAACCCTACACAGTGGCTCTGCCCCTGCTGCCACTGCTGTATCTCAGCAGCTCCATCTGGCGCCATAATGCAGATAAGATTCTACGGGAGCACACCTGGATAATTAAAAAATGCCAGAAACCACATGGACTAGAACTGTCTTCTTACAGTGGGCAGGATTTAGGGGGTCCCCAGGAGGGAAGAGGCCCCAGGCCTCAATAAGACAAATGGTATCTATGGACCAGCTGTTCATCTCTCAGCACTCTGAGGGCAAACTTAGGGATTGGGGGAAAGAAAGAGGCGGTGGTGGATAGATGGGGTGTGTGGAGAAGGTGTGTGTAGAGAGACAGTCTGGGCAGAAGCCCCTTGAGGAAGTTTGGCAGGGACAGAGCTCATCCACTGGATGGATAAATGAGAGAAAGTCTGGGAAATTTGGTTTAGAAGTTTGAGCTAAAAAAAAAAAAAAAAAAAAAGTCCCGCTATGTAGAAACAGACTTTAGTGGAGATGAAAAGGCCCTTGTTGATGAGAAACCTGGGGCCATTTGCAATTTCACTGGAGTAATTTTGTCATAGTCCCAGGAAATCGTAGGTTCCAACATGCCAAATTTAGGTCAGCAGTTTCAAATATCAAGGGCATTTGAGGGACAGAACAGGATCCAACTTGAGGTCCAGCTGTTTAAATTTTCTTAGGAGACAGGCCATTGGGCTCTCTTTGGGCATATAGGGTTATAGCCCATGTTGTAACTTTCGGATGGGCTGAGGCTAATTTCTTACCTTGAAAGTGGCCCCTGAAAAGCTCCCAAGAATTTCTCAAGGAACCAACCAGGAGGAATGACAGGCCCTCTTTACCTACTTCTGTGCCTACAGGGAAAATGGCCTGTGTTGTGTGGGACGCTAGAAACAGCAGAGTTTCTCAAGTGCTTGAGGTTGGGTTAAAACAGTAATTCTCAACCTTCCTAACATCTTGGCCCTTTAATACAGTTTCTCGTGCTATGATGACTCTCAACCATTAAATTATCTTTGTTACTACTTCATAACTGTATTTTTGCTACTGCTATGAATCGTAATACAAATATCTTCGTTTTCCATTTTCCATTGGTCTTAGGCAACCTCTGTGAAAAGGTTGGTCAAGTCACAAAGGAGTCGTGACCCATAGTGAGGACTTCTGGGTTAGAAGAAAAAGAGTAGGTTTACCATTCATGCAAATAACGGAGGGCAAGAGTCTCTCAGAAGGAAAGAGAAAGGAAACCCAGGAACCAGAGGATGGAGAAGGAAGCCTGGTAGAGGAAGAGGCCCAGTCAGGCTGGATCTGGACTTTGGCACTAATTAATATAAGAACCTGAGTTTACACAGACCACATAAAGCTCATGAAGAATGATGACCAAGTAGGGGGGGCTTCAGTCCTTCTTAGAAGGAGTAACAAAATACTCAAGGGTGCAAATATGGAGACACAGTGCAGGACAGAAACTGAAGGAGAGACAGACCATTCCACCTGGATATCCATCCTATGTGCAGTCACCAAAGGTAGAGGTTGATGTGGATGACAGGATGTACATGCTGACAGGAGCCTGAGATAGCTGTCTCCTTAGAAGTCTGCAGGAGTCTGACATACTCAGAGGCAGAAGCTCACAGCTAACCATTAAACTGAGCATGGGGTTCCCAATGGAGAAGATAGAGTGAAGGCAGAAGGAGTTGAGAGGATTCGCGACACCATGAGGAAAGCAACAATCCCAACCAACCAGAGCCCCCAGGGTCTAAACCACCAGCCTGGGAGCGCTTAGGGAGGGACCCATGGCTCCAGCTATATATGCAAGGGAGCTATATATAAGTGGGAGAAGAGATCCTTAGTCCCATGAAGGCTGGACATCATGGGGGGGGATATTCAAGGGTGGGGAGGTGAGGTACGGGGGAGGGTGGAAGGGGGTACACCAACGTGGAGATAGGAGGAGGGGGAAGGGATAGTGAGTTCCTGGGAGGGAGGGGGGGAAATGGGGTAAGGAGAGAACATCTGAAATGTAAAAAAATTTCCAAAAAAAAAAAAAAAAAAGAACCTGAGTTTATCAGATACACTAAAGAATGCGCATTCAGATGGACCTCAGCAGCCAGCAGGCTTTCTATTGGTCTGAGAGGCTGGTAAGCCCCAAACCGTGAAGCTTGGTGTCAGGAGGATGCACCATGCAGGGTCTGAGAATCCCAGTGAAGAGAAGGACAGAGACTGCTTTTAGATAAATTGTGTTTGAAATCCAAGTGTGAGATTAATAAGACTGCAGCAGAGCTCAGGAAATACAAGGCAGCATCTACCGGCTGCTAACTCTGTGAGAGATATTACCTCACAACCTTGATTCAGGGGCAGTCATGGGGACATCACCCTCCTCTATGAATGAGGTGGCAGAGACACAGAAAAGTTGGCAGCTCTGTCCAAGGCCACACAGCTTTAACAGAGAAGGGATGTAACCCCTGGCAGAATGGCTTCTGATAATATGGTCATTCAGAGAGGTGACGTGGGCAAAACCTGCTAGAGACAGAGAGAAGCTGTGTATACTGTGTAACTTGGGAAGTGATAGAGACAGGAGGATGGGGAGTCTGAGGTTATCCTTGGCCACATAGTGTGTTTGAGGCTAGCCTGGCCTATGTGAGACCCTATCTCAGAAACAAAAAGAAAAATAAAATGAGAAGTGATAGATTTTTTCCTTGTGTTTCTTTGTATATTTACAATCTACCGATTCCTGAATCATTATAGTTGTACTATTTAGAGAGGAGGAAGAGGGACAGACATACAGACACAAATAGACACACACACAGAGACAGAGAGACAAAGAGAGATTAAAAAACAAAAAACAAACAAAAAAAACCAGAACAAAAGCATCCATACTCTCACCACACAGATGTGATTGTTGCTAACATCTCAGCAGACCTCTTTCCAGCCTTTCAAAAAAAATGTCTTTCTTTTGCATAGCTAAGATCTGCTTAGACATAATTCTGGATCTTTCATTTCTTCTCTCTGAATATTGGAGCATAAACCCTCCATGTTTTTAAGTGGCTGTGTAATAATCCATCATATGGAAATTAGGTAATTTATGACCTATTCCTTCACGATTGGATCTTTAGGTTGTTTCCAATATTTTCACTATTATAAATAACCCACCATGAGCCTGTTACACCCATAAATCACTGAGTGAACTGCAGAGTCTGTAGTTTTTAGGATCATTTCCCAGAAATATAATTACTAACTGTCACAAATGTTTCAAAGATTACACGGAGAAGTGGTGTTTCTGATAAATAGCTCATACGTCCTTTTTAAAGATAAAGAGTATCCAATTTTTACATTTTGTTTTTTTATATGTATGGGGTGTTTTGTGTGTATGAATATATGTCTCTCACTTGCAGAAGTCTGGTGTCTCTGGAGAGCAGAAGAGCACGTAGGATCCCTTACTGATGATTGTGAGCCATTGTGTGGGTCTTGAACCCAGGTCCTCTGCAAGAACAGTCAGTTCTTCGGCCTTAACCTCTTGGCCATCTCTCCAGCCTCAGTACATACATTCTTCACAAACAAATGGCAAGCCTTCCAGGTGCAGAAATTGCAAGTCAGCTTGTCCCTGTGTCAATGTGGCACAGGGTAGCTCTAAAAGACACACCTTCTGACTCTGGGCTTGTATGCTAACCATTGCATTTTCTCTCCTATGAACTACTTTTCAATTTAGTTTTTCTATGTGAACTATTGTGGTTCAAACATTTTTTTTTTTAATGAACAATAGTTGTATGTACACGATGGATGCAAATGGCATTTATAGTACTATTATTTTGTTTATTTGTTTACTTATGTTGTGGTGTCTGTGTGCACACGCCCCTGTATAGTCCAGAGTGTGTGTGTGGGGGGGGGGTCAACCATTTTCCTCTATTCCTTTAAGACTGTGTTTCTCACTGAGCTGCAACTATGCTGGCTGGCCAGTGAATTTTGGGTACCTACCTGTCTTCACACTCCTCCCAGACCTGGCATTGGGGTTACAAGCATATGCAGCTATATCCAGCTCTCCCTTCCTTCCTTTCTTCCTTCCTTTCTTCCTTCCTTCCTTCCTTCCTTCCTTCTTTCTTTCTTTCCCCTCTTCCTTCCTTTCCTTCCTTCCTTTCTCACTCTTTCTTTCAAGATTTATTTTTATAAATGTATGTGTGTTTGTGTGAGAAAAATGGCAAGAATACTCTGGTGTTTATGGAGGCCAGAAGAGGGCGTCAGATACCCTGGAACTGGACCGACAGACAGTTGCAAGCCTGTAGAACTCAATAAATGGAAGAAAAGAGCAAGTGTTCTTAACCACTGTTTCCAGTTCTCCCGTCTAGGGATTTGAACTCAAGTCTTTATGCTCCCACAGTCAGGGCTTTTACCCACTGAGCCACTTTTCTAGCCCCTTGATATACTTTTGTTTTCTTTTAGTTCTTCTGTTTGTTTAAAAAGATTTCTGGGGATGGGTTTTACTTGGTAGAGTGCTTGGCTAGCATACGTGAAGTCCTGGCTTCGATCCCTAACGCTAAATGGACACAGTAGTAGCAGCACACACCTGCGATGATAGCACTTTTGAGATAGAGAGTTGAGGGTCAGAAGTTTAAGGCCATCTTCAGCTACTTAGCAAGTTTGAGGACCAGCCTGGGATAATGAGACCCTGCTTCAGTAGAAGAAAAAAGTTTTCCTTTCTAGGAACACTATGTATTTCTCCACAGTTTCATCTACTCTTTTGTATTGCTCAATACATTTCATTTTATGTTTCTAAGCAGCAGCCATTGTGTTCCCAGGCTTGATGGTCACAGTAAAGGAAAGAATCAAATTTTGCAAATGCATGCTGTTTTTTTTTTTTTTTCGCTGAATCGTTCATAACAGCACCTCAGAAACTAGAGGAAAAGTTTCTCCAGGAAACTCTGAGGTCTGTCTTGTGACTCAAATTCTTCAATTTATGCTGCGTCCAACACCTTGCAGTGAGAACTGTCTTAGATGTTGCAAAAGGAGAGAAAAGACAGCCCCGTGCTGTGCTTAGCTTCAGTCTTCAAATACATATGATCTTGGGAACTTGGTATCATGTTACTATAAGAACTTGCCTGCTTGATTTCTGAGTTCGAGCCATCTGGTCTACAGAGTGATTCCAGGACAGCCCGGCTGCACAGAGAAACCTGTCTCGAAAAAAAAAAAAAAAAAAAAAGAACTTGCCTGTTGGCCAATTCTCATAGGCTCTACTCTCAATTTTTAATTCTTAAGAAATTACATTTAAAAATTTTGTTCTTCTCTCCCCCACACTGTGTGTGTGTGTGTGTGTGTGTGCCCCCCGCGCGTGCGCATATACCACTATACATGTGTATAGGAAGGACAATGTGACAGAGTCAGTTTTCTCTCTTTACCATGTGGATTCTGGGTATCAAACTCACTCAAGTTATCAACCTTGGAGGTCAGTACCTAGCTGGGCCCCTTTTGCTCTAAGTATCTAAGGGTACATGGTCGTTAAATACACAGCAAATCTGTCTCAACGTTTGACAAGACTCATCTTCTTGTAAGAAGAGGGACATCAGAGTTCCCTCCCTCCCACCCTGAAGTCCCCCTTCCCCCATGTGGGAAATGGGGGCATACATGCAGAATATTGATAAAACAATAGCTCTGTGCAGGCTGGAGAGGTCTAACTGGAAACCAGTCATGATGGCACCTTAAAAGAGACAGTAAATTGTGGGACACAAGGCATCAATCAGTTATTTTGGTATAGCACTCTTACCAAAGTAATGCAGATTTAGGTGCCGGTACTGAGGAAGATAGCAAGACAGGATTATGAAAGGAGTGTGGAAGGGAACTCAGAGTATGGCCTCCCTACCACCAGAGAGCAGAGAGAGGTCCTGGTAGAGAAGATAGCCTTCAAAGGCAGACCCACAGGGGCTTACTTCCTCTAACCAGGATGGACCTCCCAACAGTCCATTCAGAAAGATTAACTCACTGATGAAGTTAGCAACCTCACGGTGCAATCCTCTCTGGATGGTGCCAGCAGCTGGGGGCCAATCCTTTCTCACACAGGGACCTTAGATGGGGACACTTCCTGAGTTCCATCCACAGCAGGTCCACACTAGACTGCTTTCTGGGTGTTGCTCATTTAAATGCTAGAAGGAGACAAATGAAAGGAATTGCAACTGGAACCTCACAACTTGGTTTTTTTTTTTTTGGTTTTTCGAGACAGGGTTTCTCTGTGTCGTCCTGGCTATCCTGGAACTCACTCTGTAGACCAGGCTGGCCTCGAACTCAGAAATCCGCCTGCCTCTGCCTCCCAAGTGCTGGGATTAAAGGCGTGCGCCACCACCGCCCAGCCAACCTCACAACTTGTTAACTTGGCTCATTCTCAGCCTATTCGTAGTAAATAGTAGAGGGAACTTGAGAGGGAACTTGAGTCTCAGCCAGTTGGGTGGAAGCTGAGGATACAGAAGGGATCATAGAAGTGCAGTCAGGGAATAAGCAAGGATGTTAGATACCTGCTTCTCCGTGCCAGGTGACCTAGAGGCCAGGTAATACATTTGGTCTGGCTAAAGCACTGGACTCCTTGGTACCAACATTCCATTCCTTTTGATTACTCCCTTTGAAATACTATCCATTGGCCAGGCACAGTGGTGCATACCTTTAATGCCAGCACTCAGGAGACAGAGGCAGGCTGATCTCTGTGAGTTCAAGGCCAGCCTGGACAGAAGGGCAAGTTTTAGGACATCCGGAGCTACAGAAAGAAGTTCTGTTTTGAAACAAAAAAAAACAACACAAAGAAACCCTATCATTTGGAAGCTCATACCTTGTCAGGTTCCACAGACTCAAAGTTGAAGAGGAGTTTTTGCCTGAGGATAACCACTCCTCTCTCAGACATTCCTAATTCAGATGCTGTTCAGATTAGATTTTGGATTTTCAAGCTATTCTAGTATGAACTGACTTTGAGGGCTGTTGTAAGAGGGTGACTATTTTTTGCATTTTTGCATGTGAAAACATGATCTTTGGAGAATGAGAGGATAGTATGTGATGAGCTAAATCACGCACCCTTCCCTCCCACCCCTCCATGTTGGTACCCGAGCCCCGGTGTGACTGTACATGAAGATGGTACCCACAAGGAGATAATAAGGTTAAATGAGTCCATGAGGATGGGCTCACACAGAGCATGGGCTTCCTCAGAAGACACCAGAGCTTGCCCTCTGTACTTGCACGGACAGGGCCAGGTGAAGACACAGTTGTTTACAAACGAATAGAAGAGTTTATCAGAATCTGACCTGGTGACACGTGGGGCTTGACACTCCAGCTTTCCAGGATCAACAGATGACTCTTTAATGCCTCAGACCAGTCACACCACTTGCCGCCCGCGGGTGACAAAGGCAACTCTCTAAGCCACTATCTGCTTTTCCATCGCGGCAGATGGAGAGGACTCACACAGTTCCTGTCCACACCACTGGCAAGAACTGTTTGATCCCCTCCCCCCGGTGATATCCTTGCAGACTTGACGACCCGTGTGTTTTTTTTTTTTTTTTTTTTTTGAGAGTTCCTGGCCTGATATCTTCAGTTATGCTACCTAGCTTTGGCCAGAGAGGTTTGGGGGGTAGGGAGGCAGGGTGGGGGATGAGGAAGGAAACTGACAAGGGTAGGTGCCAGACTCTGCTTCCAGAACCTCCTCCCCCTTGAAATTTTGCTAACCAATCCTATACAGATTACTTCTGGCTACCTCTTTTTCTGTTCATCATTCATCAACTAAGGCACGTCACACCGGACTTTGTAATATCACAGATGTGAACCCTAATTGAAACCCAGACATTAGCTTTGTGACTTTCAGTGAGGGGATTTAACTCTTTGCAGGTTTGATTCCTCTCCCCAGAGGGGAGATATCAGAGATAATGCTAATATCTACCCCCTCCAGATGGTCAGCCTAATTATCATTGTTATTCTACACTGTTTCAAGTAGTCCAGATTGGCCTCAAATTCACCACATAGCAAAGAAAATCCGTGAACTCTTGATCCTCGGGCCTCCACCCCCTAAGTGCTGGGATCACAGTGGCACATCACACTCCTGGAATTATGAGGTGCTGGGGATGGAACCCAGGGCTTCCTGAGTGCATGACAAACATTGTGCCAGTTGAGATACATTTCCAGTCCACAGCGGACTCACGGCAAGATCAGGTATCAGAGGCCCTAGCACGTAGGGAATGTCAATAAAAGTTAAGTCCTGAGTGTCTGCTACTGTAATTGTCTTAGTGATAGTCATTATTTGTAAGTTTCATCTTCCATTCCATCCTAAACTCTAACCATCCCAAATTCTCCTCTCTCCCGAACCCCCCACCCATACAGCCCAGGGCTTCCCTCCTCCTCTGTAATTGTGTCTAGGCTGTTTCTTGGGTTTGGTGTTGGGTTTCTGGAGTACAGAAGCCCTGTCCTCTGGGGTGCTGGATCCGGAACCACCCCTTGTCCCACCCCTCCCCCTGGTCAGAAGGAATGGACTAAAGGCCCAGATTGGAGTCCTGATAAGAAAACAACTTCTTTTAGCACTTATTTCAGGGCCTTGGAATTAACTCTTTCAGAGCCTGACTCCAAGAGTAGTCAGTCCTGGAAGACAGCACTAGAAAGAGTTGCCTTAGTCGCCCAAAGAGCTTAGCATAAAGCGGGATAGAGTAAACTGGTCTCGGTGCTTCAGAAGGGGTCTGGATTTAACACTTTCAACCCCAGCCTTGTAATCTCCCAGGTCCCCAGAATGGTGTATTACTTCAGAAATTCGAACCATCCCTTCCCTTAGGTGCCCTTCACCTGAGTCAATGATGCTCCCAGGGGGTTTCGCTCGCTCCTCCTACTGCTGTCCCTCCAGCCACCACCACCCCTCTCCTCCGCATGGCGCCTCCCCTCCTCCCTCTCCAGGCTGAGCCCTGAGGGGCTGGGGGCGGAGCGTCTGGGCTGTAGGCTGGGTGGCTTTTAGGCCAACGTTTGCTTGAAAATCGCCGCCGCCGCTAGGCCGGGGGCAGGCAATGGCAAGGGATGTGTGATTGCGGACAGTGAGAGGGCCATTGCTATCATGCCCGGGCGCGCGGGCGTCGCCCGGTTCTGCTTGCTGGCTCTCGCTCTGCAGCTACACTGGCCGCTGGCGGCGTGCGAGCCGGGATGGACCACAAGTAAGTGGCAGCGCGCAGAGGGGTCGTGGGGTGACTGGGGGTGGTGGTGATGACTGAGGGTCTGAAAGTCGCTCTTGCAGGCCGGGAGCTCCTTGACCGCTATCCCTGCGCGCTCCGCCACTCCCCGGGACATGAGTACCGCCACCCCCAAGCCTAGGAGCCCAGGCTTTGTTCTCATGTAGTGAGCCACGGGAGGTCATGGAGCTAGTGCTCTCACTGAGCAATCAGAAAGCAGTGCGTCTCTCTCTTTGCTTGCCTTCCTTTCTTCATGTCCTCCTGTTTTTCCTCTTTGAGCTTCTCTTTCCCTTGCTATCCTGGTCTTTTCTGTTTTCTCACTGTTGCTCATCTCCGCTCCGCCTCTCTCTCAAAGCTATTTTGCGCCCGCTGTTCTAGCAACCCCAGAGCATCCCCAGAGGAACACCCCAAGCATCCTATGCAGAATCGGCGAGGGAGCCATTCCCAGGATCTTGCTGAGGGTCAAATGCATACCAGTGGGGTAGAAAATCAAAGGCTTCCAAGAGACTAGGGTAGGGTGGTTTACTAGCTATCTCTGCGTTGGCAGCGACCCTGCTGAAAGACCATAAAAGAGCGATGCACACCCATTATGCAGATCGTAAGCTGAAGTTCACTAACGAAAAACCAGATGTGTATGAGTACGCCCCACATTGAAGATCTCCTGGTACTGGAAACAGGAGCTGTCTTTCCACATCACCCAACGCCCACCTCCTCTTGGCCTCAGTTTCCCCATATGTGAAGAAAACTGGATGGGCTCCGCGTTTCCAGTTTGGACGCTGGATAATGTCTATTTCTCACAACTGTTTTCCCAGATATCCCTCCCTCCCGGGCCGCATCCCTCAGAGGTTCTCATAGGATTTCGCGGAAGGGACGGTCCCGGAGGGGCAATGTCTGGCTTCTGTCATTTTGACCCATGAGAGCTTACTTAGCCTTAGCTCTGCAAGCAGTTGGAGAGCTGGGCTGACTCCAGAGGGTGCTTTCTGTACCAACCGTCAGCATTTTTAAATCAAGCTAGCGAACCGTGGACTGAGCAGGCTGCAGCACACACACCATCCCCCAACCCCCCTCCTGGCCCATCCCTGCAAGAACCTGATCCTAGGGTTTCCTTCACCCGGTGCTCCAGACAGCAGATGAAGCCTTCTTTCAACGCTCTTGTATCAAAAGGGAAACTGAGTCACACAGGGTTTCACTTAGGAAGGAGTAGGTTCTTCCTTTTGTGGAAGCATGGGGTTCCTTGGGGAAGAGGGAGTCAGATACTGTTCAAGTCTGGTTTTCCGGCCTAACACTTGCACAGAAGAAAGGCAAGGAAAGTAAACTTCACTAGATCCCAAGGCATTGAGAACAGTCAGTGAGGCAGAGTCACTGCAGATCTGGAAAGAAGTAAAAATCTACAAGTTGTCAAGTGACCCATGATCCCTAAATGAGCGGTTGCTATTAATATTTTGCTTTCCCCTTTCCTGTCTTTCGATGACTATATCCTGATGAATCTGGAAACATACCACACACACACACACACACACACACACACGCACACACGCACACACACACCCACCCCCACCCCCCCACACACACACTTAAAAAGGTGCTTCCCAAATCATGACATTTTCCAAAACTATGATTTTTTTAATGGCTCTAAGTTCTACCAAGAATCCACAGAAATATAATTTCCCCAAAGTTAAACTCCTGGCTCTTAAAAGAAATGTGACAAAGATTTTTTTTCTTCATTATGAGGTGGCAAAAGCCGCTCTAAAGCTGGTTAGAAGCATCAGCAGACCCCTGGTGATAGAGGGATTGGCGTAGTGAAGTCCTTCGGGTGAGACAGAAGCACGCAATTGTTATCTCTCTCCTATCCTGAAATCACTCGCATCTTTGTCTGTCACCGGTCTGCAGTTAATATTAAACTTCACCGAATACTGGCCTTCCCACCAGAAGCAAACAAGAGAGCCGGAGATAACATTCTCTTAGCCAAGTGAGCCATCCCTTTGTTAAAGGGTGCTCCAGGTCTGATGCTGAAAGCGTGATCCCACGTGCTTCTGGCCTTATTTCCAAGTTGTGAGCAACCCTTCTCCAGCTGCATCGCGTTCTTAGGCTGGACTGTTGTTAAGACTTGAGATTACTCTCGGTGCCTTTCACCATCTTGAGACCGTTAGTCATTCTCTCATACACCACACAGCTCCTTTTGTTTAAGAGTCTAGATCTAACAGTCTCTATAGAGGACTATGTTTGACTTGTTCTCCTCTGAACATTAAGCACCTAGAGTAGTAGCATAGGGTTAAGAAGTCAGAATGTTTTGGATAAATACTTAAATGCATCTATCCCTTCTGACTTGTACCAGTGTAAATGAAACCAATGATATTTTTTAAAGGATACATTTTGATTGCAAATATATCACACTTTTGAAAAGGAATTTAACCAGTGGTAATCTAACACTTTTTTGTTTGTTTTTGTTTTTTGAAACAGGGTTTCTTTGTGTAGCCCTGGCTGTCCAGGAACTAGGTCTGTAGACCAAGCTGGCCTTAAACTCAGAGATCCACCTGCCTCTGCCTACCGATTACTGGAATTAAAGACCTGTGCCACCACTGCCTGGCTCAAGCTACCTTTTAAATTTAATTCTCTGAGACAAGATGCTGTGTAGGGGGCTGCTGTCTCAGAACTCTCTATATAGCCAGGATAGCCTTAGAACGCTAGTTGTCTTGCTGGGATTACAGATGTGTGCCACAAAAGCTCAGCCATCTTTTATATCCCTCATTCGATTGATGAGGCTGAGTTAGAAGGAATTCAACATTGGGGTCCTCCGTGACATCTCTGAGAGTTTTCAAATTTACCCTATTTCAGAGACTTAATTTGCTTAGGGACTAGGAAATTCTCAATTTTTAAAAGATGATCTGTTAAGTGGTGTTGAGGTCTCCCATCCTTGAACATGGCTCTCCTGTGGCTTCAGCCTCTTTTCTCAGGAATTCCCTGCCTACCTACCTCCATCAGTCTTGCTATGTCAACTTGAGAAATCTTAGCAGGGACTTTCCTTCACTCTCTGATGAACTCATAGATCCATTCCCAATCCCTTGTAGTTGAGGAAATGAAAATCCACAGTAATACTGACAGGAATTGGGGCTGGAGAGATGGTTTAGCAGTTAAGAACACTTGTTCTTGATAGAACTGGAGGTGAGAAGGTTTGGAGCCAAGGAAATGAAATACAACTTCAAACTCAACACTAGGAAGGTCAAGTTAATGTTAATGATTTTCAAGTTTATGCTAATGGTTGGCCGGTTGGGAGGCCTTGTCACCTTTGCTCCTACCTGTGACCCTGAAAGACCTCCCAGGGAGGGGAGCATCACCTCCAAAGGGCAAATGAAAGCTCTTGGGTAACAAACCTTCTGCTTATCCCCAGCACCTCACCACTTTATTACCTTCCATGGTAACCAACTACCTACCCATCCTTGCTTAGCATAGTCAACAATGTCCTCTGACCTTGTAGACTATCTCTCCTTCCTGCATGTGTCTTAGCCAGCCCAGGTTCATGTCTAAAGTTTCCACTCTTCGCTCTTCCCCAGATTTTTGCATAACTGGCTTCTTCTGGTTCTTCAGGTCTTCAACATCATCACACTATCCATCCTGCTAGCTTCCCTTTATTCTGTGGCACAATCTTTTTTTTTTTTTTTTTTTTTTTTGTCTGGGACAGTTCAGTAGCACCTGAAAATGTCTGCTTATTTCCTGACTCTCGGTAGGGACACAGACCTAGTTTGCCTAGCCTTTATCACTTTGTCACCAAGGCCCAATGGCACCCAGCAGGTCTTCTGAGACCACTGGGAGGAGCACTTTCCAGAAGCAATGGCTGCCTCTGAAGTGGTTTGGAACACCACTTGGGCTTCTGAACAATATGCCCGCTCCTGAGTGCCTGAGATGTGGAGGTCGGGGATTCTTATGGTTATGTTGTCTTGTGTTGGCAGATGGAAGCAAAGAAGGTAGCCCTCCGCTCCAGCATGAACTCATAATACCTCAGTGGAGGACTTCAGAAAGCCCTGGGAGAGGAAAGGTAAGACACTCAAGCTCCTCCTTGGAGAAACAGGAGCGACAGTTCCCTTCCTGAGGCCTGGAGCCTCCCAAGCATCACCACCACTTCTGTTTCTGAGTATGGTCCAACCTCTTACTGAGTCAACTTGGGATATCTTAGCAGGGACTTTCCTTCACTCTATGAAGAACTTGTAGACCCATTCTCAAACCCTTTTAGTTGAGGAAATGAAAATTCACAGTAATACTGACAGGAATTGGGGCTGGAGAGATGGTTTAGCTGTTAAGAGCACTTGTTCTTAATAGAACTAGAGGTTAGAAGGTTCCAAGCACCCAGATGATGGTTCACAACCATCTGTAACTCCAGTTCCAGGAGATGCCTCTTGAAGGCACATGGCATGCATATGGCATTCATACATAGGTGCAGGCAAAACACTCATGTGTATACACACACACACACACACACACACACACAGGCACAAAATAAATCTTAGAAATACACAGATCAAGTGCACATGTGTGATTTTTGTCATAGATCTTGATTGGAATTTTTTTGTTTATTTTTCTGTCTTATTGTTTTCTGAGGCAGGTCCTCTGAACTCCTGTCTCCATCTCCTGGGTCTAGACCTTCAGGCATATTCCTAGGTACCATCATGTGCCGTGCCCAGTTCTCTTTTGAGGCAGTCTCCATTGTAGCTTAGGCTGACCTGTACGTAAATCATTGCCTATCTGCCTCCTCAAAAATGCAAAGATTACACTGTGTGTCATGGTACCTAGCCATTTTTTTTTTTAAATAAGAGGCAAGATAGGGAGCTAGGATTAGGTTATATATCCCAAAATATCTTATGGATTCTTTGGTCCAGAACAGTAGCAAAAAGCACAAGTGTTGCCCAGGCAATTGGAACATGGTCCACCAAGCAGACCCATATTCAGGATGTTCTTGGGAGGGAAATATGGTAGTTGCGTGACAGTAACATGTTTTGTGACTTTCTACTTTACTTGTGCTTCCTCATTTATATAAATTCAGTGGGAATAAAGAGGAACAGAGATGTGGAGAGGGGTTAACTTTCTTTTTCATCAGGATCTTGTTATCTGTCCTACTCTGGCCTCTAACTTGGACTCTCCTGCTTCCCCTTCTCAGTGCTAGGATTGCACGGATACGCTACTGTGCCCACTTTGAAGGACTCATTTCTATGATCTCTTAGAAGGGGCCAAATGGCCTGTGGTTTATTGAAGAACAGATAGGAACAAGATTAAAGCCAGGGGAAGAAGTGTCAGGAAAGACTTCAGACAATTGTGGCCTTGGAATCTGGAAAGATAAACAGATGAGAAACGCCCAGAATTCCTTAAGTTACTGTAGAGTCATACAGACATGTCCCCCAGTTCGACAGCTTGGGCATACAGAGAAATGGCAGGACTAAATAAAAGTAGGGAACATTTTACCCTAAGAGCAAAGCAGAAAATTTCAGGAACTCATTTCATCCTAAAGTAGGAAAGGCTGAAAATAGCCTCAAGGAAATGCTAGACAAATTAATGGATGGCCGTTCTCTGGCAGATTATTATTTTCTTTAAATGTAAGGTCTTGTGTATTTCATCCACCACCATTATCGCCGAAGAATGGATGTGATACTTTTTATAGAGGCTCCTTTGTTACCTCCAGATGTTGGATGCTGGGCATCCCCAGGAAGGGCCTGAGAAACAAAGTAGAGGACCAGATCCTGTCTTTGTTCCCAGCCATTGTCTGCCCAAAACGTGGCTCATTGTATTCTACAAGGACCATCAGCCCAGTGCCTGGTACCATAAATATCTGGAGAGAGAGAGAGAGAGAGAGAGAGAGAGAGAGAGAGAGAGAGAGAGAAAAGAGTGTGTTGATTCACTCTGATTCTTATTTGCATTTGAGTAATTCATTGATTTATTAGACATTACTTAGACACTAACTGTATATGAACTCTAAAAGAGATTTTTGAGGATGCTTCATGTACACAGGGCAAGCTTGTCAGGTGGTGTGTAGCTGTTTAATTTTGCCCTAAAACAGAAAGGATCTGGGGTCCTTTTCTCAGGGAAGTGCGAACAGTGGGGTCACCTCCCAGTGCTTCCCAGGAGGCACGATGTTGACCCTTTCTCAGGCAGTGTGGGGTTCCAGGAGGAAAGCTGTCTGTAGTGGAGCTGGATGGGGAAGCTTCCTACAGCAGTGAAATGCAGTTTCATTGTTTTGCTCCAACTGTTTCCTGGAAACGGGGAACATCTGATTTTAAACCTCTGTGTCTGAGCACCCTCCAGAAACAGAAGTATTTTTGGATTACCTACATAAAAATAAATATTAGTTCTCATGTGTCAGGTAATGTCTCTGTGGGGGGCACATGGTATCACTTGCTCTGTGCCAAGATTCTTTTGTGTAAGGAGGGCGGGCGTCACATGGGTGCCTGCCTCAGCCCTGGGTAAGGACTTCCTGGACTTCTGTTGTCATGTGCTCAAATACCCACTGGGGCTGCCCTTCCTTGATTCTCAATGTGACTGGGCAGGGCTTTCACTCCAGAAGTCCCCAGGGCAAAACCACAAGTGGGAGGCAATCACTTCGGGGCACTGACCATGCGCTGAATCTGTGCTTCAGAATTTGGGAAGTGAGCCCCTTAGTGAAAGTGCCTGGATACCCATCTGTGTCCTGCTTCCTGAATCTCAATGTCCCCTCTTAAAAGATGAAGCAACAGGATTAACTGGGCATTGGACAAAGTACTTGAGTGGAATGTTCTTATCTTATCCCTTGGTGGTCTCGAAGTCCACAGGCAAGATCCCAGTTGGAAATGAGTGGAGCAGGGGTTAAGAAAAGGAATGTGATATGGCCCGTGGGTGTGGCTCAGTTTGTATTGAGCTTGCCTGAGGTCCTGGGTTTCTCACATAATACACTCATACACAAAAAAAAAATGGATGTAGTAAGTGTCATTGGCTTCCTTCAGACGGCCTTATATTGCTGTAGTTAGTTTAAAAGATTTAAAAAAAAAAAAATTGGTCCATGTTGTCAAATTATTTTTCAGGTGGTTCCAGTTAAAATTTTCAGACAGAGGATCTGAGGGTGACCATTTTAAAGTATGCCCCGCAGCACTGCGAGTTACAGTTTTAAATGTTTTGTTTACTATAATCCTCTTTTTAAAAAAAATATTGTGGGCCGGGCGGTGGTGGCGCACGCCTTTAATCCCAGCACTTGGGAGGCAGAGGCAGGCGGATTTCTGAGTTCAAGGCCAGCCTGGTCTACAGAGTGAGTTCCAGGACAGCCAGGACCAGAGAAACCCTGTCTCGAAAAACCAAAAAAAAAAAAAAAAATATTGTTTCTCTTCCTCCTCCCCTCACCCCCCCCATGGGGAGAGGAGGGAGTTTACCCATGATGCTCAGCACTGCTCTTCATGCTTGCTGGCCATTTGCATGTCTTAGATGCTCTGTGCTGGGTGTATGGTGTGTTTGGCAGTTGACAAATTGTTTATATGTAAAATACATCTGAACTCTGAACTTATTGTACAACCCTAATTTGTGGGGCTTTTTGTCACCACCCCTTAGATGATTGGAGTTTCCAAATTGAAGGCCCAAATAAAAGAAAGCAAAATATAAAAGAACTCACTTGGGTATTTTTTTTTTAAGATGGTAGCCAATGTAAGAGTGACAGCCTCCTTTGAACTAGGCACTGTGATACATGATTTATATTCATTTATTTGTTCATCTGGTCCTTAAGGATCTTCAGAAGGTTGGCTGTTACCATCCCATGTCATGGAAGAGTTAACAGATATAGAGAGGCTTGGTCCAGGGTTACACAATCACAGGTGACATTGCACACTAATCCAGGGTCTGACGCTAGGGAATTGACTTCTGAGGACCTTCATGAGATTGTGTACACCTGCTCAGCCTTGAACCCCAGCTTGCCTTTCTCTCCTTTGCTTCTGGGAGACAGCAGATGGGATGATACGGGTTGTTTTCGGGCTGAGGTCACTTCAAGCTTAGGCTGGAAAGGCTAATGACCTTTCCTCACTGGCTTCCGGAGGATCCCTGTGCTGGCACTATGTCAGATCCTGTGTGGGGCCCTGGGAGCTTAGGTCCTTGCTTCCAGGAACTGACATGCTTTTATTGTTGTTTTTAGCATCCACTCACAGCAGAACTCAGGGTCATGGCTGAAGGGCGAGAGCTGATCCTGGACCTGGAGAAGAACGAGTAAGTGGGTTTCTCCCTTCTTTTGTCTGACACAAAACAATGAACTCACCTTCAGTAGCAGTCTGACGCAGGTGTCCCAGTTGGAAAGGAAGACGTTTAGTGGCGTGACCCCCAAGCTCGACATCCTTGGTTCCTTTGTGGGGCATCTTGCCAAGATAGAGCTTTTCCTTGGTCTCTTGACTGCTGGGAGATTGGCGGGATACTTCACATCCTGCTTGGATTTCCTTAGACTGTGTTTCCGGTGCTTCATGGAGTTCACTGGGGGAGTGTGTGTGTGTGTGTGTGTGTGTGTGTGTGTAAGGGCGGGAAGGGACTGGAGGCAGCTGCTGTCCTAGCTCCAGCTCAGTGTATGGCAGGAAATGAAGGCGATTAGAGGGAGACAGGGAGAAGCAGCAGGCTGGGCAGGGATTTGGCACCTCTGACCCCGATTCTTTCATCTACCCAAGATTCTGCTGAGAAGTGCATTGCTCGAAGCCTCCTGGCTTCCATGGGTCCAGCTTTTCCCTAACCTCATTCATGCTGGGCGGCGGCCTAGTTCAGAAATATCTCCACATTGATTTGCCTTCCGGCATAACTGTCTCGATTCATGGATGCAGGGTTGAATAGATGACCCTGCCTAGCTGTGTCCATTGATTGACTGCCCATTCTGCCGCCAGCCCCAGTCCACCTGGCCTCCCAGAGCTCTTCCTACTTGGCCAGGGACTCCAAAGCTTTTATAGTTTCCCCACCAATGGTCCCACTTTTTATCCTCCACATCGACGTGTAGATAAGGATGCTTGGTTTGGAGAGCTGCCCGTCTGCTCTTGGCAGCCTCCAAAACACCCTGGAAGCTGATGAGTAATAAAAGCCTAGCTGCCAAGAAGGGGCTAGAGCAAGGCCTTCCCCATCCAAACCGGTGGGGATGGATGCTTGGCTTTGGTGGAATGGGAGAAGGATTTATTCCAAATTTGGGCTCGTTGGACACTTGAGAGAAGGGTCAGTGGAGTCCCCAGTGCGGTGAGAGGGACAGGGTTTTTGTGACACTACTCTAGGGAGATTGGACAAACATCTGCTTGCCAATGACAGACCCAAGTAAGGATGCCACTAAAGTCCAAATTTGTGAACCAGTATTTTTTTGGGGGGTGCTTACAGTAATAGGGATGAGGGGTTACCTATGGGCACAGAAGTGACTCAAAAGATAGTAGCCTCACCAAGGCCCACCCAGCATGGGTAACAGTGTATGAAAGTTGGAAGCTTGAGGTTCACTGCATGGCTTGCAGGCAACTCTGGTAGTCTGAGCCTAGTCCAGGGGGCTGGCGGGCTGGGCTGGGCTGGGCCCGGGCCAGGCCTCGCCTCAGGGAGGAAGGCAGTCCTTACTGCTTATATATATTGTTGAGGGCAGGGCCTAGTGATTCTGGTCATCTTCAGGAACTTCCTTGAAGCCTTGGATTGTTTATTGTTTACTTCCTGAGTTTAATGAGCTTCCCAGCAGAATGGAATGTTTTAACTCTCTCGAGCAAGCACCCTGTGTCTTAAAAGAGAAGGAGGTTTATTATGGAGAAAATTGCAACATAACACAGGGCTGGGTCCCTCCTCTTCCCTGTGCCTCTAGGACATTGGCTTTCAGCACTCCAAAAAGATAGACATCACTGTCCATGTTTGCTCCCCTCCGGAAGAGCAAAACTAGCCTTTTACTGGTTTGCTGAAATGTTTCTTTCCTTCTACTCCCTGGTTAGAGCTGGCTAGCTACCCAGAGTGGGAAGAACCTCCTTGCTCAGGCATCCCTTTGACTGTGATGCTGTCTTCCTGCAAGGCCTAGGGAGGGCTAGCTTGTGCTTGACCTCTCTTAGGGATCGGCTTGGTGCCTTACTGGCTCTGTCGATGCTCCTGATTGCCATCTGTGTCTGTCCTATTTACCCTTGATCTTCCCACAGTCCATTGAATTGGTGATACCTTCAGGGGTAGAGCCTTAGCTGGTCAGCTAAGCCAGGGACCCTTGTCCTTTCCTTCTGCGTTGGAACTTCTGCAGAAGATCACAAGAAGTTAGACTAGGAAGATTTCTTAGAGCATCAGTTCCCAATCTGTGGGCTATGACCTCTTTCTTTGGCAAACCTCCGTCTCCAAAAAAATTTACATTAGGATTCATAAACAGTAGCAAAATTAGTTATGAAGTAGTAAAAAAATCATCTTATGGTTGGGGAGTGGGGTGGAGAATCACCACAACATGAGGAACTGTATTAAAGGGTCCAAACATTAGGAAGGTTGAGAACCACTGCTCTAGAGACTACTGAATGCTGTGGTCTCATGTACAAGTACAGAAGCTTCATCACAGAAAGGGAGAGGCAGGCACTTGCTTAAAGTCACCCACCAAGTGTATGAAGAGGGCGAGTGGAAATCGGTTGTATTTTTGGCTTGGATGTGGAGTTGTAGCATGCGACCTAGGGCAAGCTGACCAAGTCTGAAAGGAGAGGAGTGATGGCTGCCTCATGAGGTGGTTGTGAGGGATGGGCTGAGTGGGCAAAGCATAGAATGTGAGCACATGGAGTTGTCAATATAGTGATTTTTAATTTTGTGTGTGTGTGTGAGAGAGAAAGACAGAGACAGATACAGACACAGACAGAGAGAAAGGACAGGTTTGAATATGGATGTCTGCTTAGAAGTCAGGGGATAGCCTCAGCTGTCGTCGTTTGGCTCGTCTGGCTAGCTAAAGAGCCTCAGGAATTCGCCTGTCTCCTCTTCCTCATCCTTGAGATGACAACTACCTGTTACTATATCTGGCTTTTTTTTTTTTTTTAAACATGGATTCTAGGATTGAATGCAGGAAGACAGGGCATCACTGAGCAGGCCCTGTTGTGATCTTTAATAACCTACTGCTAGGGGTTTTTCATAGGTGCCACCTACTTTTCTGCGCATGGCCGCTGCCACCCGCCTCCCAGGGAGGCCCGTGGAGATAGGGTTCCTGGCCTCCTAGAGCCCACGGAAGGCTGGAGACTTGACCAGAATGGAAGCAGCACAGCCAAACAGCATGATCTCACCAGGTGTCCCTGGGGAAGGACTTCCTGCTATTTTCATCCAAATTGGGCTTTTTGTTTTTGCACACGTGTAACTGAACTGAATTCACTCCCAACTGCACACAACTTCCTGGTGTGTTTATTTTCCCCACGTCCTCTCATTCACAGGCCAGCAAGCCCAGATTCAAAACAGCTTTGGGGTGAGGAGAAGGGATTTTTCTGAGTTTTCAAGTTGCTATGTTAACATTTCTTCCTTCTGGTGGTATCTAAGGAATCTAGGTCCTGTGCTCAGAAATTTCCCAAAAGTTCCTTTCTGTTCTTGGTGGATTCCTCCGCTCTGCCTGTCTGTTTTCACCTGTGATCTTCCGTGCACCAGTGTAGGTCTCGGCGAGTTGAACTGTGGGGAAAGAGTTCTGCCAGCCTGGAGCTCTTGTTATAATGAGAAGGGAAACAGGGAGTGCACGGTTAGTGTGTAGTGTATCCAAATAATGAGAATTGTATACAGGAAGCAAAACACTGTGGGCTCAGGAAGAGCGGGGTGGGGGCGGGGTGGGAGGGAGCCGATGTTATGAACAGTAGTCAGGAATGACCATGGGAAATCTGAGCAAAGACCTAAAAAGAGTGAGCTGTGGAGACAGCTGTGGGAGACAGTTTCAAGGAGGGGAACAGTCAAGTTCAGAGGTCCTGTAGATTACGAGGATTTTAGCATCCCTGTCCCACTTCCTTGTGTCTCTCCATTCATTGGATTCTCTGGCCTCCTGGGAGCCATGGACAAGGGCTTCTAAGACAATGGTGAGGGGAAGGATATTGAAATTTGTTTTTCATCACTCTGAGGTGTCTGGCTTTCTCCCCATCGATTCAAAGTCCTCGTGCTAATGCACGGCCCGAAATAGCAGTGAACGGGCCCTTAATGGAATTCACACATGGAGACATCATCGCCAAGAATGGTGCGGACAGAGGAACGGGATGGGGTGGGCGGCGGGAGGCGGGGCCAGAATGGGACGTGGCGGGCGGAGCTTTAGCAGAGTCAGCAGCCGAGGGGCAACATTTTCTCCACTTTGAAGCAGGTCAGGATAAGCTGGTCCCAGCCCCTTTTCTGTGGAGCGCTGGCAAAACAGAAATGACCCTGTGAGAAAATGAGCACATTGCTTCACTCTGTGGCTCGCATTCAGATGCTGACCTTACAATTCAGCAAAAAGTCTCAGTCCCTTCGCCCAGGACTATAATCACAGCCCTTGCATCTCAGAGCCGTGAGGAGATGCTGTATGTGTATAAAGGACCTAACCAGTGTGTAGCTTGTACTGCACACTCAGTAAAGGGCAACTGTTATTATTTCTTGCTCCACTGTTTGCAAATTGGTCATTATAAAACATAGCAGTGCCAAGCAAACAAAGCTGTAGATAGAGTTCACTGCTGTCTAATGGGGGATTTTCTAGACGTTGCTTGTGCCTATGAGACCGTGGATCCTGTCAATGTGTAGTCTCGGGGATGCTGATACGGACTTCTAGGGTAGCTGGGAAAGAAAAAAAGTTTAAAAAGAAATTTATGTTTATTTTATGTGCAAGGTGTTTTACCTGCATGTATATATGAGTACCATATGCGTGCCCGGTACTCTCAGTGGTATCAGCTCCCCTGGAAATGGAGTTACAGATGATTGTGAACTGCTGTATGGGCACTAGGAATAGAAGCCAGGTTCTCTGGAAGAACAGCCAATGCTCATAGCCTCTAAGGCATATCTCCAGCCTCCAAAAAATAGGTTTTGCCAAATAAACGGTTCTGTTAAATTTATTGTATACACCTGAGTGTCATGAAAACTATACTACTCTGTCTCAGGAAAGCATTATAATGTTATTTACTATAACATCTAGCATTTACAAGATATGTACCTCAGGACTGTTGCATAGTTGTTAGGAGACCGTCACTTGTCACCCAGGCATCCCTTCTGGTGAACATAGTCCTAAGCTCATAGAAATAAGGTAGAGATGACAGAAATACCAGCCTGCCTTCCTGAACCTCAACCTTCTCATCTTCAAGAGCCTTCTTGTGTTACCTATTTAAAGGGACACTGTACACGTGGCAATACAAAGTTCCTGCTTCAGGAGAGCCCCTCTCCCCAAAATAGCAGGCAGCAAGATGATGAGAAACGACGTCCCCAAATGTCCTTGAAGTTGTGGTGAAGGGTTAGCCTAGGTCTCACCAGTTCAGGCAGCAGAAAGAACAGAAGGGAGGATTACAGGGTAGAAATTACAGGCTCCTAGTCACAGCCTGTAATTTGGTGGCATACATCCATAATATTTTTTTCTCTGTGACTCGCCCCCTGTTCTGAGGACTGCCATTAACCTAGGGGCCATGTCTGACAATCCTTATGTGCTGTGCAATTAGATAGACGTTTCTGGTGCTGAAGTCATCTTAGGAGACAGACTTCTCTAGGGAGCTGTGGACTTTAGTTCTCTTGCCTTGTGGCTGCTTTTTCTAAGAGAAGCTCCAGTAACCTGTTTAAGCTGATTCCAAGACAGAGCTTTTGAACCAGTGGGCAAAAATCACTGTATTACAAGGTCACCTTCAAAATCAAGTGAGGACTGGGGATGGAGCTGGTCAAGTGCTTGGCTAGCATGCATGAGGCCCTAGATTCAATTCCCTGCAGGATATAAATTGGCCTGGTGGTGCATGCCTGTAATCCTAGCACTCCAGAGTGGAGGGTCAGCAGTTCAAGGTCATCCTCGCCTACACTTTGAGGTTAGCACCACTGGCCTATATGAGACCCTGTCTCAAAAACAAACAACCAGCCAAAGGAGAAAAGTCCCAGCACTATCTGTGCTGTACTGTGTTGTTCTTGCCACTTGTCCCCTGAGCACACGCTGAGGCTGACTCTTCCCTCTTAAGGATACTCTCCTAACTTGAGCCCAAACTGTAGTGATGTTTAGATTTGGTCTCAAGAAGGGGTGTGGCAGGCAGTGGCAGCCATACATACCGCTGGTGTTGCACGAGGCAGAGGCAGGCTGATCTCAGTGAGTTCAAGGCCAGCCTGGTCTACATAACAAGTTCTAGGACAGCTAGAACTTCACAAAGAAACTTTGAAAAACTAAGAAAGGAAACAAAACAAAACAAAACAGGGGAGTGGGCAAGGAGAGAGGGAAAGAGAGAGAGGTCTTGATCTTAAGGTACAAGGCTCATCAATAACAATGGATATCTATGCTATTTATGCTGTCATTATTAAGGCAGAACTTGGGCATGTAGGGCTTTAGGGTTTAAATACCCATTATAACTTTTGATGGGTTAGCGTTTTAGGAGTCTTATCCACTATGACTCTGACAATAAGCTTTCTTCCTAGCTCAGACGTTACAGGAGAGGAGATTGATTTATTGTTCTGAAACTTTAGAGTCAGCTTAGAAAATCAAGTAATTTCTGAATTGTTTTGTTTTTTCCTGCCTTCCTTCCTTCTTCCTTCCTTCTTCCTTCTTTCTTCTTCCTTTTCCTTCTTCCTTCCTTCCTCTTCCTTCCTCTCTTCCTTCCTTCATTTTCTTTTCTTTCTAAAGACTGGGTCTTACTCTACAGCCCAGGATGTCACCAAACTCACCATAGGCCTCTGCCCTCCACTTCTCATGTAATGAGATCACAAGCATGGACACCACACAGCCAACAGCCACTTGTTATCAGCCTTCCTTTCCCCTTAGCCCTAGTTGGATCATTTAATGACAGAGGAACAGAAAGGCATCTCTTCAGCAGACAACTCAAATTACTGCCTCTCATTCTCAGATTTTTCTTTCTTACACGGAGTTCTCTTAGAAACATTCAGCGGATTCAAACAAGAGGCAGGCACAGCACTCCTGTCACCCCTCCATCCCTCCCATCCCCTCCCCACCTCGCCCCGCGCTCCATCCGGGCACCTTCTCAGTTGGGGACAGATTTCAACGTCTTATGAGGACACACTCTCTTTGGCCTTGTCTGGTCAGAAATTTCATCTGGTCAGATATTCCATTGGCTGTTGGCAAAATTCAATTTCCTGGGTCAAAGAGACGCTGGGAAAGGCTTAGCTGGCGGCCCAGTGCCCTTAGTAGACCGTGCTTTGCTGAGTTGCATTTAAATGAGTCATAGGCATATGGATTACATTTCAGTTAAAATCCACATGGCCCAAGAAATTAAAGGATATCATACTTTAACCAAGTATTTGGCAGATCTCAGGTATTCCAAATGTTTTTGCAAAGCCTGCGTGCAGCTGGGCTCCCGGGTCCCTGCAGTTAATCCTGTGAGACTTGGTGCCAAGGAAGCAGCTGGGTGACTGGTGGGGAAGACAGAATTTGATGAGAGCTGCCTGTGGCTATCTGAGTATTTCCACAGACATTTTTTTGGGTGGGAAATTGGATAACAGCTCCATCCAAGGTAGTGAATGGATGCATGCATTAATATGAGGGCGGAGAGCTGTTGTTAGGCCTTGCCCTAGTGTGACCTGGAAGTTCTGTTTGGGCTGTAGTTTCCCACCACAGCTTGGAGACAGATTTATTTCACTTCACAGTTCCCATGTTGTGCAGAAGCCCTGACATTGTAGAACAAATGGAATGTCAGAGTGTCTGATAGGATCTCCGTGCGAGTCAGACTGTTCTCAGCCACACATAAGCAGGCTGTCTGGTTGCCATGGGCTGGAGGTTTATGTCTCTTTCAAGCCCATGTATTGAAATGCTAACACCCTTAAGGTCATATGTTAGGCATGGTTTGTAAGGTGATTAGGTCGTGCCATCTCTGCCCTCCATGACTTGAGTTAGGTGGCCTTCTAAGAGTCCGGAGGAAGCTAGAACACTCTTGCTATGAGAAAGTACAGCCAGAACCAGCTTCCATGTAGCACAGTGGCTCTTGGCTGATACCAGCTATTCTAGAACTGTGGGACATCAATTTCTGTTGTTTATAAGCCACAAGGCTTGTGGTATTTTGTTACAGCAGCCTGAGCGGACTACGGCAACATCGTTTCCAAATTACTAGAAACGATACCTTTTTGGGGTCCATTGTTCAGAGTTGGTCTTGGTTTAATACTCTTCTGAAAGCATGCACTGCACAATCACCCAGTGTGTCAGGCAGCCTCCAAAATGGAAATGACCAAGATGTGTTGATACTGAGCCCCAGAGGTTCTGCTTTTATGGCAGAGAGGGGACAGTGGTGGGACCACATACACAGAGCATGGAGTGATTCATGAATGAGCCGCAAACGGTAGCATCCACCACTCCTGTTGAAGCCTGGATCTTGGGCACAGCAATTCTGATTTTATTCTTTCCGCTCTAGAGCTGGGGAAAAAAACAAGCTTCTGTGGTCTTAACCCACCAACCTCCCCAAAACAAACACAAAAGTGTTTATGGCTTAGAGATGCTGGGTTTTATATATTTAGTCCAATGTCTGGCATATGTCAAGTAGGTTTTCAATGTATGTTAAATTTATTTTAAATCACTTTGTTACTGTGTTTTATGTGTATGCGTGTTATGCATGCATCTATATCTGTGTACCACGTGTATACATGGTACTGTGGAAGCTAGAAGAAGATGTCAGATGCCCTGGACCCAGAGTTATAGACAGTTGTGAACCAAATGTGGACTGTGGGAAGGGTAGTCAGTACTCTTTACTGCTGAAGACATTGCTCCAGTCTCCTGTGTTGATTTAAAAAAATAAAGATTTGTTTCTCTCTCTCTCTCTCTCTCTCTCTCTCTCTCTCTCTCTCTCTTCTCTCTCTGTGTGTGTGTGTCTGTCTGTCTCTCTGTCTCTTCTGCCTCTGTCTGTCTGTCTCTGTGTGTGTGTCTGTCTCTGTGTGTGTCCATCTCTCTGTGTCTGTCTGTCTCTCTCTCTGTGCCCATCTTTCTGTCTTTTCTCTCTCTTGCTCTGCTCTTCTTCTCTGTCTCTGTCTCTCTCTCTGTCCCTCTCTCTGTCTTTTCTCTCTTGTGTGTGTGTCTGTCCATCTGTCTCTGTGTCTGTCTCTTTGTGTGTGTCTGTCTCTCTGTCCCATATTTCTGCCTGTCTCTGTCTCTCTGTCACTCTGTGTTCATTGTGTGTGTGTGTGTTGTTACGGGAATTGAACTGAGAGCCTCACCAGCTAGGCCAGCATTCATCCAATGAGCTGTGTGAGCTGTGTGTTTAGCCTTTCTTTTTAACTTTTTCGTTTTCAGACAGTGTTTTCTACTAAGTTGTCCAGAATGTCCTTGATCGACTGCTCCTACATCAGCCTCCCAGGTAGCTAGATTTTCAAGCCTTTATCTACCACTTCCTTCTAGAACGTACTCTTCTGAGAATCTTGATGATGCAAGGCATTACTAGTGAGAAAATGACAGGAACAAAACATATTGAGAAACTTGTGCGTTTGTTGTCTGTCAAGTCTTTCTTAAGTTCTGGGAAGCCTCTCTTGATAAGAGTTCACTCTGCTAAAGAACTTAGGAGTGAGGGTAACTAGGGTTGGTGGGTGGACCAATAATGGTGACAGCCGTACCAGTCCTCACTGCAGATGCTGCAGATGCCTATGTAACAGGTCTAGTTCCTAACAGCCTTTACATAGCTTGTTAATGTCATCATCAGTCACTGTATGAGAGAGATATAGGGACCTATGTTAGTCTGTTTGCAAAAGGGGGTCCCTGAAATATTATAATGTTTTCTAGTTCATCAGGGTGAGAGGCAGATAGTATAGATGTGAGTCTGGTCTGTTTGAGTCCAAAGTCCAAATTGGTCTAAGTCAGTCAATCAGTCATTTTGTCTGTCTGTCTGTCTGTCTGCCTGCCTGCCTGCCTGCCTGCTGGTCTGATTCTGTCCTCTGTCATTCCCCCAACACACACACACACACACACACACACACACACACAACACACACACTGTGTTAGTAGAGGAAAAGCTGAGCAGTGGCGTGCATTCATAGCTCTTGGCTTTCTTATGATGGAGACAGTTTCTTATGTCTCGGTTTATTACTTGAATGTGATGTGCCCGTGGCCTCAAGCTCCCCTGCTTTGGTTTCCCCAACATGATGATGGACATACCCATGCACTGTAGGCTAAAATAAATTCTTTTCTCCCTTAAGTTGTTTTTCCTGGGTTTATTTATTTATTTTTTTTAATCACAGCAGTAGGACAAGGAAACAAGACAAGGCATAGCCTATGCCAAGTTCTCTAACAATCTCCTTATCCATACCATAGAGCTAATTACAGTGGCCGTGGGTAGAATTCAGTGATGTAACGACCTTAAGGAGCTTTCAGTGCCCGGCATGCTGTAAGGGCAATAAATAGCTATTATATTTGTATTCTGCAGGGTCAGGAAAACAGTGAGGAATGATGTAAGAGGGAATTCCCCAGAGCTGATTCCCCAGTGTGTGAAGAAGAGTTGACCTTAAAACCCACTGCCCCAGGAAGGAAACTCACTTCTGCTCTCCCTGCCATGCCCAGGTTCACCTAACTGTATCGAAAACATGAAGTGTAACAGCTGTCTCCTGTGTGGACCCAACTGTACCTCTTTCTGGGCCTGTGGAGTCAGTCCCCAGGACTCTCATAGCGAGACCTGAACCTTCCTGATAAGGCGGTTGGGATGGGCTTACCAGTTCCAGCCCTATCTCTTCCCTGGAATTGCAGCCAAGGCTGCCTGCATAGCAAGGATGTGCACCTCATCTTTTGTCTCCGGCTTATTTCTTCTGGCTGCCCTTCATTTGGAGCCAGGGTAAAATGAATGGAGGAAGCTGTCAGCTGCCCCGGTGGCCTCAGATGGACGCTTGCAGAGCTAAGGGAAGCTGGGGACTTGGAAGAAGCTGGGGACTGTTCTGGACTGTGAGCATCTTTACTCACAGGCTGTTGACCTGAAGATAACACAGCCCAGGGGCTGAGCTCTTACCATGAGCTTCATGTTTTACATAGACTTGCTTAACTCTGTATGTTTACCCAAATGGAGTCGTACTGGACTCTTGATTTTATGACCTATTTTATTTCATTTATTTTATTTTGTTGTTGTTTTTTGTTTATTTTGTTTGTTTTTTTTGTCTTCTTGGTAAAAACTGGAGTCACTTAGGAAAAGAGAACCTGGATTGAGGGAACACTTCTATCAGATTGGCCTGTGGAACATTTTATTGATTAGTAATTGATTATGAAAGGCCCCAGCCCACTGTGGGTGGTGCCAGCCCTAGGTAAATGGTCCTGGGTTGTATCAGAAAGCAAGCTGAGAAATCCAAAAAGAGTAAGCCAGTAGGCACCATTCCTCCATGGTCTCTGCTTCCATTCTTGCCTTTAGGTTCCTACTTGAAGGTCATGCTTTGACTTCCCTTCAAAGCAGACTATGACGTGTAAGCTGAAATAATCCCTTTCCTTCCCAGGTTGCTTTTGTTTATGTTATGCAATAGATAGAAAACTAAGACATTTGCCATCAGCATTTTCCCATATTAGCCCATATGAGTGGGGTGTGTGTGTGTGTGTTTTATTGGTTATGCATGCCGTGTGTGTATAGTATGTGCAGGTGAGTATATGGGTACATGAACCTGTGTATACAAATGAGAAGTCCCAAGTAGTATGTTGGGCGTCATCTTCACTGTCTTACATTTTATAGGGTCTTTCGCTGAACTGGAAGCTAGCTCTTCAGGCTGGCCAGTAAACTCTTGGGATCCTCTTGTCTCTAAACCAAAATCTTGGATTTGCAGGCATGCATATCTATGCCTGGATTTTTGCCCAGGTATTGGGGATTTGAATTCATATCCTTATGCTTGCAGAATAAGTGCAGTAACCCACTACCTACCACCTCAGCCCTATTTTTATTCTTTATAAATGGAGACACAGGAGTCCATGGTGATTATGATGGATCAAAAGTTTTCCTATTAAAGGAGAGTCAAGTTTCTGATCTCTTGTTACTACAAATAACACATCAGTAACAGGTGTGAGAGTCTTTGAATGCTTGGCAGATGTTTCTATAGGAATGGCAGAGTTATAAGATCATATGATGGTTATATTTGAAGGCTGTACCGTTTCACATATATATGGCTATGAGAATATATTATGGATACATTTCCATGTGCACTTAGGATCATTTAAAAATGATTATGTGATATTATATTGGCTACATATATAAGATAACTATACCATTATCTTGTATTTTTAAATTTAGTTTTGGTTTTTGAGGGTTTACTTATTTTTATTTTATGTGTATGAGTGTTTACCAATACATGTCTGTGTATCATGTGTATGCAGGACCCATAGAGGCCAGAAGAGGTCAGTAAGTTTCCTTGGACTGGAGTTAACAGTGGTTGTGAGCTCCTGTGTGGGTGCTGGGAATTGAACTTTGAACCTTTAGGAAAATAGTTGGTGCTGTTACCACTGGACCATCTTTCTAACCCTCTTCCACAATTAACAGATCACAATTTTGTGAACCTGAAAAGTGATCAGGTCACAAACTGCTTGCTGTTTTTAATTGCTTTTCTCATTGCTGTGATGAAATATCTGGTAAGAAGCTGTTTCGGGAGATATTTGAATCTCCAACCCGAATAGGACGGGTCAATGAAAACACAACTCAGTAATTATGAATATATTCTGTAAGCCTAGATTGGGCAGATACTCCTACACTACTCTGTTCCCAGCTATGAGACCCTATAACTTGAGAATTTTCCAGACCCTGCGTTTGTCCTTCTACCTCCTGCTTCCCAGTCGTCCTCCTCCATCATCTTCTCTCTCCTCTCTTCTCCCCAGTCATCCTCTCTCTCTTCTTTCCCCAGTTGTCATCATCTCCATCGTCTTCCTCCTCTCGTCCTTTCCCCTGCTCTCTTCCCACCAACCTTTATATCACCACCTCCCCTTCCTCTGCCCAATCACTGGCTCCAGCCTTTATTTTACAAATTAAGATGGGCAGAAGGTTCACTAGAAATCACCTGTGTAATGATTCACACCTCCTCTGCAGCCCTTCACAGGAAAGGGGAATTAGTATCAAAATACAAGGCCGGGGCTATCCACAACAAGAAGCAACATACAGAGGAAGGCTTTCGTGGCTCTGGGTCTGAGGAGATTTAGTTTATCATGGTGGAACATCAAGAAGTAAGCATGAGGTGGTCACATCTGGGTCTAGTTGGAAAGCAGAGAGAAATAAATACTGAAGTTCAGCTCTTCTTCTCTTCTTCTTCTTTCTTCTTCTTCTTCTTCTTCTTCTTCTTCTTCTTCCTCTTCCTCTTCCTCTTCCTCTTCCTTCCTCCTCTTTTTTTTTTAGAATTATTTATTTATTTTTATTTATATAAGTACATTGTAGCTGTCTTCAGACACACCAGAAGAGTGCATTGGATCCAGTTACAGATGGTTGTGAGCTACCATGTGGTGGCTGGGAATTGATCTCAGGACCTCTAGAAGAGCAGTTGGTGCTTTTAGCTGCTGAGCTATCTCTCCAGCCCCCCCTTCTCCTTCTTTTCTCTTCTCTTCTTTTCTTTCTCTTCCTTTGTTTTCTCTTTTTATTCAGTCTGGGACCCCAGGCCATGGTCCTTTGTTAAACATTCCTGGAAACTTCTAGATACTCGCAGAGGTTTAGCTCCTCGATGATTCCAAGTTCTGTCAAGTTGACACAATCCATAGTTAGCAATAATCAAGATGCTTTGATGAATTTCGTGTCCTCTTAGCAGTGGGCATTCAGGTTGTACCTACCTTTTTCTCTTTAAGATTTTTATAAGCAGTGCTGGACTGAGCACACTTGACCTTTTTGGACAGCACTTCCCTAACAGATAAGAGTTCAGTCAAGGGAACTTAGAAGTAACACATGCGTATCTGAGGACAAATTGCCATTGGCCTCTCTATACCTTTACATCCCTTTTTCCCATGATGGCACCCAGGGTATCTTTTGAAACCCAAGGATTCCTACTTTATTTCAAATAGCTTTATTGATACCAGTTATATGGACCCATTTACCTTACCCATTTAAAACAATTAGTTTGGTATTTTTCCTTTGGACAACTACCACCGTTCTTTAACCTAGAGTCATAGCCTTCGTTCCAGGAAGAACCCATTAGCAGTGTTACAGATTGAATTGTGTCATTATCTGCCTACATGCTTATGTTGGAGCCTGACTCCAGAGTGATCTTATTTGGAAATTGAGTCACAGGTATTTTGTTAAAATGAGTAAGGTGGACTCCTAATGCAGGGTGACTGGATTCTGTATAGAAAGGGAGTCAGGACACAGAGATGCAAGGAACTGACTTCTAATGTCATAAGCCAAGAAGCCAGAAACCAGGAACCTGGCTGCGAAGGGCTCTCTCTCTCTCTTATGTCTGCAAGCCACCAGACGAACATGGCCCTGCTAACCCCAAACTATGGTTATGAACTTCTAGGTTTTGAGCCACTTAATTGGGGATGCTTTGTTAAGGCAGGCCTTCCCCCTTCTTCCCCTCACCAGTCTATAAGACACAGACTACAACTTGTTTCTAGATTTGCTCAATCCGGGTGATTCATGTAAGATCATTAGGCAATATACCCTTACTCTTCCTCTCTTTCCCCCTGCTCCTCTTTCCTGCTCGCCATCCTTCCTTCTGCTTTTTCCCTTTCTTTCCTCTGTCTATTCCCACCCACCCCTTTGACGCAGTGTCTCATGCAGCCCAGGCTGGACTCACTATGTAGCTAGCCGCAGCTAGCCCTGAGCTCTGCATCCTCCTAGGCATGAGATCCTCCTTGCCTCCACTCCTGAGTGCCAGAACCACAAGGCTGTACTATCACATCTGGCCTCTGCGCTCTTTCCTACTTGGGTCTTTTACTTAGGCTTGTGTTTTTGAGGTCTATGCATGACGTAGTATGTCTTGGAATGTTTTTGATGTTGCTGTATAGTATTCTATCCTATGTATATACCACTTTATAATGTCCCATTTATCTCCCAGTTGATAGTTTTCCCCTTTGACCCTCAGCTAACTTTCCGCTCTTTGATGAGGGGGCTGTTGATGGGTCCTCTGTATAGCCCTGTGCTAGCCACCGTGTAGGGATGAGAAGTTATTTTTGCCCTCTGGAGGAGAGATAATAACAAAGCAGAGGTGAATAAAGTGCTGAAAGGCTAGAGGAAAGACGGTGTCTCTGTCTGTCATGGGGTCCTAGGAGGATTCCCTGCTAGGGTACTTACTTGCAGCTCAGTCTTTGAGGATGAGGGACTGCTTTGCATGACACAGAAAGAAGGGATAAATGAGAGAATGAATTAAGACTGGGAAGATACTATATAAATATTTGGTCTACATCAAGGACTCAAGTCTTCATCATCTGTTAGGAATCCAGCATCCTCCCTAAGTAGCCATTGTTTGACCTTATTAGTGATGTGTTAAAGTTGGGGAAGGGAAAATTGGTTTCTCCTTCCACATCAGGACTGCCAGATGATTCAAGTGACAGACAGCTCAGTATTTCACTCTTGCCTTGGGCTAAGCATACAGCCAGGGAGGCAAGCAGAGCTTCTAGAAAGATGTTTGAAGAATTTTTGACAACTGGGCTCTGCTTTGAGTGGGAAGTGTTTTTCCCTGCATCTTTCCTTGCTGAAGAGAAATGTGGATTGAACCATGGGGGTGAATATGTATCTGGGGATTCCAGGAATTACAAGGGGCTGAGCATAAGGCTAAGATAATGTCCTCCCAGCTTGGGTGGATGGCTTGCATATGGATGGATGACTGGATGGATGGATGGATGGATAGATGGTTGGCTATACATTTGAGTGGAGCACTGTTAAGTCCCACCACCTTCTCCTTTCTTTTTCTCCTACCTCCAAGACCATGACCAAACTCTTCAGCTAGGTTCCTTGGACATTTGAGGATATTTTCTTCCTTTAAAATTTTCTGCTTGGGTAATGGATTATGACTGTTCTCAGGGAAAATCTATGAGAGGTGAAACCACCATTGGGGACCCCAGAGTAATACTGTCAGGGTATTGACATTTTATCCTGGAGGAATTTTTATTTTAAGAAAGTAAGCTTTGCATTCTCTCCATTTAGGGCTCAGTCACACATATATGTGTATGTGTACCACACACACACACACACACACACACAAATGCACACACAAGTGTGTTTCCTGATGATTAAATTCTGAATGAATAGGTTCTAGGCAAGTTGGGGGTGAGTTATAGTTTCTGCCTAAATTCAGCTTAGAGACCACTGGCTTTTCTAATGGGAGTCACTAGGGTCCTGGGTTAAGTTTAGACAACTCATTGAGAATCAATCTCTCTCTCTCTCTCTCTTTCTCTCTCTCTCTCTTTCTCTCTCTCTCTCTCCTTCTCTCTCTATCTCCTTCCCCTCATTTCCCCCTCTTCTCTCCCCCCTCTCCAGTTGTGTGTGTGGGAGGTGGGTGGGTGCTAGTGAATGGCCATGGCTATTGGGTCTTCAAGTGTCACCTACCTTTTTACATTTTTAATTGTTTTTGACACAGGACATCTTATTGTCCCGAAGTTCCCAAGTGGCCAGTGAGCCTCAGGGGTCTTCCCACAACCCCAGTATTGACTGAGATTAAATCTGTGTGCCACCACACCTGACTTTTTCAAAATGTGTTTTTCTGGTGATCAAACACTTCACCTGTGGAGCCATCTCCCAGCCTTCATTAAGAATTCTTCATTTTGTTCTTTACTTCTGTCCTGTCATTCAGCAAATACTGTGAGAGCCAACTGTGTGTCTGGTGTTCTTGGGATGAGTAGTGGCAAGGACATTCCCTGCCATCGAGGGACTTTATGCCTAGTGGAGATGACACTGAGACAATTACAGTAGAAGAAGATGAGCTGCTAGGGCGGAGAAAAGCAGAAGGTACTGTTGGGAGAGCTGACCTACTGACCTAGACCAAAGTCTTCGGGTCTTTTTAGAACTTCTTAGAAGAAGGAGAACCATCTCATGATGGTTAAATATGTGTGTACCGTAGTTCTTGTAAGAGAAACAGAGACCCGAAGACTAGGTGGAAGATGCTAAGAAATTATACTCTGAGCCGGGTGGTGGTGGCGCACGCCTTTAATCCCAGCACTTGGGAGGCAGAGGCAGGCGGATTTCTGAGTTCGAGGCCAGCCTGGTCTACAGAGTGAGTTCCAGGACAGCCAGGGCTACACAGAGAAACCCTGTCTCAAGAAAAAAAAAAAAAAAAAAAGAAATTATACTCTGTGGTTAGGACAGAGCAGAGGAAGGAAATGAAGACAGCTCCGGGGTGGGGGGTGGGCAACACAGAGGGATGATTTCCCGAAGGGCCTTGCCAGAGTTTATTTTGAGAGCAAGGGGAGGTGGTAGAAGAGGTGGATAGGACAGACACCTCCAAGTACACTTTACGTCTGTTATAGGGATAAGGTGACCCATATGGAGAGAGAAGGGTGGACTGCTGATTTGTAAGGTGGAGTCATGGAGATGGGGAGATAGAACAAATACAGGCTGAAAGAGAGGGTGGACAGACACGAGGACTTACTGTGCTTTTCCACTCCAGTAACGAGTGAAACATCAGCGTCAAGTCCCTGGGTTTGCCCTTAACTTTCGATGGGACCTGGAGTAGGCCAATGCCTTATTCAGATCTTGGTTTTCCTCATCCCATGAAGTAATGACTGTCTTCATTCTGAGAGTCACCATCTCTGTGGGATTGAAGCGAGATCTGCTGCGAAAACTCAGCCTGTGTCTCCATCACCCACACTCACCTCCCCTAGTTGCCCCTGTCTTGTCTGAATTTGGTGTGTGTGTGTGTGTGTGTGTGTGTGTGTGGTGTGTGTATTCATGGGGGAAGCTTGGGATTCTTGTGCAGGTGTAGAGGACAGAAGTTGGTATCTTTCTTTCTCTATCACTCTCGTCTCCTTGCTTCTAAAGATAAGGGCTTATCAAGCTGGGAGCTCGCCAGTTGTTTAGACTGTCTGGTGAGCAAGGCCCCAGGCATCCTTCTGTCTCCCTGTCTTTCAGTGAATGCTGGGGATCTCAACTCAGGCCCTCATGCTCACACAGCAAGCTGGTTACCTACTTTCCCATCTCCACAGACCTTACTCTTCCAAGTACGTCATTTCTCAGGGGCAGGCCAGTGCTCTGCCTCTGCCTACCCTGCAGTAGAGACTTCACTTAGGAGCCTTGCTGGGGGCTGGGGAGGGGTGTCTCACACTGGCTTTTGTGGCAGTTGATAATACCTTTGAGTGGGCAAAGCTTAGCTAGGCACTCCTCCACTTCTTGACTAAGCTGGGTGGGAGCTGGGTCTTCCTGATTTAAGACTCTTTTCCAGTCTCTTCCATGGCTTCCATATGTCCCCATGGATTTCCTCCCCCCCCCCCCCCGTCCCCGCCCCCCATAGCATGTTTGGAGAAAACTGGCAGGGACCTCATATTCTCCTCTTGCATCAGCCTCCCTTGGGAACAGTCCAGATGGACCAAGTGGCTATAATGGCTGCATTATATCAAGCATAGTTTCTTTTTTTCAAAACCTTTCTGGAGAAGGGAATTCTGGGAAAAAGAATTCCTTTGGAGAGACACTGAATCATAAAGGAAAGAGTGATCTAAGTTTGGGAGGGCCAACAGGGACCCTGTTTCTGGAAGCTCTTTATTGCTTGCCTTAACCAAATCCTAGATTTAGGGTTTACACAAAGGTCAGACTAGGTTCTGAAATATGAAGTATAACAATGTGCTTGGGAAGAGTAGAGGGAGAGACTCTGATCTCCCGGTGTCTAGGCCAGCCTTGCCTTCAGCACACATACACAAACTTGACAGCAGCCACACAATCACACACAGGAATACACATATGCATATATGCACTCTTCCCTCATAATTTTATAAATAGAGGAAACTGTAAGTTGGTTTTCATACCAGTTCTAAAAAGAAGGAAGGTGGGCTGTGAAATGGGGCCTGAGTTGCTGGGGACTTTCTGGTAAAAACATGACTTCGCATGGCCTGTCAGCTCCTCCTCAGTGGCTAAGATTCCTAACTCAGCTGTTTTCAGGTACTTTCATGGATCACCTTCTCTGATCTTCATCCTGGGACACAGGCAGGTCCCCACAGGGTAGGAATGACACCTGCTTCTGAAGACTCAGTGTCAGGAGTCCCCTAGCACAGTGCCTGGCATATGAATATTTGTGCCTGGCTTTGTCAATATTTGTGGTGTGAGCTGGGTTGCAGATGCGGGTCCTGGAGCCAAGCACTTGGCTTAGCTGCTAGGCAGGTTAGGGTCCGTGAGGGCTTACTCACTTGTGTTCTGAGATGCTAAGAATCATGGGGCAGGTTTAGAATAGTTCCTGAGTATTTAGCCAGAGGCACCCATTTTTGAGGGAGGTAAGTTTGTGGTTTTCAGATACCCACTCTGTCTTTTTTCAGGGTCAGATATACCTGGTCCCCTGTTCTGAGTTTCTTAAAACATCTGGTTGTCTCTTGGAGACTGCTTTCCTCCACTCCCGAGAGAGTCATTCTTTTTTTTTTTTTTTTTTTTTTTTTTTTAAAGATTTCTTTATTTTGTGTATATGAGTACAATTATAGCTATCTTCAGACACACTAGAACAGGGTATCGGATCCCATTACAGATGGCTGTGAGCCACCATGTAGTCAATGCTCTTAACCCCTGAGCTACCTACCTCTCCAGCCTCCTGAGGCTCATTCTTTTTTTTTTTTTTTTTTTTTTTTTTTGGTTTTTTCGAGACAGGGTTTCTCTGTGTAGCCCTGGCTGTCCTGGAACTCACTCTGTAGACCAGGCTGGCCTCGAACTCAGAAATCCGCCTGCCTCTGCCTCCCAAGTGCTGGGATTAAAGGCGTGCGCCACCACTGCCCGGCTTTGAGGCTCATTCTTAAAGCCTCTCTTCATAGTATGACAGTCTAGTCTTCCCTGCCCCCCACACCCTAGTACTCGCCTCCAGGCCTCTGCGGCTTCAGCTAATCTGATAAACAGCTACCGTGATTATTTACCAAATACTGGTTACTATTCAGGTTGCTACCAGGAGGTGTTTCTTGCTTTTTAAAATTTGGTATTTCTGAGAAATTTTAATTTCCCGAACCATTGTTAACCAGTAAATATCCAGGTTGAGCTATGTAGGCCATCATTAAACAAACCCACAAACTCTTATCAGTGAGCCGTTTCCTGGGCCTCTCAGGTCTCTTTCCAGCTAAGCTTGCCTGATCCTGAGATGTCGGCCCTATTTGTACTGATGGATGTTCCTGTTCCTACTCACAGTGAGGGGAGAGCCATGGAGAGGATTAAATAAAGATCCTGCCGGCTAAAGGATAAACCCTGCTTATCCAGACATGCCTTGGGTATAACATAAAAACAACCCACAGGACCAGGAGCTAGTTGGAGGGATGTGAGGTCTTTGGAAACCAGAAATACAATGCGAAGCTGCTGGTGACGAGGAGTGTGGCTTTAATGCCTTGTTTAGAGATGTCCTTAATAGGCGACTAAAGACAACATACCCATAATTATGGGTTTTGAGAGCTGGGCTGGTGGGTGGTACCATCTTGCTTCTTAGGGTTGCTTTGGAAGTTGTCCCCTAGACAACGGGGGCCTTGCTCAAGTGGGAGGAGGGCTCAGCTCTTCACTGTAGGAGCAACCTTCAGCCTTCCAGGGCCCTTCTGCGCCCTCACAAAGGAATGCTGGTGCTTGTGAGCCCCTGAACACATCAGTGCCTTATTTGGCAATGGGGCTTTTGCAGATCTGTTTCCATTCCTTTAGAGTCAGAGGTAGACCCAGCAAAGTGCCGGCTGGTTTGGAAAACTTTTGGAGAACCAACACAAAAGAAAATTATACATATGATTTTATTTTATTTTTTTCATTCTATCCAAAAAAACGTGAACTAGCACAGGCCATTTCATTAGGGTAACACAGTCTGCTTTTCAGCAAGACTTCCTGTCCCAGGGGGTCCTAGGCAGCACCGTTTATGTTTAATGGAAACCTGGGGTTAGTTTTTTCAACTGAATGGAAATATTTGCACTTATCTAGTCTTTGACTTTGATTTTACAGCGTGTGTGAGCAATACCCTCATTCACTGTGAGTGGTGCCCCGAAGCCAGGACACTTTGATGGAGTCTAGAGAAACTTTGGTAGGCCTTCTCAAGTCTGAGTCTTTACAGAGTTGCTCCCCTCCCCCATAGTCCTCGTGTGAGATTGAAAATGAACCATAGCCATCCTTGCCTTGTGTCATGGCCTGGAAGGACATGTCAGTGCAGCTGGCACTCAATCCAAAGCCTTCTGGGTGTACATGAGGTGTGTGCTATCAGAACTCGATGGGCCACATGGCTATGAATACAGCTGGTGCTGTATATGTTGTCCTAGTGTGGTGTGAAAACCAGGGACAGCCCTGGGTCCTTCTCTGATGGGCTAGTACTATCATTAGATTCTTTCTTTTAACTCCCACACAAAGCCATACCTATTTCTCAGTTGCTTTGAGAGTTTGTGGAGAGGTGACTAGACGGCTAAGGAGGGAACTCCGAAGGTTAAAAAGTTAAAATGAACCTAACAGAGCCAGGTAGTTCTCAGAGTCCGAAAAAATCATCACCTGGAAAAAAAAAAACTATTAAAGACACAGATTTCTTACTATGGGGCTGGATGGATTCTGGGGCTTTGTATTTTCTTTTTCAAAGCCTTTCCTGGTGTAGAGTGATTGGGCCAGAGTCTGTGACCTTAAGAATGTGAGGCAAAGCTGGGCAGTGGTGGCGCACGCCTTTAATCTCAGCACTTGGGAGGCAGAGGCAGGCGGATTTCTGAGTTCGAGGCCAGCCTGGTCTACAGAGTGAGTTCCAGGACAGCCAGGGCTATACAGAGAAACCCTGTCTTGAAAACAAAACAACAAAAAAAAGAGAATGTGAGGCAAAAATGAAAGGCAGCCATGTGACTATCCTGGACAGGGTGAGAACCCACCCCTAACCACCCTCCAACCACCTACCCCCCACCGCTTCCTACCCCCTACCCTGGCCCCAGGTCAAGAAATAGTGAGAATCTGGTCTTCGAGTTCATGTGTACAAACACTTGGATACTCTCAGAAAGACTAGACACACCAGGGGAAGGGTAGCACTAAAAACAGCCTGGGAAAGAGCCGAGAAGCTTTTGTTCATGCACGGCACATAGGAAGAGGGTGTATTTCAGGGTAGTTTGGAAAACCGGTCTTGGTACCACTTTGCCTATCTGATGCTGGAGGGTGGTGAGCCGGGCACCTAGAGGATGTGTAGATTTAGCTAAGTTTCTGCTCTTCCCTCCAGAGAGAGGGCTTTAGCCAAGAGAACCATCTGACACTTCTGTCAGCAAATAGTTCTGCAATAGTGGTGGAAACCGTTTTGCAAGAAGTGGTGGTGGGCAAGCCTTAGGATAAACTCGTCAGAGCCATGTGCGAGCTAAGAATTTTGGGGCTTGACTGGTCTGGTGGTTCCAAATTGTATTGGGGAAAATGCCTGGGAGGGACAGTGGGGTGGGGTGGGGACGGTGGGGCGGGTGTGTGTGTGTGTGGGAACGGTGCGGGGGGGGGGGGGGGGGATGGTGGGGCGGGAAGGATGGGATGTTTCTTAGGTTGGCCTCAGAAGAGTCAGAATATATATTTTTTTAAGATTTATTTATTTTTCTTTATGTATCTGATTATTTGTCTGCATGTATTATATGTTCACAATCTGCATGCCCAGTTCCTGCAGAGGCCAGAACAGAATGTCTGGTTCTGTGGACCTGCACTAACAGACAGTTATGAGCCACCATGTGCATGCTGGGAACTTAACCTGAGTCTTTTATAAGAGCAGCAAGTGATTTGAAACAGGGAACCGTCTCTCTAGCCCCCAAGATTGAGGTTTTGCTTAGGAACTTTGGGGTCTGGGTGGCTAGAGTCTTGCTCCTGTTTAGGGCTACAGTGCCAGCTGCTGTTGTCACCATGAGGACTGTGACACAGCAGAGCCTCTTGTGCTACTCTTGGCCTGCCCATGGTCTCTTTAGGGCAGAAGAGACAGGATCAAGATAAGGGAGTACGGCAGAATGTTTTCTCTATCAGAGTCAGTGGAGGAGGGGGAGGGAGAGGGGGAGGGTGGGAATCTTGGATAGGCTTCCCCTCTTCCTGGATCTCCACTCACAAATCATTTCCTGAAAACCCTAACGCATGCCAGTGGTAAGAGACAGCTTCCTGTCACCATGCTGAGCCAGCCCTCCCATCAGAGAGATGAGAGAAAGATGTAGTTGGAGAAGGGACATCTGGCCACTCAGCATCCATGTATGTGGTCTCTTCTCTGGGAAGATGACAACAGCTTTTGTCCTGAGCGCAAAGTCAGAATCCCCCTTCCTGGACACATGGGCATATTCAGCCTTCTCTTGGGGACAGTGGAGAGCTTTTGAAAGTAGCGCTTTGTCCCTGTTGGTAAAATTGTACAGATGGTGATGAAACATGATCCCTTTGTTTCTAGAAGGAGGAGCCTTCCTGACCCACATCCGTACCTCATTCAGGGAAAAGATTTAGTTAGAACTACCCCAGAATTTCTTGCTTTAAACTGTCTTGCTCCTGCCCTGTGCTTAGCTTACCCTATGGCTCTTCAATGCAGACATTCATATCCAAGTAGGCATAGTTGCCTTGATCATGATAGAAGCCCAGGGCCACCATCATCATCACCATCATCATCAAATTGCACTTGATATCCAAGTTCCAGGCAACGGTTTGGTTTCATGTTTTCATCTCAGAGAGCCAGAGCAGCAAAGTGCTTAAAGAGTCTGGCTCGCAAACTCGAGGCTGAAATCCAACTTCAATAGTGTCCTGGTCCTTACAAGTGTCTACCAAAAGGGAATGAATGGGTAGGAATCCCTGCCTCTCAGGTGTGCTGTTAAGGTACAAATGCAGCATAACCTATCGTTGAAGTGGGTGGGTAGTAAACTTGTTGGCTTTCTCAGGTTTGCAGCAATTCAGGATGTGGTGGAGGCAGGAAGGTGAGGGGGCTTGGAAGGCAGACCATGTACACTCCTTTCTGAAGTTTTTTTCAGAAACTTGTGGTTTAGGGTATCAGTTCTAGGCTTGTTCTCAAGTCAGGATTACCTGTGGGGTGGGGAGGAAGTGTTGTTAGAACAAAAGGCTGGGCCCCAGCCTCAGTTTCTTTCTCTCTTTCTTTTTTTTCTTTCTTTCTTTCTTTCTTTCTTTCTTTCTTTCTTTCTTTCTTTCTTTCTTCTTCCTTCCTCTTCCTTCCTTCCTTCCTTCCTTCCTTCCTTCCTTCCTTTCTTTCTTTCTTTCTTTCTTTCTTTCTTAGTATAGAATAGAGTTTATTCAGGGCATAGAGGAGGGGAGTTAAGAGAGTAGTAGAGGCAGAGAGAGAGATTGAGAGAGAGGGGGAGAGAGAGAAAAGAGAGAGATAGAGAGAAAAAACAGAGAGAGAGTGATAGAGAGAGAAAGAGAGAGAGAAGTAGAGGTCAGCCAAGAGCGTGTGGAGAGAGGAGGAAGGGAAGGGGGAAGGGGCAAGAGGACAGAGGGATCAAGAGATCAAGAGAGAGCAAAAGTGCAGGAGACCCAGTTTCTGTTTTTTTGATGCGGTAGGTCTGAGGTGTGGCCCCCTATTTTGCATTTTGCATGTGGAGGGTGCTTGGGTACCTATTCCGGTTGTAGCCTGAGGTCAACAGTTGTTCTCTGTTGGTTCCCACGTTATGCTTTGAGATAGGACTTCTCACAGAGTCTGTAGCTCACTGATCTCTGTTAGACTGGCTGGCCCACACCCACAGGGATCCTCCCTACTCGCCTCCTAGCACTGAGGTTAGCAGACATGTGCTGCTTTCTGTGTCTGGCCTTTTCACTTGATTGCTGGGAATCGGGTTTTTGCTCTTATACAGGGAGCCTGTTACTACCTAATTCTCTTCTCTCTCTCTCTCTCTCTCTCTCTCTCTCTCTCTTCTCTCTCTCTTTCCCTCCTTCCCCTCTCCCCCTCCCCCCCCAGTCTCTCTCTGGGTTTTTGAGACAAGGTTTCTCTGTGTAGTCCTGGCTGTTTTGGAACTCACTCTGTAGACCAGGCTGGCCTTGACCTCACAGAGATGCACGTGCCTCTGCCTCCTGAGTGCTGGGACTAAAGGCGTGTGTCACCACAGCCTGGCTTAGATTCATACCCTATGAACAGGTACTGGATGCAGAGAGGTCATTTTTAATTCAGGGTGAGAACTTTAGCTACAGAGGACACGTAGTCAGAACTGGAGTGGGTAGTTTCAGGAGCCCCCAATCTCTGGAAGTTTCTCTTGTTGAATGACTACCTGGTAGGTTCTTACACTAGATGGGAGGTTCATTTGTTCATTAATTCAGTCATCCACTTATTCAGACTAAATGTGTATTGCTTGCTTTGGGAATCAGGAGGAGTTTATAAAGACAACTGTGGTCCCTGCTTTCAAGGGAATATGGAGTCTGGTGAGAAATCTATTTGAGTTTCCCAAGCTTCTTTAAATGCTGAGGCTTCAAGAGTCCCATGCTGACGAGGGCAAGCCCCCAGGTAAGCTGCAGACGAGCTATCTTCTGAACACGTGTGCTGGAGAGTCTGAGAGTGTGTGTATACCTCAAAGACTCTGTTTGGATTCCTCTCTTTGGCTCATCCCCATCTTCCCCACTTTGGTTCATTTTAATGATGCCGCTGCCAGATAGGATAAGTGATCTCCCCACCCCCACCTTAAAACCCTGAATAAGCTTAAAGTGTATTTACCTCAAGTGCATTTCCTGTGGGAAAATTTACATCTCTTCACCGGCACCCAGCCTACACCATTAAGTCTGACCTCTCCACCAGCATCCGTTACTCAGTCTGTGAAAACGGCCCAGGAAATAGATCCTAGGAATGAGCTAATTGCTTTTCCTTTCCTCTCTTAAGTGATATATGGGTGAATTAATAGCCGAGGAGAGCTAGAGAGACGCTGGTGAAATCCATTAATTTTTCTGGAGTCTTCCATCCTGAACCTTGTTAAAGCCACTGAGGAGCTAGGGATGTGGCTTAGTCGCTAAGAAAATCCTGCCCAGCACCCATGAAGCCCTGGGCTCGACCCTTAGCACCCTATAAAACTGGGCATGTTGCCACACATCTGTACCTGTAATCCGGCATTCTGGAGGTGGGAAGGGAGGGTCAGAAGTTCAGGGTCCATCCCAGGCTATATAATGAGTCCATGGCCATTGTGGACTACATGAGACCCTGCTTCTAAAAGTTAGAGGAAAATAAAAGCGATGATGATGATGATTGTTAATTTCTTTCTACCCAGCTCCTCTGTACCATGATTGGGGTTCAGCTTGCTCCCTGTATTATTAAATTGCTTGCTTCAGGAGGTATATTGGCCATGGGAAGAGGAAACTGAGAAGAGAGAAAGTAACCAGCTAATGGCTGTAGAGGAAATACCAGTTAGAGCTGGAATCAAAGTCTTTCAGATCCCAGACCACTCCCTGAGCCCCTGATATGCTGGAGTAGTATTAATTCTCTCCCTAGTTAGCTATATCTTCCATTTAGTAAACTTGCTGTAAGACACATGCAGGCATAACTGTGGGGCCTGTGCCCTTGGGAGACTCCCTGTTGAATTCCTATGAATTCACTCAGACCTATGAATGACTCGGCTCTGAATCTCTGGATGCTAAGGGAGGATAGGGCTTGGAGACACATTCTGCAAGTTGACTGCTGACCCAATGTTTCTATGTGACTGCGTGTTACTTGGGTCAGCTGGATTTTGTGTTTTTCTGGGTTTACTTATCCCTCTTGGGTGGTTTCTCCTCAAGACTGAATGTTAATTCTTAAGGCATCTGCATCCTGGGATGGGAAGCGTCCAGCCTAGACTTTGGAGCCATGTTCCTTCCTCTGGGAAATAATCTCCTCTTCCCAAATCTAGTGTCTCTTCAGATTCCTCTGACCCTCCATTCTGGCTTCAGCCTGTGTTTTCTTCTGAAAAGAAGTTTTGAATTAGGTTTTCTGTTTTGAAAATAAATATTTGGTAGGTATTTTTATTGTTGCAGCAATATGTAACTTGCCTTGTGTACGTCTGCCCTTCGCTGAAATAGTCACCACTGACAGTGGTTCATGTACTGATTAGCTTTTCATTAAAATCGACTTGAGAACATATATATTTCCGAAATGTCCTGAACTAATTCCTTTTTGGATTTTTCACATTTATATATATATTTTATGCATTTCTTTCTATCAGACTTGAATTTCTGATGTTTTGTTCCATTAAAAATCAGAAATAACTTTGCTCCCTGACCTTGCCTTTCTGGAGATCAGTTCTGTTAGCTGAAACATCCGTTTGGTCCTTTTATTTTGCATTTTACTTTTGGAGAAATTTTAAGAAGCTCGTTCTGTATCCCCTAGCCTTCAGTGAGGGTCCTTAACCTCAGCTTCAAAGGGCCTGTGACAAGAGAGACACAGTGTCTACAGTCAGAAAAGGGAAAGGGAGTGTGTGGAATGCTGTCAGGCAGAAGCAGCAGGCCTCGGGAGATCTGACCCACTGAAAGGAGAAGCAGGTGGCATCAGTAACTCTGTGAGCAGTGACTCTCCCTGCCATTTGTTCAGTTCTTATGATATCTATCACTCATTCTATTGACTATGCCCAAAACATAGGCCAGGGCCAGGTATGTGGACCCTTGATTGATGACCCTACCAAAAACATCCAGCAGAGGTTATTCTCATAAAGAAAAATTGAGGTACTCATGCTAATAACTAGCGTATTCCATGTTGGAAGGACCAGTTGGATTTTACGATCAGGTTTTCAGACTCAGAGATATTGTGACTGTGTTCGCAGTTTCTGGGTCTTTCTCAGGACCCAGAGAAAAACAAACCAAGACGATTGATTTAGTATTGTCAACTCCATCTGGATGGAGTGACCAATGACAGATTTCCTCCTGGCTTTCTTTTTGTTCCTTAGTCTCCTAATGACCACCAGTTTCTTTTTGTCAGGGTAGCCTTTCCTGGTTCAGGTAAAGTCACTGAGGACCGTCACCGGGAAGATAGAATCCATCAATAAAGGTTCAAATGTCTGCTCTTATTTTTTTAGGGACCTTTTTGCTCCAGCCTACACAGAAACCTGCTACACCGCAAGTGGCAATCCTCAAACCAACACGCTGAAATCTGAGGTGAGTCACGTGGATGTGTCCATCAGTAGCTGCCCTGGCTAGCTGGGAATAAATATGTGGCCCTTTCTCTGAAGGGCTGGCTTCCCCTGACCACGACCTAGGGCCCAAACAGAGGCAAACTCTGTTGTCTCATAGTTGCTCCCTGTCCTTTTCTAGTGAAAATGGCAAAGCAGAGAGAGGTGGATTGTTTGAGAGTGATTTGATTACAATTCATGTAAATCATTACAAAGTAATTATTAGGCCTATGTTAACTACTCATATACAAAAAAATCTTTGAAAGGATTAATTTATTCATCATCCTGCCATCTCATCCAAGTAAATGTTGATTAATCTTTTTTAAGAAAATATAGGGTTTTGCAGAGTTTTAATCACTGTGCATACAAATTTATATTAACATACTATAATATATAGTATTAACAAAGTGATATAACAACAAAATTGTATTATATATTTTAAATGCAATTGGGGCTGTTGTTGTTTGTTTGTTTGTTTGTGGTTTTTCAAGACAGTGTTTCTCTGAGTATCCCTGCCTGTCCTGGAACTCACTCTATAGCCGGGGCTGACCTTGAACTCAGAGATCTGTCTGCCTCTGCCTCCCAAGTGCTGGGATTAAAGGCGTGCGCCACCACTACCAGGCTCTATCAAGCTTTGTAAAAATGTGCTGTTGTCTTAATACTGGGCATTCCCTTCAGAGTTGCTTTTAGTTAGGAAAGTTTTGCATAGCATCAAAGAGTCGTCATTTTGGAGAATAGTTTTACATCTTAATTTATTTCACCGAACCCTACGGGTGGACATTTAAGATAGTAAATCCTACCTGTTGCATGAATAGTCGGCTCTTCCCATGGAGATATCTGTTGGAATTCACAGGCTCAGAGCAGAGAAGCCCTGTATCAGACCAAGGCTTCTGAGGCTGGACTCTTGAGAGGTGATAGGAAGGAGAAGAGCAGGAGCTACATTGTATTTTGGCTTCTGGTATGTGACATGGAGGACAATAGGAGAGGCACCTCTGCTTGGGATTCCACTAACAGTAACTGGAACTACATCTCCGTGCAACCCATTCTTCACATACCTCTGCCTGTGTGTGAATATCTACCAAGAGAGCAGCAGGCTTGCTTGTTTATCAGACGTCCTGGAATGGGAAAAGGATGGATCACTTAAGTTTGGAGTCAGCTAAGAAACTGGTTCTCAACGTGTGGCTCATGACCACTTTGGCAAACCCCCATCTCCAAAAATACTTACATTACAATTCATCACCGTAGCAAATTGACAGTTATGAAGTAGCAATGTAAATAATTTTATAGTTGGGTCACTACAACCCGAGGAACTGTATTCAAGGGTCGCAGCATTAGGAAAGTTGAGAACCACTGCTCTAAAAGGTCTAGAGCAGAGTATATGGGTACGGGTACCAGGAAGGGGATGCTCTTCTGCGTTTTGGATGTGAAGGTCAATGGGACTTCTTCCTGAGACTTTCCTGGGTAGGAAAGAAGTTGGAAGTGTAGCCAGTGAGTGACAGCAGCAGACAGACTGGACTGGATCAGGGAAGCTGTCTAGCTATGACCCACATCTCCACAAAGCCCCTTGCTCCAAGCTTTTCACTTCTTAGAAAGCCCATAGCCCATGGCCATTACAATTTCACAGAACCACCCTTCCTCCGAGTTCAGCCCCTCCCACTTCCATACCCACAACTCAAGAATGGGTCTCGGGGCACAAGTTAACCATGAGCTCATGCTTCCTGCCGTGGAAGCCCCCTAGGGTGGCCCCCTCAGCCCGAGAAGCTGTGGAATGCAATGACTTCATGACCGATCCTGACTTGTTCTTTGTGCTCTAAGCTGTGCACCCAGCAGAGACGTGTTAAGGGTCTTTCAGAGAAGAACTCTGGAAGAGGATGTCCCCTGGTCCCCTGAATTCCCCTCCTTCCTGAAGGCCTGGCTGGCTGAAGCACATCCTTACTGAACCCTGGGTCAAGATCATTGTTTTCTTCCATCCACCACTGTTGGATTCCTGCAAAGTCTCCACCCAGGCCCAGGGGCTCCCAGTCAGCCTTCTCGTTTGGAAACTAAGAAATCAAGGAGAAGCAGGAGTGGAGTAAAAATTCACTGAGCTGTCAGCCTAAATGTTCAGGCTTGGACTCTGCCTCCAAACTAGGCGGGCATTCTGGGAATCTTATCAAGCCTCATTAGCTAGACCTGTAGGTTACAGCTCTAATCTAGGTCAGGTTACTGGGGAACAGGTTTGGGAATGTGTTCCAACAGCAAGACTTACAAGGGTTGGGATCTGAAGCCAGGGCTGCGGTCTTGGCTCTCACTAGCTGGATGACCTTAATCAACCCCTTGGACCATACTGAGTTCTTTTTTTTTTCAATCTCAAAAATTAGATGTGCTGATCTAATGCCCATGCTAACAGTCAGTGCTGTGGAAGGATAAGAGCAGTCACTGATTTTTATGGGGATTCATAAATACAATTTCTAACTCCATAATTTACAGATGAGGGGATTGAGGAGGGAGAAGTAACTTGGCTACGTTTAAGTGGCAAGGCCCAGACTAGAGCGTGTCCCGTTGGTGGTTAGAGGGTAAAAAGCTTTGGGAAGAGTCAGTCAGGTGCCAATTCTGCCTTGGTTGGGGATGGTAAAGAGTGGGGTGCGGGGCCCAGTTGCTGGGGTTCACGTGTCTGCTTAAGTGAGTCGTGACCTTAGTCCAGAAGCTGAGAGCCTTAAACTGCCTGTAGCTTCCCCTTTAAAATTGTGGGGGTAATATGTGCCTCATGAGGCTGCGGTCAGAATTAAAGTAAAAATTAGCAACTGTTGTCAAATAGTAAAGACCTGAGTGTTAGGTGCTAACAGTGAATGGCAAGCTCCCTGGCCACACGTGCTAGTGCCCTTTGGAAATTAAAGAGCATGTGACAGTTATAGAGCCTTCCCCATTGCAGAGAGCATGGGGGTGTGCACACTGTGGTGGCCATCAGTCAGAGAGCCGAAGAGGTCTAAGGCTTCTCCATAGCTACTTCTGGATCTAACTTCTTGATACTTGAGAAGGAACTGGTATTTTGAAGCGGTTGTTGGACCTACATTTCTGAATGCTTGCCTGACTCTCAGTCATTCCACTGACTACGAAACCAGAAGGCCTGGCCTGGCCCCCTTATCCGGGGAGAACTGGTTTTTCTCACTGTCAGTGCACTGCACATGGGGTCTGTGGTCTCACTACCCAGTTCTAAGGACCAGGTTCAGTACTTGGTTGTTGATGATCTGTCTCTAGTCTCCCTAGCCTGGGGACAGATGGAGGAACCACATGACAGGCTGGCTTTGCAAACAGTGGGCCCCTTGGCTAGAAGTTGGTTTGTACATGTGTTGCCTGCCTTCCTAGATTTGCTGGGAAGCAGTGAGACCCTTGACAAGATGCTGGGCTGTGTGTGTCGCCTGCCTTCCTAGGAGCTGGGGATCCCCTCCTATCACATTGGGTTTCCTTTGTGCTCACGAAGCAAAGTCGTGAATCTGACTTGCTTTTAGCCCAGGAGACTTCATACCAAGAGGAGACTGCTGCTGCTTCCCCTCCTGGCTGTGTGTCAGTGTGAACGGGTAGATGACAGGTGCTGCTGGCCAGTGGACCACTGGTAGATAAAAGGGTACCTGTGATTCAGAGGAGGAACCCAGGTTGAGTCTCGGCTTGGCTTGTGCTTCCTGGCATGGCTATATGGTTCAGAAGAACAGGGTATAGAACAGAAATAGTAAAAATTGTAGATCTGGACCAGCCCTTTTGGTTGGCTTTTGTGTCCTCAGTGGCCATGTTTTATGTCTAGTGAAAGAATGTAATGAAATTATGGCCACTAATGTTTGCTGTCTACCTCTCTGGGCTAGAGAGCAGTCTCACTAGCTCTTTTGTGTCCAGGTCTCTCATGGGTCCTCTGAGGTTGGAGGTTAAAGATGTGGAAGGCCAGAGAAGTCACGGACACTGTTAGTATATGTGGGAGCCTGGATTTAAGGCTGGCCTGGCTGAGCCAAAATGCTTCAGTTTAATTACCAGGCTGTATCCAGGACTAGAGATGGGAGAAAAGTGGACTACCCCTCCCCCACAATGAGTTGCCTTCTGGATCCCCCTCCAAGAGGAAACAGCACAGTCTGGAGATGAGATCCTTAGACTGTCTGTCATGCAGGGAAAGCTTGAACATTTATGATTGCTGCTTAGCCTCAAGGTGTTGAGGAAGCCCTTTAAAGAAACTGATTTTACTCCTAGGGTTTTGTTGTTGTTGTTGTTGTTTGTTTGTTTGTTTTTTGAGACAGGGTTTCTCTGTATAGCCCTGGCTGTCCTGAAACTCACTCTATAGACCAGGCTGACTTCGAACTCAGAGATCTGCCTGCCTCTGCTCCAGAGTGCTGGGATAAAAGGTATGCACCACCATGCCCAGTTTCCTCCCGGTTTTACCCTCTGTTCTGGCCAAGGAATCAATCTGGGAAGAATGTTTTAACCATCTGGGGAGAGGACAGTTGACTTAGCACACAGGCACTCTCAGAAGCACTGTGCTTGTTTCCTAAATTGCTTTGATTAGCCTAGTGATCAGACTTTCCTGGTACCACAAAAATATTCGTAGCTATGTGCCTTTGACTTCTAGATTAATTGCTTTTCGTTATTGGGATAAAACAGCTTGACTAGAAGCAACTTCCAGAAGGAAGAGTTTATTTGGGTTTAAGATTCTGGAGCAATAGTCCATAATGATGGGAGAGTCACAGCAGCAGGTGGCCAGAGCAGGAGGTTGAGAGAGCACATCTTCAGTTCCAATCATGAAGCATAGAAAGCAAACTACAGAAGTGGGCGAGGCTATGAAATCTCCAATCCTGTCCTCCAGTGACCTACTTCTTCTATCAAGGCTGTATTGTCTACCTGAGTAACATCACCGAGGACCACCAAGTGTTCAAACAACTGAGCCTGGGTTTGGGCCAGCAGTTCCCATTCAAATCACCGCAGCTTCCTAATTATTAATGACTAGCTTTCACAAGGGACTGGAGCTATGTGTCTATTTTCTCATGGCGTCTCTGAAGCTTTGCCCAGGGTCTGCTTATGATGGTGCTTGGCAGTGTTTATATAGATGGAGGGTTCTGGCTCGGTTTGGGGGACCACATAGCTGTGAGCCACTAAGGATGAGAGAATGCACCAGGCCTCATAGAGCTAGGGACCAGGAAGAGGGTCCAGGTCCAGAGGAATCCAGGGAAGGAAGAGCAACTTGAGTTGAGTTTTTATCTTGAGGCTGCCCTAACAAAGCACTGTGAACTTTGAGGTTAAGACAGGAAAAATAGATTCTCCATTTTGGGGGCTGAAAGTCCAAACCTAGTTGTTAGAAGGGCCGAATGTACACTCTGTAAGCTCTCCAGGGGAGAGTCCACCCTTTTCTAACTCCTAAGTGCTCCTGGAAAGAGTCCTCCCTTTTCTAATTCCTCAGTGCTCCTTGACTGTGTTACATCATTCCAGGCTTTGCCTCTGTCATCAGGTGACTTCTCCCCTTATATCCTTTGTGTCCTTTTGTCCAGGAAGCATATGGGCCATTAGATTTATGACCTGCTCTAATCCACGTGGCCATATCTTACTTTACTTACATGATCAAAACCCTATTTACAAATGAAATCATATTCTAACTTCTGGGTGATCATAAGACTTTTAGGAGGACACTATTCAACCTATTACAGGGAGTTCCAGAGCTGCCATCATTGAGAGATTGGCTCTCTCAGAAGACTATTCCTGAGGCTGACATGTCAGATTTGAAAATCCTTGGTTCTCTAACCTAGCAGGAAGATCTTTGGCAAATCTTTTTGTCCCTGTGAGCCTCAACACTTTTTTTGTCTGCTCAGTAGGGCTGGTGATGTCTGCCCTGTGCTATGTCTTGGGTTTCTAGAAGAACCAAACAGTGGAAGCGAGGAAGCATTTTGCAGGTTGTAAGAGCTGTAAGGTCAGGGTTGGGAAGGAACGGATCCGTCACCCGTCAATCAACGAGACATTAACATTGTCATATTTATCAGCGCCATTTGACCAAGTGCTTCCTTTGTTTGCTAGGATCACTGCTTTTACCATGGGACTGTGAGGAAAGTGGACGGGTCCAGTGTCACGCTCAGCACCTGCCGGGGAATTAGGTAAGAGATCCTGAAGCTGCTGGGGACAGCTGGTATCCTCCCCTAATGAGATGAGCAGGGCTAAGCCAAGGCAAGAGCCTTGCAAAGAAGAGGCCAAGTTTGTGAGATACCAGGGAAGTCTCAGATAATCTGCACATATACCTTTCCTGACAAATTTGTTGTATTAAGATATAAATTGCTGCTGGGTGGTGGTGGCTCACACTTCTAATCCCAGGCCTCTGGAAGCAGAAGCAGGCTGATCTCTGAGTTTGAGGCCAGCCTAGCCTGGTCTACAGAGGGAATTCTATCTAAGGACAGCAAGGGTTACACAAAGAGAAATCTTGAAAACAAACAAAAATAGGAGTTCTATTATTTAGGAATGATAAGGCCAACAAATCAAGAGACAACCATGACTGAAAGATTAGCGTTAATAAAGAGTTATCATATGTAACTGGCAGGCTACAAGTCACAGTAAAAAGTGGTATGCAAATCATGAGAGGGGTAGCAGGAAAGCACAGAAGTGTGAAGAGACAGGAAGTTGGGTCCATGTAGGCTAGCACAGGGAAGGAGTGAATGAGTTTGAAGAGCAGGCTGAGGAGTAGCTAGTGTGAATGGCTTCAGTAGTCTTGGGACACAAGGCCCACCAAATTACCTGGTGTCCATCACTATGGGTTGGTGAATAGTGGTCCAGGAGGGTGAGAAACGAAGATGGGATCCAGGTGGCTGGACCCTGGGCTGTTTGTTGGCTTGGACTAAAAGACATAACAGCAAGCAAAATGTTTGCCATCTCTAGGGGTTGGGTTCTAACCATGAAGGGGCAGTTCCTCTAGGGCCAGTGAACCCCTAGAAATGAAAGCAGTGACAGCAAACAGGTGACATGCCGGTAGACCCCAGGCTGAGTTTCAGCATTCTTCCCTCTGTGGTAGAAGGACATGTAGGTTGTGTAGCAGGAAATGGGAAAAGAAAAGATGTGGGGAGAAAGGAGAGGATAACTTTCAAGACAAAATCAACCCGGAAGTTCCAACTAGATGATGCTTGGAAAAAGGGTAACCCTTCTCTCTGTAAACCAACAAACAGCTGGGTTTGAACCAGGAGCACCGTGTACCTGATGGGAGGTGGAGGAAGGCATCAGATCCCTTAGAAGTAGAGTTATAGATGGTTGTGGGTCACCATGGGGATGCTGGCAACCAAACCTGGGTCCCCTGCAAATGCAAAGTGTTCCTAACTACTGAGCCTTCTTTTCTCTAGCCCCCTGCTGTTTATTTACTTACTTATTTGAAAAATCTGGGCTCTTATCTACACAAATTGCCTGGGTTTTGAGCACCTGCACTGCACGACTCCTAACTCTAGGAATAACAACAGGGAAAGAAAGTCTGGGGTGGCAGTAGCCAATATCGTCAGCTATATGCTGGGGGCAAGACTCTCACCACTCTTAATTGTAAGTTACACATAAGGTGTTCTCAAAGGCAGGACTGGGAATACGGGTCCACTGTTGTCTCTCAGGAGCTGGTAGGAAGTGTCCTTTTCCTTTATCCGTGACTGCTTCTCCCATTTATCTTGGGTGTTTGCCTTACCTTGATGGAAGATAAACAAGCATTGTCAAGTTTGGAGCCTTCTGTATCTTAATAGGGCTGTCAATGATAGGTATGGTAGAGACCATAATGAACTAATGAAACCAAAACCATTAGTTCTGCAGCTCTTTACCAGCATACAAGACTTGCTCCCTCTACAACTTAGTTAGCTTACCCCATCCCACCCCCACTCCCAAATATAACTAAGGGTCCTTCTGACTGCAGGTCTCGCCTCTGTTTATGCATTGGTTCCCATCTCTGAAAGGTTGTGTGGCTAGTGGCCTGAGGGAATTAGGCAGGAAATCGGGTTTGGCTGGGAGGTGATTAACAGTGGCCTCATATCCTTCACTCAAGTGGCCTCCTCCAGCTAAGCCAACTGGCTTCTCGGTGGTGTTTATAGGCTCAGCCACCGCCACCTGTGGCCAGCAAGTAAACAATGACTGTCCCAGGAAAGAGGAAAGGGAACAAGCAGGTGTGACCTTCTCCTCCCCTCCCCTTCCTTTCTCCCCTCTGGGTCTGGAGCAGTGGGAACACACTTGGCTTGGCCTCTTGTAAATCATTGCAGCAGTCAGGCTGACAGGGAAGCTCACCAAGCTGCCCATGTGTTTCTGGTTTGTGTGCTTCCATCTGGTGAGGTCCCATGCTTTTCTTTCCCAGTCCTCTCCTCCCTCCTCATGCTAAGGAACGGAGGTTGTGGCCAGGCTGATTTAAGAGCTGAAGACTTGCAGGATGGCTGCATTGGGTCCCTGGAGCAGAGGCAGGAATGACAGTGGTGCTCAAACTCAAATAGCTTCCCAAGGGCCCTGAAGCCTCATAGTTCCATGGAAGGTCTCCATGGCAACCGTTCATCATTCCTGGTACTGTGTTTCTGTGCTTGGAGAAAGTGGATAGGATTTATGCTAGGCTGGCTCTTCCGGCTGAACATGAAAGAGTCAAGAGAGCCTCTAGGCCAGTGGTTCTCAGCCTTCCTAATGCTGTCAATCTTTTAAATACAGTTTCTCATGTTGTGTGATTCCCCAACCATAAAATTACTTTGTTGCTACTTTATAATGGTAATTTTGCTACTGTTATGGATCCTAATGTAAATATATGTGTTTTCCAATGGTCCTATGCAATCCCAGCAAAAGGGTCATTTTACATGCCCCCTCAACCCCCAAGGAGTCCCTACCCACAGGTTGAGAGCCATTGCTGTAGCCGTTGTGAGAGTCTCTTCTCTCCAGAGTACTCTATAGATCAGTTTATCATTAAAGAAACAATACTCAGTAAAATAAATCTGAATGTTAATAAACATTTAAGGACACAATGAGAGACACTTTCTCACCCTGCTTCCCAGATTTTACCCACTTCCGGATGCAGCCATAAACTATCAGTTTCTTACGTTCCCCATACTCCTGGCAAAAGGAACCTCACTACATAATAGAATGTTTTATAACTTTGGGCCCTAACCACCTTGGGAATTGGTTTAATCAGTGACTGTGGATCTTAACAAAGATACAGCAAACCACTTATTTGTGTTAGTTAGCCAACTGGTGGCTAAATGCTTGAAGTAAACAACTCAAACAGGGAAGATTGGCTTTGGCTCAGGGTTTCAGAGGGTCCCAAGCCTCACTGCTAGCTCTGTCGATCTGGGATCCATAGTAAGGCAGAACATATATAAATGGTTTGTACCTTGCGGGGAAAAAACACGTGCGGGGGCAGCTCCAGCCCTCGGTGGAGTCCCAAAGGCTTTCCCCCCGCCGGCAGGTCCACATATGCAAGAAGGTCTAGGGTTCCAGAGGCTGGAAGCTTGGCGGCAGCAGGCCCCAGAAGACACGTGGAGTCCGTAGATTTTTTCAAGAAGTGTATTGTTAATGGTGTGCTAGTTGGATGTGCGCCGCCCCCTCCCAAAAGCCACAGGGAGAGGGAAAGAGGAGGAACTGGGTGGGAATAACTTAATTAGCTATGCCCCCTGGCCTTAGGTGATTCATGAATATGGAAATCTCTGTTAGTCCACCCTCTACCTGGATGCTGACAGGAAACCTCTCTGGGAGGAGCTACTCTGAGCCAAACATGTCTGCAAGATGCAGGCTAATGGGGGATATAGGCCGCATGTGGGAGTCTGGAATCCGGGAGCGTGGGGAGATAGATGCATGCCATCCCTGACAGGCCGTGTCCCTGTTGGGTCTCCAGCTATCTCAAACCCAGTGCTCTACCTGGGAGACAAACCATCCCTTCGCAGCCCCACAGTACCTCATTTATACAGTATGCTTCCATGGCTGCTAGCTTTCTTGGCGAATCTTCCCTGGTTGTTAGTGAGCATTGCCTAATTACTTTAGAGCAGTAGTCCTCAACATTCCTAATGCTGCAGCCCTGTAATTCAGTTCCTTATGTTGTGGTGACCCCGCTCTAAAGTTATTTAGTTGTTACTTTATAACTGTAATTTCGTTACAGTTATAAATCATAATGTAAAGGTATGATATGCAACCCTAAGAGGGTCAAACCCACAGTTGAGAACTACCGCTTTGGACTATTAATATGACTGTTCTGTGGGAGGGCTGTGTCAGGAGACAGCAGAGCCAGGATTCTAATCCAGATGTCTCCTTACTGAGCCTCTGTTCTCTTCCTGTGCTCTGTTCCAGTAGGAACTCAGCACCATGTGCCTTTCTTCTCTCTGTGCTGCCTAGGAAGGTCCATATGAGTAGTTAGGGTGGGTATAGGTTGGGAAAGTGGTGGGAAGTAGGAACCCAGGGCTGCTACTTCTTAGGGTGTCCCCTAATGTGGGGAAGGTGGATGCATAGCTGTGTATCCCAGGGATGGCTTCCTTGGGAGTAGCACCTCTCTCAAGTCTTGAAGGAATGTAGGAATGTATTTGACTGATTTCTTCATTTATTTATGGGTTAAGCATGAATGAACCTCTTGTTTCCTGATGGGCTGGCCTGTCTGGGTTCTTCTATATGATTTTATTCTATGATTTATTTTTCTCATTCTCTTAATGATGAGGAATAGGTTGGAGAGTAGCATCCTGGCCCTTTGCCTCCTGGGTCCTCTGTCTCCACCTCTGATCTCTGCCTTTGCCAGAGCTAATATTTAGCAAATTGGATCAGTAAGGGTTCATAAGGATAAATGATGGAGCAGGGGAAGACATAAGGTGACTTGCAGTTGGTAGCAAGGGAGACCCCCCAGAACCACATTCTCAGAAACTCACCATCAATAAAGCTAGGGTCTACTGTAATATGCTAGGTTGTGCCAACTCTTTTCAATCTCCAAGTAATCCCAGAGGAGGATCGGTGGTCCTTAGGACTGGGGTGAGTCCCAAAGGGCTATAGTGAGGGCAAGAAGAAGAGAGGCCATTGAATCCTGTTGCTGGAAGGGATGACATCAGTCATTATCTCAAGCTTGAGTTATTTATACTGCCTACTTGAGATGATTGCTCAAGCTTGAGTCTGCCTCCTTGAGATGATTGCTCATGTGCTGTGGAAACAGTCAGGGGCATGGGCTCCTGAAGTTCCTGGGTGTGGCTTGGCAGAGTATTGTCCATGGGACTTAGTGTGTAAGGGTTCAGGATTCACTGGAGAATGATACCTCAGACTCACCCTGGACTCAAATAGTAAGTAAATGCAAAGAGTGTTCTATTCTGCAGAAGTCCAGCATACTGGGGTCTTCCATTACCAGAATAGAGAGACACCCAAGTGAGCTTCCAGCACATTAGGGAATTCTAGGTTAATCTGTTGGGTCCATCTCTATGGACATTCCATTATCAGGGTGCGGGGGCTGGAAACTTGCTGGGGGAGGTCTGGAAATTGCTGCTCACCCATTGTCCTTGCTTCAGGGAAGGTGGTAGGGCAGCTTCTGAGGCCTGGACTTCCCTGGAATTGCCCAGTTCTTGGAAACGGAGATTAAGCCTAGTCTTCTTAACTGCTAATTTGAAATCTGTCATGGAATCAGCCTAACCTTCTCAAGTGCAGATACTTGGTCCAGTAAGCAGATTCGGAGTTTACTGGGATAGCCTGGGTACCTTCTGAAGATTAATGAATAGCTTGGAATCTCTGGTCCTGGGATCTCTGAGCACAGGCTTAGAGCTTACCAGTGGAGGCAGCTACCCAGAACCCAAGGGAATAGACTGTATCCATTAAATGTTCTGCCACAGGCAAAAGCTTCTGATTCTAATCTCTCTGAATTCCAGTTTCTTCATTGATTAAAGTGAGCTTCGTATTTTTGCCTGCCTTACAATGTGCTGTGGAAATTAAAAGAGAGTAACACCTGTAATCTATGTGGCACATGGTAAGTTAGCTGTCAGCAAACACTGTTTGAGGATACGGGAGAGTGGACCCCTCCTCTGCCATCTGCCAGCAAACTGAGATTCCACAGACAGGCCAACTGCATCCTTACTGATGTTTGGTCTTTTGCTATGCATTGTAATAACCTTGCTCCTTAATTTAAAACTATTGGTTAAATAAAAATGCCAACTGCCAATAGTTGGGCAGAAGAGTCACAGGTGGGGTTTGAGGTTCGCTGGGCTTGGGGTCTGAGGAAAACCACAAGGGGAGAAGAAGATGGAAAGAGGAGGAAGCTGCCATAGGGTAGGTGAATCATAAAAACATAGCCACAAGGGCTAGCCAATTGGAGGTAAGAGCTGCCAAGATGGAACATGGCAAATTATAAAGTGGGATTATTGATAGGGAAATACATTCAAATAGCATAGAGGGTAGATATCTGCCCAGCTCTGGTGCTGATTAAGGCTTATTATAATAATAAAAGTTATGTGTCTTTTATCCGGGAACTGAATGATCAAAGGTGGGACAAAAACCCCTGATCGAGGTGAAATATTTTCTACAACAAATTGGTGCCTAACGTGGGTCTTGAACCCACAACCCTGAGATTAAGAGTCTCATGCTCTACCAATGGAGCTAATATAATTTCAAATTGAAAGATAATGCTTTTCTATTATCAAAAACCATTTTGCTCTAGGAAAGATCTGTTCTGCTGGTCAGTGTAGGGACTCAGAGTTGGGTTGGGACAGAATTGCTTTGTTTTTATCCAACAAAAAAACAAAGCTATTCTCATGAGCGCTAGCACGGGGTAGAATTTCAGCTACTATGAGCAGCCAATCTGTCTCCTTAGAATGAGGGGCTCCCATGGGAGAACTAATGGCAGCTTGTGAGAGCTAACTTGAAAATAGGTATCACACTGCTATGAGCATCCAGTCTCTATAAACACGGGCTTCCATGGGAGAACCGATTATGGTTCATCCTAGGACATTATAAAATAAATGAAAGGGAATTTAAATTCAGTTGAATATAGAGAAGGATATTAAATAAGTTTACATAAAGAGAAAGGGGATATGACTATATTTATCCACAGGGATATTAATCTCCAAAGAAGGGAGAAAGAAATGAGAATTGATATAAATGTTTTGAAGGGTACATAGATAAATACATCCAGGCCTTTGATCTTAGAACTTGGGAGATAAAGGTAAGGACAGATAGGTTTCTTATGAGTTTGAGGCCAGCCTAATCTACAGAACAAATCCAAGTTGGCCTGGGCTATACTGAGAAACCCTGTCTTAATAATTAATAATAATTGTTTTTAAACTGTTTTAAGTATCAAAGATACTAATCTCCAGAAAAGAGAGAAAGAAATGGGAATTAATATCAATGTTTTCAAGGGTATATAGATCATGAATAAATAAATCCAAGCCTTTGATCTCAATACTTGGGAGACTAAGGCAGGGATAGATATAGGTTTCTTGTGAATTCAAGGCCAGCCTAATCTACAGAGCAAATTCATGTCAGCCTGGTCTACACATACGCGTGCATGCGCACGTGTGTTCACACACACACACACACACACACACTCACACACACACACACTACCCTGTCTCAATGAATAATAACAGTTGTTTTAAATTGTTTTCATTGTTTTAAATTATCAAAATGAAAGTGGCTATAAGATCTATGGTTGTGATGGTATTGCAAATCCTTTATGAGAGAAGTCAAAACTAGAGCAGACCTAAATTTAAAAGGGGGCTGCTAATTGGACCAATCTATACTCTTAATGATTTCAAATTGCTGGACCAAAGGCTTACTATGGCTGGAGAGATGGCTCAGCCTTTAAAGGTTAGGCTCACAACCAAAAATACAAGAGTTCAGTTCCCATCCCTAATTAATTTTGTATAATGTTTGAATAAAGTAACTGGAGTGAGCTAGCTGGGTGTTAGTCTTCCAGGGGAGGCTGTACCCCTATACTCCTTTGGAAAATGAGAGCTTAGCATCTTGGTGAGCTTCTCTCTCTATTGGCTGCACCTACAACCAACATCAGTCAACACATCCTGGCTGGTATGCTTAAGAGAGTTACTGCCGCCATCACTATAGCTATATGCACAGTCTTGATGACAGTAGATGAGGTAACAGAGAACTGCCCGGTGGACCTCCATTGATAGTTATGAAGTCAATGGGCAGTGAGTGCTCACTGAATGGGGGTGTCTTTCTGAACCATTCTCCAGGGCTATTATGAAAGACAATAAAAGGTCAGGGTGAAGGTTGTAGAATGTGGAACCAGACTGCTGAGGTCCTCCCTATTTTAACTCTTTACTACTTGTGTGAATTTGGACTGGTCATGGGAAAAATATTTGTAAGGATCAGAAAAGTTGGTATGAGAAATTAAGCCCTTATCAGCTTGGTGCCTGGTCCATAGACAAGTTCGATAAGTTATAGCCACTATGATGATTATTATCAGCCCTGGAGCCAAGTTCCAATTGGTCACTGACCTATTTGGCCAAGGGCTTGTTCATACCACATCAAGCCAACTACACCTTGTGGCTCTGTGTTCAGACTTTCACTGATTCCTATGGGGAACTTTCCACTCACTTGGGTGTAGTATTGGTGCACACAGGATCACCAGCCGGTCTCTGGTCCACCTCATTGTGTGGCCAATATTGTAGCCATTAGAGGAAGCTGGCTGATGGGAGAGGCCCTGGTCAGCTGGGATGAGAAGATAGCTTGGGAACAGGATGCCCACAATGCCCTGGCCTCCGTTTTTTCCTGTGCAGAGTAGGGAAGTGGCTGTGATCCCTGCTGTTTGCCCTCCACCCTAACTGTTAAGGGAACACCTTAGGTGTCTCACCATAGGCCAGATGGCAGCTGCTGTGGCAGCCAGGATGCAGCCAGGAAGTTGATAGTTTTCCTGGTACTGGAATGAGGTCAGCCAGGGATGGGGTCAGGAAAGGTCTACTGCCCACCCGAGTGATGCCTGTTCTGAGAGAGTCATGTGCTCTTATTAAAGGACAAAACCTGGGTGGGCATCCTGAGAGGACAGTGGTGGGTGGAGGTTGAGTGGCTCAAGAGAAGCCAGACCACTAATGGTCTCAAATGCTGAACTGAGAATGTCTTCAGTTTGGAGATAAGGTCCTGAGTGACTTGTTGCCAGAGTTCTGGGGAATTCAGTCCTGGGCTCACTGTTCCCAGAATCTGGAACCCATTGCCTGGCTGTCTTGTTTTTCTCTCTGTATGGAAGGTGGCGATTTGGAGAGTGGGTCAGAAGGACAGACTATATTTACTCATGACCATAGTTGATGATGCCAGCAACACTCTTCAGAAGTGTGACTAGTCACGACCTGATTGGCCTGACTGTAGCATGGTTCCCAGTAGGAGATAAGATGACAGAGGAGGCATTTGGTCTCCTTCCATCCTCAGACACAGTTTACTGAAAGGTAATTAACCATGGGCCGCACAGTTGGCAGACATTACTGTCTTTTCATTCCTACATCACAGTGTTAGGTTGGCACATCATAGAGCTCAGTGGATGAGGTGAGCTGCCTGTGGGCATCTCCCTACCTCTGTTGATGGTTGTGAAGCCGTGGGCAGTAAGTGCTCACTGAACCTAGAGAGCCCCAGAGGCTTCAGTAGTACAGTGCCCTAAGCAGCTGCGTCTAATCCGTGGGTGTCTGGCAAGGCTAGGTCATGGATCACAGTGGCTACTCCCTTGCTCAGACTGTTCTTCACCAGGGCGGGCAGCTTGGCTTGCTCATGTCTCCATCCTCAGCAACTACCATGGTTGCAGAAGCATAGCTAGAATGGCTGCCTTCCTGCCAACTGTAAATCCAGCTGTTTTTCTGTGCTCCTGCATTCTACCTCTATAGAGTTAGCCAACTATGCATCAAATATTTCTGAAAACCTTTTTCTTGATCATATATATTTTTTTCTTGTCCTTATTCCCTAAACAATATAGTATATGTAACATATCTTTACATTGTGAAATTTTATTTATTTATTTATTTATTTATTTATTTATTTATTTATTTAATGAGTGTGTGCCTGAGTGTATGTTTGTGCACCATGTGTGTATAGTGCCTGTAGTAAAGGCTAAGAGAGAACATCAGATTCCCTGATTCTGGAGTTATAGGCAGTTTGTAAGCTGTCTGGCATGGGTGCTGGGACCAAACCCAGATTTTCTGAAAGAGAAGCAAGTGCTCTTAACTGCTGAGCCATCTCTCCAAGCCCAGCATTTACCTTTGTTTGTCTGTTTGTTTGTTTGTTTGTTTGTTTGTTTAAGACAGGGTTTCTCTGTATAGCCCTAGCTGTCCTGGAACTTGCTCTGTAGACCAGGCTGGCCTCAAACTCACAGAGATCTGCCTGCTTCTGCATCCTTAGTGTTGGGATTAAAGACATACACCACCATTCCTGGCTCAGCGTTTACATTTTATTTGGTATTATAAGTAACCTAGAGGTGATATAGAACATACGAGAAGACATGAGTAGGTTATATATCAATAGCATACCCCTTTATATATGGTTTGGAGTCTGTGATTTTTTTGTTTCCTTGGGAGTCTGGACCCAAGTCCTTATGGATACCAGCAACAAGACTATATGTGTTTGAATGATATCTAGAACCTAGAAATCTCAGTGACTGAAGAAACCAAGTAACTCAGCACATATCTTTAAGTTCAGTACTGGGTGACAGATTGTTCTATATGTTAGCCATGGGTGTCACCTCACTAGATAGCTGCTGGCACTGGGCAGTTGACTGGTAGGAATGCTGGCTGTTAAGTACCACTTGGATCCCAGGGACAAGAACACTTGCCTTTCATTTAATCACTCAAGAGCCCCATGAATTAGTACACTATCATTTTGATTTTAGGGATGAGGAAATTGAAGCTCAAGGTCATGAGATGTTTCTTGAGGAGCGCGTGACCGTCAAGTACCAGAGCTAAATCTAGAGGCTGGTTATCTTGCTGGCAGGCCAGTGTGCTTTCTCTAGTCACATGTTACCTTTTCTGGGTCTATAAAGTTTTATGATTGTCTCTGGGGTCTATGATTGTCATGATTTGTGCTTGATTTGGTGTCTCTTTAGGAGTTTCAGTCTGAAGCCGTAACTTAGGGAGGTCCAAGTGCTCTGAGATTCTGTGCCCAATCATGTATTTCTCTATAGAGGATCTGAGCTTGCATCAGGCCTTCAAAGAGGGGCTCATGGCCCAGTATAAAGTGAAGAAGCGTGGAATATCTGAATCTACACAAGGGACTTTTCCAGAAGCATTGACCAGAGATTCCATTTCTCTTATCCGCAGAGGACTGATTATAGTGAGAAGTAACCTCAGCTACATCATCGAGCCCGTCCCTGACAGTGACAACCAACACCGTATTTACAGATCCGAACATCTCAAGCTGCTCCCGGGGAACTGTGGGTTTGAGCACTCCGGGCCCATGGCTAAGGACTGGGCCCTTCAGTTTACACATCAGACCAAAAAGCAACCTCGCAGAGTGAGTGTTTAGGTTCCCAGTGGAGCCAGCAGACTGGAGCTTGTCCTATCTGTGCACCCTTAATTTGGTTCCAGGAGAGAGAAACCCACCTCTGTCTCTGTCTGTCTCTCTGTCTCTCTCTGTCTCTGTCTCTGTCTCTCTCTCTCTCTCTCTCTCTCTCTCTCTCTCTCTCTCTCTCTCTCTCTCTCTCAGGATTGTTGACTGAGATACCTTCATAAGAGAACCACTGTTTGTATTTTCTAAGATACTGATTTCAAAAACTGTATAAGGTTTAAAAAAATGTCCACTTCCTCTCTTGGAATGGCTACCTCATCCGATGTACAACATGTGTTTTGTTCACACTGAGAACGGAGGTCTGTGGTCTCAAGGTTACTTGGGAACTAAGCTGTCGGCATGTTCCCTTGTGGGGTGTTGGCCTTGATTTTGCCTGTGTTAGCCAGTTTGGCTTCTTTGTTTTTTGAGACTAAAGGATTAGATCCCATGGCTCAGAAAGACCTTGAGCAATAACCAAGCAGCTGCAGATGGAGATCATGGGCTGCATCCAAGACTGTCCCTAACACCTAAATGTAATAGAAGTAAAAAGTTCACAGCTTATTAACCAGTGTGGTTTCTCAGCTGCTTTTTGGGATGCCCTGGAGCCCGCCGTTTCTACTGCACTGACCTGCTCCTGTCTCTTGCCTAGATGAAACGGGAAGATTTACACTCTATGAAGTACGTGGAGCTTTACCTGGTGGCTGATTACGCAGAGGTAAGGGGCCAGTGATGGATTTCAGCAAACAAAACAAAACTAACCAAACAAAAATACTTCTCTCTTAAAAGTATCCATTCAACTTTCTGGGTACTTTGGGAAAATACGAACATACTCATCTTTTTCTAGTTTATTGTACAAATTTGACCTTACATCTGACCAAGGGCTCTTCTAGCCATTTTAAACAGTAAGGAAAAAAAGAAAACACAGAAGCATGGGTTTTCTCAGACAGGATCTCACGGTCCTACGGTTCTGATACTTGCTCTAAGGACTGTCTGTAATCCTTTAGAGAATCCTGTAGACTTCCATTCTACAAAGGCAGCAAGTGCCTGCCCCATCTGATCAGATATACTCTTCTCAGAAGTGTATCTATTTTTATAACCATGTTGGTGCTTCCCAAATGTCCCTGGAGCAGCAGCATATGTGGCACCTGGGAATTGTGGAAAATGCAAATCTCTGAGCCTCACTCCAGATCTCTCGAACCCCAGATCATCAGGGTGGGGCCCTACAATCCATGGTTTCATAAGACATCAGCGTGGTTCTGATGTATAGCAGGTGAGCTTGGGGAACACTGGCCTAAAAGAGTAGGACAGTCCCTTGATTCATTTTCCTCGTATTGGACAGGCCCTAAGATTTCACAAACACCTGTCTACCTGGCTCAATCATTTGTCTCACTTTCTCAGGCGACTTCCTGATTTTTCTGTGTTGTACCAACACAGTGCTTGGCATCAGGATGCAGCCGTGAGCCAGAGCTGCTCCTGATTCTGAACTTGGCTGTGGAAGCACAAAACCCTTGTGATTCTAGGCATGATAGCCACTGAAATGGGCCCTTGGTAATGCTTAAAATGCACACAGTGGATCTGATGTGGTTTGGAGCCTTGGTAGAACCTCTGTGACATAGGGATGTCGAAGATGGCAGGTGGCGTGTAAAGAAAGTTTGAATGGAGACTTATCCTGGTGTCCAGTTCTGGCTTCTCCTGGGAGCCCTCCATGCACCTACCACCCATATTTCCACTAACCAGACATCATTACCTTCAAGTCTCATATCGTGTGGTGACATGACCACAGCCAAACACACATTCCTGTGCCCTGGCTGACCACTGCAAAACTCCCTGTCCTCCATGAAGGTAGGGGCGGGGGCTCATCACTGTGTCATGGTCTCATGTCCTCTCTGCTTGGGGCTACCAGCTTCTCCAAAGGCCTCTTTCTATGCAGCTCTGCCTTTCCCATAGTCCCACGGTGTGAATCAGGGGCAGTGCCAGCAGGTAGGAGAGCTCAAGCCCATGTTTGAGAGCTGATTTTGAGAGCTAGAGGCAGGAAAAGGAGGAAGGCCCTTGAGCCTCCTTAAAGACAGGAGGAGTTCACTGGGCAGAGGAGTGGAGGTGAAGGGCTTTCTAGGGAGGGAACATAGTGTTTACTTTTAGAAGAGTTTAGCTTTTTAAAACTGATGTTGGCATTGTTTGTTTTTTTTCCCAGCAGCCAGGAATGGGTGGGTTCTGGGGTTTTTGGGTTTTTTTTCTCTACAGATTGTGTAGATGGAGGAGCAGTAACAAAGGTTGGTTTACACGGCCAGCCAGGCATCTCACTCAGCCCCGCCCCACAGTGGCAGCTTTGGCTCTTTGTATTGTGAAGGTTCCTTGGGAGAAAACAAGACCTTTCCTCCCAGACAGTTCTTTATTTAAACTTTGTGTCTAGTGTTGTCTGATACAAGGTCTTTGGCCATTTTCCTAAGCTACAAGATCCTTTGATCAGATAAAATGTCCTGAGACTATAATAGAATTAGACACCTAGAAACCCACTGCTCTAGTTAAAGGGAGGGGTGTTACTCCTTTGCCCAGGGGGACTTTGGTGCAGGGTTTGACAAACCATGACCAGTTGAGTCTCCAGCAGGTACAGAAGAGGAGGAGATGGGAAGTGGTCTGCCTCCTGGCAGCTAGACTCACAGCAAACCAGGCAAGAAAAGTCTCTCCTTGAAGGTGTCTCCATGGCTGTGGGGCCCCCCAGAGAATCTTATTGATGCAGGCCGGTGAGGTACCCCTTAAGAAGCACCAGTCACATAGGCATCTTCGCCCCTTTTGCTACAGGGCCAGGACTCGTACCTCCTGCTAAGTGAGGGATCTCTCGGTCCTCAGGGTCATGAAGATCTCTCAGCTGTAGGCTTTGAATGATTCATGTCTGGGTTGGAATAGGCCAGGCAAGATTTGCAGCCCAGAATCTGCTGGCAGAAATGTATTCCTGGCAGTCAATCTGAGAGTGCAGGAAGATGAATCAAGGGAAGGATGTAGTATTTGTGATTTATCACCTGGTGCTGAGACACAGCAGTTATCTCTGGGCTGGGAACTCACAGCAGCCAGAGGGGTCTTTGAGTGGGAAAGCAAGCTCTGGGAAGTGAGGCTGTGCTATTGCCATCTAGAGAGAGCTGTGGGCAGTAAGTGAGCAAGCAGTGGCTCTCTGTCTGGGCCTAGATAGGAGCTTCTGGGACGGTTCTCAGCGTCCTGTATCCATTCCGTATCCATATCGTCATGGAGGAGTATAAGAGGGCTGCTTGGCTGGTTCTGGGCACATTTACTCATTCATTAAGTAAAATAGAATGTAACGGGAGCAAAGAGTGGGGTTTATGTTGGGGGAGGAGAAAAATGGCTTTAGACATAGGACTGTATAGGACTTTGATGGTACCAGCAGGATGCGGGGTATCTGGGAAACGCTAGCCTACGGTGTTATACATCCAGGGTTGCCTCAGAAAGTGTAACATTGAAGCACGAATTTCTAAGACCAGAGGTTGTAAACTACAGCCCATGTGAACCTATCACATGTTCCTATGAGTATTAATCTGGAGCAGGGCCACACCCTTTGATTTATGGTATCCTGGAAGCTTCTAAGCCACCAAGGAGAACTATGTAATTGTCCACCAATGCAGAACTGAGCAGCTGTGGTCCATAATCACATGGTCTACCAAGCCTAAGAATGTTTACTCTGTAGCGCTTTGTAGAATACGCTTACTAACTCCTGCTTCAGAATCTTCTGGAAAACATGATACATTGTTTCAACTATGGTGGCCTTATTGGGCCTCACTGTTTGAGGATAGGATTAATATATTTGGAAGCCTGAAATCTCATCCCAATGCTGTAATAAATATTTACTAAATAAATGGAAATAATCTTGCCACAGGACTAGTTTGAAAGTCAGGAGGTCTTGATAATAGAAACGTCTAGATTAAACACTTTGCAAAGGGCTATGCAACATGGTCCTAGAATTTAACTCTGTAGGAGATAAGGATAGCAATGGCGGTTTTTTTCCTGGTGAGTGGCATTTCCAAGGAATTTCAAGGAATGTTCCAGAATCTATACAAGAGAGAGGAAATGGTGTACTAGAGCTGGGAGTCAGCCCTTGCCAAACAAATATTCTAGGGCATTTTATTTGGCCTTTTATTCTTTATCTTGTTTGGGTATTCTATCTTGTTTGGGAGGATCTGGAGGGAGGAAACCTGTGACGGCTTGAAATTGAACATACAGAATACCCACCTAACAATAAACTTACTAGGTATCCAGATTCTGTATAAAAATAACAGCAGACAGGGTGTGTCCTTCGTTTGGAGCAGGGGAGGTTACAATTCTAAAATCTTTTTATCTTCCCCGGGTGAAAGAGGTCTATCCTTTTCAGACAGAAATGGTAAATATGAGGCCTCCTCGTGGGTCTGTAGGCAGACATTTTAATCAAGTGCAGCACAGTCTTCTCTCCTACTCTCGACTAGCAATGTCTGACTTCACAGTGATGAAGTCTAAGAATCTCACTACAGAAGGCACTGCCACTTGGAACTGTGTGGAAGGCAAAACCTGTTGCTGATGCCACATGGTCCTGTTGGCAGCGCCCTCTCTGTGACATTTGCATGGTCCCCCACTGCAGTTGATCTGTGCAAGTTCTCAGTGAGTTTCTTAGTTATTTTAAATTGTGCCCTTCTTCAGTAGAGGATTTGTTGTTAGAGTTATTTCTGGCTCTCCCTCCATTGTAACTGAAGCTCCTGTAGAGTGGGATCAAGACCTGTAAGTTTGTAGGCTCCCTTTGTGCTAAGTGCAACAGCTTGTCCGTAGAGCAATTCAGCAACCATTGGATTGGTGATAACTGACCACATGCAGGAGAAAGCCTTGTAAGATGTGTGACAGTGGCTTCCTATTGGGTTGATAAGCAAAGCAATGAGACCAGTCCCTCCTCTGATCAACCAGTGAGCTAACCAGAAGCATTGTAATATAAAGGCAGGAAAAGAACTACCTGAAGGGGCTAGAAGAAGATGACCACATCTGCTCTGTTTACCACCTTGAGCTGGGAGATGGAGGTACCCGAGCTGGATCTCAGTCAGGTCCTTCCCTCCGTGAGCCACGGGGACCATTGCTGAAAAATAACGGCACAGTGAAGACGCTTGGATGAGAGCTGTGGAGGGCTCTGTCTCACCTGGTTCTGTTTGTCCCATTTAGTTTCAGAAGAATCGGCATGACCAGGATGCCACCAAACACAAGCTCATGGAGATTGCCAACTATGTTGATAAGGTGAGACCAGGTGTGTACTTTCTGGGGGAGGTTGCGGCACCTCAGATGGTCTGCAGGACAGGAGGTCACATGCACCTGAGCTCTTGTTGCTGATTTGGGACCCTGAGTTATCAACCAGAGGCAAGCATCTCAGCTTCTTGGGTTGGGTTTTGTCTTGTGTTGGTTTGTGTGAGTGTTTGGGAGCTTTGCTTTGCTCTGTTTGAATGTACAAGCATTGGCTTACATTAGGGGCTTTCGGTTATGTTTACAGTTTTCTGATGGAATCCCATTTTAAAAATGAGATCTTGTGCCCCTGCCCATGTAAACATCACATGGAAGCAGTTGGCTGGAGACAGAAGTGCCCCCAGCTCTGACCCTCTGACCTTTCTCACAAATGAAGTGGTTTTTGAGGAACACTGGTCAAGGAAGAGCCCAACTTAAGAAAGTGTTGAGGATGTGTTCCCTCCAGGTGAAAGGCCAGTGATTCTTTCTTAGGAGGGATTGAAGTGGGCCAGGATCAGAAGGTATGCACAGAGCCTTTAAAAAGTCAAGGTGCTGTCTATCTAGAGCTGAGGGTTCCCCCTTCTAGGAAGACTACAAACAGCTACATTTCCTTAGTCGGGGTTGTTTAAAACATGCACTTAGGAAATTCACTGACGTTTGAGCTGCACTAAATGGGATGTTCTCAGGCCCGGAAGTAATCTATGTGAAAGCAAGTTCCAGCACAAAGTGCAGAGAAGGTAAGTTTGCAATGGTAGCCACTCTCCACAGGCTGACAATGTGGACTTTAAAAAGTAAGCTTTGACACGCTTTGGTCACATGCCTCCTTTTAAGGGACAGTGTTGTTGGGTAGACCCAAGGTTTTATGCTTGCCACTGGCTGACAGTTCCAGCCCTGGGGTCTCATGTCTCTTTGAGACTCTGATAACCATTTCAGGATACTGTAGAACTTTGAAGGCTTTTTTGGCTGGCTAGAGGTTCATGGATCCCAGATCTTGGGCTGGAGAAATGGTTCAGCCGGTAACAAATAGAAATTAGAAAATTTCAAACTGGACGATGGAGATGCATGCCTTTAATCTCAGCACGGGAGAGGCAGAGGCAGGTTTGAGTTTGAGGCCAGCCTCATCTACAAAGTGAGTTCCAGAACAGCCAGGGTTACGCATAGAAACCCTGTCTCTAAAAACCATAAGTAAACAAACAAACAAACAAACTTGCTTCAGGGCTTAAAAGGCAGAGTTGGTTGCTGTGAAGTCACTAAATGAGAAGTTCACAGCCTTGTATTTTTTTCTCCGTCCTTAACAGCTGTGGAAACAGGCCACTGGTATGTAACAGGTGAAAGTCCAATACTGGCCTTTCCTGGAGTGAACGGGTCTAGGGACACAGTAGAATCCTGTGTCCACTCCTAACTCACCAGCAATAACATCTCAGCGATCCTGTAACCAAACACTCAACATCTGGAAAAATGTGTTTTCCCTGGGGATACAGGAAGCTGATTCTACTGCCACCTGTGTAGCAACCATTGTCCCCAGACTGATGCAGGGGAGGTCGAGAGCTTGGCTGGCTGGCTCTAGGAATCTTCCTCCTGCACTGGGTGATTAGAGCCTACCTCTGGGTACTGATGAGAAATGGAAGTGGTATGTCAGTAAACATCAAATAAACAAACAATCCCAACAACAGAAAAAGCCAAGATGTGGAGGGAAAAGAAGGAGGCCACACCCTGGGCGCTGGTGGAACCTGAACCTTGTGGATGACGGTCATTCCTCGAAGCCTCTAACTTCCCTCCCAGCACACGGAGTCAGCACTCCCAGGAGGGTGAGGCACACAAGCCCCTCTGAAATTTGCTGAGCCAGCTACTTGGACTGCACATTTTAGAGCTAAAACTGGAAGGACTTTGCACATTTGCTGAATCAGGGGCCCAATCCACAGTGTTTTCTCTGAACTTTAACAGTCAAGTTGACTTCCCTTAAAAAGCTCCTGAGTGAAGCAAATTCAGATGCTTTGGGTTTTTCTGTTATGATAGACGTGGCAAAGACAGAAAAACCAGGAGCCCATCTAGACTGCGGTTTCCTGGGGGGCAAATGAAGGATCTGAATGTGTGCGTGCGTGCACATGTGTATGTGTGTGTGTAGATGTGTAGATGTGTGTAGTTTATTATTATATACATACATATTTTAATGATCCCAGTGCTGTGTGTGTGTGTGTATAATTTATTATTATATACATATTACACATATATACATATATACATATCCCAGTGGTGTGTGGATGTGTGTGTGTGTGTGTAGATCTGTGTAGTTTATTATTATATACATATTTTATGATCCCAGTGCTGTGTGTGAGTGTGTGTGTAGTTTGTTATTATATACATATTATATCCCAGCACTGTGTGTAGTTGATTATTATACATATATTATATCCCAGCACTGTGTATGTGTGTGTAGATATTATTATATATGTAGTATATGATCCCAGCTCTTCAGCAGCAGATGGTCACAGGGACCTGGGGGTATAATCTGGTTCATCCTGGCTCCAGAGTCTTTCTGCTGAGATTTTGGGCAAATTTCTCAACCTTTCTAAGCCTCAGTACCTTCCTTGTTCATGGCAAGTGCTTGATGAACAGTGGGACCCTAGTTATTATTTTTAGCTGGGAAGGAACCCACCACTTTTAGATTGGGGTGATCTATCCTTTTGTGGCTTCTATGTATATGAGGTTTTTTTTTTTTTTTTTTTTAAGTCACCAGTGGGCTGCGGAGATGACCCAGTGTGTAAAGTGTCTGCTGGGTACATAAGGACCTGAATTCCCAGCACCCATCTAAAAACCAGGCATGGTGGCATGTGCCTGTAACCATGTGGCTGGTGGAGGGAGGCAGGGGACAGAGACAGGTCCAACCCTGGACCTTGTAAGCCAACCAGTCAGGTTGAATCAGTGAGCTCCTGGTTTAGTGAGAGACCCTGTCTGGAAAAAGTAACATGGGAGAATAAATGTAGGAAGGCAGCATGGACCTTTGGACTTTGTGTGTATATGTGCACACACAGGATACATGTACATGTAACACAGAGTCATTGACATGGTAGCATCAAGATCAGGCCCATCAGAGAACCTCTGGATGGTTGGGGTGCTGTTCTCTCTACTTTTTTTTTAACTTCTGTTTCCTAAGCCAAGACACTGCAGTTTGACCACCAGAATGAGTCTCTCAGAAGATCGTATTTCCTGCTTTCTGGAGCCAGTGGCCAGAGAGCAATCCCAGTGTCTGTGCTCCGAGCTCCTAGGCTGGATGGTGAGAGAAACGGGCCTTTCTGTGTCTTTTCAGTTTTACCGCTCCCTGAACATCCGGATTGCTCTTGTCGGCTTGGAGGTGTGGACACACGGGGATAAGTGTGAAGTTTCAGAGAATCCGTACTCCACCCTGTGGTCCTTTCTTAGTTGGAGACGCAAGCTGCTTGCCCAGAAGAGCCATGACAATGCTCAGCTAATCACGTAAGCAGCTCTTTTCTGGTCCTGTTGCATCAGCTTTGGCTGCAGAACCTCTGCCTGCCATTAGGAGTGCTAAGTTCACCCTTTCTTTCACAGGGACAAATGTTGATTGTGCAAGACCTCCCCCTGCTCCCTGGGCCAGATAACCAGGCATTTTCAGACTCAGCACACCTTGAAAGAATGTTAGAAAGCCTAAGAATGATAATAGCCCTCTGACGTGTTTTCTATCCATGTGAGGAAATTAGCCTCACCCCTAATCAGCTGAGCAGCTGAAGCACTTGGGAGTGTCTATTAGAGGAGTGAGCAATGACTCTTGTTCACAGCTGATAGCCTGTAACAGACGTTCTTGAGCATGTCAGCTGACCTCCCACTGCAGGATGCAGGAGATGGTCCACAGGTCCTTCACACAGTTCTCTGGGATCTCGGGGCTGAGCGCCTGGGAAGATCAAAATGGTAGACTGTAGGACCTTCATGCCTGGTGAGAGGAAGTACTGAAACATTTGGCCAAGTGCTCTGTTGACTTTCCAGCAGCCTCAGAAAGAAAGGAATACTGATGGGATCAGGGTGCTAAGTGACAGCCCCCTAAGGGTGATTCCTATGTATTCGTGTTGTGAAGCTCTGAAAGGGACTTGCTTTCTTGGTCCTTGTGTGATGTGCAGATCACAGTGTCAGCCCCACCGCTGCTGTCCAGCATCCCCACTTTTACCCCAAGACACATGCCACTGATGGTAAAGCCTGAGCCCCTGGCCACTGGAGGAAATGGACGTGAATCACTTGGGCATCACAGCCTGGGCCACACCCTTCCCCATGACCCCTGCCTCTGGCCGTTTTCTATGAATCAGGAATGGGGCACAGCTTTTCTAGCCCTGCCTTCTTCGTTTGGGAGACTTTGGGCTCATTCTGAGGAGGAAAGTGACCTTTCTTTTCTGCTACTGAGGGAGGAAGTGAGAGGAGGTGAGAGGTGTGGTATCCTGAGAGTTGTCCAGTTGTCTGGGTTACCAGGCTTGTCCCCTTGGGAATCATCTGGGCATGTTAGGGGGTCAGTGCACAGCATAGTGGTCATTCACTACTGTCCTAGGGGACAGTTCTCTCAGCCCCCACCTGAATTACATGTCTTTCTTCTTCCTGCAGGGGCAAGTCCTTCCAAGGCACCACCATTGGCCTGGCCCCCCTCATGGCCATGTGCTCCGTGTACCAGTCCGGAGGAGTTAGCATGGTGGGTCTCAGACAAGACAATGGTGTCGCAGAAGGGGACAATGGCTCCCAAGAGAGAAGGAGGCCAGCTTTGAAAAACCGATTAGATATTTATAGTCGCAGAATTAAATAAGCATTAAAAAGAGCAAATGTTTCAGATGAAGTTCTTAGGTCCAAAGGATAGTAGCCAGGGGTAAAATTTCATTCATCGTAGTTTGTGGTTGTTCGTAAGCAATTGTCAAAATAGACCTTCAGATCTGTCATGTATTATTCCACAACAGGGCCTGGAGGAGGCAGAGCGGAAGCTGGGGGCAGGGGAGAAAACAGAGATGGAAGCGTTTCTAGTCCAGGTCTTGAGTCCTTAGGTATTGCAATTGTGAAATGAGAGCCTGTCTCAAGAGTCACAGTTAGGAAATTGCTGTCTTTTGAAATTCTGACTTGGCAAGAATAGCTTTTTGTTTTGTTAACTTGGCTATGTAGCTATTGCTGGCCTGGAGCTCTGTAGATCAGGCTGGCCTCAGCCTTGCTTCTAGCTGAAGATGACCTTGAGGTTCTGTTCTTCCTGATTCCATCTCTTGAGTGTTGGGATGACAAGTGTTGGCTAGTATATCAAGTTTGATGTGCTGGGATCAAACCCAAGGCTTTGTGCAAGCTACTCCAGTACTCTACCAGTTGAGCTACATCCCAGCCCCTGTATTTTGTCTTGTCACTTCTAACATGGAATGGATATAAAGGAAGCTTCTTCTCTGCTCATTTGTTATTTTATCCCTCTACCCATTGTGTATTTTTATAGACAAGGTAGCATGAATGTTAAACCCAAGATTCTAGAGTCAAATTGGTTTCAAAGAGCAGCCCTGTGACTTTGGAGTTAATGTGTGTCTTTAGTTGTAAAGTAAAGGTAGCTTCATGGCTTATGACCTTAGGGTAAGAATGAACATTAAATGAGATAATAAAAGGAACATACATATATATTTAGTAAACATTTTTTGTTGTTTTTTGGAGACAGGGTGTCACTATAAAACCCTATTTCAGAACTCATCATGTAGACCAGGCTAGCCTGTAACAGAGATCCTCCTGTCTCTGCCTCCTGAGTACTAGGATTAAAGGCATGCATAACCATCATGCCTGATATAATTATCCTTGTTGCTGCTTTTGTTCTATTGTTTGGTTTTGGGGGATGGGTCTCACTACATTGCCCAGAGTCGTCTAAAACATCTGGGCTCAAATGACCCTCCTGCCTCAGCCTCTCAGTTGGCTAGGACTATAGGTTTATATCGCTGCAACAGCTCTATTTGTTTTGACGATTAAGATCACACACTGTACCAGTTTTGTCTGGGGTGGCCCTTTCTGCCTGGGTGCTCTCAGAAAACATCGAGCCAAGTGTATCTACCGCTCAACTCAAAATGATGTTCAAAAGAGATACACCAACCGGTCATTCATGGTCTGCATCTTTTAAGAACACAGGTAACAGTCTTTTGAGCATTTGCTTTTCTAGTGAAGACAGTGGCTTTAGACTTGTTAAGGGCAGGTTATGAAGAACCAATATGCTCAGTGTTAGGGAAAATCACTGGAGAGCTGTCAGGCTCACATAAGGAAAAGTCATGCAGGCCAGGTGGTGGTGGTGCGCGCCTGTAATCCCAACACTCAGGAAGCAGAGGTAGGTGGATCTCTTGAGTTTGAGGTCACCCTGATCTACAGAGAGATTTCCAGGACAGTCAGTACTACACAGAAAAATCTTGTCTTGGGGAAGAAAAAAAAAAAAGAAAAAGGAATGCAAAGTGGAAAGAAACCCCTGACCTTGGATTTGAAATTCTTCTTTGAACAGGACCACTCTGACAATGCCATCGGTGTAGCCTCCACCGTGGCCCACGAGATTGGCCACAACTTTGGCATGAGCCATGATTCTGCACACTGCTGTTCTGCCAGCGCAGCCGATGGTGGGTGCATCATGGCCGCCGCCACGGGGTGAGTCAACCAGAAGGGTGCAGGTGGGGAGAAGAGTTGGGTGAGAGATGCAGGGTCAGCCTGACCCAAGCAGTCCTCCTAGGAGACTCCAGTAAAACTTTCAAACTGTTGATGAAGTCAGTTTAAATGATGTTTAGATGAAGCAGATGTGAGCAGATGTGTTGTGGGATGCTAAGTTCCTAGAACCCTGCCTGGATTGATGAATAGTTTGTAGTTTTAAGCTATAAAATTGGCTACAACACATTTTGTTTGGCTGGTTTTTTGTTTGTTTGTTTGTTTGTTTGTTTGTTTGAGATTGCATGGGGCAGTTTTGCTCAGTCTAATCTTGAACTTGTGAATTTAAGCAACCCTCCCATGTCAGCTATTAAAGTCTCTGGGGCAACGTAGTAGAATCCTTATTACATCCCTTCATGCCAAACCACTAGGGTTTGCTGTACTTCCTAGAGAATGGTGGTTCAATGCAGCTTTCTTGTTCGTATGGCTAGTGTTTGCTCACCACTTCTTGACTACTGTGACACCCAAGGATGGCGGTGACCGGCGGGATACAACTTCACAGGCATACCTTTTGAGTTTGAGTTCCTGGTTAAGCCCACCCTTTTCTCTTCCAATCCCAATAGAGTATGTGTAGACAAATGGGCGACAGCTAACTTCATTACTACTCTAGTTGTTTTTAAGTTATCCACACTGTTGTAGCTGAATGGTTAGTAGCAAATTCTTTGGAGGCCTACTGTAGTACTGAGAGAAGCCCTCAGTGTTTAACCTCTAATTGTTTTAGAGACTAAAGGGCAGGGCCTTACCAGGGTCTCTTCACAGACCTATATTGTGATATAACAGTTGTCCCATATTTACATCTTGTGCTGTGCTTCTGTGTGGTTTTCCTATATATACCTATGATGGATTTAATGTATAAAGTAGGCACAGTAAGAGGTTAAAAACACCAACTCATAATAAACTAGAACAACTGAAATACTGATGATAACAAAAATTACTTCACACTTAGGATTTGTCCATTTTTGAATGTGTCAACTCAATATTTTCAGATCACTGTTGACTAGAGGTAACCAAAACCAGGGGTGGCAGCTACAAATAAGGGACTGGCTGCACTTGTTTCCATAGTAGCAGGTGACTGTTGGGCGTTCGTACATACTACTATGATAAAGCCCACACATTTGTGTGTTGGGCGGTGGAGTTGGTTAGGAAAACAGAGATCAGTCCTTTAGCCCATGAGTGAGTTAAGCCTGTGGTCTCGGGCTTTCTGGTTCTGTTTTTTGTCATGAGAAAATAAATACCCATCTGGTGTTCTGTACAGCTCTCAGTATGGAAACTTGTCTTAATGTACTTTACCCTTTACCTACCTCAGCTCCCTCATGGAAAAGACAGAAATTACTGATTCTCAACTGCCTTTTTCATTTTTAATAAGAAAAAGTGTAACGAACGGTGTGGCCTGTTCACCATCTCCTGGTTCAGGATGGAAGAACTCTGAGTTCATGTACTGATGAGTGTCCTGGTGAGGCAGAGGGCATAGGCAGGGTTCTCATTCAAGTGAACTTAGCCTCTTGAGTGGCAGGCAGGACAGCAAGCTGTTTGGTGTGCTTCAACTCGGCTAACACCTCCTTCTTCTCTGCCAGGCACCCTTTCCCCAAAGTGTTCAGTTGGTGTAACAGGAGGGAGCTGGACAGGTATCTGCAGTCAGGAGGTGGGATGTGTCTCTCCAACATGCCAGATACTAGGACGCTGTATGGAGGCCGGAGGTGTGGCAATGGGTACCTGGAAGACGGTGAAGAGTGTGACTGTGGAGAAGAAGAGGTAAGTGTCAGGAACACACTAGAGGGAGGGACGTCACATCGAAAGGACAAAGTGACGGATGATCTCCTAGTTGCCAGCATTTCTTACCTATGACTACCAAAGGCCCTCTGTGTGTAAGATGCAAACAGCGAGTCTGCCAGGTGGACCGTTTCTATGGCCTCTGCAGCTGTGGACAGCACAGTCATATCCAGGATCAGGGTGGAGCCCCTTTGAGCAACTGCTCTAGCCACAGACCATGATCCCAGGGCTCTTCTCCTCCCCAGAGGAGCCCCAGATGGCGTCTTTGGCCCTCCAGCTGCACTGAATTTATTTCTGGAGGCCACATAGCTGGGTGAGCTCCTGACCATGAGCCTGGTGAGGAGCCTTTAACACAGCAAGCTCGTGCTCTTTAGCCCAGAGAAGAGAAGATTCGAAGGGAGTGTCAGAAGTGCCGTCAGGTCAGGGAAGAGCTGCTGAGGAAGGAGAAGCAGAACTCTTGGACAGGCCTCTCCTCCTTCAGAGCTTCAGAATGAGTGTGGAGAGCACACACCCTAGCTGTCATTTTTATCAGAAGGATGTTTTTCTGAAGAAGAAAAGCAGAACTATATTGTTTCGTGTCTATTTTTTGAAGGATGAGAAAGTGTGTTACCCCGTGCTTGACAGCTGGTGAGCTGTAAGCCATGCGTGGCTATGAGACTGAGGTATCATGTGCTCTCTATGTCGAGATGTTCTTTTGTTTTGTTTTTAGCACTTATTTAATGTGTGTTTATGCGCGTGCGTGCGTGTGTTTCCCCCTCTCCTTTCACCACGTGGAACTCAGGGATCAAACTGAGGTTGTCAGGTTTGGGAACAAGTGCCCCAATTGAGCCATCTTCCGACCTCCTTTTAAAACTATAACCCTGTAACTTCCAGAGTAAAAGGACTAGTGAAAGACCAAGAACCATGGACTAAAAGCAAGGCTCAGCCCTGGCCCTTCAGCCTAGGGGGAGTTCTTTTAAGAACAATGTGGATGGTAGGATTTTGCAGACTCAGTATGACCACATAATTATGGGATAATACCTACTTAGAACCACCACCTAGTCCCATCTAAGTTGTGGTATCTCCAAGGATGAAGCACCTGTGTCTTTTCTCTGGCAAATACTCATTACCTTAGTAAAGAGCTGCCAAGTGATGCTCTAATGAAGTGTTCTAGGGAGCAGAAAGCAGAGCACCACAGGCAAGCTGGGGAATGGAGGTGGCAAGGGCGCCCCCTGCTGGGCTCTGACTCTTGCCCTGCTGCTGCCTTTGTAGGAATGTAAGAACCCTTGCTGCAATGCCTCCAACTGCACTCTGAAGGAAGGGGCCGAGTGTGCCCATGGTTCCTGCTGTCACCAATGTAAGGTAAGTGTCTCTTTCCTCTGCCTCAGGCTTTGAGATGACAGCCTAGTGGGTGACGGCTAGGTTTCAGCCTGTATCAGTAATTCTAGACATAGAGAGGGGAAGGTGGTTCTTACCACTGACCACTGTGGTAAGAATCTGTGCTTTCATGCTCAAGGCTTTGGATTTAACCCCATCACTAAGAGGAAGAGAAAGGAGAAAAGATGTTAGATATTTGGAACTGAGAATGTCCCTTTAACTAAACCTACTGATTTTCCATCCTGGGCCTCATTGTGCTCAAATCACACCAATGTATATATAAATAATATATAAATATACAAGCAAATATCTAAATAAAAAGATATACATATGTATGTACATTTAAAATAAAAAGATATACATACATATATCTGTGTATATATATCTTTTTATTTAAATATATCTTATATAGGGCTATATACATACATGTATATGTGCATATATAGATATATATTTTGATTTTTTATATATATATATACATATATATACATATATATGTATATGTGTGTATATATATATATATATATATATATATATATGATTATTATTTTGAGACAAGATCTTGTTCAGGGTGGCTTTGAACCTACTCTGGAGTCCTGGCAAGTCCTGACATATCTCCCAGGAGAGATCATAAGCCACCTGGCCCAATGCGGCTCATTTTTACTTGAACACAAGAATAAAGAAAACCATGATTCTGATAAACATAAATGGCCATCTTGGTAGATGTCTGGCACCAGGATGAGAATTTTATGCTAACTGACTCAATCTTTACCCCATGGGGTACATATTACGGCCTTCATTTTCAGGTGAGGAAACTGGGTCATTAGGAGATGGGTGCTATATTCTAGACTCCATCAGCACCCAAACCCAGTTCTCTCTGACTCTGAAGCATGCATTCTTAATATCAACGTGGGAAATAATTTATTACCATTAATAGTCACATAGTACTGAATTCAAGAACTTTTTAATCTAAATCTGACAATTCAGGATACCCAAAATATATATTTAAAAAAATTAACAGATTTGGTGATAAAATCTGACCCACATGGATATCAGGCTAATGATAGTCTTTATAAAAACTTACCTAAAATAGTTTTTATTTCATCATAATATATAATATATTAATATTTTTGGTTATGAAGCTTATCCTGGGCCTTGTTAGAGGTTATGTAATGCATATTTTTTATAATTATACACATCTATTATATTCATACAGATTTGTTAGACACAGACACTATTATGATATTTGAACTTTTGAGTTATTAATCTGGAAACCTGAACACCAGAGAAGTTGGAGAATGTAGCTGTGGCCTGTCCCACCCTCAGCTTGGGGAGCACACACTGTGTTCATGTGTTGTTCAAGTACGCCACTGAGCATACTTGCTCTTAGCAGCCAGAGAGAGGGCTGTAATCTGGAATTATGGGTAAACAAGAACCAAAGGTCAGTTCTCTAGTGCTGGTTAAGCACACACATGTCCTGAGGCTTCTGAATCTGTGCTGGCCCTGCTCATCCTTGCCATGGTTGGCCTTTGTTCATTCATTCCCTTAGTGAACCTTTCAGCCTAAGAATGGCCAGCAGAGGGGCCTGCTGGGTTTGTTTCCCCAGAAGAGCAGTCGAGTGGCATGGTCACCTGGAATCAGGGGAAGGCCTACCTCTGAGTCATAGGTGTCCTTGCCTGGCTCAGGAGAACTTGGACACTTTCTGTTTTGACATGGAAGCCCCCAGGGAAGCTGTGCTGGGTTGAGTCCTTTAAGTCTCAGACCAAGGCTGACCAAGGCTGACGAATAAGCACTCAACTCCAGGATTTCAGATTGAGCCTCACAAAGGATTCCTTGACTTCAAGCCCTGACCTTGTGAATTTGGGGAATTTTGTAACTGCCGGAGTCTCTGTCTGTAGACCCTCATGAGTATTAGAAACACTGATATGAAGTAGCTATATCAATTTCATGGACGCTGGGAGGGGAAGATGAGATAAGAATTTGGATACCACTCAGCCCCGTGCTCTGCATCACAGTGAGGGCACGCTGTTTGGAATCATAAGCTGGATGTAGCCAGACATGTCTACAGTTCTGGTACCTCCAGAGGCTTAGCCAGGAGGATTGACATGAGTTCAAGGCCAGTCTGTGCTAAATAATGAGTTTGAGGCTAGTTTCAAGAACAAAACAAGACTGTTGTAAATTAAAAACTTACATGAATGAAACAGTAATGTTGTAAATTAAAAATTTACATGAATGCCATTTTTTTTCTGTGTGGGTATATGAAGGTATGCATGTACATATGTACCCTTATCAGGAAACTGGTCTGCCACATACCACGTGACTTTGAATATATTGTGTCTCACTTCTTTAATTATATAAGACTATAATGCAAACTAAATAAAGTCCTAATAACATTTAAGTGAAAGGTGGTTAAAATGGCACAGAGAAAACTATAGATTATAACATAAACATTATTTCTCAACTGCTGTGAAAAGGAATTGCATTGAGTTTGTCTATGCAGCTACCTTGTGATATCAAGGTAATCAAAAACTGTTTTCCACAGATAAAATGCTCTTGAGCTCTTGGCTGAAAGGGTTGGGGACAGGGAAGAAATGACTACTTTTCTCTTTCCTCAACCTAGCTGGTGGCTCCTGGAACCCAGTGTCGTGAGGCGGTGCGGCAGTGTGACCTCCCTGAGTTCTGCACGGGCAAGTCTCCCCACTGCCCCACCAACTATTACCAGATGGATGGCACCCCCTGCGAGGGTGGCCAGGCCTACTGCTACAATGGCATGTGCCTCACCTATCAGGAGCAGTGCCAGCAGCTGTGGGGACCTGGTAAGGAATCTCCTGGAGAGTTTCTTCTCTTCCATCCTCCACTTCTGAGCCTGTCTCCCCACTGGCCACTTGGCATGGCCTAGAACGCCTTCAAATACCACATCTCGTCCTCTTAGCTCAAGGGAGCCATCCAAGGGCAGCAGGTGACAGTATTTCTCATCGTCCCTTGAAGCTTTTAGTTCTAACACTGAGCAGATGGCAATACTCCCCACCCCCAACACACCAATGAAGCAGATGGAGAATAAAAGAAAATAAAAAATATACCCTTAAACTACAAAAATGTTTAACTTACGTCATATTGAGGGAAAGTAAATTGTAACTACCATAAAGTAGAGTCTTTTCATGTATCAGATTTCAAAGGCAGCAAGTGATGTAGTAATAACAGCAACCATCCTAATATGTCTTCATGGAGCATATGTCTTAGGGTTTGTGTTCCTGCACAAAACATCATGGCCAAGAAGAAAGTTGGGGAGAAAAGGGTTTATTCAGCTTGTACTTCCACATTGCTGTTCATCACCAAAGGAAGTCAGGACAGGAACTCACACAGGGCAGGAGGGCAGGAGCTGATGCAGAGGCCATGGAGGAATGCTATTTACTGGCTTGCTCCCCATGGCTTGCTCAGCTTGCTTTCCTATAGAACCCAGGGCTACCAGTCTATGGATGGCACCATGTACACTTTAGCAAATTGGTGTGCTTGTTTGTTTTTTTACATAAAGAATTAAGTCTTGGCTAAATAGCTGATAGTGCAGGACATAGAGGGTCTTTAATAGTTTTCAGAGTTGACCGACATTATGATTTTATAGTTGTCTGAAATGGAAACACCAACCCACATCGATGTGTGGTGCAAAAGTTACACAAGTATGTTCAGGACCTTACTAGAAATTGTTGGAAATCCTAATCTGACCCCAAATCATGATCTGTTCAGCGATTTTTATTTTTTGAGACAGGGTCTCAGTGTGTGCCCTGCTTGCCTGAAACTTACTATGTAATCCAGGCTGGCCTGCAACTCCCAGAGATCTACCTGTCTCTTCCTCTCTAGTGCTAGGATGAAAGGCAGGCAACCATGCTTGGCTAGTGTTCTGTTGTTTTGTTTTGTTTGTTTGTTTGTTTGTTTTAAAGGAACTGAAGTCAGGAATGCAAACAGCTATTTTATAAATTAAACTTTCTAATAGAATATTAACATTAATCTGATGTTTATCTGCCGAGGAATGACAGTAGGGAAAACATCTTTGTTTTCCTTAATGAACCTATTGCATAAGAGACAACATACATACAGTGAAAATATGATCAGTCATAAAGTAGCCTCAAGTCTGAGCTAGTTTCGGTGGCATTTATTGGTTGTATGCAGTGTACAGCTGTGTTGAAAGCCAAGCTGTAGTAAAGTCACGTGACACAGCATGAGTGAGCTCTGAATTCATGACACATTCTGTTTTTAGTTAGTTTTAGGTCATTGCACATTCAGAATCTCTTTAGTGTTGCCAGTGTTTTGAGGGCCACCCCCACCCCATCCTCACCCTACCCCTGCCCCCATTCAGGTGTGGGATTCCATCTACCACCATTTTCAGAAGCTGGGAATTACACTACTTAGAAACAGCCTCAAGTTGTACTTGCTTATGGATATAAAGTTGCTTTGTAAGATGTTATTACACTGTTGCCAATTGTAGCAGCAGCATCCACTGTGCCCTCAAGTCATGTAACTGAATGCCACCCGGCTGAATTCTGTATACAACAAACTAAGCAGAGCGGCAAAGTACAGAACTGAAAGAGAAGATGCTTCCATCCCTTACTGTGTTCTTCCAAAAAGATGCCCCAAAATCAAATGTAAGGGATGTAGAAGATCGAGAAGACAGTTTTTTTTCTAGAAGACACACTGCTAAAGGTTGTTGCTTTTCCATGATATAGGAGAGGGAAAACAAGGTGGATATGAAGAAAAAACTCCTAAGATATATTTTAGTTCTTTTAATGTTTGGGGCATGAGTTACTAATCTTATCCAGTCCAGAAATAGGACAGCTCTTCTTCATTAGCAAGTAGGCTGAGTATGCAACTGCCATAAATACAAATCTTCAACTAAGTCTTAAAAAAACAGTCTAAAAATATTTTCTCTGAATTGGTCTTGATGAATGGTAGAAGTGGCATTGGCCAAGGCTAGCTCTGTCATGGGGACCCTCTGGCAGGCTTATGCACTGACAGCTGTTTCTTGCACACCTAGGAGCCCGGCCTGCCCTCGATCTTTGCTTTGAGAGGGTGAACGCTGCTGGTGACACTTATGGAAACTGTGGCAAGGGCTTGAATGGCAAATACAGGAAGTGCAGCCCCAGGTGAGGACCACAGCTTGACCTGGTGGGAGGAAGAGTGACCAAGCGATCCCCACTGTGTCCTCTTTACTTTCACCTGACTTGATGTGGACAGCCTCTCATTGGCTTTTAAACAAATCAGTTAAAGCCTGTCTCTGTTCTCTACCTGTTGCTTGGTGATGCGCTGTTCAGTTGGCTCTAAGGAAGTGAAAAGGAGGAATGGGCAGCATTGCTTCCTAGGATCTTAAGAGCAGGACAGGGTAGCTGGGTGTGCCTTTATCCTGGCACCTGGTGTCAGAGGCAGGTGTGCAGGCGGATCTCTGTGAGTTTGAGGCTAGCCTGGACTACAAAGCAAGTTTCAGAACAGCCAGGACTGTTACATAGAGAAATTCTGTCTTTTTTTAAAGTGGGGCAGGAGATGGCTGTGATCTGAAATGACAGCGTTCCAGCATCTCAGCGTCGTAGATCCCAGACGGCTCTTTTGGACCATTTTTGCAGAGAGCTAAAATTATGCCCGTTCCTAAGAGCCATCTCTGATTCATTCATTCCAGCCACCCACCAGACACTCCTCTGCCCACCACTGTTTCAGATTTACCACATGCAAGGTGCTGCATTGAGTGTCTAGAGCAATGTGGTCATCAGTGTAATAGTTAGTGGCCTGGAGCATTTCCCTGAGTTCTATAGTAGTCATCTAAATAAACGGGGTGAGGAGTCACAGCCATGTGTAAAAGTGTTTTAGTTAGAGAAAAACAGAGCAGTTGAATAGCTGATAGAGACAGTAGGCTACAGTTTGTGGGAAGTAAAGGAGAGGGGGCCATGAAAATGAGCCTGAGTAGAGGAAGACAGGAACTAGTTCCTGAGAGATTTAAAGGCATGCTGGGAGATCTGGACTCCTCCCATGGATGCCACAGTCAGCGGACTCGGTGTCTTGCAGGCCAGGATAGAAAGAGGGTAATAAGTCAGGGAATCTGTGTAGGAGAGAAGATTGACAGGGATTGAAAATGCTCAACTCTGGGAACAACGAAGAATGGCGAGGCAGAGGGAGACCCAGCTCCTAGTTGGAGTGCCCGGAGAATGGTTTTGGGATAAAGATGACCGAGAGTATTCATGTCATTCAGGTGTCCTTGGAGTTAAGACATTCGAAGTTGAGCTCTTGGCTTAGGTTTGCTGAGAGACAAGGAACCTGCCCCCTTTCTGGTCTGAGTCTACTTTAGGTCTTTCCTTCTGGGTTCCAGCCCATCTCTGGTCCTTTGCTCTGCTCCACCAAAGCCTGCTGACTTGGCTTAGACAAAGCTCTGCAATGCTCTTCCCCAACTCTTCCCAAGCTCTTCCCCAGCCTCTGATCCTGTCTTCTTTCCTGACCCAGGGATGCCAAGTGTGGGAAGATCCAGTGCCAGAGCACCCAGGCCAGGCCCCTGGAATCCAACGCAGTATCTATTGACACCACCATTACTTTGAACGGGAGGCGAATCCACTGTCGGGGCACCCATGTCTACCGGGGTCCTGAGGAGGAAGAAGGGGAAGGTGACATGCTGGACCCAGGACTGGTGATGACTGGAACCAAGTGTGGCCACAACCATGTGAGTCCCTCCCTAACCTCACTCAGAAACCAAGGGGCAGAGACAGAGATTGAGGGGCTCTGGAGGAATGATGCTCGGCTCCCAGAGTAATAGCATCCATCCCACTGATAAGCATCCACCTATAGGCTATGGATTACGCATGTAAATGCAGGCATCACTGTCATGCATGTCATTTGCTGTCACATGAAATAGAAATGGTCAGGGAAACCCAAGGAAAATGATGCCACCGATCTCGTGTAATAAATTGTGTTAGTGAAATATAAACACAGAGGAAACCCATGGTACGATGCCCAGCCCAGAGTAAGCTCCTGCCACAATCATTATTTTTAGGCGTAATACTAAAATTAGTCCACATTCACTGTTGGATGGCATATAATCAACATGATGCCAGACTATAAACATGTCCTCATTGTTGAATGTAACATTTCAGCAATGTTTGTTCTTTCTTCCCTAATCACAAAGGTGATAGCAGAAGTCAGTTACCCACTGTCCTGATTTTTGAGGCCCTTTGCGTTTCTCATTAAGTATATAACCCCGAGCTATGTTTTGGGGTTCCCATTCATCCTAAGGACAAACCTCCCATACCCTAAGCCTCCCCCATGTCACTGCTGCTCTACTGATGGCTGCTCTTTTTTTGTTGCAGATTTGCTTCGAGGGGCAATGCAGGAACACCTCCTTCTTTGAGACGGAAGGCTGTGGGAAGAAGTGCAATGGTCACGGGGTACGTGTGTACATGCAGAGATCTGGGTTCCTGGGTGTCGTCGGGGCACGCCCTGTGGGAGGTCACAGCTCTCCTGGGTGCTGATACGTCTGCGGCCCTTCACTCCAGGTCTGCAACAACAACCAGAACTGTCATTGTAACTCTGGCTGGGCTCCACCTTTCTGTAACACCCCGGGAGATGGCGGCAGCATCGACAGTGGTCCTTTGCCCCTAAGAGTAAGTGTTCTGCCTTCGTGAGAGAGGCAGAGACCATGGGGATAACGAGTTGGTTGTTGGAGCCTCCAACCTGTTGACATTGCAATGTGGCATCATTGTCTACAAACATGTTGGGCTGCATTCATAGCTGTACGTGGGAACTGTGGGCCATAGGTTGGGTTTGCCCGTTGCAGAAAATCCAAGTTAAGTTGGCTTCACTCCCTAGATTATACAGGGAGGGAGCCAAGAAAGATGCTAAGTGGGAGGATGCTTGCTCTTGCTATGGGGCCTGGGCTTAGTTGCCTTCCTGTCCTTTTACTAGGAGAGGGTGAAGGGGGGAGATTAAGGGAGACTGTAGGTTATTGGATAGTCACAATTATTTAAGGGAGTAAGTAATAATTAGTTCTTTTAGGGACACTTTAAATAACCACAATCCTGGGGTGCATTGTATTGGTTTTTTGTCTTTTGTTGAATAAAGGTTAAAGAATGGGAAAACAGACAAGTTTTATAGTTCTTAGGGAAGGCTTCAGGGACTCCACCCCTGTGGTTTCCAGATTTTGTCTTTAAATGATGGCAAAAGTTATCCCAGCACTTAGGAGGCTAAGGCAGGAGAATTGCTGCAACTTTGAGGCCAGTCTGGGCTCTAACAAAATGAAAACAGACAAGAAGGAAAGGCCTGAGTATGTAATGAACATGAATAGAGAAGGGGAGCTTCACTGACACAGGCATACTGTGTATATTTAAATTTATGACTCGTAGAACTGTTGAGATGGCTTTGGACCCAGCCGTGAGGCTGAGGGTCCAGGGTGAGAGTTTTAGTCCTAAGGTGTCTGAGCCAGTATTTTCTGGCCGTTGCTCTGTGTCCAGGAAAATCGTGATGCTGGCTGACTTTATGAAAATCCATTAGCTGGAAGCTGATGGTAAATGACAGCATCTGAACTGCTTTGGGAAAAATTTCATCAGCTGAACAGAAATGACTGTGGGGACTGTCTTTAAAAGCCCTTGGGTCTGACTCTTTCAGCTAGCATTAGGCCCCGATAGTATATAATGTGCGTGTTGCATGTATTTGTGTTTGTTTAAAATAAGTTGTGCAAATAAAATCGAGTATCTGAAGGGGAACTGAGGCTCTGGCATTTTACTGTCACCTGAACGGCCTCTAATTCTCTCACTTGTGCTGACTTCCTGCAGGCGTGGGTCCAGTGATCGCAGGGGTGTTTTCGGCCCTCTTCGTGTTGGCAGTCCTGGTGCTATTGTGTCACTGTTACCGACAGAGTCACAAGCTGGGCAAACCCTCCGCTCTCCCTTTCAAGCTGCGGCAGCAGTTCAGGTGGGACAGGGTGCTGTGGCCAGCCCTTGTGGAAAGGTTGGTGGTGATGGGTCTAATTCTGGGATGGTGAAGGCAGGGAACATGCCACCCTCCCCCTTCGGTCCTGCTCGGTCACCATGGCAGATGTTATTAGGTAATGGCTGTAAGGGATTCTACCGAGCCTGGTCAGTCACTCTAATTCCTCCCAATAGAAAGTCCTTAGCCAGTTCAAATTGAGGTATGACATAAAATCTATTTACCGTCCTCTGCCTGGCTAACTTATATCTTATCTCTAAAGTGCAGGAAGCTGAGGCGACAGAGAGGGATGACAAGCTCAATCAGTCACAGAGATAACTAGACATTAACCCAAGAAGACGAATGATTAATTCATTGAGAGATTGATGTGCCGTATTCTCTAGAGTTCTGTTAAATGTACTTACACAGGAAGGGATCTTTTTTTCTGCCCCGCATCCTTCCGTATCCATGCTGGTGGGGGTCAGGGTACATGATGGCTAGTGATAGGAGACCTCTGGCTCCTTATTGGGGAGGGAGAGGTCTGCTTTGTGCAAGGCTGCTTGGGCTTCTCCACTGGCCATATGTGTACTTATTTATTATTTAGGAGATGGGTTTCAGAGAATTATCCCACTTTCCAGAGGAGGGTTAAGTAGATTTGTCCATTGGCCTAGGTCGAAGTTTTTAGTTCACACACACCATTGAACATCTCCCTGTTTCTTGTCCCCTCTTCCTTGTTTCCAGTTGTCCCTTCAGGGTGTCTCAGAATGGTGGAACTGGCCATGCCAACCCAACTTTCAAGTTGCAGACACCCCAGGGCAAGCGAAAGGTAAGGGCTTTGCACCATTGAATCTGATTGATTTCCCTTAATCCCTGTTTGGCTTTCTCAAGTGCTTATGTGTGCACACGGGGTTATAGTAATGAAAGCTATCTTAGGGGCTTGTCAGTTGGTTCTGAAGCCTGGAATCCAAAGGTCAGCATGCCTGTTCTACCTTCAGATGAGGCTCTGGTCACGTCATTGAGACACACACTTAGAGAGGATTCCTTATCTCAGCTGCTCTGTGTCTTCTTCATACAGGTGACTAACACCCCTGAAACTCTCCGGAAGCCCTCCCACCCTCCTCCCCGGCCCCCTCCAGACTACCTGCGTGTTGAATCCCCACCTGTATCATTGCCAGCACATCTGAACAGGGCTGCTGGGAGCTCCCCAGGGGCGGGAGCTCAAATAGAAAGAAAGGAGTCAGCCAGGAGGCCTCCCCCAACCCGGCCCATGCCCCCTGCACCTAACTGCCTACTGTCCCAGGTAAGTGGGTTCTCAGCAACCCTAGGCTGGGGACATGGCCTCTGACAAGCCACCTGCAATGAGGACATTGGCGTGATGCACTGGTTGGATTTGATCATCTTTTCTTTGTTCTCGTGAATTCAGTGGGCTTCCAGAGGTTTAGCAATAAAGAATAAGAAGTATCTTCCCAGCTGGTTGGTAGGAGTACACACCTTTAATCCCAGCACTCAGGAGTAGAGGCAGGTGGATCTCTGTGATTGGGGCCAGCCTATTCTACACAGCTAGTTCTAGGACAGCTAAGGCTATGCAAAGAAACCCTGTCCCAAAAAACCAAAATACTCTTACTGCTGCTGCTACTAAAACTACTGCTACATCGTCATCGTCATCATGATCATCATCATCATGATCATCATCATCTCCTCCTCTCCTGGACAGTCCCTAAGTCATATGATGCTTTTTTCTTATTTTATTTCCACCCACTTTGTACCCCAACTTAACTTCTTTCAGTTCCCCAAGATCTTGTCCTGTTCCGGTCATTGCACATGCTGTTTTTACACACACACAGACACACACACACATACTCCTCTACTTGGCCTATTCCTATTCACCCTCAGTTGTGACTTTAGATAAACACTCCTCCCAAGGGCCTTCTCTCACCTAGTAAGGCTGATCTTAATATCCAGTGTCTCTCTCATTGTACTCGGCCTTACAAAGTGTACCTACTAGTTAGCTCCCACTCACGGAAGAGTCTTACTGAAGGGTGTGCACCATGGTGCCTTGCTTGCCTGAGGGGGTTTCTGGGAGGTGATGGGTCCCCTTCTGTCTAGCTGATACTCACAACTTGGAACTATAACACGGTGGCCCATCTGCTTAGCATGTATACTCTGGCATAGATTCCCCAGTGAAGACATGGACATGTCTTGGGCGGTGGTCTCTAGAACTGATTGTGTTTGCCTTTTCTTGATATGGTCAGAAGGTCTCCAGGACCCATGTTTCTCTGATCACAACCACCACATGGTCAGCTTCAGGTTTGGTATGGTCCCTAGAGCATGAGACAGTGAGGGTATCAGGTTGGGTTCTGTGCTGGGAAACTGCCCCTGGCAAGTGCCTGTGTGTGGGGCCAGAATGTGACATACAAATCCATGCAGGGGAGGGACTGACTGCATCTGAAACTTTCTGGTGCAAACTCAGCATACCCAGATCATTTCTACCTAATCACGTTAGACACTGCTCCATGACATTGAGTCCTGCCTGCCCCGAAGTGGGCCAGCTCTTATTAGCGTTGTAAACTATGACCTTAAACTGCGCATGCTCAGGGGAGTACACGCTATGAATGTGAATGGACTCACTGGATAAAGTGGGCCTTGCTGCCTTTGGGGCGGGTGTAGTTTAGCAGATCCTCACCATGTTCTCCTTGCTTGCAGGTTAGAAAATCCTCTGTACTGTTAAGTTTTGGCTGTGTTTATTCTCCCACCAGGGATTAGCTTCTGGTATCAGACAGGCTTCTTTGGGAGGCCCAGAGCAGACATTCTGATAAGGCTCCAAGGCAGATAACAGCCACCAGTGGCTCAGTCTGCAGTTTCTCAACTGTCACCTACACCCCGCCCCCAGTCTTTCCCTGGAAGACTTGAGTTCTCTGGTGCACTTGGGGTTCTATCCTATACTTTGTACCCTCTCAGAACAGCACCCCTCCTGGAAAGGGTAGAGCTTAAGGGTATACAGCAGCTTTTCGGTCTCAGACGTTTTCAACTTTTCTTTCTGAGCTTCAGGTTTTACCCTGAGAAGTCATTCGTGTAGGAAAACCAACTCTGCAATGTGTCTGCCCCCTGCACACTCGCCCTGTGCCTATCATGGAGCTCAGGAGCGCCCTCATAGGCAGGTCAAGGAACTGGCTTCTCTTGAGTCCCACCAGCTTAGGGGCAGGCCATGATTTTGACCCTCAACATTTTGGTTTTCCAATCACACACACAAAAAAAGCACATATTTGTTTTTTAAAAATTGATTAGTTGGGGCTGGAGAGTTCACTCAGTGGTTAAGAGCACTCGCTGCTCTTGGAGAGGACCAGGGTTCAGTTCCCAGCACTGACGTCAGTGAGTTCCACGGAATCTTCTGGATTCGGAACATATAGGGCATAAACTCACACATATACATAATAAAAATAATACAAATAGTCAAGTGTGGTGGGGCATGCATGCCATTAATCCCAGCACTTGGAAGGCCAGTGGATTGGAAGGCAGGTGGATTGCTCTGAGTTCAAGGCCAGCCTGATCTACATGATGTTACAAGACAGCCAGGGCTATGTAGAAAAACCCTGGCTCAAAACAACAGCAATAATTCTTTATATTAAAAAATTCAAGTAGTACAGAAGTGTGTTTCTGTTTTGAGAAATTTGATTAGCTCATTTAGATTTATGTTTCTGGTAGTGTCTGCTTCCTGAGTTGTCCATTCCCAAAGCCTGTGATGCCCCCATGAATCACACAGAAAAGGAGCCTCGCCCTGCCTCTATTTCTGTTCTAGTCAGAGATGGCTAGAGACAGAAAATAAAAGACTGGTAAATTATTTATGTTAATAGGAATAAAAGATATGTGGAGAAATAAACTAATTAAAATAAAATTAGGCTTAGGGGAGCCTCATATACACCCACACATTCACACATGTGCGCGCAAACTCTCACACACTCTCACTACACACACATACACATTCTCTGTCTGTCTGTCTGTCTGTCTTTGTCTCTCTCTCTCTCATACACGCACGCACACACACAGACACAGATACATGTGTATATAAACATACACATACATGCACACACACGGGCTCTCTCTCTCTCTCTCTTTCTCTCTCTCTCTCACACACACACACACACACACACACACACACACACACACACACACACACACCCGTTCATTCTGTTTTCCTGGACCATGTCCACTCACCTCTGTTCATTTCCTCTGGCCTTAGGCAGGCATGTGGCGGTCTGCTTTGTATACATGCTCCTTGGTTGGGTCCGTGTCACCTTGTCTTGCAGCTGTCTGTCCTCATCAGCCCAGATTCCCCTGCTTTGCCCTTTGCACATGCTGTTGCCCACGTCACTGGATAAGTTTACATTTTTCTCCCACTGTGGACATTTTGGAAGTTTCTAGGTTCTCTGGTGTTATAAACCATGTGTGCACAGGGACATCCTTGCAAACCAGTCTCTGCACCTGTGCCAACAGTCTCTAACATGGTCAACGGGAAGTGGGATTTTTCACATCAGGAAAAGACATTTTCAATTTTTTTTTAAAATAATTTTAAGATAGGGTTTTGAATTCACAGACCCACCTGCTTCTCCCTTCTGAGTGCTGGAATTAAAAGTGTGCCTTATCATGCTATGCCCATAGCTGTAATTTTAATAGAGATAGCCAACTTGTTTTCCAAAAGGTCTTATTTTTCTTAGCATGTGACTACATTATATACCCACACACAGGCGAGTCCTTTAAAAATGAGACAATCCAGTCTGTAAGTTATTTTGGTTGTGATCCATAAGATATTAGGCATATTTTCTTTTGAAAGGAGCCCCTCAAGTAAGACTTCTTGCTCCCTCCAGGATTTATCCAGGCCTCGACCACCTCAGAAGGCACTTCCAGCGAATCCAGTGCCGGGCCAAAGGACAGTTCCCAGGCCAGGAAACGCCTCCCTGCTTCAGCCCCCTACGACTGGTCCTCAGCCTCCCAGGCCTCCAGCAGTGTCTGTTCCAAAGGTGAGACCACAGAAGGACCCAGAAGGACCAGAGGGGAAGTGTGTGGCTAAGAACACAGTCCAAATGGAGGTTCTAGAACAGAAGCAGAAATGAACACTTAGCCTTGCTTAGAGGTCTGTTTGGTTGCACCTTACATGAGCAAAGGGAGGTTTGAATTTATTTGAGAATGAGGGCACCACACAGAAACCTGAGCTCTGGTGGCTTCATTGGCACCAGAACAGATAGGCCACCTTGAGAAAGTCCTTGTCTTGATAAGAAGGCTTAAGATTGGCCAGCAAGGTGGTTCAAGGCAATTTTTAAAAAGGTCTAAGAAGCAGCATGGACCAGCTCCATAACATTACTATGAAGGTCAAAGCCATTAGTTTATACAAGCCTGTCAACATATGTCCCTGTCCTTAGTGTTCCCCTCTGGCTGCCATGTCCTCAGTTTAGTCTGGGGAGTTGGGTCAGAAGCAGTGAGGCAAGAAAGCTGGCTGCCAGCCCATATTCCCATGAAGCACTGGGAAACTATTGTACTGAAACATGATGAAAGAGGGGAAGGGCCAAGTTTCCAGCTTTGGGGGTGGGCACACAATTGCCGTCACTGCAAGAACTGGTAGCCCCGGAAAGCAGCCACAGGGACAGATGTCTGATGATCATGTTTCTGTTCTTGGCTAACAAGGGCAAGAGGACAGTTACCCGCAGTCCCACTGGCTAGCACTGAAGTCCCATCTTTCTCTTCCTTTCCAGCTTCCTGAGTACCGATCACAGAGGGTTGGAGGGATAACTAGCTCCAAGATCTAGAAGTGTCTAGAAGTTTCTTGTTGCAATTGAAGACTCTGGATGCCATGGAAGGTCCAGAAGAAAGAAGCCTGCTCAGCCACCCTGAAGCTTCTGCAGCCTTCTGGAACCCCTCCTCATCCTCAGAATCTCCCTTCTTGCCCTAGTGCCTCCTGCTTCCTCTGAGGCCCAGAGGGACTCATATCCGATGGCTTCTAAGTGTTGTCCTGTGCAATATGCAGCCTGGATAGGAAAGGGAAGCATATGAAGGAGGGTGGGGAAAATTCTCCCTCAGCCCATTAGCCAAGAGCTACCAGTGATGCTCAGGGAAGTCTTGAGCTGGGGTCCTCCTGTGCAGAGCTTGGACAAGGCATCCATCCGGGTCCTATGCTGGCAGGTACACGGGAGCTTCACTGATTGGGATCCCAGACTGCCCAGGCTGGGCCTTACTGTCTCTTAGCTTTTAGGGACTGAGGAAGCTTATTGCTGCATTCCTGCCCCAAGGCTTGGACAAGGTGCCTGTTCTTGGCTATCTGGCTGCATGTGACAAGCCATGCTCCCCTCCCCTGCTATTCTTCACATTCCCACTCCCATATTTACACGGGTCACTCTGACTCAGACAGGTACTATTTGTAAGTAGTATAGACAGCAGGGGGAGTGGTCAGCCTGTGTCCCCTCTGAGCCGTGATGCCAAAGGTTGCTAAGGACATTTAGAATCCCCATCCATCCATCCCCAGTGTTCCGTGTGTCACCTTCTCCTCCTTTTCCAGCATCCTTATCCTATGGTGCTTTGGTGGTAAACCACAGCAGTCCTGACTTGCCAGTGACCTACAAATTAGGATCCTGCCTCATGGGGTAGCCGCTGGACTTCCTGCACTGGATCTCAAGAGCATTGAGCCGAGTGGGCGTGTGTGTGTGTGTATAGAAGAGAGACAGACAGACAGCTCTGCATGTACTTGTGTTTTATGGCCGCCAGCAGGATAAGGGGTCTCCTCCTTGTTTCTGACCAACATCTAAGTAAGGTTCTCCGGGACATCCACAGTTATACATGTTTAGAATCCTGGCTATTAGTAATCTATACACAGGGGCACCAGCCCCTCCCTAATGGTCAGCTCTGAGGTGGGACTGTTGACTCTGAACAGATCACTGTCAGCAGCCATGGTGAACCAGATCTGGGCAAGGTTTCCCAAACTCTCTTCAACCAGGGGTTTATCATGCACTCCCCTCGGTTCTTCCCTGGTCACTTGCCCCTATGTGATTGTCATAGAAAATGCTGAGAAGGTGGGAATGGGACTTGGGTGGACTTCTTGCTTGGTGCTCCACTACTTAGAACAGTTTTTACACATTTGTTGGGCCTAGCCTCTGAGAGGCCATCTTCCACCCCCAAAAAGGTTCTAATAGCACTCCAGAGGGTTCTCTAGGGGCCTTCCTGCCACGCACATCAAGCAGTTGTTAGCTCTTGGAACCCTCCAGAGGAAGAGGCAAACTTTTGACTCCCCATTTACCACCTCGAGGGTTCCTTATATCTCTTCATAGAGTAAGCTCTTGGGATTGTAGACAAGTGGGAGTTATGACGTACGTGGGCCTGGGGTAGAAAGATCTCAGGAAAACACCTTTCTCTTTTCAGGGTGATTGCTATTCACTCTCTGAGTGTGATCCAAAAGCTTGCTTAGGCCTCAGTCCATCTCCTCTATCAGTTTCTCATTTGTGTGCTTTACCAAATGCCCAGTGACTACAGGTTGGGCCCTAAGAACATAGGCCACCCTGATTCTCACCACAAAGTTAGAAACCCTCCACTTTCAGTCCCTTGAACCATATCAGAAAAACACCCACTTCTTTGCTCTTTGGCAATCACTTCCATTTTTTTTTCCTTTTCATTACTTCAATACCACCTCTACCCCATAAACTTATACTGTGAAGTGTAAGAGGGCAGGATTTTTTTTTTTAACTTGGTAGAAATGTTGGCAGCTAGTCTACGTACACCTTCATTCTAGGCTTTGTTTCCCAAGGCCAGCAAAGCTGTCACAGGTAGGAATCCCTTCCCGTCTGCATTGTGAAGGGTTCCATACAGGTGTATCTAGACTTCAAGGACAGGGTTTGTCCCAAAGGATTGTGACTTAGGAGATGAAAGAGTATTACCACATGGGGATGAGGGAGCAGTTGCAACAGAACACTTTGGTCTACCTACACTAAGTCTGTGGGGGCATCTGAGACTGAAAAGGCCTTTTCTTATGCATAGAAAGTGAGCAAGACTAGAAATAACTGTTCAAGGCATCTCTGTTTCTGGCCACTGAAGAGAGAGGTCAGAAGATGTTGGAATAGGTCAAAGTCAAGGCTCGGTGGGCTGAGGGTAGGTGTGTAGCTGGATTTAGTGGTGTACACCATTAGTCCCAACAGAGGCAGGTGGATCTCTTGAGTTTGAAGCTAGCTATGTCTAAAAAGGAAGTTACAGGACAACCAGGGCCACACAGAGGAAAAAAAAAACCCTCTACAAAACAAATAACAATTTAGACAGGATCCCATGTATCCTAGGTTGGCCTTTATCTCACTTAAAAAACAAAACCCAAAACCAAGGGTGACCTTTGAATCCTGAGTGCTTGTTTCTTCCTGAGTGCTCAGACTGCAGGTGTGTGCTACCATGCTTTATGTGGTCTTGGGTTCAGACACAGATCTTCATGTGTATTTAGGTAAACACTACCAACTGAGCTACATCCCCTAGTCCAGGCTGTAAATGTTTTTAGAAGCTAGGTTAGCTGCCTGCCAACCTTAGAGCTGCAAAGCCATTTCTGACCTGTAAACCTCAGCTCCCAATCTCTATAAGAGGTGTAGCCTGGGCTAATTCCTTCTAAGTTGCAACTCCCTGCTTGCTTTCTGTTCTTTCTAGCCTTGGTGAGTTCCACCAATAAGAGAAAAGCCCCTTTCTACCCCTGCTCCAATACGCTGTAGGTGTTAGGGCCTGAATGTTTTTTGCAAAGCAACAGTCTCTTCTGTTGCAATAGCCCCCTGCCATGGTGCAGTAATCCTTCAGTGTCTCCCTGGGCTCAATTTGCTTATTTGACAAAGTGGGCATGAGACTTGTATTCTTAAAATTGGAGGCTAGTCATTTTGTCAGATGCGTGTAATGACAGACCCAAAGGACTCCACAGACAAGCCAGGGAACACCAACTGGAATGGTACCCCTTCCCTAGGGAAGCCTGCTAGGGAGGGTTCTGTAGAATCCAAGCCCAGCACCCCAAAGTCATGCACCCAGTGTCCTCTTGTATGACTGTGGCTACATCTATGTCTGGGATCCAGGGCAAATGTGAATTTTCTTTTGATTTGGGAGATTGTTCACAGGAAATAGTCCTCTCCTCTCATGTCCTCCTATTGATTGTTTACAATATTTGTACATCTATGCAAAATACTTGAATGGGCCATGGTGCCTTGTTTTGTTTTTTTGTTTTTTGGTTTTTTTTCTCCTTGTTTGTATTTAATTAAAACAAATTGTCATTAGGAAATGCTCTCTGTTTGGACAGTTCTTTTGTGTATACTGTTTCGGTATCCCACTGCCTGGACCACTTAAGACATGGGATGTGAACATCTCAGAGGTCTCACACACACCACCAGTCTTCCCAGCAGGCCATGACCTGAGCCACAGTGAAGCCCTGGGTTTTCCCATGGCCAGTAGAGAGGGCTGCCTGTTTCGTACCTGTACTCAAGATGGTCTGGCTTCATTAGGTCTTGGGTCACCAAAGGCTTTAATAATCTTTAGATTCTAGAACGTTCTTCTACACTATTGCCTTTGGGAGACAGCTGAGATACTCTGTGACTACCTCTTCACTAAGGGATATGCTTTAATGAAGGGGAGAGACTTAGTGTGGGTCTCTCAGGCTTAGTGGATAGGTTCAGGAAGGCCAGATTGTGTGCACTTAAGATTCCCTGGGACTATGTGGAGGCTGCTCATACTGCTGGTCTCTCACCACCATACTCGTTTCCTTCCAGCCTCAGTTTTGAGATTTTTCTAAGATTATTAATAACCACAGAAGCTTTACTATGTAGATATGAATGAAAATGTTCCCCCACCCCCAGACTCATAAGAAAAGGCATTAATGGAGGTGTGGCCTTGTTGGGGTGGGTGTGGCCTTGTTAGAGGAAGTGTGTCACTGGGGGCAGGCTTTAAGGTTTCAGAAGCTCAAGCCAGGCTCAGCGTCTCATTCTTTCTGATGCTTGTGGATCCAGATGTAGAACTCTGAGCTGCCTGTCCAGCACCATGCCTGCTTGTGTGCTGCCATGCTTCCCTCTATGACAATAATGACGATAATAGACTAGACCTCTGAATGGTAAGCCAGCCCAGTTAAATGCTTTCCTTTATAAAAGTTGCCATGGTCATGGTGTCTCTCACAAAACTAAAATGTAAGATAGTCGCCTCACTGAACCCTTATGGAAATGCTAGGGAAGCATCATCCTTCGTATTTCATTTGCTTTCTGCCACATGCCTGGCTCCTAGTAAGGGCAGAGCCATTAACGAAGTGAATGGTACTCAGAAATACAGCAACTTTCCCTGCTTGAGTGAGAGCAGATCTTGGAAGACACAGGAGGGCTTTGCTTTGGAGATCAGGGACTGGCATGTGAGACGGACCAGTGGAGTGAATTTGCTCCGTGTTCATGGAAGGTCAGGACATTTGTCAAGTAAACACACTCTGAAGTCTTTATTACTGACCCCAGAGCCTACGATCTCGGAACCCTCAGTTTACTACCACCCCCCAAGATCCAATGTGTTGCATTGATTTCAGTCACAGTCGGAAATCCACATTCATTAAAATACTGGGGATTGGAGGTGGAAGGTAGAGGGGCCCAGAGTGCTGATCTGCCCTAAGAGCTTGTCCAAGGCCAGATACAGTTTGACCTGGGTATGGTTGTATTTAGGGAATCAGATGTGAACACAAGATATAGGCAGGGAGCTTGACAGCACTACCTGAACTGAAAATCAAGTTTCCCCATTCCTACAAACTGGCTCCTAACTTCACTCTATTATGGTCCTTGTGTCAAGCCTACACTTTCATAGTTGTAAGGAGTTAGGAAGAAAAGGACCCCGTTCTCTCTCTCTAGCTGCTATTCTCTGCCTACTTCTGGCCAAATGGTGAGGTCACCAGAGGTGGTCCCAAGAGCAGGTGGAGGAGTCACGGCGTGCTGCGTCCAGTGTGGGCAGCTAGGTTGTCAATGGAGATAAACTCAGTTCCAGTTGGGTCAACAAGGCTGTGTCAAGCCTTCAGTTCCACTGGGTCACTGGGATTCTAATCCAATTCCACTAGATACAGCTTGGAAATTTCCCCACACTTTTTTTTTTGGTCTGGTCCTTGCCCGGGTCTGAGTCAGACCAAACATTATGTCTAGGATTCCAGAGAGCCCATGAATCCATTCTGACAACCATGACATCGTTTCTAATACTTTCCTCTGCCTCCCCAAGTCATATTATGGTCAACTTCTTGATGCAAAAAAAAATTGCATTCTGCTAAATTCCAGCATGACAGCCCACTACTGTTCTCTTCTCAGAGGCTGCTAGGTGAACATGGATTTAAACAGCAGAGCTGATCTAGGAGGCATCCCCTGCTGTTGGATCTAAGGTTACAGCCTACATGTATCAGTGACTGGTGTCTTGGGATGGACAGAGAGAGAGGGAAGGGTAGTGGTGCCTGCCACTGGGGGCACAGACTATAAGATGTGACCTCCAGGCTGAAGTGTGTGGAGAACGGGTCAGTTGAAACTTCCCTGAGATGTCAGGTGGTATTCACAGTAAGAAGATCAGCTGGGGTCTTGCTTCTGTCTACAAGAAACACCAGGCTACTTGGCATGTGCTATACAGCTTGGCATGACGAGGCATACGGATTTCTCTGCAATCTCCCACAAGCTCCATTCCTGGGCCAAGGACTGAGAAGTCCAGCTTGATAGGCTAATTGGTATAAAGGATTTCCTGATGACCGATAGCTGAGGGAAGTTCTTCAGTTGGGCTACATTCATCAGGTCAAATTCTACCAACAACATGGTGGTGTTGAGGGAACCAGAGAGAAGAGGCTCTGGGGACTTGCTGGCTCCAACAGAAACTTGAGGATTTAGTCACCAAGGCTGTATTTCCAGGAAGTCCTGCCACCTACCTTACTAGGTAGGGACTTTTTTTTTCTTCTAGGAACAGCAGTGAGGTATAAATGAATATCGCAAACAAAAAAAATAGCCCTCGGCAACAGATGTGCTGAACCACATCTGTAACCAGGTAGTTGTGAACTTGAGAGGTCAGGCTAGACCACTGGATGCCTCCTCTTACTCATGTACTCCAGGCTTTAAGAATGGATCATAAATACTTTGGGCTTCTGTTGTGGTGATGGTGTGCTGGCAAGTTCTATGTTATCCACAAGGACGTTCTTGTCTTCTAGTTTAATGACCGTGGGCTCTGGGGCAGGAGCTGGAGTCGTGTTTTTGTGTGTGTGGGGCAAGCTAATTTGGCTGATGTCCAAATCCTTGAAAGCATGAAGCATGAAAACACCCAGGATGATGGTGACAAAGCCAGACAAGGTGCCCACGATGTCCACGGCAGACATGGTGTACCACTCCTTAAATAGGACGATGGAGGAGACCACCACCACCGTGGTGAAGAAAACGTAGTAGATGGGGAAAACCAACGAGGTGTTGAAAATATCCAGTGCCCTGTTGAGGAAGTTGACCTGGATTATGATGGAAAGTCCCAGGATGAGGGACAGGATGTAGGGGAGGGGGTGCCGCACAACGGGTAAGCCCTGGAAGAAGTTCCGAATGGTGACACCGAGCCCCTTGACAGCAGTCACGGAGAAGGATCCAATCACAGAGCAGATGATGATGTAAATGAGGATATTCCTTTGCCCATAGCGTGGGGCAACAATGAAGATGAGGATGAGGCAAGACACCACCAGAAGGACAGCAAATACAATGAACCCTTCAGGAAGGATGGGCACAAGTTATTCAGCGAAGGATGCAGATAGTATCTAGGGCCCCAGACTTATAGCCTGACACAGGCGAGTTCTAGTCCCAACCTCGGACCTTTTAGTAACTCACGCAAGTTACTAAACTCTTAAGACCTTAGTCTCCTTATTTGTAAAAAAAAAAAAGGACCAAACAATAGGATTCCTTTTTATCTTGAAGAGCTGTTCTATGAGATGATGCATCATCTTGTATAAAATGTTTTTTGTAATAAAAATAATGTGTATTTAGAGACATGCCTGGCACATGATGAACAATAGATACTATGTATTCACATCAATCCAGGAAGCCTTGCTAACAGGTACCATCCAGCTTCCTTTCTGTTGTTCACCTTTTCCTCAAGGGGGCAGCATGAAGATGGCCAGAGCCCAATTAGACAGTCTATACACAATTCATCCCTTGTGTTTTCTGCAAACCCGGTGCTTGAAACCTACCTGTGTCTTTCATCTTGGAAGCCATCTCTGCAACAGTAGTGACCTTCTCCTCTTTGGGGGCATGTATAACCATCACTGTGCTGCCAGCCATACAGATCACACAGCCCAGCTTCCCCAGGAGATTCAGGCTCTCTCCCAGGCAGTAGGAGGAAAAGATGGCACTGTATACGGGGACAGGAAGAGGGATTGAAAGAGGGTATCTATCCCAGCTCCCCAAAAGACACATGGGGACTGAGTAAACACTTATGGAGAACAATCCAGAACTCACTTCTCTCTGTAGAGGGCTTCCTAGATTCTTTCTGTCTTACCCCAAACTTTCAAAAGCAGAAACACATTTCTAGGGGATTGTAATGTATGCTGGAGAAGCAGAAATACAAATAGATCTATTTTATGTTTGAAATGCAAACCCGTCCCCAAAACAAAGGCTGGTTTATTGTCAACTTGACACAAGTTAGAGTCATCTGAGAAGAGGTGACCTTGGCTCAGCAAACGTACCCATCAGACTAGCCAGTAGGCAAGCCTGTGAGGGCATTTTCTTGATTGACGTGGATAAGCAGTGGGCATACTATCCCTGGGCAGTTCTGGGGTGTAAAGAAAACAAACTGAACAAGCCAAGAGGAGCAAGTACCTAGTTTTAAAGCAAGTTCTTGGCTTTCCTCCATGATGTAATTTGTAAGCCCAATAAATCCCATTCTCTCCAAGTTACTTTTGGTAATGGTGTTTCATCATAGCAGTAAAAAGCAAACTAACACAAGTTGAAAGAGCCTTTCAAAGTACTTTTGTCTGACTCCCTATTGACTGAACGCATTGTCCGGCAGTACTGCTAGAAGATATTTTTCAACCGTGGCTTGTACACATCTGGTAGCATGGAACAAACCAAATGAGTACATTGCAGGTTCACATTACTTACCCCAAATGCATTTTCTGGCAATTTCTATTCCTTGTTCCATTTCTGTTCCTTGGATCATAGATTATGAATCTACTTCTCTTTCATTTGCATTATGCCAATATAAATCACCACAACGATAACAACAGACACTATGTTTTGGGGCCTGTATTTCCTAATAGGTACTGTGTTAGTCGATTTGACAACACTGTGAATTAACATATACCACTCCCAGTTTACAGATAAGAAAACTGAGCTCTCGGAAGTTTAAATGATTCAGCAAAGTTCTTTGACTGGTAAGCGGCAAAGGCAGGTTTTGAACAATACTTTGATCTTATTACAAAGCTAATGGGTTTTCCTCTATGTTAAAGAGAACTTTTGTGCTTTCTAGAATCTTTCCTAAGTAAGATCCTTCTATCTCCTTGGTGATATGATTTCTGTTGCTTCTGATCTTCTCAGTAAGGGAAACAAAAGGGGGACTGGGCAGGCTGGGGATGAGCCATGAGCTTACTTGCATTATGAAGCTGGCATTAGTTCACACTAAAAATGTATTGGCTTCCCTGGGACCTAGGTAACATCAAAAGGTCTCGGCTTGTAGGCAAGCCTGTGGCCCATTTTCTTGATTGATGATTGATGCGGACGGGCTCAGCTCCGGTGGGCAGTGCTATCCCTGGGTAGGTGGTCCTGGGACTATATGCAAATTGGGCAACGCTGGAGAAGCAAGCCTCAACTATTTTCACACAGGCAGTGCCAAGCAGTTGAGAATCTCGTACTTCTCAAAACATTCCAGGAGTGGGAATTTGTAAACACATCAGATTTGGGAAGCACTTCTTTTTTTTTTTTTTTTTTTTTTTTTTTGGTTTTTTGAGACAGGGTTTCTCTGTGTGGCCCGGGCTGTCCTGGAACTCACTCTGTAGACCAGGCTGGCCTCGAACTCAGAAATCCGCCTGCCTCTGCCTCCCAAGTGCTGGGATTAAAGGCGTGCGCCACCACCGCCGGCTTTGGGGAAGCACTTCTATGAGCAGCGACACAGTCAGCTAGTTGAGCACTAAGAATCAGGAGACTACTTGCTTCACAATTGTAATATTGCGAAATTATCACCAAGTGAAAAAAAACCAACACAAAAGAGATTATGGGTGCCAGGTGTGGTTGGGTGGGGTTTATCAGAGCTCCAGATGTAGTAACTCCTAAATGAGAGCGTCCTTCAGATGTATCTTAAGAACCCCCACAGAAGTACCTGTGTTCATAGTTTGGGAGAAATAGGGTGGTAAGAGGCACAAATGCTTAGGTGTAATTATTTTATTGTATTATTGGTTTAGGTTGTTTGGGGATGTTAGCAGTCAAACCCAGGCATACGAGGTGAGTACTCTACTCCTGTATCACCAGATCTAACATCTTAATTTTAAAACTGTTGTTTGCAAAGTCTTTACTGAGAGGCAACATAGGATAGCACGGCAGCTAACACCCGGCACCTGGAATTATACTGCATAGGGTGGATTCTGGCCTGGTAACAGGGTCTTCATATTGACATGCACAAGTAGAAGAAGGTTCGCTCTACCACCCAAGGAAAAGAAATAGGTCAAGAAGTAGAACTTGATGGAAAGTTAACTTGGCCAAAATAGATAACCCCTCTGGGTCTTGGGAACAAATGGAAGGATTAAGTGAGTTAGTACACAGCTTACATTCAGATGATTTAATGCGTAGTTTACCTCTGTAAATTGTAGCCATGGTTGCTGAGAGAGAATTTCTTCTAATTCCATTCAGTATGTTGTACCATTTAGCTCTCTGGGTGCATATCATTAGTATTCTATTTTGCATATGGATGAATTAAGGCTTGACACTGAGACTTATGAATCCATAACTGCTCAGGTTTGAGTATGGATTAGTATTTGAGACTGGGAAGATGGCAAGCATGAGGACCTGAGTTCAAATCCCCAGGACACACCTAAAACCCCAGTTGTTCTGCTTTGTGCCTATAATCCTTGTGTGGGGAGGCAGAGACCAGAGGATTCCTGGACTTATTGGCCGGCCGGCCTAACCAATTAATTGGTGAGCTCTAGACTAGCCAATTGGTGAGCTCCAGGCAGTGAAAGACATTGTGAAAAACTAAGGTAGAAAACTAAGGAAGAGACAATGAACTCTGCCCTCTGCCTTCTGCCCCCCACAGACAGCTTACACAGAGGTATATACATATATATGCACATGCATCTGTACACACAATGATACATATTTGCATATACATACACTATGTACACAGTATAAACAAAAGAACACTGGGGCTCATGTTCTTAGTTCACTGAGGGGATACTGAGGCCCATGGCAACCATCAGTCCTAGGACCTGGAGCTCCGAATAACATGTTCCTTCTTTCCAGCTGCTCCCACTTTGGTAAATTCATGTCTCAACAAAATGAAAACAGATAAGAGCCAGAGGTGTCAAAAGAGGGGACAGTGACCTTATGAGGACGCTCAGTGCTCCCAGCGGTGTGACAACTGTCGCAGGTGCAAACGCATAGGCCCCGAAGTTGGCAACTTCTCCAGCAGACACTAGGAAATTAGAGGGGAAAAGAGGCCTGTGTGACTCCAAGGTACCACGTCCATTCCAGATGAATCTGGGCAGAGATGGCGTCGGTCAGTTCAACTGTACCTAAAACCCAAGACCAGCACTCCGTAAGATCCCGTCCGGATGCTGTCTCCTTGGAGACAAGGTCAGACCCAGACTCTGTGTTCTCCCACTGTACTGTAAAGGTGGCAAGGCCCAGGCCCTGAGCTCACAGTGACCTGAGAAGCTGCCATATTTTGGGCTGTCCTTTAGCTTTCAGTACATACTGTTAAGTATTTATCTTAGGCTGACATGTTTTCATCTCTATCTTTAAAGGAAGTTCTAGAAAACCAGTTATTAAATAAATAAATAGATGCAGTCATGAATTCTTTGAATATCACTTGGTCCATGAACTGTTCTGTACTAGGGGAACTGTACACAGTTGTGTTTTGTTGTTTTAGTCAATTTGGCATCAGCTGCTCTCATCTGAGAAGGAGAGAGGCCCAACCTGGCCTGGAGGCAAGCCCATGGGGACATTCTTTTGATTGTACATCTTAGCAAGTGGCCCTGGGATTTATAAGAACACAAAGTGAGTGAGCTAAGAGAAGTAACACTCCAATAGACAACACTCCTCTGTGGCCTCTGCTTCAGTTGTGGTTTGAGTTCCTGCCTTGGCTTCCCTCTGTGATGGACAGAACCTAAAGTCACTACTTTACAGAAACCAATGAGTAAGCCGAACCCTCACCTCCTGGGGTTGCTCTTGGTCAGTGTTCTATCACAGCAAGAAAAAACAGACTAAGACAATAGTCTAAGACAGGAGGCTCAGAAATAGCTGAGCCATCAAGAATCCAAAAATCTGAGTCTCTAGTCTGCCCTTGCCTCCAGAACCTTTGCTATCTAGCCAGGGTGTCCTGTGTGAAGGCAGATGGTGAGTTGGATAGCTCTGCCCAAGGTAAGGATCAAATCCTCCTTGGAAGATGATTGGTGTTGATTTCTACCTAAAAGAGTTAGGCTTTGGGGACTAAGAAGATGGCTCAGTGGTTAAGGTCACTTGCTGTGCAAGCAAAAAGACCTGAGTTCAAATCCTCAGTACCCATGTAAAACCCAGTCATGGCCGAGTGTGTCTTTAGCTCCAGCCTGGTGGAGTGGAGACAAACCTATTAGCCAGCTAGCCTAGTAACAATGGTGAACCTCAGGTTCAGTGAGAAACCCTGTTTCAAAAACTAAATCGGAAAGCATTAGGGGAAGACATCTTATGTCTTCCTCTGGTCTTTGTTTGTATGTGCGTGGGCAGGAACATCCTCTCCCACTATATGTGTGCATCAACACACACACACACACACCAACACACCATCATCACCATCTTTATCATCATCACAATAATAATAATAATTATTATCATTATTATTATTATTAATAATAAATTATTTTAAAAATAATTGGGCTTTGATAGCCAGAAAGAGTAGGTGGACAGTGGAAGCAATATGAGAGTGTACAAGTCTAGATGAGGTAGCAGAATGTCCATGTTCAAAGTGGGTCAAGCTCTTAATTGCATGGAATAGGGAAGTTACCTTAGGTTCCCAAAGTCTACCAGATGGAGGCCTAAGACTGTGGCTAAGAGAAAGTGCTACCAGTGTCCTATACTTTTTAGGGGCAGCTGAAAGAACACACTTGCAGTCATTAAAAAAAAAAAAAAGGAAAAAGAAACAGTGTTTCCTATATCCCAGCCTGGCCTTGATTGAACTTGCTATGTAATTGAGGGTGACGTTGAACGTCTGCTCCTTCTACCTCCACCTCTGGAGTGCTGGGACTACAGGCACATTTGCCATGTCTGTTTTAGGTGGTGCTCTGGCTTTGTGTATTCTGGGCAAGTGCTCTCCCATGTGAGCTCCAAAGACTGTGCACCTGTATCATTATCTCCACAGAAGGAGCCTTATCTTGGGCTGAGAAAGTGATCACTCAGAGTAAGATGCCTGCAGGGGCAAAATTTTCCCAAGGAAGTTGGCCTTGGGCTCCCGGTGTCTATAACAGAGACAGGACCATTTCATCTGCCCTCCCCTTGATCAGTAGATCACTGTTCTTAGTAGAGAAAGAAGCCACTTACTGGTTGCAAATCCAGCCCACCACATTGGGTCCTTCAGGTAGCCATAGCCTCCATTCACTATAGAAGGGAACAGATGCAAAGTTAGAAGTTGGTGACAGTTTGTGGGGTTATGCCTTGACTCCCTTAACTGTTGCCCAGATCTTGCCTTTTAGTGTTTCTATCCAGTTGTCCTATTTTATATCTGTGATTTGGACTTGTCTTTTGACTCCAGCTGTGTGTCTAACTACTCATTCAGCATCGGTCACATCTTTTACAAATACCCAAGTATCTGCCCTAAACACGATTCTTGACACTCATTGTACCTCTGCTATTTGCTAAATGAAACTCAGTAAATGACATATGTAGAAACCAGAGGCCCCTTTCCCCCCCCTCCTTCTGCATCTAGTCTGTGTGGCTGATTCTGTCACCAAGAAGCACACCACTGCCACTTCCTACTCCATCACGTCTGGCCAGGAGAAGCAATGGCTTTGTTACGAGATACTATGACTCTATACTTCTTCCGGTAGCAACTCATTTCTTGAATGCAGCTAGTGGTTTTGAAAAATGTGAATTGTACCACTTTTCTCCATATAGCTGTCCAGTGTCTTCTATTTACTCTTAAGATAAAGCCCTGACCCTTATGGAGACAAGCAGAGGCTTTGTCCAGTCACCTCCACAAACACTCCTGCTATACTTTCATATCCAAGAATGATTAGCTCTTCCCTGACCCAAGTTCTTTGCCTGTGTGTCTCCCTGTATGCAGAATGCTCTCCTCTAGTGTTTGAGTTCACACCCACTCTGGAGGTCTCTGCTGCTTCCCAGAAGTGCCCAGTCTGGCCTCTAACTACTATTGTTTTTCCTTGAGGTGGCCATTCCCCTTCACTTCTTATCACTTAAAACAGCAGCTCATCTGCTTGTCTTCCGCTGTTTTCCTGCTTTGCAATAGAAGCATCAAGAACGGTGTGTGCTTTGTTTAGCGCCCCCAGCTTAGCCAGTGCTCAACAGTATGAGCAACCATGACAATGACGATGGCAGTGGAAAGACCTGAGAAAGGGGTTGCTAGTCTCAAATGCTGATTTTTCTAAACACAAATTCTTTTGCCTTTATCAGTTCCATAGGAGGTTTACTCCCTCTGCCATGTTAAATGAATTTTACCCTAGGATCTGTACACTCAGAAGACAGTGAGACGGTAGATTGGAGCAGGGAAGACCCTAGGGAAGCTATCTTTCTGCAGGGCTGGTCAAGCACACTTGCTCTGTTCTCCAGTGAGCATAAGCAGACATTTTTCTCAAGGTCACTGCTCTGCCAAACACTTGTATAGAGTGAATGAAGGGCAGTGATGACCCTTGCCCCAAATGTATCCTGAATCTTCTGGTTTTCTTCTTTTCTTCCTTGAAACATAGTGTCCTGTGTCTAGGCTGGCCTAGATCTCCATGTGTAGCCAAGGGTAACTCTGAATTTCTGATCCTCCTGCTTCTAGCTCTCGAGTACTTAGATTACAGGCATGTACCATTCCTGTTTTTATGTGATGCTGAGATGGTACCCAGGGCCTTGTAAAAGCCAGGTTATCACTCTACCAACTGAGGTATATCCCAAGCCCAGTTCTCCACATTGGAATATACCATGGGCCCAGCTAGACCCACCTGCTTAGGTAACTCTGATCTGGGTACTAGAGCTGAGGACACAGTTCTTTTAAAAAAATGTTACAGCCAAGCACCCTTGGTCTAAAACCCCCTAAAGTAAAATACTTCAAAAATCCCAATCTGTTTGAATGCTAACATAACACCTGAAATAGAAAATCCCATTACATTAAACTCATTTTCATGCATAAGGTTATTAACCAGCAACGTAAAAATCACCTTTGGTTCTTTGTAAAAGGTATACAGGGGACATAAGGAGTTTTACTTTCAGACTTGAGTCCCATCCTTAAAATAGCCTCATGCATATGCAAAATACTCCTTAATATTAATAATAAATCTGATACCCCAACACTGAGCATTTTACATAAGACACGCTCACCTTGTACATGGCACTATTCAGACACCATTCATCTCCTTCCTTTTTATTTCTCAAAGGTGATGATCCAACCCAGAACCTTGTACACACTAAACAAGCATTTTCCCACTGAACTGTTGAGCCCCTCTCATTTTTTAACAGGGGAGGTAGTAACTATATAGGTGTGATGGCTATTCCTGGTTACCAACTTGACTACATCTGGAATGAACTACAATCCAGAAATGGAGGGACACCTGTGATCCAGATCTTGAGGCTGAAAGACACAGGCTTTTGATCGGAATCTTGACATGGGATGACACATGCCTTTGATCCAGATCTTGAGGCATAGTGGCCAGGAAACATTTAGGCCCAAGCAAGATAGTACATGCCTTTAATCCCTGAAGACAGAGGCAAGCAGATCTCTGATTTCAAGGCCAGCCTGGGACAGAGCAAGTTCCAAGTCCAGGCATGGTGGTACACACCTTTAATCTAGGTCATACCTTCTGCTGGAGGCCTACATAAGGATAATGGAAAAGGAAGGGTTTGCTCTTCTTCACCTACTCTCATTTAGCTGCCAGCATATCTATTGGAACCTTCTTCAGGATTCCAGCTTATACAGTAGGCTAGACGCACACCTAGCCTTGTGGGACTGAGAAACTACTAAATTCTTGGACTTCCCATTTACAGCTGCCCATTGTTGGGTTAGTTGGACTGCAGACTGTAAATCATTCCAATAAAGCCCCTTAGTATAGAGAAACATTCCATAAGTTCTGTGACTCTAGACAACCTTGACAGTAGTTTAGAGAAATCATATGTATGAACTCACTATGTAGTGTAGGCTGGCTTGGGCCTCATGAGCCTTCCCACTCCATCTCTGTTGGGATGGTACTATGCTGGTTAGTGTTTTGTCAACTTGAAATGCTAGAGCGAGCGATCTGGGAACAGGGACCTTCAGTAGGGGTCTCTGCCTTAAACAAATTAGTCTGTAGGCAAGTCTGTGGAACATTTCTTGACTGATGTTCGATGGGGGAGTCCAGCCACTGTAGCTGATACCATTCCTGGAAGGTAGTCCTGTGTTGTCTTAAAAGAAAACATGCTGAGCTAACCATGAGCAGCAAGCCAGTAAATAGCCTGTCCTATGGCCTCTGCTTCAGTTCCTGCCCAATTTCCCTTCGTGATGGACTGTTTCTCCCACAAGTTGCTTTTGCTCATAGTGTGTTTTTATCATGGCAATAAAATACAAACTAGGATAGGTGCCATGCACCACCACACCTGCCAAACTACTGCTGTTCTTTGTCTATTTTATAGATGAGGAAATTGGAGTATACAAAAAAACATATTTCTTGCCTAAGACCCCCCTAACAACAATCAAGAAAGCAGAAAGGTAATTGGAACGGTCTGCATCTATAAAGCACAGTGTCTCGTGGGAAAGAGGCGATGAACAGGTTTAAACAAGAACAGGTCATCTTCTCCAAACCTGTTTCTCCCTCTATATTCATTGCAGAATACCATGCCATCATCTCCCAGTTGCTCAAGTCAGAAACCTGAGTCACATCCTTCTACCCTCCCCTGGGAGGCAGAGAACATCAAAGCAGGTGAGTTCCACCTCCCCAAACTATGTCTGGAATCTACAGCATCTCCAGCCCCACTGCCCTACTTCCATCTGCTTGTCCATGGTAATACCCTCCCACATCTTCTACTCCAGGACTCTAACCCAGTCTCTACCCAGCAACCAGGGACCCTTTGCAAATCATGAACATGATCCATTCCCATTTCAAACAAGAGTCAAACTCTGTAGCCACGTCTACATGACCCCGTCGAGCTGGCTCATCTGCCCCTGCACTCTCAGGTCATCCTGAGCTGCCTTCCGATTCACATCCAGCTAGGTCTCACCTCTAACCCTTGGCATCTGCTGCTCCTCCCACCACTGATTCGTCCCCTGTCCCCTTTCCCTGCTGGCTCATCATCATTCAGGTCTCAGTGTAAGAATCAACGTTTATAGAAAACTTTCCTTCTGCACCCAGATCTGAGCTTTACATATTCCAAAATATGCCCATAGCAACCTGTATTTCCCCCTCCCTGCCCCCACTAAGGTACTCAGCAGACCACAGGATGGTTTCCTGTCGGCTGTCTGCCTCTCTCACTTGATCAGATGTACCACAGGATTCTGTGTCCCAAGGTCTCACACTGCAGCCTAGTACATGGTGAGCAAGCAATGAGTGATATGAGTTCAACAAATGGTATGAACTCCTTTATGTGTGATTTCCTTTCCCGGGGATTGTTTCAGAGAATCACACCCAGTCTTCCAAATGAGCATGACTTGGTGCTTGTGCCCTGTTTGACTGGATGTGCAAGGGCTCCTGAGAGTCCAGCCTGATGTGGGCTGGGGCATTTGTGATTCCCATATCACAGGAGGAGGTGTGACTTTCCAATAGGGCTGGCTATAAGAGTCCAAGCTAAGGTTAAGCCTGGAGTGTCTGATTCTCCTGTCTGATCCTGAAGCTTCTCTGTCTTTACCCTAATGCACATATCATGGAATTCTCAGGAAATGCTGGACTGTAAAGGAAGGCTTCCAGCTATTGGCAATGGGATTCTCAGCAGGGTTGACAATGAGCCTCCAGGACTCACCAAAGGCCCCATCCTCAGATTATAGCCTAGGTCTCTATAAACGGAAGTCATCCACCACGGATACCCCTTGCCCATCCTTCCAGCCTGGGGAGCCTACCTGCCCTTGTGGCCCCTGTGGCCACAAGCCGAATGAGGCCTTTCTTCTTAAGGATGACACTGGTGCCAATGAGGAAGCAGGAGAGGAAGGCGAGGCCCACACCGATGTAGAAGCCATACTTCTTCCTGACCCTCTCTTGCCAGGTGATCAAGGTGGCATTGTTGGGCTCCTCAGGGCTGATGCCTCTCACAATCTGACATAGGACCTCTTGAGAGGAGCAGTAGAGGCTGACTATGGAACCTGGAGGGAAGAGCATGTTAACAGCCATTCTGAGGGTGAGAACATGGTTTAAAGATGCTGGGATGACCTCTGACTTGGATTTCACATTTCCGCTGCTCCAAAGCTCCACCCAAACACCAGACCAGAATGGAAAAAAAAAGTATATTTCCAATTCTCCACGCTTTTAGCTGTTTTATCACCAAAATGGACTTAGCAAATATTAGGACCTCCTGTCAAACAGGTGACTTTTTAAAATCCCCATTCCACAGACAAAGAAATGGAGCCTGTGTGTCTACTTGCTCAAGGACATGAAGATTGTGATTGGTTTAATGTCAGCTTTCAGTGAATTCCCTGGAGTGGGGCGGAGGGGATTCACCTGAAGTTTGTTCTGTTTGTCTTAACTCATGGGGGAATTCCATCTCAAAAGTGGGCAGCACCTTCAGGTAGTAGCCCAGGTAGAAACGAGAGCACAGCAGAAGGAAGATTCCTTCTGCTTTCGCTCACTCTGCCTTTCCGCTTGCTTGGAGCTAATTTACCCTGTTTCTCCTATAGCAGATTCCTTCCCAGGTGACAGACAGAACCAGCATTTCTGAGATTCTCTCATGCACTGAGGACCAGCTGTTCTGCAGGAACCCTCCAGGATTTGAGCAGCAGACTGGGGCAGCTGAGGTACCCAGTCTCAGTGGACAAAGCAACTAGCAGGTTCTTAGGCTCTCCAGAGTAAGACAGTCAGGGTGGAAGTTCCCAGCCTCAAGGACCAAGTAACTACCCAGTTCTTAACCCCAGAGGAGCGATATAACTTGTTACTACTGCAATATAAGCCCATTCCAAAAATTCTTTTAATATACATTTACTCTATAGGAGCAGTTGTTCTAGGAAACCTTGACTAATACACATTGTCTGGCTTCACAATTCCAACCTGTGGTACTGACGCCTCCCACACCAGGTAGGGGCCCAGCTAAACTCTCAGCCATTGTCTCATCCCCAAGGATGCCCTCTCAACATCTGGGCTTTTGCTCTTCAGGAACTCGGAAGCTGTCTCAGGGGCTTCTTCACCTTCACACCAGCTCTAGCTGGAGTGGGAATGTCACCCCGAAGAGAGACCACCCAAGACCCTGGTCAACCCGTTGATGGAGTGAGCTTCCCATGGTTGGGACCTCTCCATTCCAGGATTTATTTCTGGGTCAGTGGCTGTGGACCTTTTCAGGGCACAACTGGATTAGTGTTCCCAAAGTCCCATATCAGAGCTGTCTTGCCATGTTGCTCTTCTCATCTGATTCTTTCCTCAAGTCCCAGAGTCAGCTTCCCACCTGTCTCTCTGGCACAGACGCCAAGGGCAGTCCCTCAGTGGCACACAAAGCTATACACATCCTGCGAAACGTAAGAAGACAGAACCAAGACTCTACCAGCTACCATGCACAGAGCCCCTGTTCTAGAGTTTACCTCTTAACAGTCATTCAATGAAGCAGTCACAATGACCATTTCCAGGCCCTTAGTAGAAAAAATCGAGTTCAATCATCTTCCTAAGGGGATATTGTAATAAAGGTGTGTCTATGGCCATAACCACTCTGATTTTGTCTGACCTATAATAAAGGTGAAGCCAAAAGTAGAGCCCATGCCCATGTGCTAGCTGAGTCTATGCTCAGAACCACCCCACTCTCTGATAAACAGTTTGCCCACAGGGCAGGAATGTGGAGGATGCATCCGTCTTCATTGCGGGCTATACATTAAGATCTGACTATTGCAAACAGTCAAAAAATGGGGTGCTTTCCCAGAAACATTGAGAGTTGGGATCATGAGATTGCACTGGAAGCTCAGAAGGTCAGCTTATCTCTCTGGTCCTGCCAGCCTTGGGGCAGCAGCAGCCGGATCACTCTGACAGACCTGCCCCTGAGATTCCTCAGTTTGCTCAGTTACCAAAATCATGTTTGCTATTGGCCGTTCTGCATGTTTCAGCCCTACCTAGTGTATATTACAAAGGTCTAAACCTCAGTGCCAAGGACCTAAGCCTAGAACAGGTCCCTTTCAGACCATGCCGGATCCCTTTAGAAAACCCAGCTGGGCTTGGATGCAGCTCCGTAGCAGATGTATCTCAATGGTAGAGCACTAACCTGGGATGAGCAATGCTGTAAGTTCCAACCCAGGTACCAGGAGAGGAAAAGGAGGCATTCATTAGAAAGTTATGAGGGGTAGGAAGGGCAGCGGAAAGCAGAAGGGCAGCAAATATGAGCAAGGCACAATTACTTATGTGTATGGAATTGTCATAGCGAGACCCTCCATTCTGTATGCTAAGTTTTAAGAAAAGCAATACAATTGAAAATAAAACCAAAACACAACAGCCTGTCTGACCCTCGTATTTTCTGCTGGGGAAACTGGGGTCCCATACAGAGAACACATTTGCTGGAGTTGGGAGTGAAATCCAGCAGGGGATGTGTGTGTGTCTTTTGCTATGAGACAAGAAGTCATTATCTCAGCCTAATCTGACTGGTTCTGCACTGCTCGCTCCTGCTCCACCAGCTCAGAGCATCCTTGCCTAAGAGCCTCATCTGGGGAGTTCCCTGAGCCCAGGAAATGCAGGCAATAAAATCAGCTCCCTCACCTTTCCCCTGCTTCTTCCAGTCTCACTGTTAGTGGGCGGAGCCAGAGGGCTCACCTTAGCCCGGCCCCCTAAGCTCAGCACATCCCCATGGAAGTCAAGTTCTTCCAGTACAGTGAAGCTATAACCAGAGAGCTGAGAGCCAAGGGAACTCGATTCAGACTGGGTGCACATCGGAAAAATGGGTACCAGGCTGATAATCCTTGTCTTTTTCTCTAGAATGTTCTATAACTGGGAATGTCTGCTGCCTTGGGATAAGGAGTGAGGTGAAAATGGCCTGCCTGGTTGCTCAGGAGACTGAGGTTCAGTTAATACCTAAGAGTTGACTTCAAGCTCTTCACTGAAGAAAGGCAGAAGTTAGGGACTCTGCATCACTCAGGCTGTGCGTCCAAGACAGGATAAAAGCAAAGAAAAGTTCCAGATGAAACAGAGAACAGCAGCCACATAGGTTCAGGAGTCTGAATCCAGGAGGTGGTTCATATTCCCCACTGTGGTACCTGAACCAAATTAATAGGCCTGCCAGAGCCTCTGTTTCTACATTCTAGAATGGACATAGTGAAATCACAACTGTAAAGCTCTGGGGGTGAAGGCCAGTGTTAGCATGCCTTCCTAGCATGTACAAGTTTTTTCTATGGGTTCAGTTTCCAACAGCAAAGAAAAGATACAGAAAAAAAGAATACAAAGGAAAAGAACAGAAAAAAACCAAAAACCAAAAAACCAAAACAACAAAAAAAGGTTTTTAAAACGTAGGTTTAAGGCTGAGGGAAAGGTCTCTTGTCCTGAGTTCAGCCCTGGAACTTACATAAAAGCAGGAACAGAGAAGTCACTTCTGACCTCCATAGCCTCAGGATATCACTTTGCCCATAAATACACATCATGCAACACACACACACACAAACACACACACACACACACACAAGAGGCATGCACATAGACATATGCACACTAGTAATAAATAAATTTAAAAATAAAATCGAGGCCTAGTGACACAGGCTTGCATTTCCTGACTGAGAAGGACCGAGGCAGGAGGATCACACATTTTAAGCTATTCTGGACAATTAAGCAAGTCTTTGTCTAAATACAAAATAAATAAATAAATATAAATAAATAATACTGCCTGCATACTAGAGTTTGTTTCTGGGATTAAATGGGATAGTTCAAGGAAGGACCAAAGTCTACATAGTTAAGAATATTCCAGAAAAACCAAGGGTATTGCCTGAGCACTGTCCGAGGTTCTTTCTCCCCCTTTTCAAAATGTGTTGTGTGGTTTTGGGATGGGGAGCCTCTCTGTTCCTCTACTCTCTGGTGTAGGTGATGAAAAGATAATATCAGCAGGTATCTGAGCTAGCCTGCAGCGAGCCAACTCTACTCCTGAGTTCTTTATCCCACCCCTTTCACAGGCCACCTGCCCCAATACGCTGTTTTCCTTCTTTCAGTTGCTTCAGTTCCCTGCAGCTGCCACTGGAGAGGTGACATCTCCGCCAGACCCGGAACTTCAGGACAGTTTGGGAACCCAGTGGAAATATGATGCTGACCTCCCCCTTCCCAGCTTTGCGGACCCAGCAGATGAGGGGGAGGTGGCGAGGATGGTGGGGACAAGGTGAGAAGAGCAGCGCCCGCCCAGGTCCCCCGCACAGCCGCACGCACCGTTTTCGCAGCTGCCGTTGGCGTTGGCGACCCGCAGCTCCATGGGGACCTGGGCTGATGGCGCCCGAGGTCCGCGGCTCCTGGGCAGGTTGCCGCGACTTGTCCCAGCGTGGCTCGGGCACTGGAAGCCGCTGGGGTCCCGTCCCAGGGGTGGGGAGAGTGACGCAGCGCCCCGAAGGGGACGGTCCTCGGGAGGAGTCACCCTGTGACTTGGGCAACACTGGGCACTGAGGAATCAACTCTGGGGCAGGGGCTCATGCCCTTCTGGGGTGCGACCGCAGCTGGGTGCAGCCGCCGAGTCATCGGCCCGTGCCAGGGGCAAGAGAGAGGGGGCGGGTTCCCGGGCCCGCCTCTCCGGGATGCCAGCACCCACATGTAGCTTCCTCAGTAACAGAGTTGATACACTCCGGGATGGCACAGGAGAAGCCACTTTGGAGGTGGAAGTGTCAAAGAAAGCTCTGAGAATCGGGTTTCACCTCTCCTTCCTTTAGCCCCCTGGTCTATTTGTCACTGTCTAACTTAGAGGTCTGATCTGTGCTGGGCACTGTGGGTGACGGGAGCCCTTAAATGTTCAGTACATATGTGTGTCTCATGAATGGATGATTGCAGGGGATTGGTAGGCTGAATGGAAGAAGGAAATGAAGTAATTGATGGTCCAAATGAATCAGGCTATTCTGTTCTTACATAGTTCTTGGAGGAACAAATTAAGACCAATCATTTAGAAGAAGATATTTTCCAAAATCACCTTTTATAAAGTTTACACATATACAGTAATAAAATTATGTAAACATACCTGTTTACGTAATAAAAGTTTTGATTGAATGTATAGTGCAAGAGTGATGGCCTATATGTATGTATATATATATTATATATACATATACTAAATGATGGAAGTATACGTGTGTGCTAATATGTGGATGTATGGGCTTATTAGTTAGCTTTTTATGGTACTTACTTCATAATATATGTACATATAAAGTCATCACATTGTATACCTTAAATACATACAGCTTTCTTACACATGTTTGTGTGTGTATGTGGTGAGTGTGCAAGTCATGGCACTCATGAGGAAGTCAGAGGACAATTCCCTTTCCACCATGTCCCTAGGGACCTAACCCAGGTTAGCAGGCTTGTGTCGTTACCCATTGAGTCATCTCAGCAGTCCTGCATTTTTTATTTGTCAAAAAATACCTCAACACGGCTATAATAATGGTGGTGGTGATGATACTGATAAAAATAAAATCAAGAAAGGTATTGACTGAGTCAGAAGGACCCTGACCTGAGCTATGGAACCAATGTGAAGTGCTTGCCACCACCCAGGCAGAGTTCCAAGTCCTGACCAAATCCAGCTTGTTTAACCCCGATGTCCACCATACGAGGTACATACCTTTACTATCTACAGAGATTGAGCATAGTGAACAGGTAAGTTGTCCTGGATCTCAGCTGGGAACAAGAAGAACTAGGATGGAGCCCACAAGGGTTCACAGAGACTAAACCAGGGGAGCCCGCCTGGGACCAACCTAGGCCCTCTGCATATATGTAACAGTGTGCATCTTGGTCTTCATGTGGGAATCCTAACAGCAGGGGAAGGGGCTGTCTCTGACTCTGTTGCCTGATTTTGGGACCCTGTCCCCCTACTGGGCTGCTCATCTAGCCTTAATAGGAGAGGATACACCTAGTCTGACTGCTACTTGATATGCCAAGGACAGTTGGTATCCATGGGAGACCTCCCATTTTCTGAGGAGAAGGGGAGGATGAGGGGATGTGGGGGAGGTGGGAGTGAAGGACCAGGAGGAGAGGAGGGAGGGAAAACTGCAGTCAGAATGTAAATTAATTAATAATTAGTTAGTTGCAAGAGAGAGAGAGAGAGAGAGAGAGAGAGGAAGAGAGAGAGAGAGAGAGCACACCAGGATGAAACTCAAGATATCAGCAGACACACTAAGCCACCTGGCACTTGAGACTGAGCACTGGGGTCATAGGTCAGCTCTGACAGTGGGGTCATCTTTGGAGACTTAATGCATGCCCATAGGTTTTGTCTCATCAAACTTCCTGTGAGGCAGGCTCCCTTTCTAGTCCATGTGAGGAGCGGAATGAGGCCAGAGCCTACTGGGCTCCCAAGCCTGGTCCTTATAGGCACCCTACCCCCACTCCATCTTGCATGTGGCTTCCCATCTGGTCACTGAAGGATGGTTTCCTTTGACATTTTGTGTTAGCCACTTGCTTTCCCTTGCTGTCCAGTAACCCAGCTTCTTGTTTGTCCTTTCTCTGTATGTGAACTGTCATTGGGGTGGGGTTGGGGTGGACAGGCAGAGGCTGGAGGAGAAAGGGCAGTCACAGGCGTTGCAGAAAGAGCAGCACACGGAAGGCCGTGGGCCTGTGTGCTGCCTCCCTCTGAATGTGTGTGAAGCCAGAGCCCAAACGGGGTTGAGTATCTCTAAGATCAACGTGAATCAGAACACTATGCAAGAAACTGGAATGACTGGCCTGGGTGGGAGACTATCACTCGATCTGATCGTGCTACCCCAGAGAGAAGAGTTGACACAAGAATTTTTTTTTCTGTTCTTGTACTTCAGCATTTCTGCAGTACAGACAGGCTGGAACACTGGCCCTGGCCCAGCCCCAAACCCTCCACAACTTCAGATTCAGTCACCTGTGTTCTAAGAACAGAGGCAAGCACACACAAATGGCTTTCCTCTGGTTAGACATTGACATTTCTTCCGATTGTGTTGACAAATAAAACTTTCGTGTGTATACACATGTGTATGATCAGGCATGTGTGTGCACATGTACATGAGCATGCATGTGTGTGTACATTCATGTGTAGGTGCTGTCAGTCATTCAGGAGGATAGAGGTTGACCTCTGGTGTCTTTCTCAACCAGCACCCCCCCACCCCCATTTAATTTTGGTGGCCAGAGCCTTTCTCTGAACCTAGAGCTGCTTCTGTTGATCTGACTAGCCAGCAGGCTCCCAGCAATCCTTCTGTCTCTGCTCTTCCCTCCCCCACCAGTGCCAGGGTTACAGGCAAGCACTGCCACACATGACATTTTTATGTGGGTACTGGGGATCCAAACTCAAGTGCCCATGCAAGCATAACAAGCCCTTCACCCCCTAAGACAGCTCCTCGGTCCCAACTTGCATGTATTTAAGGAATGCAATGTAATGATTTGATACATGCACTCGTTGTGAAAGATTACCACAATCAAGCTAATTAATATATCCACTCCACATTGGTGTGTGTGTGTGTGTGTGTGGTGTGTTGAGTTGGGAAATGTTTATGTTAAGAACACATAAGATCTAGTGGCTTTTCACACAACAAAGTATATTTAAATTATTTTTGCTGTGGATGTGCCCAGATGTGAAGAGAGAGATAGACATGTGTTTTGTAATACGTTTAGTTTTATATGGATTTGTTAGTTGAGGAACTACAATGTTTGAGGGTCCCGGGTAGTAGATGTTCTTTTGCCTGGAGTGGAGTGCAGGAATGAGTCTGTTCTATGCTGCAATGGACCTTCCCAGTCTCAGGTAAAGTTTGTGTTTTAAGCTGGAGAGAAGACTGAGACCCATGGAGGGCTTTCCATACCCTGTGGGGCCTCAGGCTCCCCATCTGCTCCAGGAGGGGGCAGGGCTGCTTAAGGCTGGCATCAGGACAATCTTATCTGGACACACATAAAGGGCCCTATTGAACTGCAGGCTCCTCGGCTGCCATCCTGACAAAGCCCTTTTCTGCTCAAGCCACAATGGCTCTGTCAGGCAGGTAGCAGGGCCTGCAGCATTGTCTTCCCCCATCAAGAACAACAGGGCTCACTGTTTGACCCAGCCTTGTCTCCCTGGGGCGGGTGGAGGCTTTGAAAGAGTCTGACCAGCCAGGGACAGATGGGCTCTGTCCTTAGACAACCAGGGACTGGTAAATCAGCAATAAATCTTTTGCCCAGTTATTTAAGGATGAGCAGGAAATAAATTATGTTAAAGCCATGTCTTCTAAAACCTTGGCTTTTCTAAGATCCTGTCCAAGGGTTGGTACTAAAGATCTGCACAGACAGAAGTGGCAGCCACTGGCCACATGTGCCTAATGAACCCTTGACAAGCAGCCAATCCAAGCAGGGGTTTGCTAGAAGCATCAAACGGCTGGCTTCTGTTAAGCTTTTAGACCGGACAATCCTTTGATGTAGGGGTCTTTCCTGTGCACTGGAAGTTGTTTAGCAAGATCTAGCCTCTCCTCTAAGGTTTCCAAAAATAAAAGCACATCTCCACCTTCTGCCTTGGTTTTAAGGACCCCCAAACACCTCCAGGTAAACTGCCAGATCTTGTAAGTAAGAACCACTAAGCTCTCAAAGGACAAATGATATGATAACATGAGAAATACATTGAAATGAGAGAAATAGGTATTCAATTCATTTTCCTATTGCTCTATTTTCCTTTGGCTTTTTATAAATAATGACACCTGTTTAAAGTTGCTTCAGTGACTCACATGTGTTTCTCTTGGACAGGGCTGTTGAGGATGAGAAAACCCTGGGCCACAGAGGGAAAGTGACCAGTGGAAGGTCACAGAGAGAAAGAGCCAGGGAGCAAGTCAGATTTCCAAACTAGCACACCAGACTGCCTCTACCACTCCCCACACGTCACAGTGAAAGGACATTTCTAAATGTCCTTTGTTGGGGTGTTTTCAGTGTCATGTGGTCAAATAGCACCTCAGGAGGAATATAATGCTATTTATATGCTTGCTGTATATGTTGTGTGCTCCTTTAATCTTTGTAATGTCCTTGGGGAAAGGGCTCTGTGTTTAGCTCCATTTTCCAAGTCAGGGAATGGGGTTCACCTAGGACACTCAGCTCATGAATTGTGGCATCAAGACTTAAATGTAGATGTTCTTCAATCCAATGCATACTGCCTTAAAGCTCTAGGTCCAGGGACACTACATGAAATACGGGAAGGTCCCTTCTCCACCTTAGATTCTATCCTGGGTAAGATAGTCTTCAGTTTTTCACATCTCTGCAAAGCTGGTCTTTGCGGCAAGGGCTGGTGTCAACTTCTTCTGGTTGATTAGGAACCATGGAATGTAAACTATTGGAATGGAGAGGCTGGCCTACAGTTTTTCAGGTATTTCCATGGCATGGCTACTACTCTCCTAAAGAACTTTATTGTCATTGGAAATACTGCCTGGGATGGTCACACATGTGCATGGTCCAGCTATAAGAAGGGCTGTATCAAACAACAAGGTCTGCATACAACTGGTAATCAATACTGTTACTGAGCACTTTGCCTGTGGACTAAGCCCTTGACTGATATTAGCTCATGTGGCTATGACAATCAGGCATTTAGAAAAAACTCAGAGAGGTGGACTGACTTTCCCAGGTTGCACAGTGATAGATAGAGCTAGGGTATTTTTCTCTCTTAATTAAGGCATTGGTGTGATGAGGCTAGCGCCTTCTTTCCGACCCCTTCCTGGTCCACTTCTCTAGATGGCTGGGGAGATAGGACCCACACAGAAACCAACCTCTTTGCTTTGCAAATAGAGAAACTGAGGCATAGAGTAAGACAAGGTCATGATCAACATGGCTTGAGTAACTGGTAACAAGCTACACTTGAAAGTCACCCTGGTCACTTTTGCTTCTCTCTAGTCTTTGTTTTTGGTTGATCTGAGGGTAAATTGTGAGTTAAAATTTTGGGATCATTTTCCAAGGATGAGTCAGGGTATTGAGTCTTTACTTCCATTATCCTATGTAATTGTTATAGGCTTATGCTCCCGGTACTGTTATTAGTGTCAGCTTAAAAACAAGGAAACAGGCTCCAGAAGTTAAGTAACTTCTCTTCAGTGACACAGTGACTGATGAAACCCAGCAGACTGGTTCTAGAACACGCTTTCTGGTCACTCTTCTCAGGCCGAGCAACATCTGCCTACATGTGGAAGGGTTTGACATCACTGGTGAGGGCAGGCCGTACTCCGAGGCAGGTAGCTGGAAGTTTGGCATTGCTTGGCCTTGGCGTGGGTGTACAGAGAGTCTAATGCACTTAAGATTGTAAGATTACCAGGCCTTATGGGAAAGCAGCTACATTACAGTCACTGTTGTGTGCTATTGTTTCATGACTGGCATGTTACTGGATTCTTGTATGTATCACTAATATTCCATGCAATCCCACATTAGGGTAACATCACTGCATGCAAACTTCACAGTGAGCTCATGGATGTGACTTTTAAAATTACATTTATTTATTTTACTTTGTAGGAATTAGGTACACATGCAAGTGTGGCGGTCAGAAGCTGGTTCCCTCCTTCCACCATAAGGGCTCTGGGGATTCGAACTCAGGACATCAGACTTGTCTAGTAATACCCACTAAGCCATCTCACCAGGCTGTTATATGATAATATCTGTATTTTTTTTTTTTTTTTTTTTTACCACTGGTGATAGTGAGACTTGCTCAAGTGGACATGGACACTAGGTTGGGTTTGCCAGACTCTCCCGGTGCCTGTACTTTTCTTTTCCCGGCCATTTGCTTCTGAGTCACCTGAAACTTCAGGGTAGCAAACGGTGGAAATGGTAAGAGCACTCATATTTGGACTTGCTGTGCTTGTCATATTGGACCCAGAGAGCTTTGAGCACAGACAGGAGAAGAAGGACTCCACAGTGGGAAACCAGCTTGACAAAGAAAGACAGACCGACTTCGGCTTTGCTCCACTCCCCACCCCCACCCCTTTTTTTTTCAGGGAAATAAACAATTTTCTTGAAAAGATAAGAACCAGAGAGAATCTGACAGAAACAAACTTCTGACAACTGTAAATTGGATTTCAGCTCTTACTTTGCCATGCTTAGAGATTTTCTCTCCCAATCATGTTCTTAACCAGCTTGTCACAGACTCTGCACAGAGGTGAATGTTCTGGAAAGAGGACAGGGGACATGACTTCCCTGTTCTGCTACTAACCCTTGCGACTTAAGGCAATGTCTTCTCATGGCGTCTTGGTTTCCTGCATATGTACACTGAAGATGAAGAACTAAGAACCCCCACTTTTCCTCTTAGTGAAATCGAGAGTAGATGGCAACCCTTTTCCCCCTTAAGTAGAGGATCATGTGGACAGATAACAAACATATCCATATAGGGAAGCTCAAGGCACTTGTAGGTGGGTGTACTCCGGAGCATGCTCAGTTTAAGAAGGAAAGATGGCAGACACATTTTGAGGGTCAAGGGAGCACTTGTTCTAAAGGATAAAAGGATGGAGAGGAACACCCTGGGACATACTCAGTGTGCACCACAAACACAATGGACAGAAACTCTGAGCACAGTTTTCCTCCAAATGTTTTAACCGAGAGGAAAGTGACCCTTTGGAGATGCATTTGTACACAGTTGTCTTCTAAAGGGACTTCCCTCAATTAGTGGCTAACAGTAGCTATATGACTATAGTGCATCACTAGCCCTTTCTAGGCTCTGTTTTATCTGTACGGTGAGGATGACAGTAATGATTTAATAATAATTTTAATAATCTAAAATTGTCTTTTTTATTGGATATTTTATTTACATTTCAGATGTTATCCCTTACCCCATTTTCCCCCCTCCATCCAGGAACCCCCTATCCCATTCCCCATCCTCCTGCTTCTATGAGGATGTACCCCCACTATCCCCCCACTCCCACCTCCCCACCCTCGAATTCCTCCACATTTTATTGAATATTAGTGACGAGTAGATTCTTGTGTTTCCCTTGCATTAGCAACAACCACCTACGAGGTTGGTGTCACATTATCAACCTAGCAAACAGGGAAACTGAGGCACAGAGGCGTTAGGCAACAGGTGCACATTCCCAAAGCTGTAGCTATCAGATGGCAAGCCAAGATGGTTATTTGGCTCCATTTCATCTGCAAAAGTACAAAGATCTCTTACAGTAGAAACTGACTCCAAGGCTGGCTTGGGATTCTTGAGAGATAATTAAAGACAACCAAGATCACATGTGCACACATGACTAGCTGCTCTGCCGGTGGGTTCTCCTTCCTCCTCCTCTCCAACACTAAAGGCACCAGAGGGCTCTAATAGGCCTGAAGGACCTCAGGGTTGTCCCCAATTGCCTGCAGGTAAAAGAGAGAGAGAGAGAGAGAGAGAGAGAGAGAGAGAGAGAGAGAGAGAGAGAGAGAGAAGACCTGTCTCATTTCCAGGGGTGGCGAAAGACAGGGTCTCATGTAGCCAAGGCTTATATTGAACTCACTTGTAGCCAATGACATCACTCTACTCCCCCACCTTTGCCTCTTGAGTGCTAGCATGCTCAATTTATGTGATTGTTGTACAGGACCATGGTCCAAGCTAAACTGTCGCCATCTTCACAAGCTTTGGTTAGGCTTGCTTGCCAAAGAGCACCCACCACAGCTGGGCTTGTTGACTGTTGATGTTTTTTGTTGGGGAAAGGGGGTGGGGAAGGCCAGGGGGCTCACACTTGAATATCCCACCAGCCCTCCCAACCAGCTGTATGCAAGACTTCCCTAGTTGTTTGTGGTGTCTTCTTACTCTCCTTGAAAGCTGGAGGATACAGGTAGGGAAAGGGGGAGGTGGAGGTGGAAGAAACTCCTTGATGAGGCCATGGGTCACCACAGACCATCCAAGTGTGGTGGTTTTAAGGTCACCATTACTCTTAAGGTAAGCCTAGTAAACTGATTATTGGTTCCCTAGAGTGAACTTTGGTTGTACTGTGCCTTGCTTTGTTGTGGAGACCTTCAAAGAGGGTAGATAGTCTGTTCTCCCCAAGAGACAGAATATTAGCAACCGGAATTTCTCGAGGTGGGAGACTTTGGTAGAAGCTAGGACTTGGCGACGCTGCTAGACCGCTGAGCTGCATCCCCAGCCAAGCCTCTCTAACGCATGCTTCCCGTTCTGGGCTCCACAAACAGAAACAGAACATCTTTCAGTGTTCTATAATGTTTGAAGAATGCTAGCCGGGCAGTGGTGGCACACGCCTTTAATTCCAGCATTTGGGAGGCAGAGGCAGGTGGATTTCTGAGTTCAAGGCCAGCTTGGTTTACAGAGTGAGTTCCAGGACAGCCAAGCTTACACAGAGAACCCTGTCTCGAAAAACCAAAAAAAAAAAAAAAAAAAAAAAAAAAGAAGAAGAAGAATGCTACACCCTCCTCCCCGTCTTAGGCCCAGTGCACACTGGTGTATTAAAGGCACTGAACTGGCCTGCTGTAAGAATCCTGGTTAATTTAGTTTAACTCTATCGAATCCAATTGATCATGAAATCCCATCCTGTCACCACATGGTATTACTAGCCTGTTCTTCAGAACACATTTGAGAGGAAGTTGATTCCTGTCCCTTTATGCTATGCCTGTGAGGTCATCCACACCCAGAAACTTTACATGGATTGCCCAAAGCCATCTAGCCTCCTGGTGGCCCTACTCCTGTAAACAAATCCCAGATTCTTCCCTGAGCTGTAGGGTAGGTGGTAAAAAGCTGGAGTCAGCAGCCTGTGCTATGTTCTTCTTATCCAGTTGCTGCAGACATGTATTGCGGAGCAGTTTCTTTATGTCCTCCGGCTTTCCTTTGCTCATTAGACGTATGCAGATAATACTGCATACACCTAGTATGGCTCCTGTGGTAATTAAGAAACTGACAAAATGAAATATGTCCAATAGCACCAGGCACCAAGTACCAGATTAATCGTCGCCACACCTCCTGGAGTTTTGCTTAAAATAGAGTTGACCTGCATGTCCATGGCACTGGAGACAAGGGCTACTGTTTGGTTGCAAAGCCCACTACAGCCTTGTTAGAGGGAGGCCAGAGACTGGAGGGCAGCTCTGGCAAGGTTTGTTCTGTGGCCAATGGCCTCAGATGGGAGTTCACTAATGCATCTTTCTGAACTGTATTTCTCCTCCTTGCCCCTCATTTAAGCACAGAGGGATCTATGCTGAAGTTGTCAGTTTAGAAACTAGACAGACTTGGAGGGTTGGGGTAGGCAAGATTTTGCAATACAAGAGCATTCGCTTTTGAACCAGAGGGCCCTGGCGTCAAACTCAGGCCTGCCTCTTCCTAATTGCCTGATTCTGATCCAGTCCTTTTAGTCTGTGTTTCTCATTTGTTATATGAAGGTCATTGTTGCTTCTGAATGCAGGGAATTCTACTTCTGAAGCCTGCTGGGACATGCAAAGGAACATTAGCTAATATTTAGTTAGCATTCACTCAGTGCATTATGGGCCCTGGTCTAGGGACTAGGGACAAATTCATGTCACAACAGGGAAGGTCCTTGTTCTCATGGATCTTACATTCTAGAAGGGGTAGGTATGCCACACAAATAAGCAGAGAAATAAATAGAAAACAAAGTGGAATGTAACACAGGGGCATAAAGAAAATAAGATGTGGCCAGGAAGAGGCTGAATGCTCAGCTCTCTGGGAAAGCCTCCCTGGACATGATGACATGATGGTGCTTAAACTGCAGTCTGGTCTGGTTGCCTTTTCAGATGCACTCCTCTCCAAGCTTCTCCTTCTGCCATGTTCCAAGGAGAAAGAGAAAGAGAGAGAGAGAGAGAGAGAGAGAGAGAGAGAGAGAGAGAGAGAGAGAGAGAGAGAGACACCCATGGGGCAGCCCCACAGTGGGAAGAACGCCAGGCTGACTGATGGCTGGCTAACTCTGCCATCACTGTCACACCGGAAATTCAGGTTTGCATGCCAGACCTGTTTGAGAGACGGTACAGGAATCCAGAGCGTGGGCAGAGGTTTCCTCAGGGCTAACCAAGTGAGACAGTGGTGTGTAAGCATCCCCTTTAAGATCCAGGACCTGCCTCCTCCCATCACAGATGCCAGGATGCCAAGAAGATCTCCCACAAGAAGATCCAGAGCCTTCTGCCTCAGAGTTGGCTGAAGACCAAAGTTGTGGACCAATCAGAAAACACACGTTTCCCCCAGTCTAGTTAAACTCAACTAGTGATAATTATCTACATTTTGCTCTTCAGAAAATGTAACTTTGTTACCTTTCCATTAAATATTAATGCTTCAGTGTCTGTTGCCTTCCATGTCCAGACCACCTGCTCTATGGGAAGGTTGACCTTTAGTCAAACCCTGGTAGAGCCAGAGACACAAGATCTTCATATGGGGGAAGGTCACACTGTTAACATTTAGGATTTTGAAGGCCCCAGATCTCTACAAGACAGAAATCACCATACCTGCTCTGAAAGGATACACACATTACTTTGCAACTAGGGGGACAAGGGTTTATTCAACCTGTTTGGCTTTTGGACAAAGGGAAATGCATCTTATATATTTAACTGTACAGTTTTGGAGGCAGAGTCCACAGACCACAGGGACAGGTGTTAGTGTGTGTTTTCAGAGGTGTGTAGGCTGTAACTTCTCAGCAGGTAATATTCCCTGCCAGCCCTCACTCGACCTAAACAACATTGGATTTCTTTCATTTGTTCATTTGAGACATGGTGTCATTTTTGCTTAGGCTGTCAGATGACCTTGAATTCCTGATCCTCTGCCTCCACCTCCTAAATTTAAATTGAGAATGCAGGTGTGCACCACCAAAACCCACTAGAAATTTTAGCAAGGCATGAGAATTCCTTCAATATCAACAACATCCCACGATATAAAAATATTTTGACTTATTTTTGTGTAGTAACTACCTTTGTGCTTTTATTCTCGAACTGAAGAAAGTTCATACACACACACATATAATATTGTGATACATATAAATTAAAATTTTAATATAAAACTTAAAATTTAAAGACATGTACAATGTTGTTGTGTATTTTGAGTCAGGGTTTCTCTGGCTGTCCTGAAACTCCCTCTGTAGACCTGGCTGGCCTCGGACTCTCAGAGATCTGCCTGCCTCTGTCTCCCGAGTACTGGGATTAAAGACTTGCCCCACTACCATCTAGACTCATCATCCTTGCATTATTAACACAGGTACCAAGAACAGGGGTTACCAATACTGCTGACACAAGTGCCAGACAATAAGAGGTGTTGTGGTGAGCTTAACTCAAGGACCACCTCTGGATTGTGTGGCTTCTCTAGAAAGATACTATTAATAAGAACCAAGCCATTGTTTCATAAGCATTGTGCTGGTACTGGTATAATTTTGTTCTGATGTGTCCAGAAGTCACTAATGGTCCTGGGAGACAATTGCAATTGTGTGTGACCTCAGACTCCCACAACTGAATATTAACCATCCTCTTTCATTAGCAGGAGACAGGAGCCAAGGCAGGAGAGAAGTGTGGGACTGAATCTCTAGGAGAAAACTGGTCCTCCTAGACAAGCTAGCCAGCTTGATCAGGGATCCCTGTCTCGGCTTCAGATGGCTGCTGTTACAGCAGGCCAGTAACCTCCGTGTGTGTGTGGTGTGTGTGTGTGTGTGTGGTGGTGAGGTAGTGTGGTGTGTGGGGTGTGTGTAGGTTCGAGAGTGACACAGGAATCAGATCCTCATGGTTGCTTAGTGAGTATTTTATCCACTGAGCCATCATCTCTCCAGCCTCTGGGTAGTGTATCTTTATACATGTCTACAGTTATAACTGTAAACTGAGATAAATTCTAGAAGTAGAATTGCTACTTCTAAACTCTCTAAAAAAGTGGACTCTTGCCAGAGGGCTTATGGGTCAACTGAATGTCAACACTTCCCTCCCAGGTCCAAATGCTAATCGATGGAACCTGTTACCTTATCCCTTGAAAACACTTGGTGTGATTTATGTTGAATATCTTTTAAAAATATATTTATTATTTGATATTGTAATATAATTAGGTCATTTCCCCTTCCCCCTTTTCCCTCTAAACCCTCCCATGTACCTCTCCTCATCCAGTTCTCTTGAAATTCATGGCTCTTTTAAAAAATATTGTTGTTATATTTATATGTGTATGTTACATATATATTTAGTGTGAGTTTATACATTCCTAAATATATAAATGCAACCTTCTCAGTCTGAACAATGTTACTGCATCTATATGGTTTTAGAGCTGACCATTTGGTATTGGGTAACCACATGATCTCTTCCCTTTGGAAGGCTGTTTCTTCCATTCTCAGCGTTTCTTAGCTGTGTGTGGTTCTTTGGTGCTGAGACATTGTGAGCTTTCCCCTTTCATGTTAGCATGTTTCATGATGTCATCCTTACTAAGGTCATATTTAAGCAGCCATGCTGGTGAGACTTACACTGATTATCTCAAGATGGACCAGTAGCCTGGGTTTCCCAGGTAGCCGTAATATAATCACAAGGGTCTTTGAAAGAAGGATTCAGAAGGGTTAAGGTCAGGGAATGTCAGGGAGGGTGCAATCCTTCACGGAAGTGATGTGACCACAGCCAAGCTTGAGTAAACAAAGTACAGATTTTGCCCTGATGAAAGCAAAGAAGGTAAGAGATTGGGCCAGATGCAGTTTGTTTGTTTGTTTGTTTATTTTTTGCTCTCCATAATAAATTTGTGTGGCTTCAAGAGACTCCATTTGAAGTAACCGGATAAATCAGCTGCAGGGGATTAATGCAATGTTGTACATTCTCTCGTTCCCTCTCCCCTGAGAATGGGTGGATGCTGTTTTCCTAAGTCTTCCAAGCACTCTAGCCATTCCCTTGGGAATCTGAGCTGTCTGTGACTGGCTGAAAAAGATGTTGGCTTACTATTTCTGAATGTTCACGGATATTGGAAGTTTGCTTGGGGCCTCCTGAGATGAGAGATTTCCTTCAGGATTTCTCATAGCATCCCCCAAGGCTGACCTTGGAAAATCTTATACTGTCTGGGTGAGAAATCACCAGAGAGCATCTGGGGTTTCAGTCTCATTTGGTGGATGAAGAAAATGAAGTTCAAGATAAGGAAGCTAGGAGTAGAATCTCCTGTCCCTCAGGGCTCTGGACATTCTCCTTGAAGATAGCAAGGGTGGGAAAGCCAGTCCTGGGTTAAATTTGGGGGTTTGGAAAATGCCTCAAGTCACAGGTGAGTCCATTTTTCTTAACAACTCACCCCCAGGGAGTAAAGGCCTTGCTTGAGCTAGCCTTACCTGTTGGTCAGGAATTCTCAGGAGGTCCCAACAAGGAATGGTGGCCTTGGATACCAAGAACAAACTGTGGCCTCCTTTTGTTAGCTAGAGTGCACGCTAAGGAGAGGCTGGGATGAGGAAACTTCCTCTCTATCTTCTTGAAACAGTCCTCTCAGAGGCTGTCTCCTGTGGTCAGCCATGTTTCTCCCCAATTAGTTTCCTTTTGGCAGGTCTTTGAATCTATCGGGGAAAGTTTCAGACCGATTAGAATCTAGAAGTAAAAGCATCAGAGATAAATTTTAACCTCCCTGGCCTGTCCAGAGTGGAAACTCTGGAAGCAGGAGATGGACCATGACGTCTGATCCTGAAGAAAAGAGGGACTTCAGGGGGCTGTCTTCACTATACCTGTGAAATTGAAGTCTTGCAGTAATTCACAAGGTGGGTGCCACCACTTTGCCATTCTTTGTTGATAAGGAAATAGCTGCTCATTGGGATGAAGAACCTGCTAATTACGTCTGTGCTAGCTTTTAAGTTTTCCATTATGTGTGCTGCAGTCTGAAAGCCACAGAGGTTAAATAGATTCTTTGTAAGAGACCAGGAGGAAGGAAAGGACCTCCCAAGGAGGGTGAAATAGAATATAGTGTTCCCGAGAGATGAAGGAGAATCTAGAATAAAATAGCAGGATTAAAAGGAGATGGGATTGGAGAGTAGAGAGAGGAAGAGGGACAACTAACTCTAAAGAAGTTTTTTTTTAAAAAGCACATGGAAAACCTGTATTGTAGAAGTTTTCTAAAATACATACACCTGTGAAAGTTATTTTTAAAATGGGGACACCGTACAGTGGGGGAGACAATGACCCAGCTAGACATCCTATCCCACAAATAAAACCTCCAGTGCCAGGAATGATCACATCTGTTCAGTCTTTGGCCAAAGGGGGCCCATGAACCCCACTGAACATTACACTCTATTGCCAAGGCTATTGATTGCTTTCCACAACCTGATGGTGATGCCTTGTTGCTGAAGGCAACATTTATTCATAAAGAAGGCAAGCTGGTGGCCAGCTAGAAGCCTCACCCTCTATTGACCAGCTTTCATGGTGCTGGTAGGTATCTACATGTTAACATGAGGAGAAATATCACCCAGCTACAAGCCCGCAACCTGTAACAGTGACTTTCCTGGAAGATGCACAGGTGTAATATTGGCATAAATGTTAAGGGAATAACCAGCCAATTTTGATTGGATTTAAGGCTCACTCCATGAAATGGAACCCATACCTGTCACTGCTAAAGTGGCCAAGAACCTGAAACTGGATAGGTCATGGGTCTTAGGGGAAAGCCCAATACTATTATTATGTTAAAGTAACAGAGCAATAAGTGACTCCTAATGATGTACTGATAGATCAATGGATTACTGCCTTTGCTCAATCCTCATTAGAGAAGCTTTTTCTTGGAGTAGGTGGGAATTAAAACAGACTTTGGAGTCCTCAGTCCTAAATGGGAAGTCTTTATCAAAGCTCTTAACTTCAAGGCTCAGAGATCATGCAGAAGAGCTGGTGTAAAAGCCAGCGGTAATGGAGAATGCCAAGAAAATTGTGTCTTCAAGACACACTAGAACTGACACACATACAGAGACCATTGCTGCATACACAAGTCCAAGTCAGATGGGGTCCCAGCGCAGAAAGGGGGAAGTGAATGCAAATTTCCATCCCCAACCAAGAAACTATTTGCAAGATAGCCTTTGACAAGAAAAAAAAATCATCTTTAAAAAAGTAAAAGAAAAAAATAATTAAATGGAATGTTACTGGGTATATCAACCACACTCCGGGTGGGTCCCCTGCCCAGGAGAACTTGGCCAACGCAAAATGAATTCTCTTTTTTGTCTTGAAAAATTTTCATTTTATCGTTTGCTTGTTTTGATTTTTGGTTTTAGTTGTAGTTATTGTTGTATAAAGAACACGAAGTTGGGTGGGTAGGAAGGTGTGGGGAAGATCTGGGAGGTGCTGAGGGAGTGAAAAAATATTATCAAAATATACTATATAAAAATGTTTTCTGATTTAAAAATCTAACTAACTTCTAACACCCTAGATTGTTGCTCTGTATTGCTTGTATTCTTGGTTGAGCTGTATCCCCAAGAGAAAGAAATATGAACATCAGAATCAGCCCTCACTCTGTTCCTTTCCCTCATTTATTTATTAACTTGTTTATATCTACCTGTCTATCTATCTATCTATCTATCTATCTATCTATCTATCTATCTATCTATCTATCTGTATATCTATCTATCTATCTATCTATCTATCTATCTATCTATCTATCTATCTGTATATCTATCTATCTATCTATCTATCTATCTATCTATCCATATCCATCTATCTATTTTCGAGGCAGAGTCTCACTATGTAGCCTTGGCTGGCCTATAACCAACTATGGAGATTACCTACCTCTGATTCCAAGTGCTGGAATAAAAGACATATGATTCCACACCTGAATCTTTTCCTTTCTTGTTTGCTTCTGTCATCCTGCCTCCATCTTCTCAGATTCTGTTTCCTGCATCCCATAGTTCATAACAGCTATCCCTTTCTGCTCTGCTTTTTGATGCCTACTGCTGTTTTAGGCATGTTCTCTGCTGCTATCAAGTATAAGGCAAGCTTTTGATCAGGGGTGAGTAGAAGAGGCTAAGGGAAACTGAGTCATGAGACACAAGAGGAACATTTATGCTATGCCACCCAGTGGCCAAGGCCTGGGCATGATGATGGTGTAAAGACAGAGATAGATGGTGTTTTTGTGAATTGTTTTGATTAAACGGTTGAAAGTTCCTGCTGAATAAGACCAAGGACAGAGAGCTTGAAAATACTCCTTTCTTGGAGCAGCAGAAGGAAGTTATGGAAGGATAACAGAAGACCTCAATCTCTCCTGACTAGTAGAGGAGACTACTCCTGGTAGACTGAGGCAAGTATGAGGGTGAGGGAGCAAGCAGAAGGAACCCTGGGCCCCCAAAGAACTGAGAAAAGACAGTGATGAACCTGCCAAGCTTCTATTGTGTTTGGGTCCTTGTGTATAAAATGGAGCATGTCATTGGCATTTGTAGGAGGGTGGGGGAGTCAATGAGAATATCTGTTAGGTCGCTGGTAGCTGCACTCTGTCTTACCCAGTCAACCCTACCTTTGTAGACACGTTGAACCTGCTTCACTTTCTCAAGCTCAGTCAAAGTCTTGGCTCCCTGCCAGAAAGTGTTTTAAGCCCTATACAACTGGCTCTCTTTGACTCTCCTTTTCCTGTCCTTTGGAAACCCCACAAGGCAGAAATGCCTGGGTTTTATTCAGACTAATGAGGGTGGAGTTCACAGGCAGCCTGGTTTTTGTTCTGATAGCACTGGGCAGCTTGTTTTCTCAGGGAAATCTCACCATCTTTCCCCTCGTCTGCAGGAAGCCTGGAGCAGCTAGACTGCAGAGCATCTGGGACCCAGTGGGAATCACACAGGAGGAAGCTTGGGCGGGGAAAATGGAATAAGTCAAACCATATGGCTGTGGGGGCTGGCTGTGGGAGTTGGTGACTCGCCTCCTACACGGATCAAGTGAATGTCTTCATCTCTTTCCCACCATAGGCTCTATCCTGTTTAATGTGGCAGTGTCTCGGGGCAAAGGTAGCATATACCATATGTCTCTAAGTAATTAAATGGTCCATGTAACTAATAAACTTATAAAATATGCTGTCATCGGGACTTGACACTTCATTACACTAAGTAAAGTAGATGTAAAATCAGGATTTTAATACGACAAAGTAGGCAAAAATCCAATCTAATTAAACACAGTAGTCCTTAGATATTTCTGAGTTGCTGGATTTAAAATATATACTCTATGTTCTCCTATGCATTCTGTGTTTCCTTTCTTAATGTTAGCAACAGTAATGGTTTTAAAAGATTTATTCGTGTGTGTGTGTGTGTGTGTGTGTGTGTTGTGTTTGTCTAAGTGTAAGTGTATGTATGTGATGTATGTGCATTTTGTGTATGTGATATTTGTGTGAGTGCCTTTGGAGACCAGAAGCAGGTGTCAGATCCCCTGGAACTACAGTTATGGGAGGAGTTGTTTGCTATAGGTACTGGGAACTTAACTTGGTCTGTTGAAAGAACAAATGCTTTTAACTGAGGTGGAGCCATCTCTCTAGCCCCCATAATACTCTCTGTCCATTTTGTTGTTGTTGTTTGTTTTGTTCTTGTTTGTTTGTTTTTGGTTTTTTGAGACAGGATTTCTCTGTATAGCCCTGGCTGTCCTGGAACTCACTCCGTAGACCAGGCTGTCCTCGAACCCAGAAATACACCTGCTTCAGCCTCTGGGGTGCTGCAATTAAAGGTCTGTGCCACCACTGAATATTAGCATAATTAGGATTTAAAAAGATAGTCTATAGTTAACCTTGTGTCACGATAGCCCTTGGATGACTTCTAAAAAACCAATTTCTAGTTTGAAGAAACTCTGCTCTGACATGGGACAGTTTCCAGAGTTTTAAAACAATGCTTAGCTTCATAAGTCAATCGTGCACATGACATGTGACATTTGACGGCAGTGACAAGGTCATATGTGACTATTGCTACAACAGGAGCATTAAAAATATTTCTAGTGCGTTACACAAAAAGCACATGTCACTCTCTTAAGTATCTAAATTATAGATATTTCTTGATTTGTTCTTTTAAATGGTTGTTTCTGGGACATTATAATGTATCCTGGAAGGTGCGACGGGCTCAAGCGGTTTTTCTCACCACTTTGGTCATGCAAGTTTTGCTTTACAATATGCTGAGGTTAATCTGTATAGCAGCATGAACTGAAGGTGAATCTTGGTTGTGCAAAACATTTTTAATCTCACTGTGTTAATCTGTGTATTATTTCACTGCAATATCCCAATTCAATGGATTATCCCCACAAGCACACCTTTTCTGTAAATTTCACACTTGTTTTCTTTTTTTTTTTGGTTTTTTCGAGACAGGGTTTCTCTGTGTAGCCCTGGCTGTCCTGGAACTCACTCTGTAGACCATGCTGGCCTCGAACTCAGAAATCCGCCTGCCTCTGCCTCCCAAGTGCTGGGATTAAAGGTGTGCGCCACCACTGCCCGGCAACACACTTTTTTTCTAAAATGTATATATACAAAGCGTTTAAATCCCTTCAAAGTAAATTTCATAAATGTAGATGCCCTTGGTTTTTGTACTATCAATAGTAAGTAAATGTTTACGCTAAGTAATCGGTACGCAACATTTTACTTTCTTTGAAGACCACACTTTTCTATGTAATTGAGGGTGTTCTGTTGTTTTACTGAATCCTTCTAGTGCATTTTCTATCTTGTCTAAATTTAATCCCATTGACATTTTGTCAACAATATCATTTAGCATCTGAAAGTTGTTGGAAAGCAAAATTTGATGTTTGGTTAAATGTTTGATGTTTGAGTAGATCCACAAAATAATTAGTCTTTTGGCTCTTGTTCCACCAGATTAAAAAAAAAAAAAAAAGATAGACGCACAATAATTGACCATGTCTCTTATTAAATGTATGCTGTCTGTGGGCAAAGTACGCCTGGGTTTCAGGTTAAAGGCAGTGCCAAAGTTATAGGCTTGCCCAGATATCTTGATACCATTAGCCAGGTAATGTTCACAGGTGAAAGCTATTTCCTTCAAACTCTTAGCTTCTGTTTTTGTTCTTTTTGTTTGTTTGTTTTTGTTTTGACACAAGGTTTCTCTCACCGCTTACTCCACCCCTAGCAGAGTGTATCAGTTAGCCTGCAAGGGTGATGTTAAAAACTAAACAGACCTATCCCTTCTGATAAGTTTCATTACTTCTGCAGAGATAAACCTTTTAGTAACTCTCAGCAGCTCAGGGCTCTTCCCCTCCCCTACTAGGTTTGTCAGCTCTTCCTTGATTGGTTGTATTTTTCACCTTATTTGCATACTCACACTTAGCCATTCAGGGCCCAGCTGACACTCCATGAATTCTGGCATCTGAGGCAGCAAGAATTTCTTCAAGATGTGTTTGGGGGATTCATACTGCTGTTCAGTGTCGCCTTTTCCTTTTTCAGCTCAGCATACTTAACATCTGCCAGGAGTTTTTTAAGTATTGCCTAATTCCCATATTTCCTTGTTCATTTTATTGTGGGTTTAAAAGTGGGTTATTGTAATCCTTTACCAATACCACATTGTGATCTATCTCTCCCTCAGATCCTTTAGTATTTGTCATCTATACTTATTAGGCTGCTGGGTTGGATGAATTCACATTTACATTTGGCACATCCTCCTTTGTTGTATAAAGTCAATAGGCATGTCTTTGAACAGTGTGCCTACATTTTGCCATATAAAGCTACCTTGATCTCCTCTCCTTAGTTCCCATTTGTACGGCATGTTTCTCCACACTTTCTGTCTCTATGTCTTTCAGAGCAAAATGAGTCTTTTGTATGCATACATCTTCGGGCCTTTAAAAATCCGTTTATTTGGGCTGGGCATGGTGGTTCATGCCTACCCTTAATACCAACGCTACAGAGGCAGCCAGATCTCTGCAAGTTCAAGGCCAGCTAGGAAAGCACAATGAGATGCTGTCTCAAAACAAAACACAAAACAGGATTCTGTTCATTCATAGCAATTTTTATTGGGGAATTTAATCCATGCATAGTCAAGACAAATTATTGTTAGGTAAATATTTCCTACTAAAACTTTGTCAACTGATTTCTGGTTCTTTTGTAAATCTTTTATTTCTCTTTCTTTTGTGGTTAGATGCATTTTGTAGCTTTGAATTCTTTTGATTTTTCTTCTGGTTTCTGGTACAGATTTTTGCTTTGCGGTTACCATATTGTGAGAATCATTCCAAGCTGTTAACAGCTTGATGTTGATTGTCCACATCTGGATACTCCTATCCTCACTCCCATATTGGAGGGTTTGATATCAGGATTCCTATTGCTGTAATAATCAGCCCTTGAAAACATTAGCTGAGTCATTATTATTTTTCCCCTCTTTTAAACTTCAGACTAGGGCTGAAATTACTTTCTATACCCATTATATCCCATAATATTCTGAACATGGCTTTGAATGATTCACGTCATTGTTTTGTGCTTCTGTGAACTCTATGAATTAACAGGCTTTTGTCTGGGCTTAAAGTATTCCTTTATCAATTTCCGTAAGCCTGGTGTAGTAATAAACTCCCTGGCTACGGATTGCTTGGAAGCATTTGTATTCTCTCTCATTTTAGATAGACAGTTTTGATTGATATGACACTTATGGCCAGCAGAATTGTGTTTTTGCTTCAACACATTGAAGATATTATCCCTCTGTCTCTGGCCTGCAGAGTTTCTGATGGAAAATCTGTTCATAATTAAAGTGTTGACTTTTTATGTGATGTTTTCTTATCTCTTTCTGTTCACAGATTTTTCCCCCCATTTGGCTTTGATCTCTCTCTCTCTCTCTCTCTCTCTCTCTCTCTCTTGTGTGTGTGTGTGGCGTGTGTGCACGCGCTCTCTCTCTCTCGAGTGTGCATAGAATATGTGTGCGTGTGAAGGCCAGACATCAGTATCAGGTGTCTTCCTTAGTCTTGTTTCACATGTTAGGTTTTTTTTTCCTATTTGGTTTGAGACAGAGTCTCTCTCTGTATAGCCCTGGCTCTTCTGGAACTCACTGTGTAGACCAGTCTGGCCTTGAACTCAAGTATTTACCTTCCACTGCCTCCTGAGTGCTGGGATTAAAGGTGTGTGCCACAATGCCTGGCCACCTTAGTTTTTGAACTCGGTCTCGATGAGCCTGGAGCTTCTTGATTTGGTCAGATTAGCCAGTTGTCAGGCTCTAGAGGTCCTTTAGTCTCTACCTCCCCAGAAGGGATTATAGATACATGCTGCTATGCTTAGCTTTATACATGGGTGCTTTAGACCTGAACAAAAATCCTCATGTTTGCGATGTGAACATTTACTGAGGAAGTCACCTCCCCAATTCCTGGCTTTGATTTTTAATACTTAGAATGTTCTAGGTTTTGGTGAACTATTTTCTGGGTTTGGATCATTATGCTTCTTGTGTCTATGTTGGTGTCTCTCTTCAGATGAGGTAAGTTTGTCCTAATGTATATTGAACATTCTCATTCATACCCTCCCTTCCTCCCTCTTTTCTTCTCTTCCCCTCTCTCTCTTCAGCCCCTTTCTGGTTTTTTTTTTTTTTTCATGTATTTCCCCACATTTGTTTTATGGTTTTGTTTGTATACTCTTGTAGTTCCCTGAACTCCTTAAAGAGAATCTGTGGAGTTCTTTATATCGACCTCTTTCTTCAGGTCGACTGTGGGAGCTTTTTCAGTTTCTTTTGTGGGTGGTATTGACTTCCTGAGAGTCTGTAACCTTGCATTCTTATACTGGCGCCTGCAGGCCTGAGAAAACAGCCCTCTCTTAAGCATCTCTTTGGAAATAACTATGATGGAGACACACTAGTTCAAATATATAGCAGTATCAGGCATCAGCTGTGCAAAGTGACAAATTTTGGAGGTAGTTGAGAGAAGGATTTTGTGTTTGGTAGCCAGGCCCCTCAAAGGACACTGCTGGGAAGTCATCTAGAATAATGGCTGGAAGGGAGCTTAGAAAACCGAGGTCCTGGGATGCTGAAGGTTGGCCCATATCACAGCAGCAAGGCTGATCACTGATGGCTCTAGAGCATGCAGCTGAAATAGATGGGCATTGGGAAATCTGGGGAAACTGTGAAATGTGAGTCTCTGAGTCCCTGATACTGGTTCAAACACATCCTTCTAATTGCTACATGATCAATGCTTTCCTTATAAAAGCAATGACTTTCTAGACATTAGTCCTGCTTGAGCCCGGGGACTTTGCAACCATCGTGCTGGGTTCCCTCCTGATAGCAGACTCTGATCAATCTTACTGCCCCAGACTCCCTGAAAGCACAGTGACCAAACTTTCAAATCTAGTTTGGGGGATCTAGTTTGGGGATCCAGGCTCTGGAACTCTCTTTAAATTCCAACTCTGCTACTTGGTATCTGTGTGAAAATAAATAATCTCCCACACTTCTATAAAAATGTGCGTAAAGTGTGTGCCACACAGTGATGGTAGATGCTTAAAAAAGAATGGTTAGATTCAGCATGGCACCTATATACAGTAAGCATCCTTAAATATTAGTTTCCAGTCTGTCCTCTCAAAATGACTTCTGTGTGGTGTGAATCTGTGAAAGTCAGCATGATCTGTGGTCACACTCGTGTGTATATGCAAGCTGGAAGTTGACAGCAGGACTCATATCTGAAGAGTCTTCAGCCTTTTTTATTGAGTCTCTCAATCAAATCCAGAGCTCAGCAACATAGTAGACTCACTAGCTGCCTTGCTCTGGGGTCCTCTGTTCCACCTTCAGAGGGTGGAATTATGGATGATGCGGTCTGCACCTGACTTTTATGTGAGTTTCTAGAGATCTGAACTCTAGCCCTCATGCTTGGCTCAGCAAATGTTTTAACCACTAAGCAATCTCCTAAACCCCAAATCAGTTTTATTTTATTGTCTGTCTGTCTGTCTGTCTGTCTGTCTATCTATCCATCCATCCATCCATCCATCTATCATTTGTTTTTTTGAGACAGAGTTTCGATGTGTAGCCTTGGCTGTCCTGGAACTACCTCTGTAGATGGGGCTGGCCTCGTACTCACAGAGATCCACCTGCCTCTGCCTCTGGAGTACTGGAATTAAAGCTGTGCTTCATTTCTGCCCAGCTACTAGTTTTATTTTTTTAAAGGTGTAATTCATTTGGGTAGAAAACAAAATAATTTATTAATTTAGGGTGCATATATGTGGTTATCTGGTAATTTCCTTCCATTTTATTTCATTTTGTCTAGATATTAGTTTTAATGTGGCTTCCATGGATCAATGAAGACTGGAATGTGACCAAGAAGTCAGGACAAAGACACTGGTTTGACTGGTTTGGAAGCAATTTTAATGGAGATGAAAATGTTTTATCAACTCAACACAGGTACCCCCAAAATACAAATCAAAATATCATCTTCAGCTGCATAGCAAATAGGATTTAAGAATTTAACATCATTATTTGATCACGAGCGTAAATATAAGTTCACCATAAATAAATGTAAATTCATTGTACAAAAAATCCCCAACAACTCTTAATACAAATATGGTACACATTTAACAGTTTCGGAAACAGAATTCTTTTTAAAACATTTTAAAATCTAAGCTTTTTTTCTTGAGTTTTAAATACATAAAGAAAATCAAAGGGGGAGGGGGAACAAGGACCACTAGAGAGGAAAGAGCATTGAAGTTGTTCAGTGTCTGCAGACAAGTACTGCAGAAATGGAATCTCTGTCCTCAAAGTGAGGACCTCAATTTATTGGGATCAAATCTCTTGAGGAGAATGTGACTCTTCCCAGAGGGTCAACTGTTGGGGTCAGGAGTGCAGGGTCGGAGGGATGAGCTGCCAGGAAGGCAGCCTTATGAAGTGAACAGCCCAAATCTCTACAGAGCAGTGAGGGAGGACTAAGAGAGTAAAATCTGTTAATCACACACTATCCCCAGCCAGAGCTGAAGATCTGGAAAGTGGAATCTGCTTCTGGGATACATCTACGGTCATTGAAAAATGGTCAGACTAAGAATTAACAGTGCCAGACAGGAGGACTGAACAGCTTCCGTTTCAAACCACACCCCTACACTACAAATGACTCCTATTCTCGCTCAGAAGAGACCGCAGAAGCCCTGAGTTAGTGGAGTTGTCCAATCTACAGCAAGGGCTCTGAGTCTGTGGTATGCTGTAATATAACTGGGAAGAGGCAGATCTTCTGGCCCTATTCCCAGAGATTCAGAATCAGTGTCCAGAAATGAACTCTCAAGTGTGCCATCTTCAAGGGTTCTAATTGATGTGACCTTTCTCGGGTACGTGGCCCTGTCTGGCAAAGCGCTGGTTATGCACATCTCTTCTGCTCTCTATGTGGTTAAAAACCGGTGATAGATAACTGTCACCTTCCTGGGGCAGGGGATGCTTATGCCTGTCTTCTCTCCTCCTCTCCAGGCTGGTAGAGGAGTATCTATCATTCCTTCCTATGTTTGGGAGCTCAGGTCTATGTCCTCTCTCTGCAGGTCAGATGACTAGCTCTGTATAGAAACATGGGCAATCTCTTTAAAGATCTGCTATACATGGGGACTGTGTGTGTGTGTGTGGGGGGGGTTAGTTAGTCTGGAACATAGAAGTTAATACACCCCCATGAAACTCTCGACCCCAGCACTGAGCTTGAGCAAAAGGAAGAGACCAAGAAAGCTGAGGGCAAAAGAATAGAACATTCCAAGAATCTTTGAGTAGCTAACATAATGAACATTCCAGTTTGCTCAAAGACTTCTTCTTCGGGGGAGGGGTCTCGGGATTAAAAGCTTGTTGACAAAGATTTTTTTTCCCTCCTTGCCACCCTGTCTCCAACTGAAGTAACCCCTTTAGATTTTCTTTCTTGAGGGATTTTCCTGGATTAGGCTGTGTGTTAAGCAGTCACCGACTTGGTCACTCGTTACTGCTATGTGTAGCGTATGATGACCATGGGCATTCCCGTGTAGCTCTCTAAGCCCCTGCGTGAGGAACTCATCTTCCCACCTGTTGACAAGGCCTAACATTTCCCCTTTGGGATCTGGAGTTTTGCCCTGTGCTGACGGCTATCTCTCCCTCGAAGTAGGCCTGGGCATCTTCTTCACCTAGTTCCACTCAGTGCGGTATGGTTTTGCAAGCCTTATCTTTTCTCTCTAGGGTTGTTCTGCAAGGAGGGTCTAGGGTGGATCTTAGGGAGGCTGTAAAAGATCCTGGTTAGCATCATTTGTTGCCTTGACAGTCACAACCTCTTCCTGGTTCACCAGGAGTCAAACTTTGGTGGTGAAATCCCTAATATCAAGAGCAGGAAGTGCTGTGACCAGGGAACTGGAGGGAGAAGTCACAGAAGATGGGCCAGTAAGCTGAGGCACACCAATTGGGCCAGACTGATATCTCTGCTATGGCTACACTTTTCTAGGTCTCTAAGACTACAGTGCTGGATCAAATACAGGTACTGGGTAGGAGGTTATGATTTTGGGAGGTGGTCTTGGGAAGTAATCACAGACAGAGTGGGCAGCTGCAGGGTGGAAACAGTAGCTCTTAAATACAGTTAAGGTGGGGAAAAAAAAAAAAGAAGAAAGCACACACTGCCCTGTGTTTTTGTTGTTTTTTCATTTACACTATGGAGAACCCACCATGGAGATATCATGGGAGAACATGCGGGAGCCCGGCCCTTGGGAATGGTATAGATGTGTTGGGGAGGTTTTCTTCTCCTTCCAGGCCTGTCCCACACACTGTCAGCTGGACCTGCTGCAGGTTGACCACTGTGTTCTCTCTCCTGCTCCTCCTCCTCCTCCAGGTTGAAGGTCTGCAGGATTTTCTACTAGCAGGTGGTGGCCAGGACTGGTGGATCGGGGGCTGGAAGCAGCGCACGTGCTCTACGGTGGAGCTGTCAGTCTCTACGGACTTCATGTACTTGTTTAGGATGGCAAAAACCTCGTTGTTCAAGATCTGGTACTTCCTGATGCGGTCAGCCATCTTCTTCAGGGGCTGTAGAGGATGAAGATGCTTGGGTTAGGATCAGGGTACGTGGGAGGCAGAGAGGGGACTGCAATCTAGGTTCCTGACATTCTGATAGTCATATTTCTCTTTTCTTTAAAGATCTTTTCTCTATGGTTCCCAAATAAAATGCTAAAAGGTTGCTGATTGCAAGTTTCAAGGCTTACAATAAAGTTACCATAATCAAAGCACTGCAGTACTGTTGTGAAGACCGATGAAATAGAACTGTAAGGCTAGAAACAAACTGTGTTGAATCAAACGACTCTGAATAGGATGACAAGACCATCTGAAGTATGTGAGTGTCAGGGGCAACCTCTTCAACAAATGTGGGAAAACTGGATTCCTACATGCGGCTGAATGTTAGACCTTATTTTATAGACTGTATCCAAGAATAAGTTGGAAATGAATACAAGACTTCACATGACTCAAGCTACGAAGTTCTTAGAAGAATGCACAGGAGTAAATCACCATGATGTCAGATTTGGCAGTGATTTTTTTTTTTTTTTTTTTTTGGGCTATGACACCGAAGTCTCCAGCAGCCAATGCAGATGGAAATGAAGACTTGCATGCATTAAATGATATCATCAATGGGATGAAAGGAAGTATTTATAAAACAGGCAAGAAGCTGCTGTTCTGAATATATAAATGCTATAACCCAAGGCCAGTAAGGTGGGTCAGTGAGTTTGCTGCCAAGCCTGAGGATCTCAGCTGGGTCCCCAGACCCCACATGTTGGGAGAAGAGAACTGACTTCATTACGTTGGCCTCAGACCCCTACACACGTGCTGTGGAAGGTTTCTCCAAACATACACACATGCTTACAAAGGAAGTGAAAATGAGAAAAATTTAAGATGCAATTAAAATTTGGAGAAAAGACTCAAAGGCATTTCTCTACAGAAGACACACAAAGACTCAATGATACATGGAACTCTGTTCTTGGGTGGTGTGGTGGGAATATAAAATGGTGCACCCATCAGGGGGAGACAGTCTGGCTATTTCTCAAAAATATTAAAGAGAATTACCAGATGGCCCAGCACTTAGACTTCTGAGTGTATACTTCAAAAAACTGAAGGAAAGACTCAGGGATGCCGAAAATGCCTGAGTTCTTTTACTATTACTACTTGCTAAAGGTGAATGCAGCGCAAGGCTCCATCAGTGGACTGTATTTTGCATATGGTGAAGTGCTTGTTAACTATAAAAGAGTGGGATTCCGACATACTGTGACATGGATGAGCCTTATGAAATAAGCCAGTCACACAAGGACAGAGACTGTGTCACTCCCATTAATAAGGTATGCAGAGTCGTTCTATTCATAGAGACAGAAAGATAAATGGTGGCTGCCAGGAACTGGGGAGTCATTTAAATGGACCCAAAGCTTCTGCAGAAGGAAAGGAAAATGCTCAAGGCGTGAGGATGATGGTCTCATGATACTGTGAGGGGATTTAAAGTAACACTGAACTGGATACTGGGAAACAGTTACTTATAATGACGACAGCTCTTAAACTCCCCCTCCCCTTTTTGTAAGGATGCTCCTATGTCTTCCTGGACAACTCCTTTGGGCTAGACCAGACAGATCAACCTTCCTAGAGCTGTGACCTTTAATACAGTTCCCATATAGTGACTCCCAGTCATAAAACTATTTTGTTCCTACTTCATGACTGTAATTTTGCTACTGTTAGGAATCATAGTGTAAACAGCTGATGTGCAGGATATCTGAGATGTGACCCTGTGAAAGGGTTGTTCAACCATCCCCATCCATAGGGGTCGAGACCCACATGTTGAGAACCACTGTGTTAGCCATCTACCTATAAGCTTCCACGCTGTGTGGCAGCTGCTCCCCGTGTCTGGAATCCATCCAGGCCACTGGCCCCATGTACTGCCTGTCATCCGTCCCAAGTCCCAATGCCTATGAAGACTTCTGACCTTGTCCCCACCACTGCCATTCAGTTTAAAGGCCCTGTTTTCCCACAGCACTCAAATCCCACAGCTGTAGTGTCCAGTCCTAGTGCCTGCCACTGCTGTAATGTCCAGTGTGCTGTGGCAATGGTGGTCAGCACCAATAGGGTCTGCTTGGGACAGGGAAGGGGCATTTGAGGTCAGGAGCCCAGGCTTGCTTCTCAGGGTTACCCAATCTATCAGCATGTTCTGGGTGGGCCTTTCCCAAGCATGTCTCCGATTTGTAAAGTGTCTGTGTATAGCCATTGCTCGCCCTCCAGAAGCAGTTTATCCTACTCCTTCCTGGAGATGGCCTGTGGCCAGGCCTCATTTCTCAGGCCAGCCATGTCTGCTTACCACGTTCTTAATGATCTCATCCTTCCCATCCTGCCTCTGCACCTTCAGCAGATGGTAACAGAAGTCAAACAGGTCAAAGCGCCGCTGCTGGCCCAGCAAGACGATGATGGAACAGCCAGCCCAGTTCAAGCCATCACCGAAGCACTGCCTAGGATGGGGAAGGAAACAGTGAGAAGCTGAGGAGAAACGCCCTCCCCAAAGCCAGCGGTACAGCTGCCCCAAGGAGACAATAGTCAGCTTGGAGGAAAGAGGAATACACAAAAACACAACCAGACTCCCTCTCTCTGTCTCTCTTCCTGCTCCACTGTATGTGTGCGTACCCACACATATATGTGGAGGCCAGAGGCTGAAGTTGGGTGTCATCTTCAATTGCTCTTTTATCTTGCTTTCTCAGTCTCTGTCCCTAAATCTGAATTGCCAATGCAGTGAGACTCTAGCTAGACTGCTAATGAAACTGGTCAATGGGCTTCCGGGCATCCTCCAGTCTCAGCTTTGTTAGTGTCAGGATTACAGGTGCACATGCCTCACTTGGCTTTTTTGAGATGTGTATTTTTAATGATGTGTCTGTATGGATGTGCACATGTGAATGCAGGCGCCCACAGGAGGCAGAGGCCAGTGGCAACAGATCCTGCCAGAGCTGGATGCGTAGCCAATTGTGAGTCATCTAACATGGGTGCTGGGATCTGAACTCGGGTCCTCTGCAATACCAGTATGGTGCTCTTAACCACTGAGCCATCTCTCCAGCTCTTCCCCTGGCTTTTAAACATGGCTTCTGGGGACAGAACTCAGGTCCTTAAGGCTTGCACTGAGCCATCTCCTCATCTCTAATCAGCCTTTGAGACTCACATGGCTTGTCACCCCAGGCCAGTCAGAGGAGGCTGTGTTGGCTCCTTGGCCTCTCAGAAACCCTACTGTAGGCCACAAAGCCCAAGAAACATGTGGATGACTATAGGGTCATTGTTATGTCATTTACTTTATTCTAAAGTAGTAACCCGGCCTGCTCCAGACATCTCCCCCACTTCCCCATCACAGGGTTGGAAGGACACAGCTCCGGCCCCCCAGCTTGCTGGTCTTTCTCTTCCCCTCCCCACCCCTCCCTTCCCTGCTTTTAGTCCCAAAAGGACCAGCTAGTCACCTCTGCCACACCACCCTCAGTATGATGCTAGATGGGTGCAGGAAGCGGGGTCTGCTTCTGTTTTCTCTGCTGAAAGGAATGTGGGTGACCCAAAAGTCTCCTCATTTCCTAAGGTGAGTTTTGCAAGGGTGAAGTGAATGTTCAGGGGCCAAAAGACAGACACTCATGGGGTTCTTTCTTTCAGTCTTGGGCCCCCATACTGCTGACAGACATTTACTAGTTTTCCTGGACTGTTCATTCCCCTCCACAGACCCTTATCCCAGATATGGTTATAGGACAAGTTCTAGTCTGAAAATTTAGGTCTGACAACCAAGCTCCACTCTCTGGTGTCTACGTCCTCCCCTTGTCTCAAACCAGCCCCATGTGACACCTTGACATATGTACTTCCATATTCTGTTTGGTCCCTTTAACCTCTGGAGGCCAAGAACAGTCCACTGTTGCCACGCCTAGCACTGGCACAGTGACCAATATGTATTATTGTTCAAGCCACTTCGGCCCCTGTTCTCCTTTCTGGCTAGCGCATCCCAGTGATGAGGGAAGGGGAGAGGGTGCACTCACTCAGCTGTGAACTCGTTGGTCCCCACAGGGATGCAGTAGACAAACTGCATGGCACTCCACAGCCGGTGGAACTCAACACACTCATCCACATGCATGACGCCATTGGTGGGTGGCGGGCCCCTCCAGATGGGGTCCTGTAGGTAGCTCCGGATTCGGGTCAGGATGACTTCAAACATGGACAGGCCGCAGCAGAGCCGCTCCTTGGTCAGCAGGTCACCCTCCCGAGCGATGGCGATTTGCTGGGACAGGAAGCGTATGTTAACACTTCATCCACATCTGAGATCCCATCTGCCTCACTTCCACTAGAGAGTCCAAACACTGGTGCCAGCCACATTTAAAACTTGTTAATTGGGACTGGTACCCTTCCCAGAGCAGGGCACTGAGCCTAAGAACTTGAAGGCGTGGGAAGTCTTATGGTAACTGTCACCCATGGCAAGTAAAATCCAGGCTCCATCAACAGAAGACTGATTTTAAAAAACTATCTGAGCACATACTGATCTCAAAGGCTGGTTGGGTCTGAAGAAATCGGCTCAGTGCAAGTACAAGGACCCAAGTTCTGTCCTCCAGAATCCACATTAATAAGCCAGGCGTGATGTATGTGCTCGTAATGGAGGCCAGGATGGCTAACTAGGTACACAGAACTCAGAAGTGTTCCTATCAGTTTTATAATGTAACACTACTAGAGCGTGTGGCACAGCAGGCTCCTGATGAGCGGTGGCTCTGTCCGATTCTATGGGCACATTATTTCTATTCACGAGCGAGGAGGCTGAAGCCCAGAGGTGCAGCCGAGGAAAGGTGTAAAGCTTGGATTCTGCTCAGTGATGCTTAGTTCTACAAGTTAAATGATGAAGTGAATTCAGCAAGGTGGAGAAAATGACATTTACAACAATGCCCTCACAACCCCACAGACGAACAGCGCGTGCGTGGGGTGTGCGTGCAGAAAACATTTTAGGAGGAGTCAAGTTAGTCGTGGGTGCAGATGGGCTGCGGGAAACGGGTGAGCGTTTCCATTTTAAAATAGTTCTGTACCATGGAAAAGTGCTAGAAGGAACGTATGTTACTGTTTTAAAATTTGCCTCTGACTTCAGAGGATTATTTCCTCTAGTTAGAAACCCTTCTTTGACAATGGTGAATGGTCTCTATTAGTAATTCAAACAAGCTTCTCATCTGGTCCTGGCTACTGCATCTTGAGTAATCAGACAGGCAGACAGGCACATCAAACACATGACCGTCTCCCACCAGGGTCTGTGCTGTGAGTGAAAACATCTAAGAGCAAAGGTGCCGAAAGCCCCTGCAGAACACGTATTACAGTCTAAGGTCAAAGTCAGGCCTTTCTGTCTGGGAACAAAGCTAAAGAAAGCTGGCTTCTGAGACTGCAGACCCACAGGGCACACACACGATCAGCTCCCAGGGAGGAAGGATTCTCAGGGGCCCATTCTGTAGGGGGCTGGAAGGGACCACCAGACTTCTCTCTCAAAGCTCTCTTCCTTGGAGACCTTCCCCTCCCCCATCCACAGAGGGCAGCCTCTAAGTAAATCCAAGGAAGGAAATAAATCAGGAAGCAGAGCTTGTGATGAACGTGGGCTTTGAGTGTAGTTGTCATGGCAACTACAAAGTGAAGGAGGAAAGTGAGTTGGGAAGAGTTGGTGGATATGTCTGAAACACCTTTGTCTCACGAATCAGAAGGGCACCTGATTCATGGAGAATCAACTCGATTTCACAGCAGACAGTTCATGACACAAGAGACCACTCGAGCTGCCACAGCTAGCCAGATAAAGCGCTCATGAGATAGCGTGAGCTTACTACTTGACTCGGTTTTTTGTGTTTGCTCTGTTCTGCTCGGCTCTCTACATGTGAAGAACATAGCGCCCTGGGGATGCTCAGGAAATTAAGGACCCATGTACGTTCTCATCAGCAAATTAAGGGACTTCCGGTATTCTAATTAATCTGCCGTCTGTCTGCTTATTCTGAAACAGGCAGCACCTGAGAATCCTGGTTTGAAAACACTGGCGAACGATTTTTCTAAAAGCTGTGGCTTGACTTTCAGTTCTCTGTCCACTGTAGCCAACAGAAGGGGCCTTGACCCCTTTTCCTGAAGAAGTGTTTACCCTTCCATTTCTTTCTGTGAACCACAGAAGTAATATGCATTCACTGGGTAAAATTTGGGGAAAAATTTAAGTAACATATAAGAAAGACAATATTCCATTTATCCCACTACCCAGAGAGGAGCGTTCTTAAAATACAGATATATGAAGATCGTTTGTAGTTATGAATATGGATATATGCACTATATAGCAGATCATCTCTATAACATTTTTACTTATCTCCAATTTAAAAACTCATTTCCATAATATATTCAGTGCCATGGTTTTTAGGTGCCTATCCCAAAACAGCCTCTGATAAACATATTTAGTACTCTACCCTTGCTGGTTATTTTAAATTGTTCACAATTCTTCACTGTTGGGGACAGTTCTAAAGCAGTTGCCTGTGGACATGACATTTTGTGAGCACTGGCTCCTGTTAAGTTATTGGGTTACATAACAGTCTCCAGTCTGACTGGGAGTTGGAGAATGTAAATACTTGGAAAGGTTTTGCTAGCTGGATGGTGGTGGAGCATGCCTTTAATTCCAGCACTTGGGAGGCAGAGGCAGGGGTAAGTGTCTGTGAGTTGGAGGCTAGCCTGGTTTACAGGCTGTTCCAGGACAGCCAAGGCTACACTGGGAAACCCTGTCTCAAAACACAGGGTTTTGGCTCTATAACAATGACTGAGTCTCAAGGATGCTGGCCAGACAACTTCCCAGGCGACGCCCATGCCTCGTATCTCAGCAGACAACGTGCTGTGAAGAAAAATGTCTTTATCAACAGAGAGATGAGACACTGCCTTGGCCTTGGGGTCCCACTTCACAAGACTGATGGCAACGTGGAACTTTTCCTGTTTGTTGGCGTATTTGTTATTGGATGTGAGTCTGTTATTGTCTTTTCTGGTACATCACTTTGGCAACACGTGTGTGCGCACGTGTGCTTTGCCTGTGTGTGTGCATGTGTAAGTCAGAGGTCAACAGTCACTATTGCTAGTAACTCTTCATGCCACTCGATCTCCAACTTTGAGACCTATCTTTTCAACGGTACACTGCTTGGTCTGGTCCACTCATGATGAAATCCTCCAGGAGCTCATTCATGGTATGTGAGTCTGTAGTCAGATGGTTCCCTACCGCTTACGGGCCCAGGCATAGCGTCCACATTGGATTTCTTTAAAGATCTACACGTTTGTTTGTGATGGCTGCCAACCTGAACCTGTCCCTGTCAGCCCAGCCAGACAGAGAACAGGTATGAATACCTTCAGTGAATACTTGGCATAGTAAACAAGGCTCACAGTGATTTTTACCAGGTGGAATATCAGCAGATACTTTCCCTCCCTGAGCAGTGGCTTGACCCTCTGTCATCTTGGAAATGATTGATTTCCCCAGCTGTTAACAATATAACACACTTCAAAAGAAAAGATACCGATTTTAAAAAGGCAGCCCAGCTCGGAGGTGAAACGGCTACCATCCCATTTCAGAGATGGAAAAACCAAAGGCAGTGAAATAAAATGTTTCATGTGAGATTATGTGACACTTGAAGGGAGAGCTGGGAACAATGGTGCTGGCTGAAAACCAGGTCACCTCAGTTTGCTCAGAAACAAATGCAAAAGCCACGCTGCTCGACCTTCCCTGCTTTAAATCTGCCATTGACAGTTTCCTCTGTCACTGACCCAGATAATGTACAGGATCCGGCAGAAGAGAAGGTCTAGCTGGCCAGCTTCAGTGTTCACAATCTGTTAGCATCTATTTATTTAGCCCATGGGTTAATGAAGTTGTAATTATTATTTATGCGTGTGCACATTCAGCATGTGTGCACACGTGTGTTTGGCACTTGTGTAGAGCTCAGAGGACAACTAGCATCGAGTCATTCATTCCTTCCATCTTGTGGGTCCTGGGGCTCACAGTCTGGTAAGCTTGGCGGCAAGTGCCTTTACCCACTGAGCCGTCTCACTGGCCCCAAATTTACTTTCTAATTTAGTTTTCTTCTTCATAGTTCACCTATGCACATTAATGAGGTTCAGTGTACCTCAATCCCACTCTCTGGTCTATCCCCCATTCCCCTTTCCCACTCCCTACTAACACGATTATATGTTTGGGTTAATCTGACTGTCGTGTTAGACTATTCCTTGAGAATAGGTGACTGATCAAACCAGCGTGTCCTCTCTTACTAGGGTCTTGTTAAATACTTAACACTGGATAAATGGAAATTTCTATTGGTCGAAAGGAAATGGTGTTTAGCAGAACACGGAAGGAATGCACAGCCATGAGCGGAAACACACTCCAGGCCCCTCAGGCTCACAGAGCTGGATGCTTGCAGGATGACACCCGAGAGTAGCAGGCGCGCCAGCATGCCACTGGCTTGCGGGATTTCTCCCTAAAAGGAAATCATCTTAGAGGATATTCTCTGTTCAACCTCTGCTGCCCAAAAAGTGGGAAGACTCTCTACAGTGTCTGAATTCCCTGCTGTGAACCAAAGACCCAAACGCCTCCTATGGTTAGTCACTGTTTACAGTGGGGCCTCCTGTAGGTGGTGGCTTCTCAGTTTGACATCTGTGCAGATGGGGCTTGGCCTTATGGAGAGTGGATACCTCTTACCCTCTGCTGACAGTGTGGGTTCTTCTGATCGTAGTGAGAAGCCCAGCAAGGAACCTGGGTCCAAGGGTGGCTTTAACTGCTGAGAACTGTGACAGGAGTCAGGGTGGCCAGCAATATAAAGCACCTGGATCATCGCTAAGTGTCCTGTACTGCCCCATCCCTTGCTTGTCTCCAAATGGGAGGCTCCCTTCAATCAACTTGAAGGAAAACGGAAGCAGACATTTTCTGTCCTGCTTCCTGACAGAGTCTGCGAGTGCTCGGAGGGCACGCATCCTCCCTTACCCAATTCAGTGTCCATAGTAACTGGAAACATTTTTTTTTTTTTAAGTTAACTTTCATAGACTCAAAATGAGCCCAAAGAACTTTGAAGATATTGGAGCATTATAAAAAATTAAAATCATCTTTGATTCTTCATCCTTCTACCCAGTCTCTATTTCTACCTTGCTTCGGAGGCTGTTGTCATAGTGAACTGGTGTGCTGGCTACTTTATGTCAACTTGACGAAAGCTAGTCATATAAGAGAGGGACTCTGCATAAGACTGAGCTGTGAGCAAGCCTGTACAACATTTCTTAATTAATTATTGATGAGGGAAGGCCCAGTCCGTTGTGGATGGTGCCACCCCTGCGCTGGTGGTCCTGGGTTCTATGGAAAAGCAGGCTGAGCAAGCCACAAAGAGCAAGGCAGGAAACAGCACCTCTCCAGCCTCTGCACCAGCTCCTGCCTTCAGGTTCCAGCCCTGATGTCCTTCAGTGATGAACAAGGATACGGAAGTGTAAGCCATATAAACCTTTCTTCCCTAACTTGTTCTTGTAATGGCGTTTTCTCACAGCAATAGAAACCCTAACTAAGACAATTGGGTTTGGAACATTCCAGAAGGTTGCAGGGGACACTTCATTTACATGCTTTCAATATGTGAATGTTTTTGAAAACGCTGTGAAAAATGTAACTATTTACGACCTAGCAACATTGGGTGATGCGATTAGATTTAATTTTTCATTTCCATTGTGATGTATTTAATAACGCCGAATCTAACCAGCACAAAGTACTTTCACGGAATGCCACACCCTGCCAGACTAACACCGCACAGACAACAAACCACATGACCACAGTGTCTCCTGATCTTGAGTTTCTCAGGATACTTAGATGTACAGTATGGACTCAGAGTGTGGGAGCTTTAGTTTTGATAGTGTTGCAGAATTCCTGGTACCTGGCAGGCGTGTGATGGATACTGCTTTAAGTAGACTTCCTTCCCGCTTTCTTAGGGAACTCACAACACTGGGTATAGAAGAAAGAACTCAAGCCTGAGAGGAAACCTCATCCCAGCCTGCTCCAGCTTTATGATATTGGACACACTTTCCCTTCTATGTGCCTTAGTTTCCCTATCTGAAAAGAGGAGGTTGGACCCCAAACTCTTCATTTTTGGGATTTTTTGGGTCCATGATACAGGGTTTGTACCTGAGGCGTCCCGAGCCGCTCTATCAGGGGGACCAGGTGAAGAGGGGCGTACTTGGCCTCGAGGCGCTTCATCCGGACTTCCAGGCGCTCCCCCTCTGTAGATGGGGCAGAGGAACAGAAAGTGAGTGTGTGGTGGGGATGGGGGGGACTTCTCGGAGGATCTGGTGCTGTCACTGTGTCCCCAAATCTGGATAGAGTGTGCAGAACGTTCTCGTTGGTTCTGGAGACTCTGATGAGAGGTTATCCAGAGGGATGATCTCCTTATGAGCTTGGATCAATAACAGACCCATCTGGCTGTCGAAATGGTGAGTTCCCTGTCACTCAAGAAGTTCAAGGCTAGAGGAGGGGACAGGCAGATCTTTGGGGCTGGCTGGCAGCCAGTCTTGTCAATACGTGAGCTCCAGGTTCAGTGACAGACCTTTATCTCACAAAATAGGCCAAGAGATCAGATAAAGGTACTCAATTGAAGTGCCATTTCTAATCCCTTAATGATTCTGCAGGCATCCAAAACATTGCGCTCCTGCTCCTTCCTGGGTGACTGCAGTCTGAGCTGACAGGGATTAGGAAGTGAGCATAGTATGGGGATGTGTGAGGACCCAAGTTTGAATCTCCAGAAGCATATAAAAACTGGACCAAGTTGTACACATCTGTAAGCCCAGCTTTCTTATAGCAAAGATGGGAGGTGGAGACAGGAGACTTCCTAGAAGTTTGCAGGCCACACCTAGCCTGGCACACGCAGTGGCAAGCCACAAAGAGACCCTGTCTCAAACTGAAAGCTGAAGATGATACTAGGGGTATCCCCTGACCTCCACATGCAACCCACGGCACACACGTGTCCATACTTAAACCAGTATTTTTTAAGTGAATATTCAAGTCTAAGAAGGTTGTCGCTGCTGCTAGTGGTGGCTTCTTACCTTTGATGTAGACTCGGGGCAGGATGTTTTGGAAGGGTGCAGCATGGAGCAGGTCACAGACTTCCTCCTGAGACTGCAGAGACAGGGGGAGAGGAAGAGAAAATGATTGTCACATTCAATTAGAATTCATTCCTAAAGTCTTGACTCCAGGTTGCTGGCTCTAGTGCTCAAGGCCTGTGTATTCTTATAGCAGTGTGACCCTGGTAACTTACTGGTTTCTTCGAGTCTAATTATCATCAAAATGAGGATGGGATCAGAATGTGGTTCAATGGGTTATTGTGAAGACTGAGAGAATCCATAGCCTCATATGCCCAGCTCATGAGAGCCCAAACTATTTTTACCATCACCATACAAGGACTGTCCCTTGAATGTTGATTTTTCTTTTCTTTTTATTTTTTTTTTAATCTCATCTGCTTCTATCTGTTGCTTCACATCTCTTGACTCTTTCCTTATTGGCTACTATAGCACTATTCTTCCTTCAGGGAAGGAAGCATGATGAAGCATTTCTGTTTTTTATCTTATTCACAGCAATCACTTATGATTAAATGCCTTGTAGACAATAATTTATCAATAATCATTTAAGCAGGCAAATGCTTATTATTATTACCCCATATGAATAAATACAGCCATCTGTCCACATGATAGTTATCCAAGCATGAGAAAACTGCCATCCATCCATTCACCCAACAGATATTTATAAAATACCAGGCATGGTTCTAGGCTATGCAGATATGATGTCGAACAAGTTAGACTAGATCTTTGCTCTCACGCCATTTAAATCCCTGCAAAGACTCGTGAACACAATGAAAATTACAGATAGTGATCACTCACAAGAGGGATGGAGAAGGAGGAGACAGTTAATTTGGGTCACTTAGAAAAATCCCTAGGAAGAAGTAAAAGCTGAGCACAGGCTAGACATGGCAGAAGCTAGCACAAAGACGCAGGTAAGCGCATTCCAGTGCAAAGACTGTGGATGGGCAAGCTGGAGTAGAGCCACAAAGGGACTCACAGTACACACTGCATGAAGTCCTAAACGGTGGGGAGCGGTGACATCATGTGGGGCCCAACAGCATGGGCTAAGTATAGACTGCATTCTCAGTAGAGAGGAGATTTAGGTTATTGCAAGCACACATCACCCAGTCGCTACACGGTCACCATCACCCAAACAGCTGCATGGTCTTGTTTTTCTTACAAAGCATTCTTTTGCCCTTAGAGATGTTGCTACAAGGCTGCACTGCCTGAACCATCACATTCTACTCCATTCCTGTGGATGAACTGATCTCAGGAGCCACCCAAGAGCTCAGAGAAAGGAAGAGAAGGCTCTAGACAAACAACGCAGGGAAACTTTGACTCTTTGCTGGAGATAGGGCATTTCCTTTTCCCATTTTGAAGCCCTCTCTGCCCAAAGCTTGCAAACTAGAGGACTGGGGAGTCTTGAATTTGGGTATCCTGCTTGCATGCTTTCTACCATGCAGTGCTGTTTGGCCAGAGAGGTTGAGAAGGCAATTGCGAAGTAGCCTTCTGACAGAAGTCAAGGCAGGAAACAGCACCTCTCCAGCCTCTGCACCAGCTCCTGCCTTCGGGTTCCAGCCCTGATGTCCTTCAGAGATGAACAAGGATACGGAAGTGTAAGCCATATAAACCTTTCTCCCTAACTTGTTCTTGTAATGGCGTTTTCTCACAGCAATAGAAACCCTAACTAAGACAACTGGGTTTGGAACATTCCAGAAGGTTGCAGGGGACACTTCATTTACATGCTTTCAATATGTGAATGTTTTGAAAACGCTGTGAAAAATGTAACTATTTACGACCTAGCAACATTGGGTGATGCGATTAGATTTAATTTTTCATTTCCATTGTGATGTATTTAATAACGCCGAATCTACCAGCACAAAGTACTTTCACGGAATGCCACACCCTGCCAGACTAACACCGCACAGACAACAAACCACATGACCACAGTGTCTCCTGATCTTGAGTTTCTCAGGACACCTTACATGTACAGTGTGGACTCAGAGTGTGTGGAGCTTTAGTTTTCATAGACATGCTGCAGAATCCTGGTACCTGGCAGGGGTGTATGATACTGCTTTAAGTAGACTTCCTTCCCGCTTTCTTAGGGAACTCACAACACTGGGTATAGAAGAAAGAACTCAAGCCTGAGAGGAAACCGCATCCCAGCCTGCTCCAGCTTTATGATATTGGACACACTTTCCCTTCTATGTGCCTTAGTTTCCCTATCTGAAAAGAGGAGGTTGGACCCCAAACTCTTCATTTTGGGATTTTTTGGGTCCATGATACAGGGTTTGTACCTGAGGCGTCCCGAGCCGCTCTATCAGGGGGACCAGGTGAAGAGGGGCGTACTTGGCCTCGAGGCGCTTCAATACCGGACTTCCAGGCGCTCCCCCTCTGTAGATGGGGCAGAGGAACAGAAAGTGAGTGTGTGGTGGGGATGGGGGGACTTCTCGGAGGACCTGATGCTGTCCAACTGTGTCCCCAAATCTGGATAGAGTGTGCAGAACGTTCTGGTTGGTTCTGGAGACTCTGATGAGAGGTTATCCTGAGGGATGATCTCCTTATGAGCTTGGATCAATAACAGACCCATCTGGCTGTCGAAATGGTGAGTTCCCTGTCACTCAAGAAGTTCAAGGCTAGAGGAGGGGACAGGCAGATCTTTGGGGCTGGCTGGCAGCCAGTCTTGTCAATACAGTGAGCTCCAGGTTCAGTGACAGACCTTTATCTCACAAAATAGGCCAAGAGATCAGATAAAGGTACCAATTGAAGTGCATTCTAATCCCTTAATGATTCTGCAGGCATCCAAAACATTGCGCTCCTGCTCCTTCCTGGTGACTGCAGTCTGAGCTGATGGGATTAGGAAGTGAGCATAGTATGGGATGTGTGAGGACCCAAGTTTGAATCTCCAGAAGCATATAAAAACTGGACCAAGTTGTACACATCTGTAAGCCCAGCTTTCTTATAGCAAAGATGGGAGGTGGAGACAGGAGACTTCCTAGAAGTTTGCAGGCCACACCTAGCCTGGCACACGCAGTGGCAAGCCACAAAGAGACCCTGTCTCAAACTGAAAGCTGAAGATGATACTCGGGGTATCCCCTGACCTCCACGTGCAACCCACGGCACACACGTGTCCATACTTAAACCAGTATTTTTTAAGTGAATATTAATTCAAGTCTAAGAAGGTTGTCGCTGCTGCTGCTGGTGGCTTCTTACCTTTGATGTAGACTCGGGGCAGGATGTTTTGGAAGGGTGCAGCATGGAGCAGGTCACAGACTTCCTCCTGAGACTGCAGAGACAGGGGGAGAGGAAGAGAAAATGATTGTCACATTCAATTAGAATTCATTCCTAAAGTCTTGACTCCAGTTTTGCTGGCTCTAGTGCTCAAGGCCTGTGTATTCTTATCAGCAGTGTGACCCTGGTAACTTACTCGTTTCTTCGAGTCTAATTATCGTCAAAATGAGGATGGGATCAGAATGTGGTTCAATGGGTTATTGTGAAGACTGAGAGAATCCATAGCCTCATATGCCCAGCTCATGAGAGCCCAAACTATTTTTACCATCACCATACAAGGACTGTCCCTTGAATATTGATTTTTCTTTTCTTTTTTTTTTTTTTAATCTCATCTGCTTCCATCTGTTGCTTCACATCTCTTGACTCTTTCCTTATTGGCTACTATAGCACTATTCTTCCTTCAGGGAAGGAAGCATGATGAAGCATTTCTGTTTTTTATCTTATTCACAGCAATCACTTATGATTAAATGCCTTGTAGACAATAATTTATCAATAATCATTTAAGCAGGCAAATGCTTATTACCCCATATGAATAAATACAGCCATCTGTCCACATGATAGTTATCCAAGCATGAGAAAACTGCCATCCATCCATTCACCCAACAGATATTTATAAAATACCAGGCATGGTTCTAGGCTATGCAGATATGATGTCGAACAAGTTAGATTAGATCTTTGCTCTCACGCCATTTAAATCCCTGCAAAGACTCGTGAACACAACGAAAATTCCAGATAGTGATCGCTCACGAGAGGGATGGGGGAGGAGGAGACAGTTAATTTGGGTCACTTAGAAAAATCCCTAGGAAGAAGTAAAAGCTGAGCACAGGCTAGACATGGCAGAAGCTAGCACATAGACGCAGGTAAGCACATTCCAGTGCAAAGACCGTGGATGGGCAAGCTGGAGTAGAGTCACAAAGGGACTCACAGTACACATTGCATGAAGTCCTAAACGGTGGGGAGCGGTGACATCATGTGGGGCCCAACAGCATGGGCTAATGTAAGACTGCATTCTCAGTAGAGAGGAGATTTAGGTTATTGCAAGCACACATCACCCAGTCGCTACACGGTCACCATCACCCAAACAGCCGCACGGTCTTGTTTTTCTTACAAAGCATTCTTTTGCCTTAGGGATGTTGCTACAAGGCTGCTGCCTGAACCATCACATTCTACTCCATTCCTGTGGATGAACTGATCTCAGGAGCCACCCAAGAGCTCAGAGAAAGGAAGAGAAGGCTCTAGACAAACAACGCAGGGAAACTTTGACTCTTTGCGGAGATAGGGCATTTCTTTTCCCATTTTGAAGCCCTCTCTGCCCAAAGCTTGCAAACTAGAGGACTGGGGAGTCTTGGATTTGGGTATCCTGCTTGCATGCTTCTACCATGCAGTGCTGTTTGGCCAGAGAGGTTGAGAAGGCAATGCGAAGTAGCCTTCTGACAGAAGTAGGAAGGTCCAGGGAGGAACTAAATATCCATTTGCATAACGAGGTGGCTACACACCTTGTGTGGGAGATACTTGCGTGCTGTTCATTAGCTGAGATCATTGCCAGAGATAGAAACAGCCAGTGGGCACAGACAAAGGCCTGTGTGAAGGACAGAACAAGCTTCCATTGTGGAGCCTGGGCTGACGGCTGGCTTCTCTCTCCTCTGATCAGTATCTCAAAGCATCTATCAGGAGCCTACCAGGCCACTCCCACTGGACAAGGTCCTTTCCTGGCCTGTGAATCCCACACAGCAGTGGTCCTTAACACGTGTCCCTGGCTCTGTGTCCACCACAGAAGCTTCACTCTCATCTCCAGCATGCTCTTGAACCCATGTCTCTCCTCTGCTTAGTGAGTTTCCTTTTTCTAGCTTTCAATTCTGACACCACCCCCTGAAGGATACTTTTGGGAACCCCTTGATCCCTGCCCCTGTGCCATTAAGTATCCTTTAAGAATCATATTCGTTTCCCTTTCAGAATTTGAGCTCAGTCTGTATTTTATACTCCATGTGACTAATGAACACCTACCTCTCACTGGAATCCAACCTCCCTAAAGTAGAGACAACCTTCCTTTATATACTGGACTGCATTTTTTGCTACACCACCAAAAAGATGAGCACAATATTGGTTATGTTAACAAGTGATCAATAATCACAGACTAAAGCTGAAGGTTCTGGGGACGTAGCTTAGGTGATAGAGTGCTTGGTCCTCGAGCATGGGAGGTGGAGGCAGGAGGATCAGGAGTTGAAGGCTATCCCTGGCTACACACCTAGTTGGAGGTCAGCCTGGATTACAGGAAACCTGTCTTAATTTTTTTTTAAAGTTAGGTGTGCAGGCATGTGAGGAATAGGAGAAGTATTAGAATCTCTCTTGAGTTTGGGTCTTCCTGTGTAAGCCTGGTAGTTTCTCTCTATTTATGATAGAAATAGTTCTTTTTCAACCTGAACTATGAAATATTTACACACTTCATATAGTAAATTTTTCAGTTTTTTTTCTTTTTCTTTTTTTTTTTTTTTTACATTTTCTACCCTACACTCACTCAAAAAAAATATGCAGTGTATATATACAATCACTATATTTTCTACATCAACTATATATTACTCTGAAAACTAAACTTAAGGAAAAAAATGTCTGAAGCAACTAATACGAATCAAAAGCCTCTCGTATCTCCCGAGAGGCTGATAGATCGGAGTGGTGTTTGTGTAGGTGTGTGCAAACAGTATTTGGTTTTGTTTTAGGCTACACTTGGGGCAGATCACAGATGCAGAACAAAGTAGAAATATTATTTTCTTTAAAAAAACCCACACTGCTGTGATAACACAAGGCATCAGGCTTCAGGTGCAGGAGGTGGTGACACTTGTCGCTGTTTCATAACTGTGATTGTACTAATGTTATGAATCACAATATAAATATATATTTTAGGTGACCCCTGTGAAACCGTCTTCTGATCCCCAAAGGGTCGTGGCCCACAGGTTGAGAACCACTGCTTTGGCGCTTTCCCTAGCCCCTCTGGTCCACACTGCATAGATTTTTTTTTCCCCCAAAACTGGAAATCTGTTCCTATTATTTCAGGGCCCACACTGAGCTGCAGAATGAACTGTCCAGCCATAGTCTGTGCTTCTGATGCAAAGCTAACCAGTGACCCTGCCAACACCCACCAGGGACCATCATACGTCTGGGACCGGAATGTCATGTGACAGAAGAGGTCCAGGACAAGAATGTCGAGTACAGAGGTTCAATACCATCCAGGAGATGAAAATAGGCCCCACACACAAGCGCTAGGATGGAGGCCAAGCAGAGGGATTTGATCTTTCATTCACACAGCAGTAGGATAGACCATGCTCCAGGCTCTGCAAGGTGCTGGAGAAGGAGCAACCAATGGAGGAAGCAAGCGAGTGGAGAGCAACTCTGTAAGTGCTTCGGTTGGGGTGTACACAAGGGCACAGCAAATCTGCAGTCATGTTAGTGTGGCCATTGAAGGTCAGGGCATTTCAAACCAGGAGTGAGTCACAGAATTTAGTCACTGTGCTAGAAGGTTCCTGGAAGAGATGATAATGGTGACATGATGACAAGTTGGTGGCTATCAAGGACAGCAGGATCTGGTCCTGTGCTCATGCAGTCCTGTAAGGAATGAGCCTCAGTTTAGCCATCTTTACCCGCAGCCTCAGCCATGTGGTGGCTGGACCTGGTAACAGAGGGAGGATGGGACAGGAGGCGATGAGAGAGGGCAGGTGGAGGCTTTGCGGGTCAGAGCCAAGTTTGAATTTCAGTATAATGAGAAACTTCCTGGCAGTTTTAAGGTAGAGGGACACAACCGAACTATAATTGTTTGTAGATTCTTTCGATGTTCCCTGGAGAAGCGGGCTGTGTTATTTTGTGGCCCAACACTTTACCTACCCACCACCTGAACCAACCAAGCACCTTCTCATTTTTCCTGGTTTATTGAGACAGTGTCTCATGTAGTTAAGGCTGGCCTTGAGCTTGATACATAACCAAAGATACCCTTGAACTTTGAATTCTTTTGTTGCACTTTCCAGGTGCCAGGATGACAGGTGTGTGTTGCCATACCTGGCTCAGTAAAGCCTCCTTTAGCATGCTCCTGCCTCAGCTCTGTCATGAAAAGGGTCGCTCTCAGAGCAGTTAGGTTTAAGTATTTCCCCAAATTGAGCACAATGAGAAAAAATTGGTTTGTTTGTTTTTTCTCCTAAAAGCCCCCCAAATGGAAGGCAAGCCAGCCATCTGTGACCCATGGGAAAACGGAGACCAGCGGAAGGTTCTCTCGGGACTACCTGTAGGCCCCACATGGCCTCTTTCTAATCTGGACTGAACAACTTCACAGTTCATTAGAATTTTCTTGTTCTTGAGCTGACACTTCCTGGTAAAGAATCAGATAGCTATGGCGGAGTTCAGTATTAGCAGAGGCCTGAGTTTTATAAATGAGTCAGAAGAAGCGGCTCTGAGGTACATGCTACCAATGAGAATCTTCTTGTGTAGTGGAGGAGTCTGGAAGAAACACAAAGTCTCATAACTTCACATCTGCATCTTCCTGCTGTGTTTTTGCTAATGGAACCAACCATCCTGACCTCTTTGCCTAACTTTTTTGATTCCTGGTTGGTTCCCTTTCCCCTCCTTCATGCTGCAGAATGAATAGCCTTGGACCTTCCATGGAAAGTCCCGAGGGATAGTTTGTCACCTGGGTTGTGTCCCATTGCTGCATAACTACCCTCAATACCAAGCACTGAGATCAGCTAAACGTAAAGACTTCTCAACAACATACAATATATAATCATAGTCTCATTTGTTCATAAAATATTTTTATAGTTTTTTTTAAACCATGATGAATTAAAAAGTCTTTTGTGTGCATGTGTGTCTGTGTATGTGACAATGCATGTGCAGAGGTCAGAGTACGACACGACTTGTGTGTGCTGTGTGTTTCATGTGTGATGGTGTATATGTGGAGGTCAGAAGATAACCTCAGATGTTGGTCTTCCTTTCTAGCCTTAGACACTGATTCTTACTGGATGTTGCTCACTCCAAGCTGGCTAGATCCCTGTGAGCTTCCAGGGATCCTCCTGTCTCCCCATCCCATCTTGTTGTAGGACCATCGGGGTTACTGATGTTTGTTAGCTCCTGCATCCAGTTTCTGGGGATCTGAACTCAGGTCTTCATTCTTGTCCCACTTGTACCTTATCCTTGGACCCATCTCCCCAGCCCCCAGGATGAGTTTTCTAAAGTGAGAAACTACCTTACAAAGAGAAATGCTTAAGCCAGGACAGGTGCCAAAGCCAATCATGCAGAATTGGGAAGGCACAAGAGGAGTTTGAGGTCAGCCCTGTGTATACAGGAAGATCCCTGTCTCAGAAGAGAAAGCGTCGCTGTTACCTCATTTGGGGACTGCAGTGTGATCATTCTGCTTCTGCAGAAGTTACTCAGGGTGGAGCTAATGAACAAATGTCTCAGTACCATCTGCACGGACCAAGTGTCACACTAAGAGTATCGTTCTGTGCCACCTGCTAATGTACTGTGGTGAAGGAGGCCTAGAGAGCTAACAGGGCCCAGGCCTCCTGTACAACTATTTACTGTCAGCAGAATTAAGGAAAAGTGAACAGGTGTTTGGTGTCAGGATCCAAAACTAATTTATTGTAAGGAATTCACATCAAAAGTCTTCAAAGGGTCTGTAGGTTAATTTTGCACGGCTTTCTGCTATAATGTTCTATTTCCCTATTATACTTCATTTAAAATTGAGGGGCAGGAAGGACTTCCACCAAATGCCCAAAGCCAGTGTGTTCGAAATTTGCTGAATCTTTGAGGCTGAGGACTTGGCTTCTCTTGGCTAAAGGAATCACAAAGATTCACTAGGCTTATATTTAAAAAGTCTGTGTGCGCCTCATGATGTCAGATTTATGTGGAAAACTGGCCTTTGACTCAATTTAGCTCTGCTCTTGGGTTGAAAAAAAAATGACCATTTTCAGCTGACTTACTAGAGAGAATCCTGAGACCAATCTCAAAAGAGTGTTTTCTTAAGTAACATCTGGCTTTAAGTCTTAGGCAATAAAAAGACAAATTCCACTCATGTATTAGGTGACTGTCTTTGTCAAGTATGCTTGAAGAACTGACTTAGCAAATGAGGCTCAGCGCCGCCTGCTACCCCCATCTGGACTCTGGCTTTCTGGTATGAAGGGGGCTCGGGGCCAGGCCCAACCAGCAAGCACAAGCTCTAAACATTCCCTTATATGGACACATATGTTGTTAGTGGTGTTTCCTGAAGGGCCTGTGGAACAGCCAGCAATCGGGCTTCCCACACCCACCACGACCCTCTGCAGGGAAAGTACGAGCAGTGGTTTCAGTCCTCATCTGGGTCTCTATTTGTGGATAAAAGTCCACCCGGACACACCATGTCTGTTCCTGCCGCACAGGCTTCTAGGTTCCAGCAGCTCTCTGCAGTGCAAACTAAATAAATCTGCATGTCGTTGTGTCTCCTCATGGGGTAGGCAGCAACATGGATGCTGTTCTCTCCCCTGCCTCTTCTGACTAATGCCAAAGGTGACGCTCACCTCTTATCCTCCTCCCATATGCTTGGCTGTCAAGGGAATAATAGAATTATCATTCTGGCTCAGATTCAGTCTGATCAACAAGAAAGACCTGTAGCCAAGACACCGTGGCCTACAAAGCAATGTTCCCTTTGCTGACAAGACCGGCATTTTTCCCTTTGACAACCTGCAGGCCGAAGTCTTCATGTGGAACCAGCTCGTGTCACGACACCTTTCTAACTTGTGCTGATCTTTAGCTTTCCAGCCCTCCAGATAATATACATTCAAGTGTGCACACATTTCCTTTGAAGGAAGACATAACTGTTTGCTGCAATGCATGGGAAGGATTGAGAATGTGAAATAGAAGTTGAAAACCCTCTTCTCTCTCATTGTGCCTACCCACCCTCACAGATGCATCCTCTCTTCTACCTTGGCTCACCAGATTTTAAAGCTAACAGAATGATCAGTTTTGTGGGAGAAAGGCTGGCCTACAGGCATCTGGAAAAATAGCCTTCAGGAAGTGAGTGGTGGCTATCTTAACACAACAGTGAGATTTTTGTTTAGTTTCTGCTTATCTGGCTTTTTCCGACTGGGAACTGACATCAATTGCCCAATGAGAGAAAACGAGAGGAGTGAGTATGTATAGAAACAGGAGGCAGGAGGTCACACGTGGGGCTGGCTCACTCAGCTGCAGAATGCAAAGCCGTTAGCCACCCAGCCTTCTGTACCTTAACCAGCTCCTTAATTAGCTGAACCAGCTCCTTAACCAGTTTAACAGCTCCTTAACCAGCTACCGTCGGCTGTGCACATGTCCTTGTGGCTTCTGCGCTCTGAACACACCTGGCTCTCGGTCCATCTCCTGTGCTAGCCATAATCCCAGGGATATTGGCACCCTCAGAACTGTAAAATTTATCAAAAGACCTGTTCAAAAGGTCTGATCACAGAGAGAGAGACTGTTAACAGTTCACAAGGATGTGAGGAAATCAAAGCTCCCTAACATGGCTGAGTGAGAATAAAAATTAACCAGTCTGGGAAATTGTCTGGAGATGTCTAGTTTTACCATCTGAAAGAAAAAAAAAAAAAAAGTTGCCCTAGATAAGGGACTCTCAATAGGGTCAGGCTAGATCTGGAGCCAACTTTGTTGTAGCTGAAGAAGACGCTACTGCCATCTAGTGGAAGGATTCAAGAATTGCTACTCAGCATCCTGTAAGATACAGACAGACCTCCAACAAAGGATTATCTGGTCTCAGGGTCAGCAGGGCTGAGGCTAAGACTCTGGTCTCTGTCTAGATTCAGTGAGTTGAGTCTAGACTCACCTCACCTGTAGGAATAATGTTCTCAGCAACGGACTGTTGTGACTGTGGCCACTGCACTACAATGATAGAAATAGGCAACAGCTACAGAAGTGGGTGGGATGCTTGTTGCACAGCATGTGTGTATATTTGTGTGTGTGTGTGTGTATAACACAAAAATGATGTGTAAGAAACCACACATAGTGTGAATAAGAATGTGGGAATCACAGAGTCATCATTGGGAGAAATAGGAATCACCAAGGTGAGGGAGTGACAAAAGGAACAGATGCCACTCAAAGGCTGATAAGAGCTGCTATAACCAGTCATCAACGGATACTTGATATGCAGTAGTTCAGTGTGGCACTGTACACCTGTGATCTCAGCACACAGGAGGCTGAGACAGGAGGATCTCAGGCTGGAGACCTGAGACTGTGTGATCAGTTACCGTAGCATTTACCCTGCATCTAGAAGGAAGACATTATTTCAATACAAAACCAAACAGAATTGAATTTCTATCTTCTTCTAAACACGGTGTGAATTCCAGATAATGCACTCAGTGGTTTGTTTCACCTTGAAAGGCTGAACCAACCACAAAGGGGGAAAATGAACTGATCAACCTTAGAAACAACTCATCCACAAAAGCCCTGCTACACTCTATCTACTATGCATAGAGCCATAATATGTAAACAACACCTACAAACCAATGGGGAAGCCCAAGTAAAAAGCAAGACTCTTAACAGGACTTTACCTAAGAGGGAGTCCAAATGACCAACCACACACAGCAAGGGCCTGGTGCCCTTAGATCCATCAAAACCACAGTGAGATGCAGGGACACACCCGGGATGGCTGGGGTTAAATCTATCTACCTATTGAGAGCATAATCCTGTTAACAGACAAGTCCAATACTCATCACATCTAATTCATGAGAGTACTCAGCGGTCACCAGCCCCAAATGTGCACATTGCTAGTGACAAAATGCCCCACGTGAGTAAAGGAAGAAATGTTTTCTCTTGGCCAACAGTTTTGGGGGGGTCTCAGGTCATTATTGCAGGGAAAGTGTGTGGCAAGGCAGAGAAGCCTGTATCATGACATACAGAGAGCAGAGAGGGAACACACCTGCACTTCTGGGATTTTTCGTTTACTCTTAAAAAGATATTTTAAAAATATGTTTATGGGTATTTGCCTGCATATATGTATATGTACCACATGCTTGCAGTACCGTCAGAGGTCAGAAGAGGGTGCCAGATACCTCAAAACTAGAGTTACAGATGGTTCATGTGGGCAATGGGTGATTAATTATTGAGCCATTTTTCCAATTCCATAACCACCCCACCCATTTTTCCCCACTTAGAACCCAGCCCATTGATAGATAAGTCATTTCCTGTCATCCCTCTAGTTAAGTCTTTTTGGAAATGCCCTTCACAGACACACCTGGAGGGTGTGCCTTACTCACCCCTTAGATGCTTCTAGATACAACAGACTGCAAGTTAAGATTAGCCATTAGACTCAATCACTCTCTGACTACTTAACTCACTAACACAATGAGAACTGTCTATACTATAAGCTGCACAGAAAGCATCAGGTAATAGACATCAGACAGGAAAGGGGAAATATATGGAGTAATTCCATTTAGATGAGCTTCAAGGAGAAAAGTAAGCTCTAGGGGCAGACGTCAGACCCCATGGCTGCTCTGAAGGTACATAAGGTGGCACAGAGAACTGCCTACACCATGGTGACTGCCCTGCTTCTAGACTTGGTGGGAGTTTACATGGGCTTGGTGCTTGGAAGGGTGTTCACTTAAGATTTACACACCCAACTACACGTGTTCCTTAAAGTCCCCATACAATACACTGAAGAGAAAAAAGCCAGGTACATGATCTTTTATACTCCCACCTCAGCCTCAATTCTGAGACCCATACCATGTAACTTAATGAAGAAAAGACATTTATCACTTCAAATGCACATTCTTTATACCTTGAAATTAAAGCTGAGTTAACACCATCGACTGAGAAAGGCAGGTCACAGAGAATAATAAAAGAAGCTATCTGTAGCTTATTTATCAATATGACAGCTGTGACAAGTGAAAGCTGAAAATCTATTAGAATGCTTAAAGTCTGGCAAAAAACATGGCAACAGGAATCTCCCACGACCCCCACAGCTATTGATCATTCCCATTTTAAACCGATGTCCAGGTCAATACTAACACGCCAATACGATTTCCAAGTGTTAAGCCATTCTTGGTACGGCTAAATGCCCCTATTGACCTCCAATCCACGACTCCTTCCTGAAATCTAGGGACAACTGACTGCTAATCACTAGGCCTGATTAGCTCCTGTTTATTCTTTAATGGGTTATTCTGCAGGTTGATGTTTTACACGTGTAACCCCACATTGCACTTATGAACCTGCATTTTTTATTATTATTCTACAGTCTCTTGTACTCAAGGTGAAAAACTACTGCTTGACCTTGTTCTTGTGAAGGGCGTCAGTCTCAGAAGAATGGATGATCTGGCTCAGCAGCTCTTGCACGGAAGGCCAGTAGCCTTCCCCTCCCTCCGTCTTCCTCCCCCCCCCCATCACCCCACACCCACACTAACTCCTTCCCTTTGTTCTCCCCTTCCTTTTCTTTCCTTTCCTTGTCTCCTCCCATCCTTTCTCTCCTCTATAATAGGAACAACTGATACACCACTTACATATTTAATTTCCACTTTCTAAACCCAAGAGGCTCTGGAACCCCCATGCCCTGTTGTCGACCCAGCAGCATGGAATAGTCAGAGATCTCCCCATTTGTCAGAGTAGGAGCACCTTTTGCCTTGGGGACCATGATTCCTGTCTGTGTCACCCCACTTTGCCCAGTTGTCCAAGACCGGGGTCAGCACACACATTTGTATAGCTCTCTGTTTTAGTCTGTTTCTGCTGCTGACTCTTTTCTACATTGTTGTGTGTGTGTTCCTGGGCAGGGTAGAGTCAGCTAGGAGAATATAGACGCTGAATGTTCTTTTGTCCTTAGCGATGGAGCTGGGAAAGATATTTCCTCTGGAGTTAGCCTGCAGTGATAGCATCATCTCCTGTCTGCAGTGAGGCTCTCATAGCCTCTGAAAGTGGGGGCTCACATGTCTGCCCCCCTCTACCTTCTCCTTATGCTCTTGAGGCCTTGATCAATTTTTGCTGCTTCTCCTTATGACTTCTGAAGGCTATGTTGCTATAGCAACCGAGACCCACTGATCCGTGTTAAAGAACCTGTTATCAGGAAGAGGAGCCATTAGCTGTCTCCAGAGTCCATTTAAAAGAGAATATAATTACTTCCCACAGAGGATGCTCCACAGTGCCATTTTAGAGGCTCTGGAGCAGCGAGGGTCTGAGAGCAGCTGGTCCAAGTGTCTCAAATTACGGCAAGGACGGACAGCATGGCATACCCAGGCTCACCTGGGATGACACAGACCAGTGAGTGATCCTGTCTCACAGATCCAGTGAGAGCTCTTACACTGCAGCTCTCACACTGACTGCTTCCTTCTTCATTGCCTTGGCGGTGTCTCTCACTACCCCCATGCCTCTCTCTTCCATGGACCCAGGCTGACAATAGCTATGTCCTTCTCCTTCACTCTCTGTCCAGTTGCTGCTTTCTCGTTGTGGCCAACAACACCTTTGAAAAAGTCAGATCCCGCCCTCTCCTGCTCACAAACCCCCTACAGCTTCTGCCAGTGTCTTACCGCCAGAGGTTGCCTGCCACTTGGCTGTCTCTTGCCCTCAGCTCCTGCTTGGCTTTCCTATGCCTGTTCATCCTGGATGCTTTCTGCTCCTTCTAGACACTGAGTTCTATCATCTTAAACAGCACAACCTCCCCACAGTTCCTCACAATCCGCACTGGTACTCTGCTCATGAGCTCACAGTGAGTGTCCCCATTTGCATCACATGCAGTCACCCTCTGGTGAGATCTTTGCTTATATCCTTTTTCAGAAAGATGCCTGACTCTTTATTGTGGCTGCTACGTAAACCCTGGAGCAGTCAGATAGTCTGTGAGTCAGCGCTTAGTAACCTACGCTTTCTGTGTAGGTGGAGGAGATGCCCGGAGTGTGTTCCAGTGGACCTGAGGAGTTTCAGATTCCCACATCCCTCCACCCCCATGGTGGCACCCTTCCCCATCTCCTCCCCAGTGCACCAGTCAGTCACTGGGTCCATCACATGTGGGAAAACGTGAGGGAACAACCATGGAGAGACTCTGGGTAAGTCACATGAGTAGAACAGGCCCAGGGATGCAGATGACCCACTAGTCAGCAAACAAGCTGGTCCCAGGCTTCCTGAGATGTGTCTATGCAGGCGGACACCCTTGTTTCAGCTCTTATGACGCTACCGCTGCCCATCAGCACACTAAAGCACATGCTGGCCCCCAAGCTCGCTCAGTAACACAAGCACCTGTTACACAGTTCAAAGCCTTAGCATCTACACTCTTCCAGCCCCTCCCCCGCCCTAAACTCCCTCCAGCTCACAAGCTTTCTTCCCGGCTGCTACTCATCATCCCCCTTCCGATCCAGGTATTTCAGCTACGCTCTTTGTCTCCCTCTCTCTCTTTGGTGCAGTCTTCCTCTTTTGTTGTTCTTCTTCCCGTCTCTATCTTCCCCTCTCTGCTCTCCCACATCCCTCCTCTCTCTGTGTCCCCCACCTGGCTCTGCTCTGGATCCTCTCTTAGCCATGTCCAGTCTGCTGGGCATGCTCTGTCTGCTCCTTTCTCTCTCTGCTCTGGACAATTCCAGATGCTTCTGATTGTTTTCTCACATCTACAGTAAAAACCTTCCCCTTAACCTACCAAGGAATGCTCATATCAATATATAAATGCCACTGGCTATTTTTTGCCCCCACCCCACCCCATATGCTTTCCCTTCACAGGACTTAGACATTGGACTTAGACATTATCAATATTGTTTCCATGGCAACCAGGCAGATACCTTGGGGCCCACATCCTCAGGGTATTTTTAGCTAGAACTTTATGGTGTAACTGAGCATGCCCAGAGGCATTTCTGGCCATCACATTTATTTTTTAAATATCCTTTCTAGGGACTAGAGAAATGGCTCAGCAGTGAAGCACATGGCTGCTTCTTCAGAGGACCTAGGTTTGGTTTTCAGTACACCCAGGGATGCTTACAAGCATCCATAACTCCAATTTCAGGGGATGCAATGCCCTCTTCTGGCCTATGAAGGTACTGCACACATCTGGTACACACACATACATGCAGGCAAGATACTCTTTTTTTTTTTTTTTTTTTTTTTAACATATACATCTTTTAAAATTATGACCTTTAACATGCCCAGGAACAGTCCTTAACTGGGTTAACTGGGCATGTTCCCAAATGTGTGGCTTTCTGCATAAATATGTATAGGCTCCTTGGATAAAGTCCCCAAGCTTTCTTTATTCATGGAGAAATAGCCCTATGCTCTCCTCGCCTGCTGTAGCTAACAAGCTCTTGCCACTCTTGGTTGTGACTATTTTGGCCCTGCCTTCAGCAAGATCCAAACCTGCTTCATCCTTCACAAGCACACACAGGATGCAGGCAGCAGCTCGCAACTGCTGCTCCCCAACCCCTGCCCCCAGCACAGTGCTGGCTGGCAGTGTGCTTTACAGAAGAATGGATGACTGACTCCTGGCCGCCTGCTCTGAGGACTGGATCCGACCAGTGAGGGGGAGCAGCCAGCGCTAGAGCCCAGGGCTGGTGTCTCTAGAACCTCTGTCCCCTCTGGACTTCTGACCTTCAGACCCTTACTTGTCCGGGCTGAAGCCTTGACAACTGGGTATGTGTTGGGGTCCCTCCAGCTTGGACATACCATGGTTTCTGTGGGTTCAGGACTTACCAGAGCTTGCTCTATGAGGAGGCAGAACAGGATGGCGTTGCCCACCTCTCTGAGGCTCTGGAACACGTCTGTTTTGAGTTCTGCATACTCGATGATGTCCTTCAGTTGGTGGTGGAAGAACTCCAGGATCCCTGACAGTCACATAGGGAGGACAGCAGGACATGAACACTGGTTAGCCAGGTTTATAGGCTGTGACAACTGAGCCCTAGACTTAGCAGCCATCAACATGCCAGTGTGAGGGTGGGATTCCATGCAAGGGTCAACACTAGATAAAGCTCAGGAGGCTGTCACAAATTATTTGGAGCAAAATAAAACACACCTATAATTCCAAATGGAACAGCTGTGGCCCATCCGTCCCTTCAAAAGGGACCTGAATTTTTAACGGGAAGATTATTATTTATAGGTATTATATATATTTATGGAGTTAAGTATTCTACCTGTAATATCTCATTTATTACTCATCATACTATCTAGGTATTATCATTCTTTTTCAGATGAGGTTCAGAGTAGGTAAGTAACACCCCCATAGTCACACAGCCAGGAAGTGGAGCAGCTAGACTTGAACCCCAGAGCCTCTAGCCTCAGCCTCTTCTTGTTCTAAATCACACAAGTGGAAACACCAAATGTATAGCTTCTATCTATCCCATATTGAGTGGTTAAAACAAATGCCCATTTGCAGCCTCAGTTTACCTATGCCATCCTGGGGTACCTGCCTCCTCTAAATAGGAAAACAGGAAGGCCTGCTCGAGGTGCTGAAGACCAAACATGTAAAACCTTTTCTTCACTGTTTAAACCAGTGGCTCTCAAACTTCCTAATGCTGCAGTCCTTTAATACAGTTCTTCCCGTCGTGGTGACCCCCACCCATACATTACGTAATAACTGTAATGACATACATACATAACTGTAATTTTTCTACTGCTATGAATTGGAATGTAAATATCTGTGTTTTACAATGGTCTTAGGAGATCCCTGTGAAAGGGTCATGTGACCCACAAGAGGTCGTGACCCACAGGCCAAGAACCACTGATTTAAATGCTTTCACACTTGCAGTGTAACTCCAGCTGGCCAGCAGTCCTGTGGGAATCCTCAGAGGATCACTACCTGTTCCTGACACAGGGTGATACCACTGCTCAAACAAGTAAAGGCTAACCAGTCAGTGGCAAGCACAGCCAAAGATGTCAGCTACCTGGCAATTCAGAGACTGACACCTGGAGGAGGTAGAGCCCTGCCCTACCTCAGGTGAGGATTCCTTTCCATTCACTCACCTGGAGAGCCATACTCGTGCCGGGGCAAACGACATATTTTAGGCATCACTTCTATAAGCGTCTTCACGTACTGCAGAATGGTGCCTTGGAGCTACAAGGTAAGAGTACAGATGACTGAGCTGGCGTGGGCTAGCCCACTGTCACTCCGTGTCCCTCTGGAGTACTGAATGTAGGGTACAGTGGGGTGCCAGGTTACAGTTGAGACTTGTGGGTAGAGTATTTAAAAGAGGAAGAATATCCCCCTTGTCTTTATAGAAAATAAGAGTAGACTCTACGATGGATATGGGATGGGCTTTTTTCAGGGTTGGGGATGCTGATGATATGCGGTTAAATGTAATGTAGGCAGGGAGCAGTGGAGATAAATGCACATAATCTAATTTAGACACATGGGAAAAGAATCACAGCACATTCCTCCTACTCATTCCCAAGACATCTTTAATCGATGACGACATCTTCCCGTTTTACTCTGCACTTGGCATGGCAGTCCTTAATGACCTAAAGCTTCTCAGGGTTGTTTCCCAAGAGCCAGACTGAGTGAGTGAGTTTGGTTTATTCTGTCTATGGTTGGTTATCAGTTAATTTCTCTCCAGGAGCTCAGATTGCCAGAGAAATCTTGCTTCCATGTTTTGGCCTTGCTTCAGCGGCACTGCAGGGAATTAAATGAACGTTCAGATGGCCATACTTGGGGCGCACATAGAACATTGGTAAAGCGATCCAGAACCCCCTGACAGCCAATGTAACATTGGTTGCCGTGGTCAACAAGAAACCCCAAGGGCACAATGTGTGGTGATTGATTAGAGATGTTGCCGTGTTTATGAAAAAAAAAAAAGTTTGTTCGTTTTAAAGGGTTTCACGTGGTCTAAGATGGCTTCAAACTTACTGTGTAGCTGAGGATGATCCTAAACACACATCCCTCCCAGATGTTGGGATTACAGGTTGGCACCACCATAGCCACCAGCTCTATGGGGATACCAAGGATTGAACCAAGGACTTTGTGCATATCAGGTAAGCACAATACCGACTGAGCGACACACCCAGTGCATCCTCCTCAATCAGGAGAGCAGAGCTGGGCAGAATGAGTAGTGATCTGGCTTTGAATGTCAAAATCAGGATTTCTCAGTTCAATCAGCAAAAACAAGGAGTGAGTTCTCAGCCACAAATGGGGAGATCAAGGTACAGCTCAGAGGGGATAGGGAGACAGTTCAGTGGTTAAAAAGCACTTGCTACTCTTGCTAAAGCATCCAAATCAGTGGCTCACAAATGGTTGGAACTCCGGTTCCAACTCACAAATGGGGGAAATCCACTGCCCTCTTCTGATGTCTGTGGGTACTGCATGATATACATATAGGCAATCACATATACATACATATACATATACATATACATTACATATACATATATAAAAATAAAAGCTATGTAAAAGGAGGTATAAAGAAATACATGAGAAGATATATAGGAACCACCAAGAAATAAGGACCCAGGACTCTCCGGGGTGACATCAATTGGCAGAGCTGTACCCAGCTACTGAACATCTGCCGCAGCATCCAAGTCTTGCCTTACCAAGCTCTTGACGATTTTCAGCAGTTCCTCCATGACCACAGCGATGCCCTGGTAGCCCAAGAGTCTGCAGATGGTCTTGAAGTGAGGGGGCCCCACGAAGTTCCGGTAGGAGCTATAGATGTGGCTGTAGGCAATGTTGAGAGGCTGGGAACAGAGGTTGATACAACGTAAGTGAGAGAAGCCCTGGTGGATGCTCGAGGGGCTTCCTGCAGGTGCTTTGCTGCCACCAGGGTTTCCTCTCTGAGACCTCTTAAACACCTTTGCAAGACACTGGTTCTGGAGTGAGATGTGGCCAGTGACTAGAGATGGAGCAAACGTGAGTAGTTTGCTGAAGAAGCTGCTGTCCAGTGGAAGAAGGGTAAGGGAGTCCCATGTAAATATCAAGATTACAAGGAAGCCTGCCACCTCTAACTGTCCACAGACAAACGGAAGCTTCTCTGTATCAAGCCATGGTCTGGGATAAAGTGACTGCCTTTCTCCACCCATTTCCATCTATGAGCTGAGAGGCTTTGGTGATGGCTAGCCCTGGGAGTCGGGAGATTTGTATTGAGAACGCAGGAAGATCAGCGGGCTTTTTGAGCCTTGCTTTCCCATTCTGTGAACGATGGGTATTGGGTTACATCACCAGAGTCAAAACTTTCAGAGCAGCACTCCACAGATGTCACAGGTGCTCATATGCAGAATACACACAGTAGAGCTGCTAGGCTGGGTCCTGGTGGGGACCCAGAGCTCTGGCCTTGGACCATCACCATCCTATGGACCCTGAGGAAAACTCTAATGGAATCAGACAGAGTTTAAGAGACCTTTCTGAGCTGGGTGTAGTGGTAGGCACCTACAATCCTATTACTTAGGTAGTTGAGGCTGGAAGATTGTGAATTCAAGAGCAGCTTGGGCTACATAGTGAAATCCTGTTTGCCTAGCATGAATGGGGCTCTGGGTTCTATCCCAGCACAGTTGGTGAAGACACATACCTGTCTGCCTGAGAGTGTGTGGCCAAAAAATCAGATCCTACACTGGTGTTTGTGAAAAGGCTGCTACATGGCAAGCATTCGTACCGTGCTCTGTGGGGCTTACCTGTGTATTTTCATTGAATGCACACAACAAGTGAATGTGATTTGTAACTGTCTTAGTTCCATTTCATAGATGAGGCAACTAAGACCTGCTTGCTTAAGGTCACACGGTCCCTAAGTGATTAAGCTCAGACCGGAAGCAGGTATGGCTGACTCCGACATCTATGCACTTGCCTCTCTCTCTGTTTTAGGAGTTGAAATAATCTTACATAGTCAATTTCTTTCTTACCCGTTATTAAAATCTTGTGCACAGCATGTCAGTATGAGAAGGCTGCACCCGATACTCTATTAGCTGCCGTTCTCTGTCAGTTGGTTAGACATTCTACTTGAATTAAATGGAAAGCTTTGTAATACATGTGGAGGCACGCAAGAGGCATACACTCCCTCTTGAGTCATCGGGGAAGATTGAATTCAGTTCAGCCTGCACTCTGGGTTTAGTATGCTTTGTTATACATGAGTTATCCTGACCGTCACAGAGTGAGCATCGCGGTTCTTAGATTTGTTCACATTCAGATAAGTGAAGCCGGGCAGCACAGTTAGTGTGCTACCATCAGTAGCCTGGATGCATGCTAAACTGGAACACCCACTGAGCGTGTCTGGTGAGCTCATCCCTGCACACAGGGAGTCATGGAGCATGAGAAAGAACAGCAGTGCTTCTGTAACCGGCAACGTTCTCCAGCAAGCATGCGGAGAGGGCTGCGAGACACACACACAATGCTAGGAGGTGTGATCTGGTTCAGATCCCATCACCAAAGCCTTATTCTGTATTTTATTTTGGCTCCTTCAGAGTGGAGGAGCGCAGTGGCAGAACAAGCTTGACAGGAAGGGAGCAGGGACCTTTCAAGGGAGATGGGGAAGCACCTCATCTTGCCTGGGTGGCTTGATAAAGTTGCTACGACTTGGGAAATCATGACCTGTCCAAGGATGGACCTGCTGCTGTGTCCCTCTGCAATTGACACACGGAACTCCTAACCACCAAATGTGATGGCATGAAGAGCTGGGGGCTTTGGGTGGGTAGAGTTCTGGGCAATGGGACTCAGTTGTCTCCACAAAAAAAAGACATGTGAGCTTGCTCCCTCTCTACGTCATATAATAGGATGCCCATTTGCAGACCAGACCTAGATCTATCTGCCAGCACCCTATTCTATGATCTTGAACTTGGACTTTCCAGGCTCAAGAGCCATAAGCAATAAGTACTTGTTATTTTAGTCACCCAGTCTATGCTACTCTTGTTATTACAGCCCAAACAAAGCCAAGTACATTTTACTATATATAATTATATCCCTATGTGAAAGTAACAAACCCCACACTTTTTATACCATAGACTAACTTACTTACTTTTCAAAGATTAAAATGCAGAATGATGCTTTGAATTTTCCCCTGCAGCTTTAGGTACTAGAGGACAAAGTTTTGACATGCTTGTGGCCAGGGAGACATGTGACAGAGTTCTCACCTCATCCCAAGAGTCTCCTCACTCACACTCAGACTAGGGATTCTGGGCTTTTCCTATGATCCCAGGAAAGCATATCATCTTAAATCTCCAAAGATTCCATGGAAGGACTTTCTGCCCCTGCACAGTTAGGGGTGTTTCAGATGGATGTGGGGAGAGTAGCTGTGATGGTTTGTATATGCTTGGCCCAGGGAGTGGCACTATTAGAAGGTGTGGCCCTATTGGAGTAGGTGTGGCCTTTTGGGGGTAGGGTTGTCACTGTGGGTGTGGGCTTTAAGACCCTCATCCTAGCTTCCTGGAAGCCAGTATTCTGCTAGCAGCCTTCAGATGAAGATGTAGAACTCTCAGCTCTGCCTGCACCATGCCTGCCTGGATGCTGCCATGTTCCTGCCTTGATGATAATGGACTAAACCTCTGAACCTGTAAGCCAGCCCCAATTAAATGCTATCCTTATAAGAGTTGCTGTGGTCATGGTGTCTGTTCACAGCAGTAAAATCCTAAGACAGTAGTGGTGATGGCAATCAGCTCATTGTTTTGTTCTATCTGATTCTCCATTTTTCGTACCCTGAGACTTCCCATGGGTCCTAGGGCAAGCACAGTCACAGCTAGGTTCAAATCCCAGGATCCTTGTTTATTATTATTCTGTGAGACATGCTGCGTAGCTCTGGCTTCCCTGGTATTCACTATGCAGCCCACATTGGCCTTGAACGTACAGCATATTCTGCAGAGCCCAAATTTGCTAGTTGGATGTACCTGAAAAAATTATTTTCAACCCTTGGTTTCTCCTAAGAAGATGGTACTTGAAGTTTAACAGGTAAGATATGCAAAGTAGTAAGCAAGACGCTTACTTAGCCTCTGGAGGCACCAGTGGAAATCATTAATCTTACTTCAGCTGAGGAAGACTAAGAAAGTACAGTGTCTTGCTCGGCCCTCTCCCCTGAGAAACTATGGCCACAGTGGTGATTCCCTCAATATGGACAAGTTCAATCCATGAGGTCTAATTTCATACAACATAGTGTGTATCCCACAAGAGCAAGGACAGAAAACAGAGCTGGAAGCAGCTGACAGAACATGCCTTCAAATGCAGATTTTGTTCCGCATTCAAGCCATCACAGAAGTAAGTACTGCCCAGGGTACGTGGGCAGCCCTCACCCTGGAGAGGAGGCTGGGACAGAGGCGCTTGGTCACCCCCTTCCAAGGTGCCCCCCTGCTGCTCTCTTGATAGGAGCTTGTCCTTTTTAACCATCCCCTAAGCCTCCTTCCTCCCCCCCAAGACCTCCCAGTGCCAAGCACCTCCTAGCAGCTCAAAGAAAACAGACTTTCAGGTGTATGGAGACTGTTCAGCAGGCCTTCCCAGTTTTAGGCAGAGGGGAAACACTTTGGAATTATTTTACCACACTAGGGTTAAACAAAATGCCACACACTCCCCCAACCCACTTGGTGCACTTAGGAGGTCTCTGGTGCCAATCCTGTGTCATATAGATGGGGAGCTTACACAGCAGTAGAACCAGCATGAAGACTTCCATTCCACCTCCTAAGTGAACAAGCTCCCACCCCATCCCCAAATCCACCACACGCATGCAACAGGAAACACACACATGCAGCACAGGACATGCGCGCGCACACACACTCGAAGGGCACCCCTCTGACCTGCTGGCTCAGCAGGAGGCTGGGCCCTATGGAGAAAATGTGGGAATAGGGGAGCCTGGGCATTTTCTGACGTTCAGCAAAGAAAAAACAGGAATGCAGTGTGACTTGGGACTCTGGACATTTGCCACTCCCACAGCAAACCGTCTCCACTCCCTGCTTACTGACTTACGATAGCTGTCTGATGGGAGACTAACTAGATACCATGTAGCCCATGTGAAATCCGATTTGTTTAAACTTAGACCAAGAAACAAACTAGCACATGTTACAGTTTCTGAAAAAGAAAATGGCATTTTTTCTTTACATTTCATTTTATGTGTTATCCTATATATGTATGTATATGTATGATATGCTAGCACAATCCCATGGTGAGCGTGTGGGAAGTCAGAGGGTGACTTCTGGAGGTCAGTTTTGAACTTAGGTCATCAGGGTTACACAGCAGGAGCCTTCACCCACTAGGTCATCACGATGGCCTACCCACAAGACTTTAAGAAAAAAAAAAAAAAAGGCTGAGTTTGGTCTGGGTTGGGACAGCGTTCTTAAGTATCACAAGTAGATAACTTCTAAAACAAAACAGAACCAAACAAAAACAACCTTGGGGAAAATGTACCCAATGTAACAGTCACTGCTGCACCAGTTGTGATGACTCAGGCCTGTGATTCCAGCACTTCCGAGTTGGAAGCAGGGGTGTCAGGAGGATAAGGCCAATCTATAGGAAACTCCAGCCCCACAAGTCCAAAACAAACCCAAACAAACTTACACTGACCATCTGTACCTCACCAGACGGTGGGTATCGCCAGCCACTCCAAACAATGACTTCTATTATACGGCTAACCCAATTTGTAAGTATGTTGCATCTCTGCTTTCTGGTATCACACTTACTGTTTTCAGAGATCCCAAGAGGAATTAAAACCCATCCTTACTTTCTGTTTGTGTCCTGGGTTCTCTAGTGGGTACCAGCAGTCCACAAGCAACCATGGACCTCTGATTGGGGCTGGAGAGCTAGCTAACTGTAACTCAGCTCCCTAAAACTACTGCAGGGCTATATCACCCTTGACAGGAACATGCTTTATGGGACGGATCCTCCCAGTTGCAGGTTTAGATCCCTTGCTGGAGCTTGGGCAAAGCACTGACTTGCCTGCCTGTCACTTCCTGATGCTTAGCTGTAGGGCTGGGGCTCCATTCAGCCTCTGAGTTCCTTCCTGGTATTCTGTGTCCATGGGTTGTGGACCCAAAGGAGGTGCTGGAGAAAGCTACAGAAACCATGATCCTTTCTCTCTTGAGCCATGAGCTAAGTGCTTTGGAAAAGTCAAAAGGAATAGAACCTTCCAGTTCTGAGAGATCATACCCACTCTGTAACAATGGAATGTTAGATGACAGATTTGATTTCTAGAGGAAACCAAAGCCACATCTAACCCAAACCCCTATCTATAGACAGTTGTGAGCCACC